>CM042482.1:41642884-42390384 GCA_023621385.1 Quercus gilva | reverse complement strand
TTGGGGGGTTCATCCAAGTCCTCACTAAGGATGAACTCCTAATCATTTCCAGAGATAAAAAAGAAATTTGGCTTCCAGTTTCGAAGAGATGATGGGTGATCAAGGATTAACCTAGAAGCCCTATCCCACAGCTTAAACTTGTAATAGTCGGGGTCCTTAGATTTCCTTAGACAATAAAAATGGAGGAACTCGTCCCTCCTAATGACATCACCATCATTGGCAAACATCCATACCATCATGCATGAAACAAGGATGAATCAGAAAAGAAGAAGAAGCACGAAGGACTTACCAGGAAACATAGAACAAAGAAAGGAAGCTCGGAGGATAGACAAACCCTAGAACAGAAAACTTAATAAGGAAAAATACAGAAGAAAGGAAAGAGAAGGGAAAAATGCAAAACAAATGGCCAAAACTCAAGTGGGAAAACCGAGACATGTTTGCACGTTGAGCACATCCTAGCCGTACATGTGGCGCCCAACCATTTAGACATTAAGTCGTGATAAATGTGTAGTACACAGAATACGAAGCATCAGGCGAATTTGTTCTTATCTCGTCTAAAAGACGAGAAAACGAACTGATGAACCAGAAATTTATGGTCATCATTATACGTAGATCATCATTCATCCAGAGAAGACATTACGTATTTATTACGCACATTGATGAAGAAACGTAACGGACGGAGCAATGGTCACAAAATGAGTTGTGATCTCCAGACAAAGATTTTGTAACGCACTAGCCGTTGAGCATCAATGCAGCATATCATTGCCCATTAATGAGGCACATAACTATAAAAGAGAAGACAACAAAAGTTAAAGGTATAGACAAATACTCTATGAAATCACTCTCAACTCATTTTCTCTCTAGAATCTTTCTCCCTTATTGACTTAAGCATCGAAGGTGGTTTGGCTGACGACACACCGGCATATTACTCTTCCCTCTAGTTCATTTTGCAGGATTCTCACTTACAGAGATGACCCCATTCACAACATTGTCCATCCGCTATGACAAGGAGATCAACTGTTGATTTTTTGCATCATCAACTATTTTGAGTTTCTTTATCGCATGAAGAATGATGACAGAATTGGGCCACTAGCTCATGGAAGGAAGGATCCAATAACTACATACTCTGAAACTTAAAAGATTTTGGGCTTGAGGTCCTAGAGATCTCTTAAATTAAATGGATAGGACAATGATCGAATGAAGGTCAGGAAGGTGTGTTATATGGGCATTAGGGTTAAGGGCAGGTTTCCTATTCCTTGCCCCCACCCCACTCTCACTTTAAGGCAAGTTTTTTTTCCCCACTTCGTTCTAGCAAATACAGTGCCCATCTTGCCACCAAGTTTATATACATATATGTGTGTATATATATATATAAGTTATAACATTACAAAACATTCTCAAAGCATAACAATACAACAATCCAAAAATAATTATAACATAAAAAATTATAAATTTAAAGTTTGAAGGCTAAATGCCTTATAAAAAAAACCTAGAATAAATATTTTTTTTAATTGTTTATATATAAACAAAGCGGGTTGAGAGAAAATGTTAACCCCCGTCACCACCTTATTTGCCATTTGGGGTGGATAAAACTCATCCATTAAAGACGGGTGATGTGGGTACTCACAGGGTGAGATTAAATTTCCACCCCTAATTGGGGTATTTAATTTTAAGCCTCCAACTAGGATTGCCAAAAACCCTTATCCAGATGTTCTTTAATATTTTAGCCCAATCAAGCCTTTTGTTTGTCCAAGTATATTTAGGGCCTTCAAAGAATAAGCCCATAAGGTTGAATTGGTCCAGAGTAGATTTGAAAGCTAATATTGATAATAGGCAACCACCTAACTTGTCTTGAGCCGACAAGAGCTCATTAAAATCTCATGACTAAACAAAGGATTATTCATTATTATTTGGGCCGAATAGATATTAAATGGTTCCAAAGCTGACGTTCTATTGGATAATAATATACAAAAAGCATAAACTGCTTCTCTCTCTCTCTCTCTCAGAAAAAAAAAGAAAAAAAAAAAAAAGAAAAAAAAAAGGCATAAACTGCAAAAAGTATAAAGGGATGGATGCAAAATTTGCAAATGCAACACAGCAGAATTCCAAATTTACAATCATTAACAAATTTTAACTGAAATTAACAATTATTAACAAATGTTGCTATGGAGGCATAGCTGTCGCAGAATTCATACAGTATATTATAATTGTTAACATCACCTCATAACAGCACTTCATAATTCATAATTTTGTCTGTTTAGGAATTGTTTAGGGTAGCTTATTTGCATAGTGTTAATCAAAAAACATTTTTTTTATTAATTTTTGTGCTAAATATATTATTAAAAAATTAAAATTTTATTTATTTATTAAAAAAAAAAACTAAAAACTAGATTATTTGCAAAAAAGTCAAGACAAAAAACAAAATAAAACTCTTTTCAACCATTCTCAAACGCACAATTTGTATGCACACACTGTAGCTTTGGTTGACCCAATATAGCCAAAATGGGCATTGAATTTTCTATCTTCAAAGAAGCACAAACCTTCCCCAAGCTGCCATTGACCAAGCCTTCACTCAACGACGGAAATTCATCGTAAAAGCAACATCATTAAAAATCATTTAAGGTGTGTTTGTTTGAAGTTGAAATGAGGTGAATGGAAAATTTCGGAAAGAAAATGGAAAGAAAATTTTTTTTAGAGTGTAATTGGTTAGGAGGGAAGGAAGAAAAATAAATGATGTGGTCTAGTTGTTTTCTCTCCGGGCTTATCAAAAAATTTTCTTCCGAAACGAAGAGAAAACTTGAAAGATAAAATATGATGGTTGAATGACAAAAAGCCCATGGGCTTAACATTGCTGCCTAATTTTTTTTTTAGGCTTTGGCTTTACGTTGCTCTTCTTTACTTCACTAGGCATTTGGCTTCTTTTTTTTTTTTTTTTTTTTTAACTGGACATGATTATTTTTTTCTGGACATGATTTTTAATTTTTAATATAATTTAGGTCATTGCTTTTTTTCTTTTGGTTGCTTGTCACTTTTTTTTTTTTAATTGTGCATCATTTTTTAAGAATGATATATGAGTAAATTTATGCAAATTCATTTTTTCCATCTCTTCACTTTTTCACTCTCAACCAAACAAAAATGAGAGAAATTAAAATTTTTTGTATTCTCCCACTTTCCACCCCTCCAACCAAACGGACCCTTAGTGCTACGTGTTATATATATATATATATATATATATATATATAGAATTTGGGAGAAAAAGAGAGATAGAAATTGGTGTTCAACAGACCCAAACAACTAAAGAAAGGTTTCAAACATAAATATGAAGAAAGTCAGAGGAATAAAAAACCCATATTGGAGGGAGAGAAGATTGGGCAAACTTTTTTAACAAAAAAATATTTAAGTTTTTTTTTGAGGGGAAATTTTTTTAAGTAAATAGGACATAATTCTGTAGATTTTTATTTTTATTTTTTATTTTTTTTTATAGATACCATAAAATTTAAATTTATGCATTTATAAGTAAAAATGACATAATTATGTAGATTTTTTTTTTTTTTAATAGATACGATAGAACTTTAATTTATGGTGTCCATTCCTTGATAATTGTGTTTTATCATTAGGTTAAGACAACAATTAGTATTTTGTGTCGGCTAGATTTAAATCTCGGATCTCTTTTAATGTAAAGGCATTTGACTTTTTATTGACTTTTTCACATTGTATCACATAAGTTTTGAAAGCTGCACAATTTCACACATTAGCCCCCCCCCCCCCCCCCTTTTTATATAATTTCTTTTTAAGGTTCTATAGAATTAGTTGATTTCAATTTGTTCAATTGATAAAGTCTCTTTTCATCGACTAAAAGATTCGAGATTTAAACCTAGCCGACACAAAATACTAACTATTGTCTTAACCTAATGATAAAACACAATTATCATGGAATGGACACCATAAATTAAAGTTCTAACATATCTATAAAAAAAGGGTCATGCTAACAAGTGCTCTTGGGACATTAGTTAATAATCCAGTTAAAGAAAGTTTTTATGGGAAAAGAAAAAAAAATAATTAATATTTTAACAGTTTTTTTTATTTCCCATAAAAGTGATGTTAAAATTTTCCTAAAAGGAATTAGAACTAGGCACTCTCAAGTTTTTTTATGAGTTTTGTTCTTTTTGCCATGTATAGTTCAGACCTTGGTGCATTGACAAGTTCTTTTAGCCAAAAGCGATAGGTCACAAGTTCAAGTTTGGAAATCAACATTTCCTAAACAATATTGAGTGTAATTGTGTAAGACTACTTACCAATTACATTTCTTAAACCTTGCAAAATTAGAAGTTTTGTGCACAGGGTATGACCTTTTTTTTTTTTATCCCTTCTACCATGTTTGAGTTTTCTTCATGTGTTTTGCTTTTTGGATGGTCTATAGGATGTTATAAACATAATTTGGACCATCGTTAGTGTTTTCAATTTTATTAGAATTTTTTCAAGGGTAATTAGTGAAATAATTTTCAAAAGGTATCTCATATCAGTTCTCCAAAGAGAAACTTGGCATGATTGGAATTGAAAAATTCAGCAGAGATTTTGGAGGGTACGGCCAATTCCATATTAGGGGAGAAAAGTTTATGAAACTAAAATGATATATACTTACTTAGAAAGTGCCCCATAATGGGAGTACAAACTTCTTGTCCCATTTTTTATGTCTCACTTTATTCTCCATCAATTACAATTTGTCACATATTCTTTTTACTTTTCTTATAAAATATCCAAAATTTAAACTGGGAAAAAAATTAGATACATGGCATACTATAATTAGTGGAGAATAAAATGGAATACAAAACGTAGGATAGAAAATTTGAATTTTCCGTAATGGTATTTTATAGTTATTTACGAATTAAAGAGATTTAGTACTGTTGCAAAAATGGTTGTATATTTAAGATGACCCAAATGTTTGTGTAACTAATGTTTTTCCTTAAAGAGCTTTAGTACCTGTTGGAGCATTTTAATATTAATTAATTAAAATAAATAAATATTACAATTTATTTTTTTAATTATTTATTTTGTAAATAATTTATTAATTGTTCATTCCTATGGTGTAAGTGCATTTATCTTATAATGTGGAGAGGTTGAGTAAAAATCTCTTAATGAAATTTGTAACTTATATGAGTGGGGTGTTAGAATTACAAGAGCACCCTTGACAAAATTTCACCTATGTAAGTGTGGGGGTGGGGCCACTCCCTGTGAGATTTGGACTTAATCTCAAATACACTCATGAAACTGGGATTAGCACACGGCCGTAAAGTGCTAGCTATAAAAACTCATGTCAACACCTGGGTTGTTATGTGTAAGTAGTGATGCTTAATTTCCCTAAAGCAATCCTAATTCAAGTCGGAGACCACTATGACTCTGGAGCTAAGATCATTGTTTTACTAAGTGAAAGTTCAATGCAGAGCACACCTTCATGATACATAGTGACCTGTCTTTGCTTGGTAATCTCTCTTTAACAAAAAAGAAAATAATATTAAAATGAGTTGGAGATTGTTGGAGCATTTTAATATTAATTAATTAAAATGAATAAAGATTACAACACAAATATAAAGATGTGGAAGTGAATATGGAAGATAAGGAGTTAGTGAAAATGTTAAATTCCACATTGAAAAGGAGAGAGACTATTTTATTCTTTTTAATTGTGGTGATTAATGGGCTAACATGAATTGTCACATATATTAGGCTAGATATATGCGCAAGGAGGAGGTGAATAGAGAGGTTCTTGGCAAGGAAATGTGTTCTTTCTGATAGAGTTTTAGGCTTGAACACTTTGTGCAGAGGTTGTTCTAGCCATACGACATTTATTAGACTGTTGTATGTCAGAAAAGGTCTATACCAATTACAAAGTTTAGCCAACCAAGGGCTTGAATCTCCTTAAAGAGAGCGAGTGCCACGCCTTGTATCCAATATTTTCTCCAAGGTCCTAGCCAAAAATGTTTCCAATTTGATGTCAAATTTGTGTAACTAATCACACAGATTTTCCTTCCCACTTCCCCCAAATCCAAAATATCCTTGGCAATAATATTGATGATAACCACATGAATGAAAAATTTTGTGCCCACTTTCATTGCACATCCAGCAACCTTCTATGAAAGTGACACACTCATCACATAATATTTTTTATTAGATATTATCAACCGAATCTAGATCTAAAGAATCTTTAGATCTATACATGTAAAAAATGTTTATTGTCATATCACTTATTTAATAACAATTAAATTAAATTATATATTATCGTTATCATTATCATATTAAGACCTTTAGATTTATTAATTTTATACTCCACAAGAGACAAACAAAAAGTTAATCTAGTTTTAAATGTCACCGAATGAGAATTATACTTGTGACCACTACAGTCGTCACTAACATTTTCCAATATACAATTACCGGGAAAAAATAATAATAAAAGAAGTCATTTTCCAATATACAATTGTTGATAATATTTTTCATTGAACTTTGAAAAATAAAATATCTCTTTGGAACATATTAAATCCTCATTATTTGTTCAATAAAAAATTTTAGGGTCATATTTTCTAGGTAATAAAATAATTATTTGACAAAATGCACTTTACTTGTAAATTTGGTAGATCTTGGGTTTGATACATATCAAGTGGTTGTATTAAAAACATGAAGATTGATCCAAGAAACAAATGAAGAAAAGTTGTTTTACTGAAACTTGACAGATAGCTTGACAGAAAGCTACTATCGAGATTTAACGAGCAAGTCAACATAAGCTCGATCTATCGAGCCTTACGAATTCAGAATTTCCAGATTTGAATTTCGGCACATGTTGATATATTTGTTTAGGGTTTCTTTTCTCATAACCCTAGATATATATAAAGCTTATTTTTTAAGAACCGTTAAAAGCGGATATAGAGACCAAGAGTTTATTTTTCTCTGTGAGAAGCAACTGTGTTTGTACGCCATAGGGTTTTGTAACCAAATACTTCCTGATCTTCATTGTTAATGAAGTGAAGAACTTTTCAGCCAACAACCATTCAAGTTGTTGGAATTAGTCATGTACTGGAATCCGTGCAAAGGAGTTAACACAGATTAGAGATTTGTGCAACAAAGGAAAGAAGGCTACTACAAGATCAAGTCCAATTTTGGTATTGGAGCAAAGGTTCAACTGTAGGTTGGTATTTCGGGATAGGCCAGGGTAGTGGTAAGATTCCTTATACTTGTAACCGCTTGATTGTTGATTAGTAGATTCTTAGGAGTGGTGACCTTAAAATCATCCAGTGAAGTTTTTGCCTTGCAAGAGGTTTTTCCCATTTGTCAATAAATCACCGTGTCAAACTTCTTTTCCATTGCATTTAGTATTTTTAGAGATTTGTTGGTGTCTCCATAATTTGCATGAAATTTAACCTAATTAATCAAATTATGTGATTGAATTAATTAATCGAGGTCAAGCTATCTTAACTCAACAAGTGGTATCAGAGCATACACACTCTAATTAGGTTTTAATCTTTACTGTTTGATCCATTGAGCCCCATTGTCATGGATTCAAATTGCATGAAAAGATCTTTTGCTTCAAATATCTCTTGCGTTTCTAACATCAATATGCTTAAGATTCTCAGGACATGTAAGTTAGAAAGTTATTTGAAATTAATCTTGATGATTGTAGAAAAGGGTCTATCTGTGAGTAAATTAATGAAATTAGTTCATAAGAAGGAACAATTGTTTCTTGAAAACCACAGAAGAAGACTAGACCATCTCAAATTGTGCCCACACAAAGGTGTACTCCTCAGAAATATGAAGGCAAGGGTAAAACTACTTGGTAAACAAATCAATGAAAGGACCATGTCTTATGATTTGACAAATAAGCATGAAGTATGTTTCATGATGCATTCTGCCCTAAAAGTGATGGACACATGTCTATGGTATCTTGATAGTGGCTGCTCAAGACACATGACTGGAGACCGCAATCTCTTCAAAATATTTGAAGCCAAGAAAAGTGGTAATGTCACTTTTGGTGATGTAATCAAATCTCAGATAAAGGGAAAGGGAATCATCTCCCTACCAAGGCTACTGGATATTGCAAATGTGTTATATGTGGAAGGGCTAAAAGTGAATCTATTAAGCATAAGTCAGATTTGTGATTAAGACTTTATAGTGCTGCTCTCAAAAGGAAAGTGTCTAGTTCTAAATGAGTTAGATGAGCAACTAATAAGCAGAATTCATACACTGGACAATTGCTATGGTCTAGTTCTAGATGCTGAGATTGTATGCAATAGCATTCAAATGCCAAATAAAGATCTATGACATTAAAGGATGGGACATGCCAGCTACAAGCAACTATCAATTGTGTCCAAAAATGAAGCCATCCTAGGGATGCCTAAACTCAGCAAGGTTGTAAATGTCGTATGTAGACCTTGTCAACTTGGAAAACAGACGAAAGCTCAACATAATGCTACCTTGACCATAGCCACAGCAAGATCTCTCGAGCTTCTTCATGTCAACCTCATAGGTCCAACAAGAATAGATTCTCTTGGAAGAAAGAGATACATCATGGTAGTGGTAGACGACATCACCAGATTCACATGGGTTATTTTGCTAAAATCAAAGTTCGAAGCTCCTCAGCAATAGAGGCATTATGTAAAAGGTTACAGAATAAGAAAGGGTTGAAAGTTAATCGAATTCGAAGTGATCATGGAAAAGAGTTTGAAAACTCTCAACTAGAGTCCTTCTATTCGAAGGCTAGCATAGCTCAAGAATTTTCGGCACCTATCACTTCTCAACAAAATGGTGTTGTAAACGGAAGAATAAAGTTATTCGAGAGATGGCTAGAGCTATGATACATAACAAGGATGTGGCAAAAGACCTATGGGGTGAGGCAGTCAACACTGCATATCACATTGTGAATCGAGTGTATTTCAAACCAGGTACAAAGGAGACTCCATCTGAACTGTGGGAAGGAAGAAAACCAAATATAAAGTACTTTAGAATATTTGGTAGCACATGCTTCATTCTAAAGGATAGAGAGAATGTGGGAAAGTTTGACACTCGAAGTGATGAAGGATTTTTTCTTGGCTATTTCTTCACCAGCAAAGCATACAGGGTGCTAAACAAAAGGACTAGAAAGGTTATGGAAACTGTCAATGTTGTGATAGATGAAGCATCAACGTCTAATTCCTTAAAAGATGTTGATCAACTACCAAAGTCTGTTCTTCCGTTGACACTTGAGAATGATAAAGAAGTAGGTGATCAAGATTCTTCTCCCCCTACCTCACCTAGTGTGATACAAATCTTGGAAGACTCTTCAACATCACTTCAGCCTGACGATCACATGGAAAGAGAACCCTCATCTAGAGTTAAACTAAATCATCCTCCAGATGTGATCATGGGAAACATGAATGAATTTACCTTAAGAAAACATACAGTTGATAAATATGTGGCTAACTTTGTGTCTTACTCATGTTACTTGTCTTAGGTTGAATCTGCCTAGGTTGAAGATGCCTTTCAAGATGAAAGCTGGGTAGAAGCCATGCATGATGAACTTGTACCTAAACTGGAAAGAGTAAATATCATGGGCACAAAATGGATATTTCACAACAAAACTGATGAGGAAGGGAATGTCATTCGAAACAAAGCTAGACTTGTGGATCAAGGCTACAGTTAAGTAGAAGGAGTAGATTTTGATGAAATCTTCACTCCTGTAGCTCACATTGAATCCATACGAGTCTTACTTGCATTAGCTTGTCATTTGAAGTTCAAGCTATATCAAATGGATGTGAAGAGTGTCTTTTTGAATGGATTTCTCAAGGAGGAAGTCTATGTAGCACAACCCAAAGGATTTGTTGATCTACACTTTCCAAATCATGTGCTTTATCTTAAGAAGGCTCTTGGATTTTTAAAGGGACAAGCTGATCGAACATTGTTTATCAAGAAAGTTGATGGAGAACTGGTTGTAGCTTAGGTCTATGTGGATGAAATCATCTTTGGATCTACAAAAGATGAACTAGCTCATTCCTTCTCAAGCATGATGCAGATTGAATTCGAGATGAGCATGATTGGAGAGTTGAATTACTTCCTCAGACTACATATTCAACAAAATGACTTAGGTATTTTCATCTCTCAATTTAAATATGCTAAAAACCTTGTGAAAAAGTTTGGTCTAGAGTCGGCTAGCTCTGTTAGAACTCCTTTGAGCCCAAATGTAAAACTCACTGTTGACTTGTAAGGAAAAAGTGTTGATCCCTCTCTCTATAGAAGCACGATAGATAGTTTTTTTTACCTTACTGCAAGTAGACCTGACATTAGCTGCAATGTAGGAGTGTGTGCTAGATATCAAGCTAATCCTAAAGAATCTCACATTACTGCAATAAATCATATTATCAAATACGTTTAGTCCACTAGTAGTTTTGGATTTTGGTATGGTAAGGACACTAATGATGTGTTATCTGGATATTTTGATATGGACTGGGCAGGGAATGCTGATGACCATAAGAGCACTTCCGGTGAATGTTTTTACTTCGGTAACAATAAGTAAGAAGCAAAATTTCATCTCTCTCTATCCTACTGAGGCAGAATACATTGATGCTGGTAGTTCTGTACTCAACTCCTTTGGATGCAAAAACTTCTTCTTGATTATGGTATTTGTCAAAAACATCTCTCCGTATACTATGATAATACTAGTGCCATCAACATATCTAAAAATCCTATTCAACACTCTCGAACCAAACATATTGAAATCAGACATTACTGCATTCGTGAGTTGGTTGAAAATGACATTCTCACTCTTGAGTTCATTCACACTAATAATAAAAAAACTAATCTTTTCATAAAACCTTGGATGGTAGACATTTTAAATTCTTGCGCCAAAACATTGGTGTTATCTCCTTGGAGTGATTCTCTTCTCTTCCCTCTCTTTTTCCATGCATATGCATTTCTAGTTTTTATTGCTTTTTAATGTGTTTGTTTGTTGTCTTGTTTATTGTTTTCAATAATTAAAAACAAAAAAAAACAAAAAAAAAGGAAAAATCTGGAAAATACAAAAACAGTATGTGTTTGTGTATACTGGTACTTGTGTACCTTGGATGGCCTTTGGAACAAAGTTCTTAACTTTGTATCTCTTGTAGCTTAGATGGGCATCTTTATGCACAACTAAGTAATGTGAGCTTTATGCCTCGTTTATGTGATTTGTATGATTTGATTAATCTTTTATCATTCATATCCTTATCACTCTTTTTGACTAGAATGACTAAAAAATCCTAAGAGAAAGACATAAATATCCATCTCACCACTAAAACTCATCAATCATAAAATATCTATGTGTAATTCATAAAAGTCATGCTCGGTAAGGTGTAGCACTTGCACAGCAAAAACAAGATGTTTGGATTACATAATTAGGTAATTCTTTTCTCTCTTATATACTCAAGCATGTTATGTTAGTTTATTCTATAAAGAAAAATATGCAAAGAACATGAAAAGAAAAAAGAATCAAAATGCTTTTAAATATGGTTGCAAGCATGTTTCTACGAGATGTGAGAGTTATACAATGTACCTCAAAGGTGATGGTCCCCATCAAACAGTTATAATAGTTTGTGGATGTATTTGATTCTCTTATATCATTACTCTTCATATAATGTGACACTTATGCTTTCTTGCAAAAGTTTCACACAACACGCATACTCTTTGCTACTCTTGATACTATTGTACAAGTTTAATGTGATTTGGCCATCACAAGGAATACATTTGGTAGTATAAGCTTACTAAAATGTCTTAACTTGTTTTTGAAAATAAAACTGGTTATAATTGTTTAGTGTATGTTTTGATCTAGGAATGCTTTGCATCTAGAGTTGTTGATGTGTTTGAGTGTTCAACATGTTTCTTTGATGGTTGGTATAGTGTCTATCTTGCTTGCAATCATCAGATGTGTTTTTCTCTCCTTGAAAAACCTTCCTTCTGTTTGCTTGACACTAGCTCAATAGAAGCTCGATACTAGCTCGACACCTCTTAAAACAAGCCTTTTCTATCGAGGTTTTTTGGGTTTTTCTTGATACCTTTCAGCAGATAGCCTAATCCATCGAGCCAAATTTCTCTTTTCTCTGTTTTCTTGATAGAAGCTTGACACATCCTTGATCCATTGAAGCAGTTTGGCCGTTGACACATCCTTGATACCTCTTGATTTGTCGAGATTTTGTTCTCAATACATCCTCGATCTATCGAGATGTCTAATCCTATATATTCTCGAGGTCGACCCTTTTCATTTCATTCTTAAATATCTCGATCTCTCTCTCTTCTCTCTCGATCCAAACCATTTCTTTTTTCCAAAATCCCTCTTCCTTTCAAGGATTCAGCCTCTTCCAAGCTTAAATCCTTTGGTGAGTCTACTAAATCTCTTCTTTTTCTCTTTTTTCTTGCATTTCATGCATTTAGATCTAGATTTTCAAGTTTTTGGAAAAGTTTTGGGGTTTTTGTGAAAATTTTTAGGTTGGATTTTGTTGATATGTTATCACATGCTCATGCATTGCATTCTCTATCATTATAACCATGTTTCATGCATTCTAGGTTTGCGTGACTGATTATAACTTGTGAGTACTGTAGTTTGGATTGGGTTTTGCCCATGACGCAATTTTGGTTTGCATGTAACATGTTTATGCATTACCACGCATTGCACTTCTCTTTCCTTCCTTCCTGGGCATCTTCTCTGCTGCATTATCTTTTTCTTTTACTTCTCTTTTAGTTTTCTGACTATGGCACCCAAAAAGTCAGTCCCTTCTAAGAACTTGATCACTCGTTATGGTTCTTCTTCTTCTCTTCCCTCTCTTTCTGCTAGGGATAGGTTTTGTAATTCAGAATCCTAAAAGGATTTTGAGGAGAACTTTAGTAACAAGGCGATTCATTTGGAACGCCTGGTCATTCTATCTAATTTCCCAGACACTACTCTACCAGGTGCGTTTAGCACTTGGGGTTGGGAATCTCTATGTGAAAAACCCTTGAGGTGTCCCAGTGTGTGTATACAGGAGTTCTACTCCAACATACATGCTATTGATACCTCTGTTCCTTGGTTTACTATAGTATTCAGAGGCACACGTATCTTAGTTACCCCAGAGCTCATTTCCAAGGTACTACGTGTCCCTAGGGTGGCTCATCCTAACTACCACCCTTGTCTCTATTCTATCTCTCGAGATGAGTTGGCCACATGTTTTTACAAATAAGCCATGTTGTAGGGTGATCTTCTAAACTTCATCACCACTGACTATGCTAAGGGTCCTTGGATCTTAACATGGTGATGACCTTTGTTCTTACTCCACGGTTATACTATAACACTACCACTGAGCCTCGTGCTCATTTTCTTTTCTCTCTCTTGGAGGGTCTCTTTATAAACTTTCTTTCATATATGATAGTGTCTAATGATACAAAAAATCAACAGTTGAGCTCCTCGTCATAGTAGATGGACGATGATGTGGATGGGGTCATCTCTGTTGATGAGAATCCTGCAAAATGAACTAAGGGGAAGAGTACCACGCTGATGTGGCGTCAGTAAAACTGCCTTCGATGCTTAAGTCAGTAAGGGAGAATGATTCCAAAGAGAAAAATGAGTTGAGAGTGATTTCGTAGAGTATTTGTGTGTACCTTTAACTTCTGTTGTCTTCTTTTTTATAGTTACGTGCCTCATTAATGGGCAATGATGTGCAGCATTTATGATCAACGGCTAACGCGTTACAGAATCTTTGTTTGGAGATCACAACTCATTCTATGACTATTGCTTCGTCCGATACGTTTCATCATCAATGTGCATAATAAATGCGTAACATCTTCTATAGGTGAACGACGATCTTCGTGTAATAACGAACATAAATTTCTGGTTCATTAGTATCTATGATAGATATCTATCAAGACACAGGTACACATGATAAGCTAATTTTTCCTTTGGCTATCACATGCATTCTCACACACCTGCATTCACTATCCCTTCTACTCCTTCTTTCTTTTTAATCATGGATGCCATTACTTAGGGATCTTTACGGAGGAGTGATGCACAACTGGCGTCTAAGGCAAATTGGCATCGCGATAAGTCCACTCCCGCTGAGCAGAAGGAGGCTGCTTTCCATACTACTGAGGATGCTACCTACACTACTCAACCCTCTTCTTCATCTGCTCCATCCTCATCTTCTAAAGTAGAGGATTCGCTTGCTGCCATGTTGGCTCAACTTCAGCACATTCGTATTGATTTTGGTAGTTGTCTTAACCATCTTTCTGATGAGAAGTGTCAGATGAACACCAGGATTGGTCGCACCGCTCGCTGTCAATCTCGTCTTGGCAGATTTGCTCCTTCTCCTTCACCCGAGCCAACTGAGGATTCTTCTAATGTTGGAGATGATGATGATGATGCTTTTGGCTTTTCTTGCGATGATGAGATAAACATTTCTCAGTGATTCACCCTTTGTCACTTGTGACAAAAGGGAGGAGTAGTTTTGGTTATGAGAGAGTAGTTATGTTGTTAAGGGGAGTACTAGCGTAGAGATAGACTAGTTAGGGGGAGGGTGCTTCGAGAAATGTAGTGAGGTTTTGATGTATCTTTCTTACTTCATGAACCATGGTCTTGTTACCACTTTACATACGTTGTACTCATTTGCTATATATATATATATATATAGACGATGTATGTTTCTTCACCTTTACCTTACATGTGGTGTTTCTTTTCTCTCTTTATACACATGTTTCTTCTTTTATACAACTTGTCTATATTTCACACTTGATGCCTTGATGAATCTTGTTTAAGTGTTTCAGATAAGACAGGTTGCAAGTTTTTCATGCCCTGATCTCTTTTCTTACAAAGTTTTTCAGGAGCTCATTGTATTAGTTAGGCTTATGTAATTCTATGTGTAATAGTTATGGAGATTGTTGTTTATACTTTTCTCATAATTATTGATGAAAAGCGTATAAATGGTCGTCAGTACTTGCAAATCATCCATGTTAATAATGAGTAAAAGTATGGACGAGCATAAATGCATTAATTCTAAATAGCATTCAATGACCAAATGATAAATGAGCATGGAACCATTACTGCCGTCCAACGATGTGCAGTTAAATGGCCGTTACGAATGTTAAAAGGCTGGGATTAAGTGGTCATTATTAAGCCATAAATCCTCCAACTGTGATTCAATGTTAGGGAGACCAATAGATTGAGCATTTATTTAGTATGAGACTATATAAAGCTAGAAGAGACAGGTAAATGGAGATATTAAACACTCACACAACTCTACAGATTACTTATCTCAAAAGATTTTTAGCTAACTTAAGCATCGGAGGGTCCTTGGCAGGCCCCAAACCGGGGTCATTAACTTAGCGTTTTCTCTTACACTAGATATCAGGTCATCCATTGTACTAACGAGGAACATACTGACGAGGTCAAATCGTGCTTCACCATTTTGACGTCGTCTGTGGAAAATCTTGACCATAAGCTATTGAATTCTCTACTAACTAAGTTCCTTAGAATCGATGGACTCAACCACGATTGCACCGTCAAATCCGGTGGTGATGGCTCAACAAATTCAAGCACTAATAGCTAATGTGCAAGAGTTAATGATACAAAATGAGGACTTGAAACGGAAAGCACATCCAAAGGGCATGAGTACGTTATAGTCACGGCATAACTACAATGACAATGAGGACAAAGCCCACAGCCCTAGGAATAGCAGAAGAGAAACTTCAGAACACACTGCACAGTTAACTCGTGGAAGCGATCAAATAATGAAGAACATGAGGAAGGAGTTAGACGAAGTCAAAAACGCCATGAAGGATAAGACAATAATAAATCTTGATGGCATGATCAAGAGGACGGATTCACCTTTCACTACCAGCGTTCTAGAGTGTCCCTTACCCCCCAAATTTCGTCTCCTTCCGCTGGAAGTTTATGATGGAACTAAGGATCCCCTGGATCACATAGGGGTATTCAAGACGATATTAAATCTCCTGCAAATCCCAAATGAAGTCATTTGCAGATCATTCCTAGCAACCCTTAGAGGAGCAGCAAGTGTGTGGTTTAGTAAGCTGCCTGCGGCGTCTATTACAAAATTTGATCACCTGAGCGGCTCTTTTGTTTGCCATTTCATTGGGGCCAATGCCATAAGAGGCTCACCTCCAATTTGTTAACTATGAAGCAATAGGAATGGGAGACCTTGAGAGAGTATGTAAAGCGCTTCAACAAAGCAGTGCTAGAAATTGACGAAGCAGATGATCAGGTAATAATGACGACCTTCCAAGCAAGGTTGAACAACCCTGACCTCGTTTTCTCTCTAGGGAAGACCCTTCCAATCTCGATGATGGATTTGCTATTCAAAGCACAGAAGTATATGAATGGAAAAGATGTATTGACTGCAAAAGGACTGACGGGAAAACGAAAAAAGGAAGAAAGTGTTGAGTCCCAAGGTAAGAAGAGGGATCGCAAAGATAATCTCTCAAAAGCCAAGGCCAGTAAAAGTGGTCCAGAGACGTCGTCAAAGAAATGCTGAATTTCACTCCTTTGCTGATACCCGTGGACAAAATCTTCATGCAGATAAAGGATAACCCCGCACTGAAGTGGCCCAAACCATTGAGCTCGACCTCAAAGCGGAGAGATTCAAAGAAATACTTCCGTTTCCACAAGGATCATGGTCACTATACTAACGAATGTCGAGATTTGAAAGAACAGATAGAGGAGTTGATCCAGAGGGGAAAGCTCCAAAATTTTTTCAAAAAAGACTATCATGCTTGCCATCAGATGGAAGAGAAGTCTACTGATCCTAAACAGGTCGTGGGAGAAATCAGGACGATCACCAGAGGACCAGTTGTGGGGGGATCATACAAGTCCCTCAGAAAGTTAGTCCAAAGACAAGTTAATAGTGTTTATGTCAAGCACCCAATAGCCAAACATCATCGTACCGGGAATGATGATATTGTTTTTTCCAAGTGAGAAGCAAAAGGAATCGGGCAGGCACATGATGACCCCCTCATTATCATGCTAACCATTGAAAGGTGCAACACTCGAAGAGTATTAGTGGACAACAGAAGCTTGGCAAATGTAATGTACATGACGGCATTATAGCAAATGAAGTTGGATCCAAAATGCCTTAGACCCTTCGGATTTCTATTTGTCAGTTTCAGTGAGGACCAGATTTATCCAAAGGGCATCGTTTCACTACAGATTACAGCAGGGACTCACCCAGCCTAAGTGACAAGGGTGGTAGACTTTCTAATCGTTGGCTGCCTTTCGTCTTATAATATGATTCTTGGATGACCAACCCTTAATTGCCTTAAGGCTGCAACTTCCACATACTGCTTGAAAGTAAAATTCCCAACCCCCCACGGGATTGGAGAAATCTGTGGAGACCAACTTTTAGCCAGGGAATGTTACCAAGTAGTCTTGGCGTCCAGAGGGAATCACACCCAGATGGTAGAGGAGGAACCACCCAAGCCTATAGAAGAGGTGGAAAATATAAAGCTGGTGGAAGGTGACCCTTCGAAAACTACCAAGGTAGGAAATGAGCTCCAATAGTCCTTAAAGGACGAGCTGGTGAAGTTTTTGAAAAAGAATTTGGATGTCTTTGCATGGAGCCATGAAGATATGCCAGGGATTGACGAATAGGTGATAGAGCACAGTTTTAATGTCGACCCAATGCAGAAGCAAGTCCAACAGAAGAGATGAGTATTTGCCCCAAAGCGGAACAAAGCAATTATGGAAGAGGTAGAAAAGCTCTTGGCCACAGGATTTATTTGAGAGATTTATTACCCCAAATGGCTTGCCAATTTTGTCATGGTAAAAAAGTCCAATGTAAAGTGGAGAATGTATACAGACTTCACCGACTTAAAAAATGCATGCCCCAAAGATAGTTTTCCCCTTCCCATAATTGACCAGCTCGTTGATTCAACATCTGGTCACGAACAGCTATCCTTCATGGATTCTTTTTCATGTTATAACCAGATCCTAATGAAGAGGAAGATTAGGAGAAAACTACATTCATCACTAGCCAGGGCCTATATTGCTATAAAGTCACGTCGTTTGGATTGAAGAATACAGGTGCCACATACCAAAGATTGGTAAACCAGATGTTCAACAAGCAAATAGGTAGGAATATGGAAGTCTATGTGGACGACGTGCTCATGAAAAGCAAAGAAGCCAAAACCCACCTTGAAGACCTCCAAGAGACGTTCGATACCATGAAGCTCAACCCTGTGAAGTGTGTTTTTGGGGTCTCATCAGGAAAATTCCTCGGTTTCATGGTATCTCAACGAGGAATTTAAGCAAATCCAGAGAAGGTCACAGCCATACTTGACTTAACTTCTCCCAGGACGGTCAAGGAGGTGCAAAGGATGACAGGATGAATGGCAGCATTAAACAAGTTCATCGCAAAGGCCACTGATAAGTGTCTTCCCTTCTTTAAAACTCTTAAGCAGGCTTTCCAATGGACGGACGAGTGTGAGGCAGCCTTTCTGAATCTTAAAGGGTACCTAGCTAAGCCTCCATTATTAAGCCCGTTAATGGAAGGAGAAAATCTGTTTTTGTATCTAGCTATGTCATAAACAGCCGTTAGCTCTGCGTTGATTTGTGAAGAATCCAAGGTGCAACGGCCTGTGTACTACACAAGTCAGGCTTTTTAGGATGCTGAAGAGATGTCGCTTCAAGGAAGTTCATCCATACTTCCAAGCCCATACCATTATGGTAATGATGGATTAACCAATCAGAAAAGCAATGAGCAAACCATATGCAGCAAGGCATATGGTCCAATGGGTTGTTTGGCTAAGCCAGTTTGATGTTGAATACAGGCCAAGAACAGCGATCAAAGCCCAGGCCTTAGCAAATTTTACTGCTGAATTCACTCTTCCAGACCCAGATCAGGAAGCACAGTATTGGACGATCTACACAGATGGCTCGTCTGTTGCAGGGCTCAAAGGCATCGGTATCATTATGACATTGACTGAGAAGAACGTCCTTAAACATGGAGTTTAACTCCAATTTCCAGCAACGAACAACGAAGTAGAGTATGAAGCGGTCCTTGCTAGCTTAAGAATTGCAAAAGCCTTAGGGATCAAGAATTTGAAGTTGAGGACTAATTTTAAGCTAATTGTTAGGCAAATAACCAACGAATATGAAGTAAAGGAAGAAAGAATGATGAGGTATCTCAAGCTGACAACTCAACTCATTAATGACTTTGATGACGTCAAGTTCGAGCAAATCCCACGAGAAAACAACTCAACTGCTAACAAGGTTGCTAAACTGGCGTCAACTAAAGATGCCTCAGCGATGATAAAGTTGTTCATGGAAATCCAAACAATCCCTAGTATCAACGGATTACAAACCTTCTCAGTCCAGTGACCAAGCACCTGGATGGACCTAATCCTTTCTTACATCAAAGACGGCCATCTCCCATTTGACCCGTCAGTAGCAAAGAAGGTTAGAGTCAGAGCTGCCTGATTCACTGTCATAAACAGTGAACTTTACAAGAGAGGATTTTCGCTACCTTACCTGAAATGCCTGACTCCTGAAGAAGCAATGTATGTGTTGTGAGAAATCCATAAAGGTGTATGTGGTAACCATTTAGGACCTCGATTTTTGGCGGGAAAGACGGTCAAGGTAGGCTACTTTTGGCAAACTATGCAAAAAGATGCAGTTGAACTCATCAAAAAATGTGAAAAGTGTCAACGGTTCGAAAATGTACAGCACACTCTTGGAGAATCACTGACGAGCATCTCCTCACCTTGGCCATTCTCCACTTGGGCGATTGACATCATTGGTCCACTCCCTTGAGGGAAGAAACAGGTTAAATTCCTACTTGCCGCTATTGATTACTTCACCAAATGGGTTGAAGTAGAACCATTGGCAGTAATTACTGAAAGCAAGATACAGAACTTCATTTGGAAGAACATTGTTTACAGATTTGGAATCCCAAAGAAAATCATCTCTGATAATGGTCGATAGTTTGGCAGCCAAAAATTCAAGGAATTTTGTGCAGAGTTGGGAATGAAAAACCACTATTCATCACCTGGGCACCCACAGGTTAACGAGCAAACAGAGGTAACAAATCGTACTTTGCTCAAACTCATCAAAGCATGACTTGAAGAGGCAAAGGGTGCATGGCTAGAGGAGTTACCAGGTGTACTATAGGCTTATCAGACAACTGCAAGAACACCAACAGGAGAAACGCCATTCAAGTTGGCTTTCAGTACAGAAGCAATTAATCCTGTTGAAGTGGGAGTGTCTAGTCTTAGGCGAGTTCATTATGATGAAGGTTCAAACAATGACAAGCCAAAACTCAATTTGGATTGTTTACTTGTAGTTAGAGAGGAGGCAGCCTTGAGAATGGCTAGGTATCGACAGAAGATGGCAAAGTACCACAATCAAAGGGTAAATCTTAGAAGGTTCAACCCCAATAATATGGTACTGCGAAAAGTCTCACAAGCCACTAGGGACCCAGCCCAAGGGAAGTTAGGCCCTACTTGGGAAGGTCTATACAAGGTCGTCCATTACTCAAAAAGAGGAAGCTACTACCTAAAGGACCTCAACAGTAATCCACTGCCATGTCCCTGGAACGTGGAACATCTCAAGAAGTACTACCAATAAGAAGTACTTGGATTAATAAGCTCCATCTCTAGGAGTACCTCACTTGACGATGCATCAGATAAGTGAGATTTCATTGTTTTCTTTTTCCTTTAAGCATTTTTCCTTTCAAGTATTTTGGTTAAGATATTTTCAGTAATTTCCCTTGTAATCCCCTTATAAATAAGGGTGTATGAAATTATAAGGCTCCACAAGCCATCTCTTTTTCAATAAGTTTGACAAAGCCTTAAGGTTAAGTTTACAAGTGAGATTGAGCTAAGAAAAGGAGATATCCATAACCGAATGGTAAAAACTCTAATGACGAGTTTAAATCATAAACATGGTAAAAACTCTAATGACGAGTTTAAATCATAAACATGGTAAAAACTCAAATGACGAATTTAAATCATAAACATGGTAAAAACTCAAATGACGAGTTTGAATCATAAATATGGTAAAAATTCTAACAACGAGTTCAAACCATAGACACAGTAAGAATTCAAAATGGAAAGAACCATTGAAGTATGTCATTAATGACGAAAACTCCAAGTTCAGATCATGTATTCCCAAAGGAATATCATGAATGGTTAAAAGAACCTCAAACAATGAAGTCTGATGTTATAACGAGAACTTTGAGGTTTAGGCCATAGCAAAACTTTTGAGCAAAGACTAAATAAGTGAATAAAGCTTGGACAAAGGCATTGCTTATAAAAACAAAGGCCTCAAAATATGAGGCATCCAAAATATTCATTGTTTCTAAGTTAAAGCCTTAAAACATGAGGCATCTATTGTCTTTGAGTTAAAGCCTCAAAACACGAGGCAACCAGAGTTCTCAAAAAAAAAAACAAAAACAACAACAACAACAAAAAAAAAAAGTTATTAAAAATCTTTGCTCAAGGAGCAGTGATAACCTCCTCAACATGGCCTCGTCCATGTGAGCCTCGTCCACAACTCCACTTGTGTCAGTACCATCTCCTTCAACAGCATCAGCGACAGTTTCACCTTCCTTCTCTTTAGTTTTGTTGGCAAGGATCTCAATGTCAATGGCTTCGAAATCAAGGTTTGCAAAGTCCACTACCTGACTATAATGCTTCATCATCCACCTACGAAAAAGCTCGAAGCCTTTGAAGTACTAGACAAATTGAAGATCAGAGAAACGATCAGACTCAAGAAATTTGGCGATCACCTTCTCACGTTCTTCATTTGTCTTTAGAAGGGTAGCTTGAACTTCCTCGTCTTTTTGAATGACGAGCTTCTTCTCCACCTTTAACGGGTCCTTAAGCTCCTTCACCTTCTCCTTAGCCTTTGTCGCTTGGTCTATTGCCTCGATCAAATCCTTCCTTAACCTCGAGATCTCGACCTCAATTGAGTCAACCTTGGAATTGGCCACTACTACCTTCTTTCCACTATTCAAAGAGTCTGTCGTCAAGCGCAAGGATTCTTAGAGAACCTAAAGACGAAAAAAGGGTTAAAACTTTTAATAGGTGTAAAAATTCAATGAGCAACAAAAGTAGTTGAGTAAAATACCTACACCAGTATGTGAATGTGACGACTGACCAGTTCTTGAGAAGGGATGGACGAGAGACCTCTGAGCTCGTCATCAGTAATAACGTTATGAGTTCATCCAAGGACCATGGCGGGATCTTCCCAGATGCTTTTGCCAACCTTACCCTTCCCTTTGGAATGAGTGGTTAGAGGTGTGAAAGTCATCATCTCAAGAGAAGGCGTAGGAGAAGATGGGGAACCAAAAAGAGATAGGGGGCAGGAGTTTCATCTTTTCCTTTATCTAGCTTGCGTTCTTCGATCCAAGGGTAAGCTCAGACAAAGGCTCATTTTTCAAGCTCTTCACATGGGCATATTTGTCTTTGCTATACTTGGTAGCCATTTCTGCAAAATGAAAAATTAGAAGGCTGATCTTTTATAAAGAAAAGGAAAATAAAAGAAGATAAGGTAAGTTAAACATACTCTTTTCTTCCCAATCAATCTTCTTTAACACAAATGCAGAGGGTTCAGGTCCAAGGCAACAATTGTATAAGTGAAGAGGGTCTACCAAGTCATCAAAATTGTTAATTGTGAGAGCAAACTGAAGAGCAGCTTGAACTCATCCTTGATAACAGTCTTCTAATTCGGGACGCTTAAAAACTGCAAAACAATTTAAAAAAGAAGAAGGATTAGAAAAAGATAAGCTAAAACAATTGGTCTAACAGATAGGTAGAGGAACGCACCAAGTGAGGAAATTTCCCATTTCTGTAGCAGCCACGAGACCTCACCCCACAGGTCGTCAATCATGGTTTCCCATCTAGATCCAAAAACAAAAAAGTATTGTGACTTCTAGTCATGAAAAGAAGTAGGAAAACTACAGACGATCCTAGAATCCCTACTTCATGGCAAAGTTCAAAATACCTATAGTGGGTAGAAGGTTTCAAGCGATATAAATGGAGGAACTCATTCAGGTTTATCATGTCCCCATCATGGGAGGATACCCAAACTAACATACAACTAATAATCGTCCTCCAAGCATTAGGGATGAGCTATCCAGGTGCAACATTAAGAACATAAAGGAGTTACATGATGAAAGGATGAATAGGAAAGCGAAGGCCATACAAAAAGGTAGCCTCATAAAAACTCACCTCGCCATGGGCAAAGGAGTAGGCTTTTTCATTTGGACGAGGTAATCTTGTGACAACCCTTCTAGGGAATTGAAACCTTTTTCATATAGATTTCAGGTGTCTTTGCTCTAAAGAGCAAGATTCGGAGAGAGCATGGAAAGGGATTGAAGACGAAGAAGAGGAGGGTTTTGAAGACGACAAGGGTTTCGATACTACAATTTCAAAATCTTTATCCAAAGATTCACTACTTGAAGACAAACCGGTTTTGAGTTTGCTATACCTAACCTCGGTGTCCCTATATTCTATGGCAATCATCTTTAAATGATGAGCAATTAAAGAATGACGAATTAGGGGGATAAAGGGTGGTTAGAACGAGTCTAAAAGCTCCATAGTCTCAAGGTAAAAACAAACCTACTTGAGGACGATGCCGACCAAAAAACTCTAGAAACACTCCTAATCTAGTGAAGAAGAATGAAATAGAAGGAGCTTCTTGCCTAATGAAAGCAAAAATCGACCATTAATGGAGTTTTGAAGAAAAAGAGTCTTACGATACTGAGTGTGCAAGAGCTTTCTTTTTTGAAAATTTTTAGACTTCAAATACAATGTACAATGAAGAAGGAGAATTTGAGGAGTTTTTGCTAAAAAAAAGGGAAGCAAAATCAATGCACGGGAAACACAAGGAAAGCTTACATATGCGACCAATGCAAAGGGAAAACGTGGCGATCACCTGACAAGAATATTGCCTCACATTAAATGTGATGAGACGAGGATCTCGGGGCACGAATAAACTAACCTGCCAAAAAAGACTTTCCATATTCCTATGCTTGTCCAAACAAAGGAC
This sequence comes from Quercus gilva, assembly GCA_023621385.1. NCBI lineage: Eukaryota > Viridiplantae > Streptophyta > Magnoliopsida > Fagales > Fagaceae > Quercus > Quercus gilva. The sequence continues at coordinate 42,366,371 of CM042482.1, read as the reverse complement.
GGCAAAGGAATAAAGGGGGCAACTGAAGAGTAGCGTATAAATGGTCTTTAGTACTTGCAAATCGTCTATGTTAATGACGAGTAAAAGTATGGACGAGCATAAATGCATTAATTCCATGCAGCATTCAATGACCAAATGATAAATGAGCACGAAGTTGTTACTGCTGTCCAATGATGTGCATTTCAATGGCTATTACGAACATTAAAAGGCTAGGATTAAGTGGTCATTATTGAGCCATAAATCCTCTAGTTGTAATACAACGTTAGGGAGGCCAGCAAATTGAGCATTTATTCAGTCTGAGGCTATATAAAGCTAGGAGAGACAAGAAAATGGAGATATTAAACACACACAAATTACTCTACAGATTACTTATCTCAAAAGAGTTTTAGCTAACTTAAGTATCGGAGGGTCTTTGGCAGGCCCCAAACCGGTTTCATTATCTACTTAGCATTTTCTCTTACGTAGGATATCAGGTCGTCCATCATACTGATCAGGAACATACTAACGAGGTCAAATCGTGCTTCATCAATTATGTTTGTGGTTTAGTCACGAATTGTCAAAGGGGAAGATTGTTGGGTCATATTTTCTATGTAATTGGCTATTTCTTTGATAAAACGCACTTTACTTGTAAATTTGGTAGATCTAAATTAGGTTTGATACATATCAAGTGGTTGTATTAAAGACATGAATATTGATACAAGAAACAAGTGAAGAAAAGCTGTTTTACTGAAACTCGACAGATAGTTCGACAAAAAACTGCTATCGAGATTTAATGGGCAGCTCGACACATGCTCGATCTATCTAGCTTTACGAATTTAGAATTTTTAGATCTGAATTTTGGCCCATGTTGATATATTCGTTTAGGGTTTCTTTTGTCACAACCCTATACATATATAAAGCTTATTTTAAGAGCCGTCAAATCAGGATATAGAAACTAAGAGTTTATTTTTCTCTATGAGAAGCTACTGCATTTGCACACCATAGGGTTTTGTAACCAGGTGCTTCCTGATCTTCATTGTTGATGAAGTGAAGAACTTCGTAGCCAACAACCATTCAAGTTGTTAGAATTAGTCACGTACTGGGATCCATGCAAAGGAGTTAGTCATAAATTGGAGATTTGTGCAACAAAGGAAAGAATGCTACTACAAGATCAAGTCCAATTGGGTATTGGAGCAAAAGTTCAACTATAGGTTGGTATTTCGAGATAGGCTAGGTAGTGGTAAGATTCCTTATACTTGTAACCGCATAATTGTTGATTAGTAGATTCTTGGGAATGGTGACCTTAAAATCATTTAGTGAGGTTTTTGCCTTGTGAGAGATTTTTTCCTGTCAACAAATCACCGTGTCAAACTTATTTTCCACTGCATTTAGCATTTTTGGTAATTGTTGGTGCCTCCACAATTTGCATACAGTTTAACATAATTAATCAACTTAGGTAATTGAATTAATTAATCGGGATCAAGCTATCTTAACCCAACAAAAAAAAAAATTTCAAGAATAATCAATATATTTTTCTTCTTTTGATGAGGTAATTCATTATATTATCTTTCCCCCTTCATGAGACAATTCATATGTATATATAATTTTAGCATTTGCTTGTTATTTTCCTCCTTGGAAACTGCACTACCTCAAAACTTTTTTCTTTTCTTATTCATAAAGAAAAGGAAAAAAAATTAATTTCTTGGTGAGCTAATCTAGTTCATCTTTTTCGACCTGAGAGGGATTAATATTGTTAGTTTTTATTTAGTGCTAGCAGTTTTTTGTCAAAATTCCCTTGTAATTATCTTTCAAATAAGTTGTAATTGAGGTAGTTCAAGTGTTGAAAATTAAAGTTGCTAAAAGAAAAATTTTGGTTAAGTGAAATTGCATGAATGAACTCACATTAAGGAAACGTACAGTTGATAAATGTCCATGTGGGCCACTTAAAGAAGATGTCTATGTAGCTCAACCAAAAGGATTCATTGATCCACACTTTCCAGATCATGTGTTATATCTCAAGAAGGCACTTTATGGCTTAAAGCAAGCCCCTAAAGCTTAGTATGATTGGCTCACACAATACTTGGTGTCACATGGGTTCACAAGAGGAAAAGCTAATCAGACTCACTTCATCAAAAAGGAAGATGGCGAGTTGATAACTGTTGAAGTCTATGTTGATGATATCATCTTTGGGTCGACTAAGGATGAACTTGCTCATGGCTTCTCAAAACTCATGCAAGCTAAGTTCGAGATGAGCATGATTGGAGAGCTGACTCACTTCCTTGGATTGCGGATTCGTCAACAAGATTCAGGTATATTCCTATCTCAATCTAAATATGCTAAGAATCTTGTGAAAAAGTTTGGTTTTGAATTTGCTAGTTCTGTTAGAACCCCTATGAGCCCAAATGTTAAACTCATTATTGACTTGTTAGGTAAAAGTGTAGATTCATCTCTATATAGAAGCATGATAGGTACTCTTCTTTACCTTACTACTAGTAGACTTGACATTAGTTACAGTGGTTGAATGTGTGCTAGATATCAAGCTAATCCCAAAGAATCTCATATGACTGCTTTAAAAAGAATTATAAAGTATGTCAAAACCACTGTTGAGTTCGGTGTGTAGTATAGCAAGGACACAAATGATGTCTTAGCTGGGTATTCTGATACTGATTGGGCTGAGAATGCTGATGATAGAAAGAGTACATCGAGGGGTTGTTTTTATGTGGGTAATAATCTTGTCTCCTAGATGAGCAAAAAGCAAAACTCCATCTCATTATCCACTACAGAAACTGAGAACATCGCTGCCGGTAGCTGTTGCACCCAACTCCTATGGATGCAAAAACTCCTCCATGATTATGGTATTTGTCAAGAGCATCTTACCATCTACTGTGACAATACCAATGCCATCAACATCTCTAAGAATCCAATTCAAAATTCTCGAACTAAACACATAGAGATTTGACATCACTTCATTAGGGAGCTCGTCGAAGATGGTACTCTCATTCTTGAGTTTATTCACATTGATGATCAAAAGGCTGATTTGTTCACCAAACCTCTGGACAACAAACGTTTTGAATTCCTTCGTCAAAACATCAGTGCCATCTCCATGAATTGATTTCCTTCTCTCCTCCTTCCTCCTCATGCATTTGCATCTAGTTTTTTGCTTTGCTTAACATGTTTTTGTTTGTTTATTTTCAATTTTGTTTTTTTTTTTTTTCATATAAAAAAAATTGAAAAAAAAAATCATAAAAATACAAAAACATTGTGTGTTTGTGTACATTGGTACTTGTGTATCTTGGATGGCTATTGAAACAAAGTTTTCTAAACTTTGTATCGTTTGTAGTTTTGATGAGAATCTCCATGCACAACTAAGCAAGTGAGCTTTGTTGCTCGTGTTTGTGATGAGTAAGATTAAGTAATCTCTTGTACTTAACACTCGTATCACTCTTTTTGATGGGAAGGACTAGAAAATCTTAAGAGAAATGCATAAATAACCATCTCACCACTGTTGCCCACCAATCATGAATGACATTTATGTGCTTCGGCATAGCAAAATAGGAATGTCAATTGCTTAACATAATTGGGTATTTCTTTTCTATCTCTTATATGCCCATGCATGATTTGCTTAAAAGAAAAATATGCAAAGAAAAATAAAAAGCAAAAAGATCAAAATGCTTTTAAATATGATTGCAAGCGTGTATTCTAAAAGATGTGGAAGTTATAGGATGTATCACAAAAGTGATAGTCCACATCAAACAGTTATAATTGTGTGTGAGTTAAAGTGACTTTCTCATATCTCAAATCGTCATAACATGTATACACTTATGCAATCTTGTGATGTTTCTCACATACAACACGCAATATTCTTTGTTACTCTTGATACATGTGCAGGTACAATATGATTTGGCCATCACAAGGTTTACATGTGTTAATGTATGCTCACTAAATTGTCTTGACTTTTTTTGAAATATAAAATTAGTTAGACTTATTTAGTGTGTGTGTGTGTGTGTGTTTTTTTTTTTTTTTTGGGATCCATGTGCTTAAAATTGTTGTTGAGAGATGATTTTGAGAGTCTAAAATGTTGATTGGATTATTGGTTGAGTTGCATGCTTGTTTGCATTCATATCTATGTTTTTCCCTTCTTGAAAAACTATTTTTAAGTAGTCTCGACAACTCCTCGACACCTAGCTGTTTCTTATTGCAATCTTGACACCTCTCGACAGTTAGGTGGATCAATCGAGAAGGCTTTTGTCTCCTCAGTAGCTTCTCGACAGCTGGTGGATCGATCGAGCTTCTTTAATCATGTCTATTGAATTGTTCCTCGACACCTTCTCGACAGCTTAATTTGTCGAAGCCTTTTTGCTCGACACCTTTCTCAACACTTGTCTTGACACCTCCTGACACCTCTATCTGTCAAGCTTTACTGACCATCTATATAAAGGTTCAACGCGATCCGTTTCTCACTTTTCTTGATCTCTCTCTCGACAGATTCGTCTTTTCACTTCCCAAACCTCTCTCACTCACTCCAAACTTCTTCCTCAAGGTTTCTTCAAGGTTTTTCCAAGTTTTTCTTCACTTTGTGAGTTTCTAATCTCTCATTTTCATGCATTTCATGTTTTGAAACCTAGGTTTTGGGGTTTTTGAAAAATTTTGGGGTTTTCCAAAATTGATGGGTTTTTGTTGAAATTTTAGGATGGGTTGTTGCTTAAATGAGTTTAAAATCTCATGCATTGCATTACATAAGCATTATAACAATATTGTCATGCATTTAGATGTGTGCAACTGATTGTATGCTGGTAGGTTTGGATTGGGCTGAGCCCATGATGCTTTTTATATTGCATGTCACCTGTTCATGCATTTCCCATGCATATGTATTCTCTATTCAATATACTTGCTATATTTGAACTGTGTTGGGACTTTTCTGATTGTCTCTCTCTCTCTTTCTCTTATGTTTGCATTAGTCTGTGTCTATGGCATCTAAACATAAGTCTACTCTGTCCCGGAACCCTCTTCGTTCCAAGACATCGTCTTTTTTTTATCCTACCCCATCACATATTCAATTCTGTGATAAGGATGCCCAAAAGGCCTTCTCGGAGAACTTTTCTCAACGAGACATTCATTTTGAACGCCAAGTCATCCTGGCGGACTTCGCCAACACTGACCTTCCCAATGTCATTCGTAGTAAAGGATGGGAGTCATTGTGTGACATTCCGGTCACATGTCCATCCATGCTGATCCAGGAGTTTTACTCCAAAATGCATGGATTTGATTTTTCAGTATCTCATTTTATCACTCGCATTTGAGGTACGCACATTGTTGTCACACCGCAAATTGTTGCGGATGTGCTCCGTGTCCCTAAGGTAGAGTTTCCTGACTACCCTAGTTGTGAGCGTCTGAGGACTGTGTCCAAAGATGAGCTCAAACCTGCTTTCTATAAGCACCCTTCTGATTAGGGTGAGCATCAATTCATTTACTGTTCAGACTTTGCAAAAGGCCCTTGGTATTTGAACATGGTTATGACTTTTGTTCTTCACCCATTACTCACTATAACTTTATCACAAAGCCTCGTGCTCGATTTTTGTTGTCCCTTCTTGAGCATCTTATTATAGATTTTCCTTCTCACTTTATTCTTTCTATCATAGTTGTCTATAGAAATTCGGCGTCCCGTGATAAACTTATCTTTCCTTCCGCTATTACAAGGATTTTACGCCATTTTTCTATTCTCTTTCCAGCGTCTGACCATTTTTCCTACATGTGTGCCATAGATGCAACTACTGTTAAATGTAGCGAGGCGCAATTTAGGTCGAGGTAGTTTGGGTCAGCAACTCCTCCTTCCCATTCGGCTTCATCCCAATCTGCTCCATCCACATCCGCTCCCTCCTCTTCTACGGGCAATGTGACTCTCGGAGACATCATGACCCAACTTCAGTGCATGGATACTTACCTTGATACACTCTCTACTGAGTTGTATCGGGTGAATATTTGTGTCGGCCATATAGCACGACAGTAGGAGGTCATGGGTGGCTTCATTCCTGAGACTTCTCCTCCACCTACCCCAGCGACTTCTAAGGATGAGGATGATGGTGATGATGATGCTACTGCTTCTAAGGATGATGCTGAAGGAGATGCTAGCTCTTTCGATACAAATTAGATGTCTACTTGAAACTCTTACCCTTTGTCACTCGTGACAAAAAGGGGGAGTAGTTTTGGTATATGAGAGTAGTCATACTTAGGGGGAGAGTTAGTATAGGACCATTTTGTTAGGGGGAGGGTTGAAATCTGAGGGATGTAGTGAAGGAGATGCTAGCTCTTTCGGTACAAATTAGATGTCTACTTGAGACTCTTACCCTTTGTCACTCGTGACAAAAAGAAGGAGTAGTTTTGGTATATGAGAGTAGTCATACTTAGGGGGAGAGTTAGTAGAGGACCATTTTGTTATGGGGAGGGTTGAAATCTGAGGGATGTAGTGAGGATTTCTTGTATCTTTTTCTTTTCTCCACTTTAGATACATTTATATTCTTATACCTTAGGTCTTGTGACCATTATTGACATACATTGTACTTATCTTCTTTACATGTTGATGTATGTTTCTTTCACCTTCCCTTACATGTGTTGTTTCTTTTCTCTCTTTATGCACATGCTTTTTATTACGTGTATGCAATCTATTATTTCTGTTTTACACAAAGATGCCTTGATGAGTTTTGTTTAAAGTGTTTCAGAAATACAGGTTGTCAAAGTCTACTTGCCATAAACTCTCTTCTTGCAAAATTTGTCAAGAGTTTGTGTTAGGATAAATTTTATTGTATTCAACAAGTGAATATGAGTTGAGTGATTAATGATTTCTCTCATATATTCATTTGTTTGTTGTGGTTTTGTCACGGATTACCAAAGGGAGAGATTGTTAGGACAGATGTGATTCACTTGTTAGGAACATATGTCATTATTTTATATAATTGACTAATCCTTTGACAAAACACACTTTACTTGTATTTGGGTAGATCTAGGATATGTTTAATGCTTCAAGAAATATTATTTCAAAATTAAGTGTTAAAACCATGCAAGTCTGTCCAAGATTCAAGCTAAAAAGTGCAAGTTCATTAAAACTCAACAGCTAGTATCTATCGAGCTTGAAGAGCTGTTCCAGCCTCATGGCTCAACAGCTACTCGACAGATGGCTATCTATCGAGGTTCAAGAAGAACAGAGTTTTAGTTCTGTTTTTACTCTAATTCGTGATTACGTGTTTGGGCTTTCTTTTATCACAACCCTAGATATATAAAGGGATTATTTTAAGGGCTGTCAAAGTAGACACAAGTTGCACAAATGTTGAGCAAAGTTTGTTCAAGCAAATTGTGACCGGAGACAGAATTTGCCTTAGTTCATCATTCTTGTGAAGAAGTTGCTGTGTTTGTGCACCGTAAGGTTTTGTAACCAAGCATCTTCTGGATCTTCATCGTGTAGATGAATTGAAGAACTTTGCAGCCAACAACCTTCTCTAGTTAGTGATTGAAGTCACGTATTGGGATCCACGCAACTAATTAGTCATGTACTGGGAGCCGTGCATCAAAAGTAGAGATTGTCACTACAGAACAGGTCCAATTGGGCATTGGGGTAAGGGTTCAACTGTAGGTTGGTATAAGGTACTGTGATTCCTTTACTTGTGACTGCTTGTTTTGATAATAGTGGATTCTCGGCAATGATGACCTTAAAATCATCTAGTGGGGTTTTTGCTGTGTTACTTTTCCCCATTTGTAAACAAATAACCTTGTCAATTGGTATCACAGTAGGCACACTCTAGCACCAGAGCAGGCACACTCTGATTAGGGTTAATTTTTTTTGTGTTGATCCATTGACCCCTATTTGTCATGGATAAAGGACAGTCTTTGATTATACATCCTTTATTTGATGGCACTAACTATGCATATTGGAAAATACACATGAGAGCTTTCTTATAGTCTTTAAATGAGAAAGTGTGGTAAGCTGTTAAGATAGGCTAGACCAACCCAAAGGAAGCACCGGCCGATTGGGATGATGCTAAGATCAAGGCGGCAAACTTCAACAACAGGGCATTGAATGCTTTATTTGATGGCACTAACTATGCATATTGGAAAATACGCATGAGAGCTTTCTTATAGTCTTTAAATGAGAAAGTGTGGTAAGCTGTTAAGATAGGCTAGACCAACCCAAAGGAAGCACCGGCCGATTGGGATGATGCTAAGATCAAGGTGGCAAACTTCAACAACAGGGCATTGAATGCTTTATTCAGTGCGGTCACTAATGAGGAGTTCAAGAAGATATCCTCTACTGAAAATGCTAAGGAAGCATGGGCCATTCTCCAGACAACCTATGAGGGAACCAAGACTGTCAAAGATTCAAAATTTCAGAGGCTCACTATAAGCTTTGAAGAAATCAAGATGGAGGAGGTAAAGCTTTTATTTTACAACATAGTCATGTGTGTAAAACAGATTTGGTATCAAAGAAAAACAGTTCACTTTGCTGCTTCATTATAGGTATGATCTCTCTCTTGCTTAAAGTACTTTTGAATAATTTTCTTTTCTGGGTTTATTTTTTTGGTGAATAATGTAGACATATAGTATATTGCTCAATACTTGGTTTCGTTCAAGGAAAAAGAAGAAAAGAAAAGAAAAGAAAAGTTCACAAATTAAAAACTGATATAGATATTAATTTACTGACATGATTACAATACTCTTGCAAGGAATTGATAGAGTAGTTTTATGTGTGTATGTGTGTGTGTGTGTGTGTGTGTGTGTGTGTGTGTGTGTTTTTTTTTTTTTCCTGAATGCAAAAGTAGTTTTAGTTAGTGCTTTTCACAGCTTGTTGTAATTTGCACTACTATGTGTGTTATGTATAAAACCCTCATATGATCCTAGAAAAACCACTCTATTAAAAAATTTGTCATCAATAACAAGAAGAAGAGCTTATTCCTAACCATCAAAACCACAAATTTCCTATCATCAATAATCAATTTTATATAAATGTTGTGATATAGTCCATAGGTTTTTTTTTTTTTTTTTTTTTTTTTTTTTTTTTTTTTTTTTTAAGGAGAAGTATAGTCCATATGGGAATGGTTTAGATGTTTCATACTTGATTTTGGAATCTCAGATTGATTAGTAGAATCATATGGAGTAAGGAGGTGCATTATTAATATTAAAAGTGGCAATTCACATTGATAAGAAACTAAACAATGGCGTATAATAACCTTTATACATATGGTGGTGGTATAGCGTTGGCACATGTGAGAGTTAGAAGACAAAGTTTTGTCTTTTTTATTTGTTTAAAATATGCATCCTACTTGGTTGATACCTATACAATACCGTTGTGAAACTATTTTAAATTATAAAATAATTTTTATATTAACTTTTAATTAATAGTTTTTTCATACAGGACTCTTTATTTCTTTTTTAAATATATGTGATTTTAAATTTAATTATCTCGTGCGATGTACAGGTTAGCGACTAGTTATATATAAAATCGAAGTCTTTGACTTTTTATTGACCTCTCCAAAGCTTGCCACATCATTATCATTTTTTTAAAATAAAATTATTTTTTTTTAGTCCAAATTTAACAAGGAGTGAAACTCCATATTTCTAACAAGTCCAACTTAAACTTCAACTCAAACTCATCATTATCATTTTTTTAAAACAAAATTATTTTTGTTTAGTCCAAACTTAACAAGAAGTGAAATTCTATCACTCTAACAAGTTCAACTTAAACTCAAACTCAAACGTTGATAATTTATCTCCAAGTTTGCGAGGAATCATGAACACTATAAAAGCAATGTTGATGATGCACGAAAATCGTCAGTGAATTGATGGTTCCTGATCGCACCGATAGGAACCTAGAGAATAAAAAAACAAGAACCAAACAGAAGGTACCGGTGGGATATCGGCCAAAGACCTTCCGAAGGTTAAGTTAGTGAATGAGAAATCTCTAAGAACTCTATAGTGAGAGAGCTAGGGATTTTCTACGTACTTGGGAAAGGAGGAGGCATGTTGCTTATATAGTGATGTGGAGGAGACCTAGATCCCAAGAATATAGGGATTTTCCTTATAAGGAGAAGGTGGAGTTAATGTCATCAAGATCTTAGGGATACTCTTCATTCTGGGAAGGTGAAAATCGTGTGGTAGGGTCTTTGTGCCTGGTGCACAAGATGTTTCCATATAAGAATACGCATATAGATTACGTAAGGTCACGTTGGACCTGTCAATATGCTTCTCCGTCTGTCAGGGTCATTTGTCAGCCTGGTAAGGAGATGCACCCGTCAACTTCATATGAATCTATCCATGTAGTCGTCAGCCTCTTGCTAGTGCAGGGTACAAGGTCTCAGTCAGATTCTTTTAAGACTGACGGTTCCTTTGGGGCCGACGGTTCTTTTAAGGCCGTCGGCTTTTGTCGGTATGATACCTTTTCATTGATGGGCTTGTCGTTTAAGGATCCTGATCTTATTACAAAAATACCCTTATCAGCTGCCCCTACTCTGCAGTTCCGTCAGCTATTCCTAACGGGTCTCAGAGTAATAAGGGTTTTTATAGGCATTAATTGTGTCATTAATAGGCTAGGTAGTTCTTCTTCCTTAGTTTTTTTATTTTTTACTTTATTTTCATCTCTTTAGAGCTGTGATCTTAAGTTGTTCCATCACTGCTTCCGTGTTCATTCGTCGTCTTGACAAGCAAGTAACCATTGACTCCCTTCGTAAGTTTTTTTCTCTCTACTTCAATTTATTGTTTTTCTAGCTGATCGCCACTTTTAGAGACCCGTCACACGAATAGATTCTTAGAATACATTTGTCGTTTATAGGTGAATAAATGTCAGGTGATAAAGAAGTGATGAGTGAACAATCGTCGTCAGTCTGTAAGGGTACAGGTTACGACGAAATCTATCCATCGTGCATGAACCCATGGAGGATTTGACATGGTCCCTAGAAAGGGAGTCGTCTGCCCATTCTCTTACTGAGGAGGAGGAGGAATACGAAGGGGATGAGAGGAAGGAGAAGAGGAGGATGAGGAAGAGGAAAAGGGTAAGGGTGAAGAAGAAGGTGACGGTGATGAAGGAGAAGATCATAGGGAAGGTGACGAGCTGTAGGCCAAGTAGGCAGAGGTGGTCATAGACCCTTCATCCTTCCCTTGATATGGACAATGAATGACTTCTACCCAACCATGTCCTTGAAGGTTTTCAACAATCTTCACAACCGTTCTCAAATTCCTAAACACATCCCCCTGCGGTTAAAAAGGAAGTTTGAGAAGTGTTACTTGGGTAGGACAGCGGATGTTAGCATGTACGATGCTATTCACCACTAGATTGAGGTTGCCATTGATGGAGCTACACCGTTAGCTCACTAACTATTTAGGCCTATCCATCAGCTAAATTGCTCTTAATACATAGAGAATCTTTATTGGGGTCGAAGTGATATAGGACCAGTTGAGTGGTGGCAACTGTCGCCTCACTTCTGACAAGTTTTTCTACTGTTATAAGCCTTAGCAGATACACTCATCCAAGGGTATTTATCACTTTCTGGCCAGAAAATTGTCGTTTAGGTTGGTGTCAGACATCCCTGACTCTAATAGAAACTGGAAGAATAGGTATTTCTTTGTACAGGGTAAGGACTAGGTATGTATATCCGAAGAGTGGGATAGTATGCCTGATGGGTTTGATAACACTTGGGGTGTTTTAATCAAGTTTGGTGAGTTGTCAGATTTTGTTTTATTTTATCCTGTCAGTTTTGATTATGCAACTGACCTACTACCTTTGATTTGTTTTCAGTTCAAGTCCGTCTGGAAATAAGTGAAGAACATGAGAGTTTTCTCAGGTGAGTTTGGGCAATCTGCTTGAGAAGAGAAAGTGGAAGGATTTGGTCACACTTGACACCTTTTACGCTTTCTGTGGTGATCTAGAGTCAACAGTCGAAGCACGAAGATTAGACACTTTTGCTCATTAACGTAAGTTCCCTTCCGTCCGTCTGCTCATTTTTTGACAGTCTATTCTAGCCCATTCATTTCCCTTATTTCTTTCATTATATTTTTTTCAGAAATAGATGCTAGTAGACGAAGAGCCTTGATGAGGAAGTCCGCTGTTGCTTGCCTTTAGCAACAAAGGGAAGCGTTGGCTTCTGCTCTTAAGGCAATGCTCCCTTCTAAAGCTACTCCCAAAAGAAAGGGTGCGGGCAAAGATGACCATCCCACCAAGAAGGCGATGGGTCAATTCGCTGAGGCAAACCAGGAGGATTAGTCGTAAAAATCTCCCCCACCACCCCATCACGGCACCAACAAGGGCCTCATGTCAACCTATGGTCCTGTTGTCTTTAGCCCCGTCTAGAGGCTGGTGAACCACAAGGCATATGTCGTTGAGATGGTTAACTCAATCATCAAGGACACGGACTTAGACGAATGTGGTGAGCATGCCATTAAGGACCTAGGGGTTTCTGGCCTTTTCGACTTGGCAAAGGTAAATATCCGTCAAGTTTACTTTTCTTTTTGCTTTTCTTTTTCCCTATTATAACTATCGTCTTCTTGTAGGCAATGGTGAGGATGAAGACTCTCCAAGACACATATGAGGCCAAGGAAGGGGTGGTCTGTCGACAATGCAAGCGCTTGGAATACGAAGTGAAGCAGTTGGAGCAAAATAAGGAAGCTTCCCGTATTCTCAACGTTGAGGTGATGGCAAAGATTGCCTTGCTAAAAAAGGAGACCCATTGCTGTGAAGATTTTGCCTAGGCGCACACCAATTTGACGACGGAGTTAGCTGTCTTCGCGAGCAAATGGAGCAAGTTAAGGTCGATGATGTGGCGGGGTTTCGGACTTCTTAGTTGTACTATGATGAACACGGCAGCTTCTATGGTGATGGCTTCAATGACTACCTTAAGTAGGTGGCTTTCCTTTATCCTCACCTGGACCTGTCTTAAGTAGTCATTGAAGACACTGTCCTTGCGACTTTTAGTGGTGCCCAAGCTGTCATGGACAAAGCTGATAGCTCCTTCACATTAACAGCTCCATTCATATGGTTGAGGAAGAGGTGAAGGAGCCTGCCGACATTTAGGCCGTCGACTAGAACGCTTATAGGGGCCAAACCGTTCTTAATGGTCTGACTACTCCTGACAATTCGTCTGCCCCTAAGGGTCCATCTGTTCCTCAAGATTAGCCTTCTCACGATGTTCCCTCATCTTAGCTCTGCGACCTTTTTTTTTTTTTTTTTTTTAAATTTTACTTTAACATTTTGTAAGAATAATTTTGAGACAATGAAGGGCCCTATTTTGGGTTTATGTATAAACGTTTATCCCCGTCAGGTTTGTCAGGTTTATATTTATTGCTCTCTTATCCATTGTAAAGACTTGACTATGCTTGTGTGTTTGCTTACCTGTTGGCATTATATATTTGTTGGCATTATATATTCATTTTACATCTGTCTGCCCATAGGTAATACCGTGTGTTCCTTAGGATATAGAATAATTTAGGCCTGTAGGTAGGACTTAGTAATCTTCTGTACCCAGGCACCTGTCAGTGTCCTTAAGGATCCGTTCACCCCAAGGTAGGACTCGATAAATTTCAAAACCAAGGTACTAGCCGGGGTCCGTCCATCCTTTAGGTAGGACTCAGGTTTTAAGTTACTGGGTACCCGTCGATATCTGTCTACCTCGTAGGTGGGACTAAGGTTTTTTGTGGCCAAGTACCCATCGGTATCCTTGTTCATCCGTCCATTCCATAAGTAGGACTTAGTAATTTTTTATGACCAAGTACCCGTCAGTATCCTTGGTCATCCGTCCATCTCGTAGATAGGACTTAGGTTTTTTGTGACTAGGTACCCATCGGTATCCTTGGTTATCCATCCACCCTGTAGGTAGGACTTAGAATTTTTGTGGACAATCTCTTAAAGGATAGATCTTTAAAAAGTACGAATAGTATAAACAAATGTAGATAATGTGTCTGATAATCCTCAAGAGTCTTATTTCAATAATCGAAAAACTTAATATCTTACTTTAACAACTTAAAGAAAAGAAAAGCAATAACATAGTTTGTAGTCGTCCACTATTGGTAGTATCTACATAGGTGCTCGGTGTTCCATGGTTGGTGGATTCTTTGTCTGTCCAGGGTCTCTAGGTGGTAGGTCCTATTTATATGGCAATCGATTCTATAGGGTCCTTCCCAGTTAGAGCCTAACTTGCCCTGTGTGGGGTCTTTGGTAGTTGTCGTCACGTTCCGTCAAACTAGGTCCCTGACTTGAAAGTGTCAAAGTTTGACCTTGGTATTGTAGTGCTTTGCCATTAGGTCCTAATAACCCGTGATTTGTTGTTCAACCATCGTCCTAATTTCATCTAGAAGGTCCAATTGTAGTTGCATTCCCTCTTCATTCCTACGCTCGTCATGGTGGGCCACCTTGTAGCTGGTTAACCCAATTTCTACCGGGATGATGGCTTCACCTCCGAATGCAAGGAGGAATGGCATTTCCCCTATAGGTGTGCGAGCCATTGTCCGATATGCCCATAATACACTTGGTAGTTCGTCCGGCCATATCCTCTTTGCCCCCTCGAGCCAAGTCTTAATCATCTTGAGCAAGAATCGGTTTGTAACTTCGACCTGACCATTGGCTTGTGGGTGGGCAAGTGATGAATAGTGGTTTTTGATTCCCAACTGTTGGCAGAAGTCTCTAAATACATTGTTGTCAAATTGTTTGCCATTGCTCGAGATGAAGACTCTGGGGATACCGAAGCGACAAATGATGTTTTTCCAGAAGAAGCCTCAAATATTCTTCTTCGTTATGGTGGCTATGGGTTTTGCCTTGACCCACTTAGTCGATCCCCACGACGAGGAACCTAAGTTTCCGTATTGCCGTAGGGAAGGGTATCATTATGTGAAGCCCTCACTAAGCGAACGACTAAGGAGCGCTCATTAGGGTCAACTATTCCGACGGCTGCCGTATGATATTGCTAAATCATTGGCATTTGTCACATGCTCTTACATAGGACTAGATATCCTTTTGCATCGTGGGCCAATAGTACCTCGCTCATATGGGCTTATGAACTAATGAGCGTACTCTCAAATGGTTTCCGCACTACACAAATTCAGATGCTAAAACTTCCAAAATGCCAAAAAAGATATATATATATATATATATATATATATAATCTATAATTTGTAGGCTCTGAATCTTTTGATTCCTTTCAATAGTTATAGCC
Source organism: Quercus gilva (assembly GCA_023621385.1). NCBI lineage: Eukaryota > Viridiplantae > Streptophyta > Magnoliopsida > Fagales > Fagaceae > Quercus > Quercus gilva. The sequence continues at coordinate 42,351,210 of CM042482.1, read as the reverse complement.
ATGGATTATTCTTTTGAATGTAACCCATCTTTCTCTTATTTCTCTATTGTTTAATCATATATATTTTGTTTTATTTCAATAATTTCTAAGTAGTGAATCATCTGATTCTTTAATATTTTTTGGTCTTTTAGAAGTTTTAATACCTGAATTTTTGAGTTATTTTTTTGCAGTATCTGGAACTGTCTAACAAATTTTTTATAAATCATTGCACATTCAAGCAATGGTTTCTTCATTAAATTGTAACACAAATTGAAGTCATACAAAAGAAAATCATGCAATGGTGTAGTTTCTTAATCAATTTAAGATTTTATAAAATTATTTTAGTCTACCTCACAAATAGGTAGGTTCCCGTACATAACATGGGTTAGCAACTAGTTATTATACATCAGACATTAAGGCAGCTCAATTCAGTTGATCATGAATTTGCCTTACCTTACAATGACCAATTGAAAGTCTAACAGCCCTATTCAACCACTTAGAGCAATCACACTAGTCCTTGCAAAATATAAAAAGTTGTGAATTTTATACATTTTTCTTCAAAAACATCTCACATCAGTCCATCTAAAACATATAGATTTACATTTTTACTACAGTAACTGTGTATATTTACACAGTTACATGACTATTTATAAACAAGGGCACTAATGCCTACTAAAATCACATCCAATCCAATCTAATTCATGGGTCATGTCTTTGGTCCAACTAGATTTAGAGTGAATTTAGCTTTTGAAAATAAGCTACAGCCAAACAGACTAGGAGCTTATTTTTGGTAGTTTATTTGCATAGTGTTGTTCCTATGAACAATAATTGAAAAATAAATTGAATTTCATTATATTCAACATATCATATAAATGATTAAAATTCACATAAATTAGATTTACCATAAAATTGGAAAATTATTTATTCCCGGAGTACCATAAATGCATACTCCCCCTTCTTATATGAATTGTAGGTCTCACCATGAATTTCATTAATGGGACCCACAATTATGTGAGAGGAGGGAGTATGCACTTATGGTACTTCGGGAGTACTCAATAATTTCCCCATAAAATTAGAAAATAGTGGACAGATATTACCTCGATTATGCTTCAAATTAATCTCATAATATTAGAAGCAAATTACCGTAAATTCATATATGTTTTTAGATGGCGGGGTTGAGGCGTGGACCAAGTCACTGTCTTGAGACGATACACGTGTTTACAGTGTTTCCGGTGTAGTAAACTAAACATTGTGCATGCCATTCCTAGGATACAACAACCCAGCCACCTTTGTTGATTATCCTTCAAGTCTACACTGCTTGTAGGATAGGAAGCTCTCAATAGTACTTTTCTTTTACCCAGAATAATATTGTGTAGAAAGTATGGTTGTATACATAAAAAAGTTTTAATCGTTACCTAAGTCGAATCTTACAGAAATTTTGCCATTGTTCGGGCCAAATCATGAGTACGCACAAATCCCAAATATGGTTTTCACCTAACACCCCTTGACGAACAAAAGATCAAGTGGTAGGAATATTTGACATTCCAACCACGAAGCATCTAGGCACCTATTTAGGGACCCCCATTTTCACCACCCACCGAACGGCTAGTGCATACCAATATTTAGTTGACAAAATTCAAAAGAAAATTGAAGGATGGCAGGCCAAATATCTTTCAATGGCTGGCCGTGCCACACTAGTTAAACCTTCGCGGCTTCCATCCCCATCTATGTCATGCAAACAACGCTGCTTCCTCAAAAAGTTAGTCAGCAATTAGACAAATTAAGTTGCCAATTCTTATAGGGAGATACAAACCAGCAGCGGAGCTATCATACGGTTAGTTAGGACACAATAACCCTTCTGAAGGACATAGGGGGTTTGGGCATACAATCGATCTAACATAGAAATCAGACAATCCTTATGAACTAGGCCTGGCGCTTGTATCAAAAGCCCAATATGCTCTGGGCCTAAGTCTTAAAAGCCAAATATTTCCCACATACGATCCTATTTGAGAGTGCCAGAACCCCTAGAGGGTCCCATATTTGGAAAGCCCTATTTGACGAAATACAATGGTTATGAAATAGTATGAAATAGATAGTAGGGGATGGGCAAACTATCAAGATATGGGATGACCACTGGATCCCTGGCGACACCCTTCGGAGTCGCATTGTAGGACCACTAATGCAAAATGCTAAAAACCGCCGAGTTAGCTCATTGCGGAGTTAGCTCATTGCGAAATAATCATACCTGGACTTTCAACTCTCTCCATGTTCCTCTTCCAACACAACTTGAGCAACTTATTAGAGGTATTCCAGTGGCACGGATTACTAGGCTCCTAGATTCCTTTGTATGGCCCCATAAAAACAAGTGCCTCTAGATAAACAGTTGTGGAACTAGATATGGAAATTACATTGCCTTAAAAAGATCCAACTATTCCTTTGGAAAGCCATGTGCAATCGGGTTTCCACAAGGCAGTATTTAGCCTTTTCTCACCTAAATATTAATGAGATTATTGCAAGAGACTAAGCCCTTAATGTGGTGCACATTATGATGATGTAATATTAAGATTTTTGGTTTATTTTATTTTTCAAATATTATCATAATCTAAAATTACAAAATATATCATATCACCTTAATCTCATCATCTTCCTAAATAATGTAATATTGTATTCTTGTATTGAGATTACATTAATGTAAGATAACAATAATAAGATTACGGTATAATTGTAACATCATGGTGAACCAAATACAGCTGAATGCATCCTAACCACCTTCCTCCCTTCTAAGGCTGTTAAAAGTCAAATTGCTTATGTGTCCCACTATGAACTGGCCAGTTCTATAATTTTTTTTTTTTTTTTTTTTTTTTTTAAATCCATCCCTCTCTGGCTGAAGTCAAATGTTGCTTTTATCTTACTAATTTTCCAATTTTTGAAAATAAAGCTAAGTCACGGTAAACCAAACACAGCTTAATGCGTCCTAACCACCTTCCTCCCTTCTAAGACTGCCAAAAGTCAAATTGCTTATGTGCCCCACTATGAACTGGTCAGTTCTTTAATTTTTTTTTTTTTAAATCCATCCCTCTGTGGCTAAAGTCAAATGTTGCTTTTATCTTACTAATTGTCCAATTTTGAAAATAAAGCTAAGTCAGCCCCAAGATAACAATTAAACTGGTCAGTTCTATAAATTTTTATGTTAAATGTGTCCACTAAATACTTCATAGTTTAAGGGGCAAATAACAATTAAACAAAATAAATCCTACTAGGCTACTGTGTAAAAAAGATGAGGGTTAATTTCACTTTTTCCTCAATTATTTCGCCCATTTCAATCCACCTTTTAAACTTTATACTCAATCAATGCCCTTCTTAAACTTTTTAAAATAGGTAAATTACCTCCAGCCATTACTAAATTTTGCTAAAATTCCAAATTTTTTTAAATGACATGGAATAATTTGCTTACTTTCAATACAATAGGAAACATTACTTGGTTTTAAAGTTTAAGGAAGGATTGAAGTGTACCTAATAATTAAGGAGTATTTGATAATAGGTCCTAGTCATGATCACTATTTTTTTTTTTTTGGGGGGGGGGGGGGGGGGGGGGGGTGGTGTAAGGGGTGAATAGAGGGAGTCGTTGGATTCAAACCAGAAAATGCCATATACGTCATTGACAGTTTCAAAGGAGGTGAGCTCAGAGAAAGGGGATAAAAGAGAGGGACAACGGTAAAAAAACATAGCTGCCCTTTGTTTCCAAGGATGCTGAATTTTTGAGCAATCACCACCATCAGGATTCATAGGGTTAAATCATAGAGTACTTGCTGAATGCTTTTGAAGATAGACACGGTCGAGTTGTAAAAGTGTTTGGACTTTTTTGGGGTTTTTGATTTGTTAATTAGTGGGATTTCATAGTTATAATTAGGTTATGAATTAAAAATGTTTTATGAAGTGTTTTTTTTTTTTTAATTTTTTTTTTAACTTTAAATGATGATTTTTAGAATTGTTGTCATACTTTTGCTAATTATTCTTCCTCTTTAGGAACTAAGATAATGATTCACATATTTTATAATTATTCTCACTCTTCAAATTAAGAAATCGGGTTCAAGATGAATTTGTTTTAAAAAAAAAAAAAAATGGGCATTTGATCCTAATAATTCTTGACATTTTTTTTTTTTTTAAACTCGGTTTGGTCTATTTAGAAAAATTGGTATCTCTGTGCCTATGAAGGGTTTATTGGGCATTCTAATACATACAATGCACTAACTTTTTTTTTAAAAAAAATATTATAAAAATTATCAATTAATTAACTATGAGGTACACTTCAATCCCTTCTAGAATTTAAAATCGAGCAATATCCCTCATAAGTATTAAAAATTAGCAAATTACCCCATAGTGAATTTTCGGGACATTGGTCGATTTTAAAATTTTCGGGATTTAAGTGTAACCCATAGTGAAGTGGGGAAATGTGTGTGTGTAATGACTAAACGAGAGAGAGGTGGAATGCAATTAACCCAAAAGAAAATGGGTCCCTTCAAGCGGCCGAAACAGCTCAACAAGTCACAGTAATTGCGAAGTTCGCTATGAGCACATGGGAGGCATGAGAACGCACGTGAAAATAGTGGATGCTTTTGCCGTAAAAAGATTAGATTATGGGTATGGCTGGACAGAGTTGAAAGTCCAACTGCCTTGTGGACGCACGCTATAATATGAATAGAACACAGCACAACAGCCAGCCCAACGCCCCAATAAAATAATCCCAAGCCAAGTCCACAATGGACAGCATAAAAGTAAGCAATTTTTCCAACGTGAGCAACGTCAACGCCAAAAGTCACCTTTTTTTATTTATTTATTTATAAAGAGCTAGTTCTATCTAGATGTACAAAACTGTGAATAATTTTTGAATCTCTTTTCTTCTTCATCTTCATTTTTAGTATTACAGGTAATCAGACTCTCTCTCCCTCTCTGTTTCTCTTTTCATATTTTAGCTTTGTAATTTCAGTTATTCTTATTCTTCTTCTTCTTCTTATTATTATTATAGTCTTCTTGGTTTGACTACAATGAATTGCAATCAAAACTAGATATATGGACTCTGTTGTGCCTTTTTTGTTCTTTTTGAAATTGTAGGTATCTTGAATTTGATATTGTGGAAAGGTGTGTAGATATATTTTCTGGTAAATTAACAAACTTTTGGTATTCTGTTTCAATTTGGACATGGACCACCGTTGAAAACCAAGAATTCTAATATATGTATGTAGTGTATTGCATTAGTCTATCAACAAATGCTCTCTTTGATTGCAAAACATAGAACTTTCAAGTGCTACTATTTATTTTTAATGGGTATGCACTTATATGGTTGGAGAACTATGCTTGTTTAAGAATCCTAATATTGAGCAGTTGAATATGAAAGAAGTTATTTGTTATGTGTTTAGAAATTTAGAGGATGGTTTCTCTGAAGTAAATTATCCATTTCCGTTTGGTATTTTGAGCTATGCAAAGTTTATCACCTTAGTATTACAGGTTGATTCTTATTGGCTTGGTTCATGTGTCTTAATTTGGGCCACAATTTTGATTTTATGTATAGGACCCAGGTAAATCTTGTCTTAAGAACTCCAACCAAGACTAGCAGTAAATTTTGTTGTGTCTAATTTATTGACTCCCAGTGCTGTCAAGGTTGCTGCTATGCATTACTTTTGAGGAGCTCTTCAGTGAGGAACGCTGGGGTAGAACTCACCCTTGAAAAGGGGCTTGTAAGGGGAGGCTGCCCAAGAGCTTATATCCATGTGGGTCGATAGGATTTATGCCCAAGAGGTTATAAACATATGGTTAAGGTTATACTTAATCCATGTGAGACACTAGAATTATAACATAAATGTTACAAACTCAGCGGTAGAACTCACCCTTGAAAACGTGCTTGCAAGGGGAGAGTGTCCAAGAGTTTATAAACACATGTTTAAGATGTGGGATACTAGGATCATAACATACCGTCTATGACGGCTTAAATGTTACAAACTTAGGGTAGAATTCACCCTTGAAAACCAGCTTGCAAGGGAAGGGTGCCCAAGAGCTTATAAACACATAGTTAAGCTTATATTTAATCTATGTAGAACACTAAGATCATAACATGAAAGATAGTTAATGACAGAAGGTTTTATGCATAACTAATATCTGTTCCAATTGATAATGTTATTTTCCTTTTCTTTTTCTTTTTTGTGTATTTTCTGATTTTATTTAAGAATGGAATGATTTGAAACAAAATTATGATTTGCACACTATGTTGAGGTATATTTTTCTTGAAATCGGTAGGTGATAATCAACATATGGGAAATGGGGAATCAACATCTGATGATCCTCCCAATGCTGTCCAGCATTATCCACCTTCTTATGCAGGAAGTTCAATGGATGCACACCATCAACATCAGCCACACACTTCATATATAGCCGATAATTTCACCTCTTTGGATCAGGTTTTCACTGTTACTTAGACTTGCTGATTGGATTTGTGAAGCCATTAAATATTAAATATTGCTGGACGCCAGTTCATTATTAGCAAAATGTTTTTCATGTTTTATTCATCTATTTTCACTAGACATTTAAGGTGCCCCTTTAGTAATTGAACAGCTTGGAGCATCAGGAAGTGAGACCATACAATTCAAATAAAATGGCGATGATCATCTTGGAAGTTAGCGGTCATCTAAATTATCATCAATATTGACTTTCCATTTACATCTGAAAATCTTCTGAATTATGCATGTAGGTTCTTCTTTTCTTGATTAATAAGGCAAAACCTATGAGAGTTTTCCATTGTATGTTTTTGTGCAAAATTTATCTTAAAAGAAATTAATTTTGTAATTTGGATATAAAAAATAACATAAGCATTACTCTTTTTAAATGACCCTATCCCACTTCTTGAATTTTCTCCAGTGTGTCCACATTTTCTTTCTCCTGTTCTCTCAACAAAATCTATAAGTCACATGTAGGTGTTTTCTAAGAGGCTACTGCCAAACTAAGCCAACAACCAACCAAGCGTTAGCTCAAAAGCATCAAATGAGTCCACCTTTGCATTTGTTTTAATTGCCGTTGTAATTAACAGAATGTAACTTGTTTCAGGTTGGAGAGGTTTAAACCATAAAACCAAAATCGTTCCTTGTTTATTGTGTGTTGTGAACCTGACCCTACTAAGCCTTAAACTGATTACTTCTACTAAACCTAGGCCTGAAGATTTTTCTCCCTGGTTGAGGTTACCATATAGGGGAGATTGCTTTTAGTTTTACAAGAAATCAAAGCTCGTCTGCCGGGATCTAGTCCATTTGTCTACACAACAAGCATTTAAAAAGCATTTAGTAATCATCGTGCTATCACTATTCACGCCTAATTAATCTACTTTTAACCAATAACACTAGAGATTGATCAGTTAAGATTACCTCACTGAGGGGTGAGCAATTTTCAGTTCCATGCTTTCATCAATACAAGAAATCATTAATTTCTTGTAATATCCTCTTTCACTAATCGGGCTTCTGTTAGTTATCTTTCTTTTTAGAATATATGGTCTGAGCATTGGGTGGTAGGAAGTGATTCCATATTGGGTGGTTGGAAGTGATTCCATCTGGAGGAACATACTGTAATGTGATAGAGTTTTCAAAAGAAAGCATGCTTTCAGTAAGAGAGTGTATGAGTCTAACTAAGCTACAAAACAGTTGGTACAAAGAAGTTGATCCTCTTGATAATTTCTTGCGTTCTATCAGACCCCTGCTTTAATGGCATAATAGCTGGAATGGTCGATGTGAAAGACATTTGTAAGCAATCTGGGAAACTTGTGTGTTATCCAGTGAAATGGAAAATTGTTTTGTCATAAAATGACACTTTCCAATTTAAGTAGGTTTTGTCTGGAAATTGGATCTGCCTAAGCTTCAGGATGATACTTTAAGGATGGGGAGCTTTGGAACTGTTTGGAAGTTCTATTTGTTAGAATGGTCCATATATCTTGCAAACAGTTGATTGATGAATTTGTTAAGCTTGGCTATAAATTCTATAATGTGATAGGGAACTGCTTCATTTACTATGGTTGGACTTACACATGCACACAGGGTTCTTGAACCCACAACCTCACTCTCCACCTTGCTCTTACATGAAGAGGAAGTATCATTTTAGCTAGAGGTCATTGGCATGGTTGGACTGCTATTCTTTGAATATGTTTGAGTCTTGAGACATTGGTGGAAGAAAAAACTTCATAAGGTCTTCAAGAATTTAATTTTGAAGCACCTTTAGAGTAAATGGCATGTCCCATATCAATGAGGATTGTCCCCCCAAATATCAATAATCAATTTTTTTTTTAAGTACTGTATATGGTACTCTAGTTACCTAGTAGGTACTCTATTTATATGAATCAATGGAAGAATGATTGTGCCCGAGTCCATTACTAAAGGAAATGTATATGACAGATCTAGTAATGATAAGGTTGAAACTATAATTATAGCCATACGGTCCATCTTCATGGTGCACATCCAATTATATGTTAAATAGGTACTTTAGAGCCTGAACATATTTTTAGAGAAAACTGGAATTCTGGAAAGTTAAAACAGGCAAAAACCTGGATAAGACTGTAAATAAATTTTGTGAAGACTATGCGTAGTGATTGTAGTCATAATATATAGCCCTTGATTTGCCTTCTGTATGATGATGAATACTTTGTAGACTCAAATCTTCCAAGGAACTGTTATGAAATTAGTATTACAATGTACATCATATTAAGAGATTCCCTCTGGTTCAATTATATATCTAGTAATTTAAAAAATTTGCAATTTCATTATCTTCCAAGACGAACAGTGTTAGATATTTTAAGTGACATTTTTTTAAGTATAGAAAAGATATAGAACCATGTATAAAGAAAAAGTACGGTAGAGGAATTAACTTTTTAAATAACAGCTGTGTGTGTTTTTTCAAATAGATAATCATGGGACTTGGTTATATATATAGGGAAAAAACTTAGATATAGTTCTTTAGGTGTTGTACCTTAAGTTCACCAATTGAATTTGAACACATGGCTACATTGACCAATGCAACACAAATAATATTCTCTTTGCAAAGGACAATTAACTTCAATAAAGTCATGTATTTGAATGTAATTGGGAACCTAAGATAACATCTATAAACTATACCTAGGCTTTATCCAATATATATGCATGCTATTTATCATAATTATTATTTTGTTTTAATGGAACAAGCATAGTAACCAGGAGTGGCACCAAAATTTTCAGGTAATCTCTGCATTAAGAGAAGCTGGTCTTGAATCATCAAATTTGATACTTGGTATTGACTTCACAAAGAGCAATGAGTGGACAGGTGTTTCTTTTTCTCGAAAATATGAAAGTATCTGTTAATAATATGAATTTCCAAAGTGAATATTAAAGCCACATTCAATTATTGTAGGCAAGCATTCATTTGGCAGGAAAAGCCTTCACACAATTGGCAACGAACTTAATCCGTATGAGCAAGCAATTTCTATCATCGGTCGCACTTTGTCTCCTTTCGATGAAGATAATTTGATACCTTGTTTTGGATTTGGCGATTGTTAGTATCTATTTATGTCTCTGCTTTTTTTAGAAGATATTAAAAAATACATATATTCCATGGAAAAATTAACTAATTGTCTTCTTTTTTTTGTAGCAACAACGCATGATCATAATGTATTCAGCTTTTATCCTAATCCCCGATGTTGTAATGGTTTTGAGGAAGCTCTTACACGTTATAGGGAGATTGCTCCACGCTTAAAGCTGTCAGGTTTTCACGAGTTTCCCTTCTTACTTTATATTTGTGTTCTGCTTTTTCTTATCAGTTGCTGAATGTGGTTCATATAATGGTTTATATATTGTGTATGGTAAGATAGACAAACATTTTATAAAAAAAACTATAGATATACATATATAAAATGTATATTTATTATAAATTCGAAAGCTCAGTAGTGCAAAACACTAAAATTTGTTTAGACCCCCAATTTTAAACTTACGGCTAAATTGCTTTTAAACTACTTAATTAAATGTGGAATAAGAGTAAATGAAACGCAATTAACCGGAACTACACTCTAGTGCATAGGCATACATAGTAAATAATAAATGTAAAGCACAAATAGTAAGGGAAAAGAGATGCAAACACGAGATAACACTGAAACGTGTTATCGAAGAAGAAAACCAAAGTACCTAGTATAAAAACCTCTTCGCGGCCCTCCAAAACGAAATGATCTACTAGTGAATAAAGTTGGACTACAAGGATATCAAAAAGACCCTCCAAGCCTACTATTCACTGTACTTGAACCTTCCGAGTTCCAACTCCCAACGGAGTTCACCAAGTCTTGTCTTCACTAGTTATCAGGATCCCACAATTAACTCCAAATTAAATCCACCAAAGAATGGCTTCATCCAATGCTTCTCATAGGCACCAAAACAACTCACAACACTCAGATTGGGTGAGGTATGCGCTTGGGCTAAGAACCTCTTAAGAATATGTAATTGGAAAGGTAGGAAGTAAAGGAAATATAAGAGAAATGTGTAGATGATTGTGGGTTTACAATCTCTAACTCTCAAGTGTATTTCTAGGGTTTTATTTATGAGATTCTCCTTACAATTTTGTGGGTAATGTGGGCTTTTATAGTGTGAGTAAAGAAATAAGGAAAGCTCACTTAACAGAGCAGTGCATCTCGCAGGTCATCTCATGAGTTGGCCTAGTCACAAGATGAGTCGAGATGCCTCCTGGCACTTGACTCATTAACTTCTAACATGTGCTCCTCACATGACCTTTTGCGAGTTGTCCACTTGTGAGCTAGTCACAAAATGCTCTGTTCTTCACAGTTCTTCACTAATCTCTCACACTAACCCTTACATTGAATCCCACAAATATACAGGGAAATGATTGACTAAATACAATCAAACTTGACATGGAATTAAAGCCAACAAAACATGATTGAAAATTATAACTTTACAATTTTAACAAAGCTAACCAAATAAATCAAACAAAAATATATTTATAGCATCCACAATCAAGTTGGTCAAATTTTGATATATACCAGTCAAAATAATAACTTCTCTCTCATCATATTTATCATCTTTCCTAATCAACTTCATCTCCATAATCCAAGTCAATAGTATAAGGATTTTCATCATCTTGTAAAATTATATCTTTATTGATATCTTCTTCATCCTCTCCGACATGTACTATCTTGTTCTTCTAATTCAATAACCTTTTTTCTTTATAATTCTTCATGCCACTTGTTTCTTAAACTTATAACAATGATAACAAAAATAAAAAATTAGTATTTTTTCTTTAAAACATTGTTCTTTTTTTTTGGTCTGGTTTTTGGGGTAAATGCCTTTGGATTACACAACAACTAGTTCTAGCGAGTGGAGCTAGTTGCTTGTAGGTTTTACTAGCTAAAGACTAGTTCAAAAAGGCTCTTCTATAGAAAGATTCCCTACATTATTAAAAATGAAAAAAAAAAAAAATGCAAATGCGAAACTGAAGTGTCACATGTGATCCAAATTTTGGAGAGAGAGAGAGAGAGAGAGAGAGAGAGAGAGGGAGAATCTCAGGGACATGTTTTATTTGACTTAATCAAGTACCCAATAAATTTGTGTTAAAAACAAGTCTAATGATTTGTGACCCAAGTCAAAGCACAAATTATAAACCCCCCATACTCACATACATACAATTCATACAATATGATATGCATTTATTTATTGTATAGTATGATGGTCAATACATATTTAAGATACAATACTTATTTCATTAGATGCACTACATATCATGTATACAACAATATTAACAACTATGATTGTTTGTACATGCATGCATGTGTGCGCTTGTGCGCATGTGTTGCTCTACTTCTACAAACAACTCAACTAAGCCTTATCCTCAATTAATAAGGGTTAGCTTCATTAATCATTTCCTTGATTAATTGGAGTTAACAAAAATGTAACTTTTTTGTCTTCTTTGTATCTTTATTTATCTTGTCCTCCATTGCTTTTGTCCATGTGATTATTTAGCATTGTCATCATTCTTCAACCCAGTGTTCATGATAATCTTGTCATGAAAATTTGTACTCTTATGCATTGCTATATATATGTGAAAATTTTGATATGATCTTTATGATGGCTGCTAGTCAAATGTGCTCCCTTTTTTGTGATGGTGGGGGAGGGGGGATGAATAGGAGATTGATAATTTTTCCTAACTTATTTGTAGGTCCAACCTCATTTGCCCCGATAATTGATGCGGCAATAGACATTGTGGAGAAAAACAATTTTCAATATCATGTTCTTGTCATTATTGCAGATGGACAGGTTCATGGAACATGTTTTACCCCATGCTTTATTTTATTCTTATCCAGGGTTCACTTCTTCTAAGTTTCTCCTTATGTTCTGGGATTTTACATAGCTTCCCTCAAGTTCTGATAAAGCACCTGGAAGGCTCAGTCCACAAGAACAAGCAACTGTAAACTCCTTAGTTGCTGCTAGGTAATGAAATTCCATTCATATTCCTGATTTGTTACATTGTGTTAATGCTTTGTTCACATTGGCATTTTAATAAATAGCCAATATCCTCTCTCAATAATTTTGGTTGGAGTGGGAGATGGACCATGGGATGCAATGCAGCAATTTGATGATAACATCCCCCAGCGCTTATTTGACAATTTCCAGGTATGTAGTAAATGTTTGATTACATATTTATTTCTACCTTTCTTTTCCATTTGAACTTCATCAGAGTCTAGATAAAGTCACATAATTTTTTCTTTTAATAAGTAAATACTTCTATTAAAAAAGTGCAAGATAGGGTTCCAACCTTAATAAATGGGAAGTACACAAAGGAAGAGCAGAACAGAAGGGTATATTACACTGACAGCCCCGAAGTTTGATGAAACTAGACTTGTTATACCCGATTTTCCATGAATGAAATTTTCCTCCAAATTCCAAAAATAATTGACATTCTTCCCCCTCATCCACAACCCCCCCCCCCCCCCCCCCCCCCAAAAAAAAAAAGGTTGAAGGTTGTTGAAACTTGACATGGAATATTCCTTTTCTAAAGAATATTCCTAATAAAACAAGCCAAGTATCCCAAACACCATCTTTAATGTAACCAAACACACCACTTTCTTTCTTTTTTTAATTACAACCTTGAAAATCAAATAAAAAGGTCAAAATTGATTGGAATTGGACTTTTTCTTGAACATCTTCCATAGGATTGGGAAAATTAGGGCTTGTTTGGTAGAGTGGTTCAAACCCACATTTTCAGTTTTTAAACAACTTTACACACTTTTTCATACACTTTTTCACCCACACGTATTTCAAAAAACTACAAACAAGATTACTCAAACTCCTCTACCAAACGGGCCCTTAATGTCACCGAATGGTCAGTCAGCAACAAAATCCCCACTCTAGCATGTGATGAACTAGTTGATGATGATCACGAAGAAAAGCAGCCATTGCAATCTTGATCTCTCACCATGACAGGACTAGAATCTCTAGCAATGTTCAATCATCATCACAAAAGCTTTTTCTTTTTCTTTTTTTTTTTTCCTTTTTTTTTTCTTTTTCTTTTTTAACATTATTATAAAACTCAAATTAGAGAAAATTATTCTCAGAAAAGCAAAAGCCAGTACAGAATATTAGAGAATTTTCTAAAATGATGCACAAAACCCAACCGGTCATGAATCAAATATTCCTATAACCACTCCCAATTGCATTACCAAGCACCTCTAAAACTCTCAAATCAACCACAATCCACTGCCAGTGGCAAGCTGCCAAATCCCCGTCTGCTTGTTGTCAAACCTTTTCATGCAGCTGCCAATCAAAATGCAGCCATCATCACCACCATGAACCCCGACCCAACCCAAAATTGCCGCCCCAAGCCGTCTTTAACCCCGTTCCTACCATCGTTGGCTGTCTTGGATGTCTATCATTTCTCTTAGACATTTTGCTCCTGTTTTTTTCTACTTGTTGGTTGCCGAGAAAGGGAAAGTAGCATTAGTCTTTCTTCAGATTTTAAAATTTTGTACTCTAGTCTTCCAAATAAAGAGAGGTTATAGAGGCAGACAAATATCATTAAACTTTAGGTTTGGGATTTTCAGAAAGCAGTGAAAATATGTGAGGTTCAAGCTGAAGAAATTTGGTGTCATCCATGGGAATTAAATATTCAACCAGAGATGTTCTTGGATAAGAAGTGAGATATTGTAATGTAGCCAAAGAAGTGTCAGCTACCTTGGGAGTGTCCTTCCTGTAGGATAGTTACTACATAGAGGCATAGAATGCTTACTAAACAAATTTTTTGTTTTTTGCTATGAGATAGATTGACATTATCTATTATTTTTTTCTTCACGTCTTCTCTATTTTCTTCCTATCCTTGTTAATTATAAATATATCTTTTAAAAAAAGAACAGAATCTTTTCTTTCTTTTTTTTTTTGAGAAGAAATGAGTTATTTTATTGCTGCGAAAACTAAGAGATTACATCAATGTAAACTAAATAAGCTATGTCTGGTGGCACTGATTCCATCCAAACTAAGAGGGGGAAAGACTTCCTTGCTCTTTTGGCTAAGGCATGGGCTACTGCGTTGCCCTACCGCCTAGTATGAGAGAAGGAATGAGTTTGAAACAAACCCGAAATAGACTTGCAGTCTTTGATGATGTGCCCAATACAAGAGCAATCTGAACAGACTTCGGAAAGTGCCTTAAATACAATTTCAGAATCTCCCTCAATGATGACCCGTTGTAGCCCCAATTCTGTTGCAAAGAGTATTGCTCTCCTAGCTGCCAAGGCCTCTAGAACTTCAACACTATCTGGTTTTTTAATTTTTTCTGCTAGAGATCCCATGACTTCCCCTTTCTCATTTCTAATCACCACGCTGATTCCTGCTTCACCCGAATCCTTCAACACAGCCCCATCATAATTTACTTTGTAAAAGTCTGACCTTGGAGGTTTCCACTTCATAGTAACAGAGGGAGTCACGGGTTTCCTTGGTATTGTCTTGATCTGATACTCAGAGAGAGTTAAATGAGCTGCTTCGAAAATCTTGTCTAAAGGGGTGCATGGTTCATTAACTCTGTTTTTGTTTCTTGTAAGCCAAATGGACCACGCCACCACCACGAAGAGCTCCAAATTTTCCTGGTGTAGTTCAACCAAGCCTACCAAATCCGAGAAAGATGAAATACCATGAGAATCATTTCAAATGGCCTTAAAATTAAGGCCCCAAACTGATTGGATGGCAGTGCAGTCCCATAGGGCGTGAAGAGTAGTTTCTTCATGCTGTCCACATGTACTACATACTGGTGAACCAATCACTTTGTGTCGGTATAGATTTTGCAAGGTAGGTAAGGCTTCAGAGCAGGCCCTCCAACAGAAAAATCTCATTTTGTTTGGAATATTTAACTTCCAAATACAGTTCCAAAAGGCCTTCGTACTTGCTGTGTTGGAGCTCGACGCATCTTCAGCTTTTTCTAACTCACAAAGGAGTTGATAGCCTGTTCTGAACATGTAGGATCCATCCTTGCTGCGTGGCCAAAATAGTATGTCGTCTTGGTTTGTTCTGCAGATCGAAATGGCCAGGATTTTTTGTATAAAAAATGGGGCAACACAATTTTCCAGCAACTCCACATTCCATTCTCTTGAGTCTGGATCAATCATGGAGGAGACTTTGGCTTCACTGGTGGCTTCTAATATGCTAGGGACTGCTTTTGTTGGAAACTGTCCAGGGATCCAATTATCATGAAACAACCGAACGTGATTCCCATCCCCAATTCTCCATTGCATACCTTTCTCTATAACATTCCTTGCCTTCAATATACTCTGCCATGCATAAGATCCTTATGATTTTTTTTCATTGAACACCGAACCAAATGGAAAGTATTTGGTGCTGAACACTTTAAAAAATAACGAGGATCTGTCAATATGTAGCCTCCACACTTGTTTGGCCAACATTGCCTCATTGAACTTGACCAATTCTTTGAAACCCAATCCTTCCTTAGATTTGTGTTTGCATAATGTCTCCCAATTTTTCCAATGTATTTTTTCTGCGATCACCACACTCCCCCACCAGAATTTTCGAATAAGCTTTTCAATATCCTCACATAATCCCACTGGCAACTTGAAGCAACTCATTGCATAAGTGAGTATGGCCTGCACTACTGCTTTTAAAAGGACTTCTCTCCTGGCTTGGGAAAGTAATCTCTCTTTCCATCCTTGAAGCTTGTTCCACACCCTTTCTTTTATGTAATTAAGGCTAGCTTTCTTCTCTCTTCCCACAACTGCAGGAAGTCCAAGATATTTTTCATACTCCTTTACCTCCGGCACACCTAGAAGATTAATGATGTCCTCCTTTGTCTCTTCGGCAACAACCTTGCTAAAAAAGAGAGTGGTTTTTCCTCGGTTGATTTGCTGCCCCGAGGCTTGTTCATACACTGCCAAGATGTCTTGAACTACTTCCAACTTTGTCAATCTTGCCCGGCAAAATAACAAGTTGTTGTCTACAAAAAAGAGGTTAGTAACCTTGGGACCATTTTTGCACAAGGAATATCCTTGAATCTGGTTGCCTTGGGCTGCCCTTTGCAACAATCTATTCATCCCTTTAGAACACAATAAGAATAAGTATGGAGAAAGAGGGTCTCCCTGTCTGATTCCGCGTGATGGAACTATGTTGCCTCTCGGTTCACCATTCACCAAGATTGAATAGGAGGCTGAACTGATGCAATTAAAGATGAGTTTTATCCATGTCTCACAAAATTCCATCTTGTTCATGATTTCCGTCAAGAAACGCCACTTCACTCTGTCATATGCTTTGCTCATGTCCAATTTTAGTGTCATGAAGTCTGCTTTCTTTGACTTCTGATTCTTCATGTGGTGAAGCATCTCAAATGCTATCAAAATATTATTTGTGATAGTCTTGTTAGTTTGAAACGCACTTTGAGATATGAAGATGATATGGGGAAGAACTTTTTTGAACCAGTTTGCAATGACTTTTGACACAAGCTTATAAATAGTTTACATAAAGCAATGGGTCTAAATTCAGAGACTTTAGATGGAATTTTAACTTTAGGAATCAATGTGATAAAAGTGTGATTTATTGAGAGTGGGATAGAACCTGTATTCAAGTAGGTCAGTACTGCTTGAGAAATTTCCTCTCCTATATTCAGCCAGAATTTTTGAAAGAACAATGGAGGTAAACCGTCGGGCCCAAGTGCTCTAAGAGACTCGATATGCTTTAGTACTTCATCAACTTCGTCTCACACATATTCTGCCATGAGCATGGAGTTCATCTCATCCGTGATTACCTTCGGTACAGCTGCTAAGACTTTCTCCAAGTGTTGAGGTGCGGCTGAAGTGAACAATGTCCGGTAGTACTGAATCAGTATATTGGTGATTTCTTCCTCGCCCGTGCAAACCACTGCCTTAGAATTTTCCAACTCTATAATCCGATTTCGTCTAAATCTTTGAGAAGCACGGCTATGGAAGAATCTAGTGTTTTGGTCACCCTCATGCAACCATAGGGTCCTAGATCTTTGTTTCCACGTCTTCTCTTCCTTGATCAGTAGCCCCTTTATTTCCCATTTCAAATTTCACACTCTACCCATTGGACCTCCCTACATTGCCCTTTCCTCCGCCAACTTTAATTGGTTTTTTTTCTCTGTCAAAGCCCTTGTAATATTCCCAAAGGCAACTCGGCTCCACCTACTCAATCTTGCTTGGAAAATTTTGATTTTTTCTTCCTCTTGATCCATCGGTCTGCCACTTGCTGCCTCCAAACCAAGTCTACAATGTCTTTACACCCATCATCCTCTAACCACGTTTGTTCGAATCTCCCTGGCTTTCTTCTTTTCTTAGGCACCCCCATAGGTAGGATGACCAAAGGTTTGTGATCGGATGACCTGAATTCTAAATGAAGGACTTTTGTTGTTGGAAACCTTGCCACCCAATCTATAGTTGCAATAGCTCTGTCCAACCTTTCCCATATCGTGTACTCCTCCTCATGACCATTGCACCATGTAAATATATTCCCTATAAACCCTAGATCTTGGAACCCACATTCATCCAACACATCTTTGAAATCCTCCATTTGTTTGAGTGGCCTTAACCTGTCTCCTAATTTTTCCTGAGCTCCACAAATCTCGTTGAAATCTCCTGCACATAGGCATGGCATCGAATATTTATTTTTCAAACATCGCAACTTCGCCCATGATTCATGACGCTTGGCTATGTTCGGCTCTCCATAAAAACCTGTAAACCTCCATTCGCCTTCCTTACCTTTGTTAACGATTGCATCAATATGGTTTACTGAGTACATGTCCACAGAAAGATCATAGTTTGCTTTCCAAAAAATTGCTGCACCACGGAACCCTAATTTCTTCTAACCTCGCTTTATCAAGCCATGTTTCGGTCAAGAACACGACTGAGGGATCTTATGCCCACATCAAATCTCCAAGCTCCTAATCTGTCTGTGGGTTCCCAAGTCCAGGACAATTCCAGCACAGGAGACTCATTGTTCCTGGTGGGGCTGGGATGTAGCCTCCGCCAATACATAAAATTTTTCTTGATCATCATGGTACACCTGCCTCCGTTTATAATATTTTCCTTCTCCTTCAGTTTCAGGGCCTGATCGTTTTAGTGAAGTAGAATGCAATACCTACTGGTCTTTGTGATTTTGTTTTCTCTCCAATCTCTTCCACTTTCGTGCCGTGTAACTTTCAGTCTCACTAGATACCTGTTTTTGATTTATTCCTTTGCCCACATGACTGGCATGCTCCTCGTCCTTTCCTTGTGGAGTTAATAGGTCGGGTGGACTTTGGCTAACCACTTCAATTGTTTCCGTTATTGGATTGGATGCGTTTTCCTTATCTGTTTCTGCCCCTTGATTTCCTCCCTCACCTTGTTTCATACTGCAATAACTCCTGATCAATCTCCATGATTTTCGCATTAAAATACTCTTCCTGAAATATTGTGTCCTTCCTTATTGGGGTTGCATTATCTTTATCACCAATAATATGCGTATCCGTTACCCCATTTGTAACGCTTCCCACTGGCTGCATTGCATTCAGATTTTGTGGCTGCGTTTCAGAGGTGCTTGCACCGTGAGCTCCGCCCTGTTTCGGCGGTGTTGATTTCCTTCGATGCATGTTCTGAGCAGCTCGCTTCTCTCTTTTGGATTCATAATATCCAGGAACCACCATAACCAAATCATTCTTGCTAAGCAATGGGGCTGCCCAAATCCAAGGGCCATACTGTTGATCTGCTTGAGTCAATGAAGCATTACTTTCTATCCACAGATTGTAATCCTTATCGAAGTGATTTAGGCATCCACACCAGTAGCAAATATTGAGGAGGCGTTCATAACTGAAGGAAACCCACCCCTTGGAACCATTCTCTAATGAAATAACTCTACCTCTACATAAGGGGAGAGATACATCCACCCTGGCTCGGACTCTCATGACACATCCCTTGTCAACCTCTACGTCACTCGAATTTTTGTTCATCGTCCCCACGGCTGCACACAGATCTTCAGCCACCCTACGACTTAGGTAGCGAAAGGGAATGTCATGCACTTGCACCCACAAGGATACTTGATCAAAAACTAACTCACGTGCCAGGATGCTATAATCATATCTTTGGATCAGCACCAAATGTTTGTCAAAACTCCATTGTTCACCTTCAAAGATTTTTTCCACTTCCTCCTTGTTGTCTAAAGTAAACAGTATGATGTGATTTCCAGCATTACGTAACTTAAAGCCATTGACTGATCTCCAAATGGCATTGAAAATTCTGACGACAGACTTAGTGTTTAGTGCCCTTTTTGTAAGAAATTTTTGCTGCAATGGTATACTCCGTTACACTTTTGTCTTCACTTAGTTGAAAGTCTCCACCTTCCCTATCATTCAGTGATAATTCGCCCCAATGTTTCATTAGGTTCTCCATGGCGAAGGAATGAAAATCTAAAATAAACTATAAGTGTTTCCCAGACCCCACGAAATAATCCCCACTAGCCTCCAAGTAACACTGTTACTTGAGGAACGACAACACCTTACTGAAAGGAACAGAATCTAAATGACCTGAATGACTCTGTTCTCTTTTTTCTTTATCTCATGGTTTACAATATATGGTGGTACATATCTAGATATATATAGAAGTACTATATACCTGAAGTACTCAAAACATGTTAGCTGCATCCTTCAGGAAATTATTTTTCCACCTTGCTTTTAATATACTCAAATTTTTTCTAAGCATCTGATCATGGTATGTTTGTACCTTGCATATATGTTACTGTAAAAGCTTGATTGTTATGGAGAATAGTATAAACAGTGACAAGATTGGCCTAGGAAATTCGACTAGCAAATAGTCTTTCTCAATGAAGAATTTGTTTTGGGATAATCTCTTTAAGGAAACACCTTGAAAGATTTTCCTATGCAGAGAACTGATGCAGGCAACCAGAACAATTCAAGGATAAAATTGAAAGACAGGAAAATAAAAGGATAGGAACCTAGAAGTCAGCACTTAGGCTTGCTTGGAGTAAACACCAAATATGAAAACCACTAGGAATCAACACCTAGGGTTGGCTAGAGTCAGCACCAAGCCAAAGAAACTGTGAGAAACTTTTCAATTTTCATTTATCAAAATCATCTCCAAAAGTAGTACAATTTTTTGCTTATATAGGAACTAAACCCTAATTCTAATTGGTGTAGGAAACCCTACTTATTGAATGACAGAAATACCCTAGTCTTTAAATAAAAATTCTAATTAACCTAATTAAATGCTAGGGCCTAAAATAAAAATACAATCAATGTCCAAAAATAAATAAAACTAAATTATAAACAAATACTCCTTGTGCATCCCATATCAAGTACTCTCTTTGGATAATGGATATCACTGTCCATTTTAGATAATCCCTGTCAATTAACGGACAACAATATGATACCATTTTTCCCCCTTTTTTACTCGCTCCTGCAGTTTGTCAACTTTACAAAAATCATGTCTGATAACATAGAGGCATCAAAGAAGGAAACAGCCTTTGCACTTGCTGCCCTCATGGAAATCCCATTTCAGTACAGGGCTACCCAAACTCTTGTCAAGTAAGGCCAGCAGTTGCAGTTCTCAGTAAATATTTGATTTCAGTTTAAAGTTTTCTGAACATGAAACACTTCCACCTTGCAGTAGAGAAATAGTAGGTGGTCCACGTACAAGACCTCTTCCGCCGCCACAGGAAGTGATTGATCATGATAATGCACTCAGATCAATCCCAGTTGTGACAAACATCAAAACAGTTGAGCCAACAGCTGCAGTGGAACCAGTAATTTACCTTTTCCCTTAATACTTCATCTTTACATCTATGTTGAAATCAGAATGGTTTTGAGATATGTCTTTTCTTTTTCAAGGTCTGCCCCATTTGCCTGACAAATCCTAAGGACATGGCTTTTGGATGCGGTCATACAGTAAGTTCAAGCAAATTGAGTTTTCATGTAGATTAATATCCTAATATGGTTTAGGGGATGGATATGCTGTTGTACCCGAAATTAAAAATCCAAAGAAAACCTTTCAAAAGAAAGAAGTTATATTCATTGTCACCCTACTGGCTTATCCTATTTTAGAACAATAACTTAAAGCAGGTACTACCTAATCTTGATCAGTGAAAAAGGAATCATTAAGATGGTTCATCAAAATATTGTTAGGTATTGCTGCAACTTATTTTTGTCTTCACAAAAGCCACCCTTATTCTCCAGGTTTTTATGTTTTAGATAAAAAAAAAAATTTCAAAGATGGGTACTTTTTGGACCATTTCAATGCTTTTTTTTTTCCCAAGAGATTGCTTTCTAGAGCAACTCAAAGTACACAAACAAACTGCAGATATGCCACATATATTTGTTGCTTGGACTGCTTAGCTTCACAATGATGTTATGCTCACTTCCTTAATTAGTAAATTGATGGATGGCTTTTGAGCGTTGGATAAGTAATTGATAGGCAGTTAATCCTCTACATATTTAATGTATATTGAAAATGTCAATTCATGTAACGGTTTCAATGTCCCATCATTATATGTTCATGGTAAAACCTAGAGTGCCTCTCTCGGAAGACCACTCAAATTCCATTGTCGAGGATTAAAACATTTCTGATTGCCCTGTTGTAACTTTTTGAAGTTTATATGGGCACCACATTTGGTTTCTTAGCATTTAGACGTCACATAATGTTTCTCCCATGCTATTTCCTTTACTTAACTGGAAAAGAAAGTTCAAAGAAGGGAAAATGGAGAAGGTAATCAACCCCGTTTTCATCAAAACACAGATAAATAATTAAATAAAATGGAGAAGAGATACATTATCTTTGCATATTGCAAATAATTTTATGCATGCAAAATCGTTTGTAAATCAAACCCTAGCATGTTTAGTTCTACAATCAACAAAATAGAATGATCCTCAATGGTGTTTTTTCATTTCTTTCACTTAGTCTGACTTGCCTTCCTATATGTGCCTCTCATACTTTATCATTTTGTTTTCTTGTTCAAGACTTGCAAGAATTGTGGTGAGAACATTTCGACATGCCCTATGTGCCGGGAGCCCATAACAGTACGCCTAAAACTCTATACTTGATTGCTTCCCCAATGCCAAATGCTTGAAAGCTTATGAGGACATCATGAGGCTGTGTGGCATGTTAAGATATATAGAAGAGGTTGGGCACGTTTTGTCACAAAATCATGTATTTATCCTTGTCATAACTCAGACACACTGAAAATTATTGTCCTCATAATTTATGTCCACACGTTCACTTTGCATGTTAAGTTCTTGGTTGGTAATGTTACATTGAAAGCTTGGCTTAATTTTTTGAGAGAGTTTCAATTTATGGTGAAAGCTTGAATTAATTTGAGTGTAATGTTACATACACAACTCTTTTTGCAGAATAAGAGGTGGCAAGTTATTATTGATTTTCACGTTCACCCATAATTGAAATCATTTTATTGTCTATCATTCACAACATTTAGGAAAAATCCGTGTATGTAGCATACTTATTGTTAATTCATAGGGTAATTATTGAGTACTCTTGAAGTACCATAAATGTGTGCTTCTTCTCACATAATTGTAAGTCCTACTAATTAAATTTATGGTGGAGTCGACAATTCATGTGAGAGAGGAGTACGCATTTATGATACTCCCGGAGTATTCAATAATTTTCCTTTGGGGGGAGAATGAAAAGATTCTCTTTTGTATTGAAGTGTTACATTCTATTGAACTTGTACATGGATTGCTGTTGAAGTGTCACATAATTGACCAATTGCTGTTGATCAAGTTTTTTGGTGTTAGTGTGTCGTTTCAAGCGATTTTAGCATCATCATCAGGAAAACATAGTAATTTTCAAGTTCCACATCATAATCAACATGGCATCATTTTGAGCAAACTGATCAGTACAATCAATCAAACCCATCCTAATCCGCCAAAACTCTAGAATTCAAAAACAATGGGTTTGTCCAATGTGAACAGTGACTGTGTGCTTGATCATGGCAAAGAGAATGGCAAGTGAGTGGTAATTGGTAAGTGGCTAAGCTGAATGTCCTTAAACATCAAAACTAAGCAATGTTCAATGATTCTCTTCAATCCACGTACAATAATCATCAATACCCTTGGCATATTTTGCTAACAAATAGGCTGGTCTATTTCCTTGGCGACAAACATGAGAAAACCCAATCTGCCGAAACTCCGCAATTGAATCTTGCATACCCATAATCACAAACGTCCATTGATGGCGTGGGGGATGCCAATTCAAGTAAAGCTCGTTGTACTTTGAGGGAGTCCCCTTCCATAATGAGGTCTCGTATACCCACATCCTTCGCAAACTGCAGCCCCACCTTGACAGCCTTGGCTTCTACTTCAACTACACCTAGAGGTGCCTAGATTTTCTTGCTCAAAGCCGCTATGACTCTCCCTTTGTTGTCCCTGATGACCACACCCACACCCATTGCTTTCAGGTCAGAAAAATACTGCTCCATCTACGTTAGCCATGTACATGGAATATTGAGGAGGGACCCATGCGACTTCTTGTGTGCCCGAAGGTGTAGTGTCTGGCTTGGAGTCCATCACTGCATAATACTCCTCCAAATATTGTGCTGCCCATTGAACCAGTGCCTGCCCCGATTTTCGCTGTCCACCAACCCGATTTCATTCCTATTGCCCCATAGTGCCCACGCGCAAGTTACCACCATCGCAATCTTCTCGGGGGGACTATCCACTTCCAGAAGTAAGCACCACAGTATATCCTTAAAGGTACATTCCTGATCTGGTTTCAGCGGCAACACCACCATGCTTGCATGTCCAGAACATGTGGCTCGAATTTTCCGCGGCTACGTTGCACACTTCACACCTATCATCCTGCACCACCTGTCGTCCCCTCAAGTTGGTCTTTGATGGGAGGATATCACGACATGCCCGCCAAGTGAAATGCCTGATTTTATGAGGGACTGAAATCTTCCATATCTTCGTCCAAAATCTCCTATTGCTAACTCTCATCTGAACAAGACCCAGTTTCCTTCACCCTCACCAATTCCTTCGCAACCCCGTACGCACTACGCACCGTAAACAGACCATTTGGACTGCATGCCCAGACTTGCTTGTCGGCGGGAAGATGAGCACTTAGTAGGATGCGTGTTATCTCCTCTACTTCATGTGGTAAAAACAAAGCCTCAATTGCCTCATTGTTCCAGCTAGCATTTTCTTTGTCGATCAATTCGCTCACCATTGTCTCAGTGTGCATGAACAACCTTAGGTACTTAACTCTATACGTAGAGGGAGTAGGCAACCATTTGTTACCCTAGACCCACACCTTTTCACCATTGCCAATCCTTCAATGCAACCCATGGTTCACTATTGCCTAAGCCGACATTTGTTAGAAAAATACATGTTTATATCGCATATAAAACATACGCAGCGAAAAATTAACAGATCTACTTCATTCGCAATTGATAACATATACTATATAAGTTTCAAAATACAGAATCAAGATCGTGTACCTTGGTGTGGTGAAATTCAAAACCAAAGATCAGAAGTTCTTGAGAACACTTTTAATCTTCACTTCAATTCCACTTGTGCCCAAGAAGTGTGGTCTCTCAATCAGTTTCTATGAATTTGTTCAAGGGAGAATAAGAGAGTGTCTAACACTCACATACAAACCATTTCATGTTCTTACTTAAATTTTGTATGTTTCTCTCCTTATAACTGATTATCTAATTGGGTTAACCTTTTGGGCCTTTCCAATTGGGTTTTAGTATGTGACTTGGAGTAAGACCAAAAAGAAACAGATAAGACTCTAGCTCCAATAGGCCTTGGGCTCTTCTAGCAACTCTTGACAAGTTCGAAATTACCATTAATTATATTTAATACTACTATATAAATATAATTGCACTCTAGGCCGTATGAATAAATTATATCCCAAAACTTTATTGTACATGTAACCCCTTCATAAAATATTCGTAATAATACAAAGTTATTGATGTAAACTGTCACTTTGTGAATTACTACATCTTAATCTTTGAGTACCCAGTTTAATTATTTTAAGTTATTCATCATATATTTATAAAATCCAATTTCATAAATATATACTTTAGTAATTTCTTACTAAAGTGGTTAGGCCTAACTCTCTAAATAATCGAACTCATTAAACTTATTTCAAGAGAATATTTTATATCTCCGTAAAGAGACTATGAATTCTATCTTGAGAATATATGTTCCATCAACACTAAATGTGGCTGCCCAACATACTGAGATTTTGATCGTACCTTTAGATCTCACTCCTGATATATCAAAGCAACCTACACTTCATAATCAGGTCCATTATCCTCTCAGGATTAAGAGTTCATGTAAATAGAAGTCATGCGATTTATTATTCATTTGACAGTCGTTAGGAGAACAATAAATCTCACAGCGATCCAGTTCAATATGTCTTAACTTTTAAAACATATCAACATATTAACTAAAAGTCTCCACTTTCATAATCAAGACAAATCATCTTAGTTGATATGTTATAATTTCGCAAATAAAATGCCCAACTTCATCACAGACTACGAACTAAAATTCTGAGTTTACAAAGAACTTATGACTTATATTTTCTGTCACTAAATCACATAAATCACATACTATGTATCTCATGTACTATATGATAATGTCCAAATATTCATGTTACCATTATTTTAAATAATAATAAAATATTTTTATTAATTACAACATTAAGTCATACATAATGTCATATATAATGTCATACTTAGTATCATACAATAGGATTTAAGGGCACTAATCCTAACAACATTATACTTCTCCACATGAATGATGAGTTGCTACCCAGTGTGGCTTGAGAAAACTCGCAAGTAGGAAAATATTTAGCCTTTAGCACACGGTAAGCCAGTGAATTTTGCTTTTGTTGCAACCTCCATCTCTGTTTTGCTAATAGGGTCATATTAAACTCTTTTAAACTCTTAAAATCTATCCCTCCGCAAGCTTTGGGAGAACAAAATTTCTCCCAACTCAGCCACGCCACCTTCTTTTCTTCCTGCTTTTGACCCCACCAAAAATTCCTGATCATACTTGTTAATTCCTCACAAAGAGTATCAGGCAGTTTAAAACAACTCAGTGTAAGTTGGGATTGCTTAAGCCACTGCTTTGATGAGAATCTCTTTACTTGCTTTAGACAGTAACTTCTCTTTCCAACCAGCTAACTTCTTCCTCAATTTATCCTTGATGTCATTAAAAGTATTACGTTTGTTCTTACCTATCAGAGAAGGCAGACCTAGGTACTTCTCATGCTGCTTAATTACTTGAGCCCCAAACCTGTTCTTTATCTCCTCTTGGATCACCCTTGGAGTATTACTACTGAAAAATAGCAAAGTCTTGGCTCAATTCAATTGTTAACCCAATGCATCCTCATAGACTTGTAAAATCTTTTGGAGCTAAATGCATTCTTTGGTGGAAGCTTTACAAAAGATCAAACTATCATCAACATAGAACAGATGAGATAGCTTAGGGCCTCCCCGACTGACTACAATACCACCTATCTTTCCATCCTCCATTGCTTTCTTTATTAAAGCTGAAAGGCATTCAACACACAACAAAAAAAGATATAGAGACAATGGGTCCCCCTGTCGGATTCCCCTACTAGGGATAATACGACCCCGCAGCTTACCATTAACTTTTATGGAATAGGAGACAGTAGTGATACACCTCATTATTAGAGCCCTCCATTTGTTGTCAAAACCCAATTTCTACATTATTTTTTCCAAACATGTCCACTCCACCTTGTCATAAGCCTTGCTCATATCCAATTTTAAAGCCATCTCCCCAACTTTGCCCTGCTTCTTCTTATTGATGTGGTGCATCATCTCAAAAGCTACGAGTACATTATTAGTGATAAACCTTTTATGCACAAATGCACTTTGGGTATCACTAATAATAGAGGGAAGAATCTTTTTTAACCTGTTAGCAATGACTTTAGGAGCAATCTTTTATACCACATTTCATAGACTGATTGGTCTATATTCAATTATCTTCTTTGGCTCTTTACATTTTGGAATAAGCACAATATGGGTTTCATTAAAATTTGGAAGAGAGATGCTTGAGTTTAGGAAATCAAGGACGGTCTTTATGACCACATCACCTATCTTTGGGCCAAAAGTGCTGGAAGAACAAGGGTGACATACCATCTGGACCTGAAGCTTTCAATGGGTACATCTACTTAAGCGCCACCTTAACTTCTGTGGAAGTAAAATCCTTTATAAGATTTTGATTCATTGCCAGGCTCACTTTATGTTGGATGGCATCCAATAACTCTGTGATAGCCGTGGGATTGCTAGACTTAAAGAGGCTGCTATAGTAATCAACTGCAATATCTTCAATTCTGTCATCCTCCTCTTGCCACTTCCCTTCAGCATCCAACAAACCGTCAATGTAATTCTTTTTGAAACGGGTCAAAGCTTTCTCATGAAAAAACCTCGTGTTCCTATCCCCAAATTGCAACCAATTAATGCGACACCTCTACTGCCACATCTCATCCTCTTTCTCAAGCCAACAATTCAAATCAATCCAAGTAGTCTTCATAGCCTGGCTTTTTTCTATTGAAAAAGGTTGTCCCTCTGGCCATTCTAATCTTTTTTGTAAATCAGCAATGGTACAACTCACATGACCAAACTCCATTTTATTCCACGCATCGAGCATAACCCTGCAATGCTCCAAGCAGCTAGCAAGTGTGGAATTCGAACCCATAGACAAACCTTCATCCCAAGCTTCATTAACTACCTCCTCACATCTGTGATCTTTTAACTACATTGACTCGAATCTAAAAACTTTTCCCAACTTTCTCTTTCTAGGCCTTCTTTCAAAGAGCAGTGATAATGGGGAGTGATCCAATGCTGATGAAGTGAGGTGGAACAGTTTGGTTGATGGGAATAAATTCAACCAATTCGTCGTTGCTAGGGCTCTATCTAGTCTCTCCTGAATCTGTATTCCATCTTCCCTTTGGTACAGCCACGTGAACTTTGGTCCAACAAACCCCACATCCCAAAGCCCACACCCATTGATAGTGTCCACAAAATTCCCCATCTGTTGTCATGGCCTACTACTTCCTCCCTCTTTCTCCTGTGATCCTATTATCTCATTAAAATCTCCAATGACAATCCAAGGTACATCAGAAGTACCGCTCAAATACTTGAGGTTTTGCCACAATTTAGGTCTTTAGATGTTTCTAGTTCCCCATAAAATCTAGTCAGATGCCACCATCCCACAGCAACTCCTTCATCTACCAAAGCATCTATATGTGACTGAGAGTAGGATCAGATATCTAGTTTCACCTCTTCTTTCCAAAACATAACTAAACCACCACTTTTTCCCTTACTAGGAACAATTAGACCATTTTTAAATTTACACCAGTCCCTCACCTTAACCATCTAGTCCAAATATGATTTTGTCTCCATGAGAAATACGATTGCGAGATCTTCTTTATTAACGACCCTTTGTAAGGCCTTAATTGTCTGAAGGTTTCCGAACTCTTGGCAGTAATAGACTCATTGTTCCTAGCGGGGTTGCTTTGCAACCTCCGCTGATATAACATGAGAATCCATGAGAGCACATACTGGCTTCGACTGATCATTCACTTTAATTTTCTTGTCGTGCACCAAACTATCCTTTGCATTTCGTGGTTGAGAGCTATTCTTCATTTTCGGACCCACCACATCAAGCACGACTCTTAGGCTGGTTAGGCCCCTGTGCTATTCTGGTCCACGTACCTTTATTCGGCCCATTCCGCTTCATTATAGAGTCCTGGACAGGTACAACTTCAGCATGAACCTGCTTGTTTTTACCAGAACTTCTTTCCATTTTCTTATTGCTTCCACCTTTCCCTCATTTCTTATCTCTATCACCATCTGTCCATCCCATTTGAAATCCACCATCCAAGATACTTTCACTATGAATAACCAATTTCAGCTTATCCTTAACAAAGTCACTCTTATCTGGCGTAACATCAGCCACTGATACCAGAACATCCAAAAGCATCGTCATCTACCCATTAAACTCGTTGAGATTATCCGAGATCAAACACGAGTTTGAATCCCTTTGAAACCATTGATGGACTCATCGATATCCCGAATTATCTCCTCAAAATTTAGGGTTGCTTGTTCAGTGGCCAAAATTCCGACAATTGGCGTCTCCATACTTCCGTCATGCACCTTCGGAAACCAGCTGATTTAGGAGACTACTACTCTCTATCGTTGCCTTCCCTGCCACTGTGCCCGATGTCGACGTGACCACACCTGTGAAGGCCTGAGTTTTATACCTCGATCCTTTTACCCCTGCACTTCCTCCACTATTTTCGTCGACTAAATATACTGCGTTGCTCTTATCCACTGCTCAAACTGACGTTCCTCCTCTACCAATGTACCATTGCTTTGTAACCACAGTAAACAGTCCTTATCATCGTGACAAAGCTAGCCGCACCAATAACATATGTTGGGTAGGCGCTCGTACTTAAAAGATACCCACCCCTCCGAGTCCTAGTCCCATGTGACGCATCTCCCCTTACACAACGGTTTAGTGATGTCAATAGCCACACAAATACGCATAAAGTCACCCCCTCTCAATTCCGAGGTTTCCTTTGGGATCGTCACAGCCCCTAGCGTCTCACCGATGCTGAGGGCAACCTTATTCATCATGAAAGAGAAGGGGAGATCATGTATTTGAACCTAAAAGGATGTTGTATTGAACTGCAGTTTCTAGACTGGAATGAATCCGTCATATCGCTCCGTGACAACCAAATGTCTGTCAAAAGTCCACGGTTCCCCCATAAAGACTTTTTCTACATCGACATTAAGCTCAAAATCAAATAACACCATGTTGTTTCCGACATCAATAACCTCAAAGTTGCCTCATGTCCTCCAAAGTGGCCTGAATGTACGCACCACTGCTTCAACGTGATGTTCCTACGAGCAAGGAACTTCGCAGCCACAACATGTTCCCCACTTTTCTTTTTCTTCGAAAGATCCACCTTATTTCCCTCCACTTTAGATAGTGAAAGCTTTTCCACCTCTTCGTGAGGTCGTCCATCAAGTAGCACCTGAGAACTACCCCACTGAATCACACTAAAGCCCTACTAGTAAGCACCTTTACTATAGGAAACGTATATACCCTCCGTAGGAAGGAGGTGTCTATGCTACAGTAAGAAGAGAGGGAAGTCCACTCCTCTTACTGAGAACACTCTACCCCTGTAATGAGCACTTTTTGGTCTCAAAGAAAACCTTAGAAAAAGAGTGGTAATAGATACAGTGTGTATGGATCATTGCTAAAATCATAATTTCAGTTGAAGTTAAAATTGTCTAAACCTTGTTTTGAAAACACTATTATACCATTTCACAATTATAACTAAAATCGTGTTGAAAATACGATTTCAATTGTAGTGTTTATGACAATGTATTAATTTAGTGTATGCAACAATTATTAACATTTGAAAAATAAGCACATCCTGGTGTGAAACTCAAAAAGATCAACAATGGTTTCATTTATGTTAGATATTTGAGGGTTGAGATCCTTGGGATAATGCACTATGCAAATGTCCTTCAAGGATTGATATTGAAAATTTTTAAAAATCAATTTCAATTTCAATCTCAACCCTTGGATCAATTTCTTTTTTACCTCTTAAAATTTTTACATTTTTAACTTTTTCTTCTCACATCAAATGGTAATTGTACCGAATCCAAATCCGATATTCGAAGTTCAAAAAATAATGCCATGTTGGACTTTTAAAAAAAAATTTAAAAAGTAATCCTTAAAATTAAGGAAAAAGGAAAAAAAATTTTTGAATTTTCCATTTAGCATGAAGCTAAAAGTTTGTTTATTGCATAAGTGCAAATCAAGGCAATTTTCAATCCTAAAACCCATCCCCGTCCTATCGCCTCTTTAGGGTGAGGTGTTTTTGGTATGCACCAGCCATTATGCCAATGAGGCAAAACTTGCATTTTCCCTACCATATATCCAAGGATTTAGCACTTAGTGTGCGTTTAGCCCTAACTTAAAAAGCCAGTTTATTTTACTATTTAACTTATTTTTGTTACTATTCATGGACCTTGTTGCAATTTTTAGTACTATTTATGAGTTTCTACTATACTATTTTAGTTAACTTTTACTTTTATCTACAGTACTTTCAGCAAAAAAATTTTAGTTTCAGCAAAATAAACAGATTCCAAACAGACTCTCAGTCTTAAGAAAAAATAGTAGCCTAAAAGGTAAATTTTATACCACCTAAAAACCAAGCAAAATAGAGTTGCCAAAACTCTAACCAAAGTCTACATTGATCACAACCTTCTCTTCATTCCCTTCAACGAATTCCTCAACATCAATGATCAATTTGATCTCACAAAAAATTAGATAGATATTAAGGGTATGTTTAGTAATTGTTTTTTTCTTTTATTTTCTGTTTTTTAGACTAAAAAACTTGTTTGACAACCCAAAATAAATAGAAAACAAAAACTATTCTTAAAACTCAATTTGTAAAAGAAACTAAAAATATGTAAAAAGCTATTTTCAATTTCTAATTTTCAAAAGTCAATGAAAACACATTTAATTTAATGAATTTATCTCATTTCATGAGTTAATATTAAAATTCAAATCCTAGTAACACATTTTAGTATTTTCTATTTTTTTTTTCTTCAAAAAACTATCTTTTTAATTTCAACTAACCAAACATGTTTCTTATTTCAAAAATAGAAGAAAATTGTTTTTTCTTTATATTCCCAAAAACAAGATTTTGAAAATAAAAAACAAAAACTATTACCAAACATAACCTAAGATTTCATATAGCTTCCAAATCATAGCTGCTTAACAAAGATAATGTTTACATTTTAGCCAAGAAAAAAGAAGAGAGATAACATTACATAATGCTAGTCTTGATTTTAAGACAAAATGGCAAAAAAGGTAAATCATATTACAAAACTCATCCACATTTTTGGGAATTCATCTACAAATTAACTTCTACGAATCTATCAGCATGCCTTCCAATGCACTGAGCTAGTATAAACAGTAGCTGGCATAAATGAACAGCATGCTGGGAAAGGCTGTATCTACACCAGTCAATCTTCTCAACTGCCAGAACCACCAGATCAGTTCACCTAGCCAATTTAGAGCTTGTCTTTCCTGGTCTCTTCCTTCTAGCAGAATGGAATCGGCAAGAAAATGACTCCAGAAATTTAATTATTCCTAAACTCCTATAGCCAATGCTTGACACACCATTAAAAGAGGCCGACACTATCACAAGAAATTGTGCTTTTCCATTTCACATTACTCAGAACTTCCACTCTCTTCAGTTACTCATGAGAAAAACATCCAGGTTCAACTCAAGTCAGCCCTATTTAGAAAATAACCCTTTTCAGGAACCAATAGATAGGAGGGGAGCAATATACCAACCTTGGAACAATCCTAGAAGCTCCACCGGTCTAATTGCAGCTTGGCTTCAGCCATGTCTTTCTGTGCCTTCTTTCTCCGATAAAATATTGGACAATCCCGACTGTGAATAAATAAGTAAAACACAAAAAACAAGCTGAGAAACATACACAATTAGTAAAATATGCGAGGCCAATGCAACAATAAAACAATGTCACACCAGGATAGCCCACTGACAAATATGCAGAGCACAGACAACTTCCAAGAAAAAGAGAGTTAAAGAGAGGGGGGGGGGGGGGGGGGGGGGTGTTTTATCATGCTTCTTCAAAAATTGCATCCCGACTGTGAATAAATAAGTAAAACACAAAAAACAAGCTGAGAAACATACACAATTAGTAAAATATGCGAGGCCAATGCAACAATAAAACAATGTCACACCAGGATAGCCCACTGACAAATATGCAGAGCACAGACAAATTCCAAGAAAAAGAGAGTTAAAGAGAGGGGGGGGGGGGGGTGTTTTATCATGCTTCTTCAAAAATTGCGTACTCCAAAATTGGAAATAATTTATTGCAATAACTGCCAACTCATAAGCAAATATTTCCAGGAAATCCCACGGAAAAAAAATAAAAGAGATTACTACCACATACAAGTGAGGAAATAATAATACCTTGTGCAGAGCACATCCTGGTGAAGAGAGCCTTGGCACTCTTGGCACTGTGTCCACAGCCTCCCAAAAAGCATCTCCTGCTCAGATACTGCAAGCACTCAATAATTCATTGTTGCCAATAGTAAGTCGCTTCTTCCAGTATTTAAAAAAATATAAAAATAAAAATTCATTTAAGTGATTTAACAGCAGAACATGATTAAAACATCCAAGTGCATACCATTGACCACTGTTTTGCAGTAAAATTCGGCTTCTCGACCCTTACAGTGTGAACAGAGCGTTCGGTCTTTATCACTGGTCCAGAACAACTCAATAAAATAGTATGAGGCTCTTTATACAATAAGATGTGTACAGACCATACCAAGCATTATTTAGACATTGAGTGTTCATTTGAGAACAACTTATTTAGCTGAAATTGAAAATTTTTTACTGAAAGTACTATAGGTAAAGTTAAAAGTTAGTTGAAATAGTACAATGAAACCCATGAATAGTAACAAAAAGTGCAATAGAACCCAGCTTCTTTTACGATTTAGCAAAAATAAGCTAAATAATAGAAGAAGCTACCCAATATAAGCTTATCCCAAACACAACCTAAATGTTACCAAATTTTCCTACCATTCAACCACTACAAACCTAATGCCCTACGGCCCTTACATTCTTTGATTGGTAAGTTATGTATGCACCCTATGGGACTTAAACCCATAACCTCACCCTCCACCTTGCTCTTATATGGGGAGTAGGTTTCATTTGGGCTAGAGCTCATTGGCAAACCCAATGTCATACTTTCCTTATATGGTAAAAATATTTTTTTGATAGGTTTATATGGTCAACAAAATATTGCACATTCTCATTTCTTAATGATTGATTATCTTCTATGTATGTGAGCATTAGAAAAGCCATAACAACTGGGCTAAACACCTCATTCTATACTCAAATTTTCTCAAAGTTGGTTCTTCTTACAAAATCTGAGATCTCTTAAGTAATCCTACCCAGACATTGTTTTACCTCTATGTTCTTTAGATATAACAATCACTCAAACTTGTTTTCCTTCTTTTTTGAGTTGCGGTGACTGATGCCCTGTATCTTTGTCAAAACACAAAACTCATATTTGTGTCCATAAATCACAGCTTTCATGGCCCTGCCAACCATCCCAACAATCTGCACTAAACATTCCCAGCAGAAAATTCTCTATTATTGGCAAACTTTCCCTATAATTTCTATATAAAAGAAGCTTCCATGATTACCATTTGTTTCTAATAAAATTTTTCACGCAACTTGTAGGCTTACTAATCAGCAATCAGCATGAGTACAGGAAATAACTCTTATGGAAAAATCTCCAGTGCAACAATCAGTACAAGCACTTTTTTTTATAAAAAAAATCCTGCAGTCAGTACATTGAATTCACCAATAAAACTTTCAACCTAGCACTAGCAGAACCATGATAACACATAAACAGTGAAGCAACAGAAATCATACCTAATTAGAGCTTTGCAGCCAATGCAAGTGAGTTGCTTCTTTGCAAATCTCATTATGCCGCTGTTTGAGGGAGTAGAGATAGATATAGATCTTGTGTGACTTCCATGGAGAAGTTCTCTGCTAGCATTCTTCAAAATGGGCTCAAAAATTCTTAGAAGTGGCTGTAACATGAACCTTAGTTTTATTAGGTAAGTAAACCAAAACATCATAAACTGTAAACTAAATGCAAAGTACAGCAAAGAAAACTAACCTTGCTAATTTGATTTTCAAGATAGTATTGAGGGTCTATTGGTATGTTATTCTCTAGGACATAGATAGGATCCTCTGACTTCTCATAAGCCTGATTATCAATTATTAGTTAATGTTGATAAACCATGCAAAGTATAACCATCCCCACCAAAAAAAAAAAAAACAAATGAGGCACCAAAAAAATACCTTGGCTCCTTTTGCGGCTTTAATAATGACATAAGGTACTCGATCCCCAACATTTGGAGCAGTGGCAGCATCTCGCTGTTAGCAAAAATGTCAAAATAGAAATTTTAATGGCCAGATGAACTATGAAGTGGGCGATAACGTCAATAAGGCACCACAAACCTTGCGCATGCGCTCAGCAAGTTCAACATGAGCTGCCTTTACTTCATAATCATCTCCAGTCTTTGTCAGACCCTGACAAAAAAAAAGTATGTTAGTACCGGTACAAAGTAATTATGCCCTAAAAAACTTTTTATTGGCCGAGTATTTTGACAAACCCATCTCACCGTTGGATTTGATGCTACCTATAATGTGAATGAAATCTGATCAACATGAAGTGAAAAAACTTCTATGCTTGCCACTATTGCATCTATAAAGTGAATGAAATCTTTTACCCTCTTTATGATAATAGTCCTGCTTGAAAATGCACAAGTTTTATGAATTTTTTTTTTTTTTTCAAAAGGCCTCCCCCACCTCAACATTTCACCTTTCCAACATTACCCTTTACTTTCACATTGAAAATTGAAAAAATAATCATATATTTTGTAACAAACAGTTGACAAAGTTTATAATTGGAATTGTAAAAAAAATTATTCATTACAATTTTTTGACAATGGAATGTTATTTAGAGACAACCAAAAAAATAAAAATAGATTATTATTTAGAGACAAAGTGCATTTTTAAAATATACCAAGTATATGGATTTATGCAAATTTGATAGTAAATGACATCTGATTAAGATGAAGTTGATGTATATATTTAACACAGAAAACATGTAATCTATCAGTGGGATTGCCAAAATATGAATTCTATCGTTGAGTTATAACATTTACAAAAAGTTACACTAGGCATAACAGAAACCTGATCCTTTTAAAAATAATCCAAAAAGAATCAAAGAGCACTACCTTAGTGATAACCAAAAGTGACAAATCCATGCGGTTCATAAGAAGATCTGAAATGGTATTCTTGACATACTGGACTGCCCCAGGGATGTCTTGGTCAATGAGTATTTTATGCAGGCACTCAGTTACCAGGTTTTTGACCAACAAACAATTGTCTCTTCGGACAGTTTCAATGCCTGTCCAAAAGAAAAAACAGCAGTGAAAAATAGACATGTATGATATATGACAAAATGTAGAGAAGCAAATATAGATAATGAACTCCTATTTTTACCTTTAGTATCCATTTTGTCAAACTTTTCCGGTTTTGTCCACAGCAAACCAGCATATCTCTTCTTGCTAATCAGAAGATATGGATAATAAACCTTTTCAAACTCTAGCTTGATCGGCTTCATGAACCCAAACACCAAAGATAAAAAAAGAATTCGTCACAAATATAATCATACAAGAAAATTGGACCATAGTCATTTACTCCCTCTTTCCCAAAAATGAGTATCTCACTTTACATTTTTGTCCTTAGAAAGTCAAAGCATTGTTTTTTTAATACCCCAAGTAACCCCTTTTTTGCCATGAAACTTGTTTTGTTATTTTTAAAAGAGGGCAATTCTAGAAGTTCATAACTAAAAAGGCATATATGGATTTTACTAATTAAATATAAAAAAATTTCTGCTACATTAATTTATCTCATTATAGTTTTATAAGATATCTTCTCATCGTTAACGATTCCACTTAGTTCTTTCAATGAACCAATTATTTCTTTGAACACTGTACTTATTAGTTATTAATAAAGTACATTAAAAATACTATATTTCGATAATTTATAATTTTGTAGTAAGTGTTACATTTTTTAATTAATAAATTTGATCACAATAGCTACTTAACTATTTAGTATTTAATATATAAATTTTTTAGCTAAACATTTTGAAACAAATTATTTACTCCAAATCGGTATCTCGTATTTATTATTGTACTTATTTACAATAGCAATGTACCAATTTAATTTAGAATTTGTAGTAAGTGTTAATTTTTTTTTTTTTTTTAAATTCAAAATTTGATTTCATTAGATACTTACCTATTTAAATAATTTATTTAGCTAAGTTCTTTCAAACAAATTATTTACTCCCTGTCGATATCTTAAAATTATCTTTGTAAACATTGTACTTATTAGTAGATAATAAAGTACATAAAAAATATAATTTAATAATTTATAAATCTGATTTAGATAGCTATATACCTGTTATATTTTTAATTCATATTAAGTATTAAAAAAGATTTAATTCATAAATTGGATTACAGTAGCTAACTAGCTACATACCTATTTAATATAATTTATTTAACTACGGTTTTTGAAACAAATTGTTTAGTCCAAATCAGTATCTTAAAATTATTTGAGTATTGCCTGATCAAGGATTTAGGTTCAAGCAACAGTGAAATAAGAGGTTTTAATCAATTCCTCTTTATCTAAAAAAAAATGCCTTCAGTAACAAAAAAAATACCGCCCAACTTCACTAAGATTGTGCCACCTTTTCAATTGTTCACTGTATTCATATATGTGGTAATTCAAAACAATTAACTGAACGACTAAGCTTGTCAAGATTACAGTCATAGGCGACATAATAATTGCTCAAATTAGACCATCAGCATAAGTACCTTTAGTTGTTTGAAATTTGATAAGGATTTGTAGATAATTATTTTGAGATAGAAATTGAGAATCTATTAGAACAAACTAGAAGCAAAATAAGATATACATATATGAGCATAGAATAAAAGAAGATTCAAGATCTAGTACAGTAAATATAAAGCCTTACCTTTATGAAAGTTCCACTAATATATTCAGCAGCTTCTCTCCCCAAGTTCATGGCTGCTTCTATATTGTCAACACCGAATTGTACCATAACTGAATCTGTGTCCCCGTATATAACCTGATACAATAAAATTACTATTACTTCAATCAAATTTTGAGGATAACAAGGTATGACAAAAAAACAAATGCTGAACAATAATAATATATGCAAATAATGGATAGGAAATAATTTTAGCCAAAAAAAATGGATAGGGAATAATAACTATCTAATAAAATTAGGGATAGTAGAAATTCATATCCATATTATAAAAATGATGTCAATCATGCATTCAAACTGTAAAACTTCAGATCCCAAAATAAATACAGTGAGGCAATTAGTTGATGTTAATTATGAAACATATGAAGTCAGGAGCAGGACAAGATAACACGCCCCCCCCCCCCCCCCCCCCCCCTCTCTCCCACAGAGCGTAAAAATAGCAAGCACTAGCAAAGACCGAGAAAGACAAAAAGTTGCTCCGAGCTAAGATGGATTCTACAGCCTTCTATGGTCCACATAATCATTTAAAACCAGGAAGAGCAGCATTTTCATAAATCAAAACCTTAATGTTATTATAATCATTTCACTCAAATATTTCTTGAGTTCCTATCTCAGATACACCATTAAAGATCCAAAAAATCATGAGCATCTTCTTCCCTCCTGGAACAAGGATGCCTAAAACCAGCTCTGGAGCAGCTCATCTGACAAGGGCTGAGAACACTCTTGAACACCCCCCCCCCCCCCCCCCCACACAACACACACACCAAAAAAAAAAAAAAAACATACATGATTTCCAGACAAAAAGGCACAATACCATTTGATTATCCTAGAGTTCCTAAATCAAAAGGGAATATGAAAGAGCACTACTAGAAAATGGCAATCGATTAAGGCAACTATAAAATTTTGGTGAGAACATACTTAATAGCTAACATAGATACTGCACTTGATAAGGCCATGGAAGCCATAACCTTAAGCTGATTATCATTTCCTACAAAGTTTTTTTTTTTTTTTTTTTGGCTAACTCTATCCTACAAAAAAATTGAATTAGCTTATGTAGGAGACACCAGGAACCTAAGCTGCGTCATCTACAGCCATACCATGCAAAGCCTTGTTTAGCATTTTATACACCACTTGAAAAGAGAATTCTGCATGACATACCTCAGCATTGTGTTCATAACCCCCAAGCATCTTAAATTTATCTTCCACAAGTTTTTTGGTGTGCTCGATCATTTCTCGACCTTTATACAGAAGCAAACTCATGCAATCAATAGGAACTCAAAATGAAGAATGTTTCAACTCATCTAGAGAAAATTTATCATACAGCAAGAACAATGAATCATAACTACTTTTGCAGAACTGTACCATAGCTTGTGACACTTGAAGATATCTCTAAGCAAGGTAACTGACCAATAGTAGCTCCTGTAAATCCATACACAGAATTTGCACTTATCTGAAAAACAATGAAAAAATAAATAAGGAACCAATGTAATTCCATCCTTGAATAGTCAGCACTTGAACTTACCCTAGAGAACCAAAGCTAATAAATTATTAGTGCAAAGCTTACCTTCAAGGCCAGCTGTCTACCATCAAGTACAGCCTTCACAAGTGGATCTTTTGCTTCCTATGAGAAAGAAAAAATTATTAATAAATGCGCAAAAGGCCAAGAAGTATTAAAGTAAGCTGGAAACTAGATGATTTCACAGCTATTATAAAACTGACGGCAGAAACAAACATTAAGAATG
This sequence comes from Quercus gilva, assembly GCA_023621385.1. NCBI lineage: Eukaryota > Viridiplantae > Streptophyta > Magnoliopsida > Fagales > Fagaceae > Quercus > Quercus gilva. The sequence continues at coordinate 42,311,237 of CM042482.1, read as the reverse complement.
TGATTACCTTCAGATCTGCTTTTGCTCTCTTACGAGCTGTTATTAGTTCTTCAAGAATTTCAGGAAGTATTCCCTGAGATTATATCAGGATACATTCTCATTATTCCATAATTATGGGCATGAAATGTTATAGAAATTCATCAACTTCTATAAGTTAGTCATGTCTACCATTATATATATGCAAATGATAAAATAAAATTATTTAAAATAAATAAAACTCCTAACCTTCTGCAAGTTTGACTTAACAAATGTTTCACCAGATGGGGTTTTGTTGACGAATTCTGGGGGAAGATTGAGTTTGCGAGCATCCTCAGGTGTCACCTTCACAAAGAACATAAAAGATAAAATTTACTCCATAAAGCTTCTACATTAGAGCTAATTTTATATCAAATAGGCTAGTTTTCAAACAAAAAGAACATGGTGGAAAATAAAAACAATGGCTGAGAATCACCAGAGTGCAGTAACATAAGTTATAGGCCATCATAATAGATGGATACAATGATGCAAAATCCAATGTTGCAATCGGTTTTTCATAAAATCCTGCCTTCGCCTCCAAAACCTGCATTTTGAAGAGAATAATTACGCTAAAAAAGAAAGCCTAAAGTTTATGACTAGAGTTTTATCATTATCAAAATGCACAAAGAAAACGAAGCCAATAAAAACATTGTGAGACAACAAATCAAAATTTTGTAGTCCAGTAAACATGCAATATGTATATCGATTCCATATTGACATAATCTAGAGCTTCAGACATGCACTTAAGATTTATCATATTGTGAAGTTCTACAGCAAGTTAATATGATTACTACTTTACAATACCCATACACAAAATTCCATTTTAAAACCTAAACATGACCAGTCAAGTTCAAAAGAGATAAAAACCTGCAACTCACTGCCTAATTGTTGTTTAATAGTGCACGTACAATGATACAATACACTGCTACTAATAATTGCAGATCATAAAACAACTCAAACATAAAGGTTAGAATTTCGAACTTACAGTAGCACCTTCATATGTTCCTTGTTCAGATCCTGCCTGTTTGACATTTGGAATAACAAGGCCTCTCTGTTTTGACTTCCTAAGAAGTTGAGAAAGTACCTGAAAAAGAATGGGTTAATATTTGAGAAATTTTTATTTATCGACAATTCATAAGCTAGAGAATATTATATTAACCTTGATGCTTTGCCCTCTGGAAAGAAGAAAAGATATAGGAACACCTGTTACTCGAGCCATCTCCACATAATTGTAGATGAACATCAATTTATCTAAAAGCCGCTGTGGGAGATAAGCATCCTGCAGTCAAAAGAGAGACTCATATTGCATGAATGATATTCAATTGATGTTTCTTTCAAGGAAGCTTTTTAGTTCAAATATCAAACTGTATATTGGATCTGATTGGCTCATATAAGATTTTACCCAAAATTAGATGAAATAATTGACAGAAAGAAAAGTCTAAGAGAAAGAGGGAGGCATCCTTTATCAATTCTATGAACTTTTAGGGTGTCTTCTCCAGTTTCTTCAAGGAAAAATATACAGGCTTTGCATCAAAAATTGGGGAGGTTCTGACATAAGTTTGAGCAAATAGAATTTTACCTTGAAATACTATTACTCATATAAGAAGCACTTCATGTATTAAGAAGTCAAAAAAAGCCATACTGAAATATTGTTAAAGTCTATCAGAATATGTAGCAAAGCAAGGACATCTATGAGCAGATCCATTAGCAATGCAAATGCAGCAGTCACCCCCTAAAGGGAAGTATAAGTCATAATAATTACAGATATACCAGTTTCTTTTTTTTTTACGGGGAGGGGGGAGTGGTTTCAGATACCAATGCACTAAATTGTGAGTACTTGTTAAAAGAAAATATGAATCTATACATATCTAAAAGCTGAAGCGTAGCATCATCCACCTATTTCTAATAATTTCTCTCTCCTTTTTAACTACTTTTCTCTTTATTAATTTCTCATCTTGTAATTATACTTCCTCCAACATTTCCCCCTCATTTTTACTTTTTTTATCTCCACATTACTCTAAACCGTAATGTTACAATTCCTTCATCCCTTCATCTTCTTTTTATTTTGACTCTTCTTCGCATTTTATTTACTATAAAAATTTGCTATTCTCTCTTTTATTCAATTCATATTTTTCCCACACAAAACGGTGAATACTCTCTCTCTCTCTCTCTCTCTCTCTCTCTCTCTCTCTCTCTCTCTCTCTCTCTCTCTTATTTATTCTTTCTTGCAACTCTACTTTAATTGATAAATTTTTGTGTTTTTTTTTTAATCTCTACTTTGGGCTGATACATTTTGGTGGTGTGTTTTTGTGTTCCCCATCACATGTACGCTCTTTCCATCTTATAGTTTTGGTTTCAATTGATTCTTACATATTTTCAAAGTGCAAATTTGAGTTTATATAAAAATATAATCTACATAGCTATGTATTTGAATATGTCTATTAATTATTTGAGCAATATCAATTGTAAATTTGTGATGACGTTTGATTATCATGATAATCCTCTTAAGAGAATGATAATCTTCTTAAGAGAATGAGAAAAATTTGACACTTAAAAAAGTTTAGTTGTACAAAAAAAAAAAAAAAAGGAAATCATAACACACTATAACAAAAATTTGAAGAATATAGACCACTTCAAAAAATAAAATAAAAAGAATAACATCACTCAAACACACCCAAGTTACTACAAAAAACAAAAACAAAACAAAATAATAGAATGATATATTTGTAGAGATAAAAGATGGAAAATACTTTAGAAATAATTCCATTTTGTGGAGAACAAATTATCGTCAATAATTTTAGAAAATAAATTATATATTATACCACGTTACAAAATAGTTGTATATTCTTACACATCGCATGGGTCTGTGACTAGTTACATGCTAAAATAAAAGTGTTTGAGATGCCTAAAAAAGTATCTTCCACTCACAGAATATAAATTATTAGCAAACCTTATTGAATATATAGTAAAAGAGGATCAAGCATGATAATAAAAGATGCTTAAGGAGACTTTTTATCTGCATAACCAGGCACCTCATCCTGCTATTTTTGCAGGTTATTCTTGGTGAAACTCTCTACAAAAGGACAAGGAACAAATCATGCCTCACTTTAATCATACCACCAAAATTTACCTTCATAAATCTACAGAGAACTAAATTAGCTTAGGTCCAGTTGATAGTCTCCCTAAAAATTTCACATAATCCCTCACTTCAAGAAAACCCACATAGATCAAGACAAACTTATTGATAACAGTGATTGACACATGGTGGTATGACATTTCTTCACTTTGGTAAAACACAGAACTTTCTTCTTCTTCTTTTCCGATAAGTAATAACTTTACTGAGAAGAGAAAAGCTTAACTTTACTGAGAAGAGAAAAGTATAAGTACAGCAGGAATAGTCAAGCTCTCCTTAAAATTATGCTCTAAAAGAGAGACTATGAATTCTACAATCAAATGCTCTTCACTATTTCCAAGAGTACAAGACCACTCAAACAGAACTCTCAAGAAAAAAATTCTTCAACCCCATAACTGAAAGCACCACACCATTGAAAGTGTGGTAATTCCTCTACCTCCATATCACGCCTACAGAACTAATGAAGCACTTGTATGCATTCCATCAACAACCTAGCACCCTTAATGTTAAAAGTGAGTAAAATTAAACACTATCAAGGAAGATGTTTACAATGAGGATCAAGATATTCTTAAATACTTGAAGCTATCCAATACATCTTAGATTCTTTAAATAAGGCAAATAAGAGTAGATAATGCAAGAGGTAGGAAGAAAGAAATCAAGATATAGAAAAGCTAGAATATGCACCTTCAAACAATATACAGCAAGACGTCTCCTGGTCTCAGCATTCCCATTCTGAAGATCAGATATTATTGAATGGTGTACATCCTCTTTCTGCACATGAGGAAAATGGTGTCACTGTGTCAGCAATATCAAACAATATACATAAATTATTAATTCCAGAAAAGGAAAAAAACCAAGCAACAGGAAACAACAGAGGTGAAAGAAGAATTAGATGATTCAGACTTCAATGACAGATACAAGGAATGGGCCAAGCAAAACAGACCAAAACATGCATACATTTGCATGTGCATGCACACGCACACGCACAAGTCACAACACAAGCAAGATGAACAGAAAAGTTGTTTCCCATATCAATCCATGCTTTTAATGCAATAATATTAGACATTAGCACAACATGCAGCAGCAAGAAGCAAAGATCAACTGGTAGGTTGTGTAACATATAGATTCATACTTTCAGTGGCACAATCTCATGTATAAGCACAAGAAAAAGAAAGCAATCTATCCAAAAACCAGAGAAGAGAGTCCAACATGAGAAAATGAATAAAAGGATCCTAACCCAACCTTTCCTTTATAAAGAGAATACGTTTAGGCATGTAAAAAATCTCAATTAACCATTCAGAATTTAAAAGCATGGAGCCATACTCACAGTGCATCAATGAAAAATGGAGAATAAGATTAAAACCTGAAAGGTGAATGAGAGATAGAGATTTTGAAAAAAGGGCATTACTACAGTTCAGTCACTAATGAACTCAAAGCTCTCATAAAAAGATGATAAAAGCATCCAGAGGAATGAATGGATCTAGATTAAATTCAAAATGTTCAAACTTCAACAGAAAGAATATCACAGAATTTGAATTTAGACCTCTCTTGACCTTCAGAAAATAAAATATAAACTATATTAAAGAGAAATTTTTTTCCTTATCCCCATAACAAAGTAGATCAACTAAATACAACAATTCATGTACCAAGAATGGAATAGAAAATGCTAGGAAAAATAGTGTGCAAGACAGATACAATGCTAAGAAAGCACTCGGGTTCATACAATCATCTAGTAAAAGTTTGTTTAGGATTACACAAGAACTGCACTAGAGCATGTAATGTTATCCTCAAAAGCAAGAAAGTGCATGATACTCTTCCCATATATGGCATTACTCAAATCCTTCAAAATCTTCCTGGATTTATTGCAATGATAATTAATACAAACAAATAATAAAGAAGATACTTGATATTAAGTCAAAATAGAAAAGTAAACCTTACCTGCTCAGAAAGAAAGTGTGCTGAGACAGAATTCAATGAGTAAGAACTTAGCTTATAATCCCGTTGCATAGCCTACGGTAAAAGACAACATAATAAGTTATTTGTCATTAGTCTAAATTATATCTCATAAACCAAGTAAAGCATATTAAGCAAACACAGGCTACAGACGAAACCTGAAGCAAGTCAAATTGAACTCTCCCTTCTATAGTTACTTCTTTGCTTTCCCTGGTCCCCATCTGTCTGCAAAACCATTAAGTATCAGTAAAATGTTCATACAGGTTAATGAGATTTGAATGGATAGAAAGTTGTACATAAAGAATTAGATTGGTATGGGCATAAATTTATATCACTATAAAAAAAGACAATACAGCAAATGAAACAAAAGTTTTGGCAGAACATAACAAGCCAAAACTAGGGTGACAATAATAAGTTCCTAATTTTTTTTGTTCATAATAATAATAATAATAATAATAATAACAAAAACAATTGTAATATGTTTACCTTGATGAAAAGGTTGTATCTTTGACCCGAACTCTACTATTCCTGATGCGGCCTAGTATTGGGAATTCAGCAATTCCCAAGGTCTCAGCCCTCTGTAAGTCAGGAAAACATGATGTGAAATTAGCTATAATGCAGATATGGTCACGTACACCTTAACCTCAGCACCATATAAAATTGCAACAAAAGAAACAAAGAAATGATTAAAAAAAAAAACCGGAACAAAGCAAAACAAAGGTAGGACTAAAATAACCAAAGAGAAGAAATTTACTATGAAATTCTGCATTGACGATGAAAAAGTTAAATATTTCAATTACCTCAATAAGATAAGGCAAATCAAATTTGCAAATATTATATCCAATTATGATATCTGGGTCTACTTCACGGAGAAAATCCTGCAAGAGAGCCTATTTATTAGACTATAAACAGACACAAAAGGGCTGTAAATTAGATTCAAATGCCACTTGAGATTGGTTACATTTTTATGTACTTAAGTTTCAAAAAAAACATGAATAAAAAAGAACAAGACATATTATATGTCCATTACCCACTACTATAGAGAGCCCCATTCAAACTATATATATGCTAGTGTTAGTACAACCTTGCATGTGGAGCCTTTTCAGACATAATTATAAATGTTCATTTAAGAAGTCTTCAATTGTTTTGCAGAAGATTTACATATTGACTTTTTTATTTATTTAATTTTTAAGCAAGTATGTCACCATGTGATTCTGTCAATAGGTTTCCATGGCAATATGAAATCTATCAATATTAATCTGTTGACAAACTATGGAAAATATATTGAAACCATTATCAATAGTAGTTGTTTCACTTCGTAAACAACTAACATACACTCTTGATCAAATTTAAGAGGGTTTTATGAACTTGTTTTAGAGTAACTCAAGTTAGCTTGATCTCATGGCTTCCATCATAAATTATTATTATTTTGGATTTTGCTGCTATAAGGGAATCCTCTTTTTAAGTAAAATAATAAAACTTTCTAAAAGCTTTGATTCCTTTGAAGTTATTAAGAATATTTTAATGCATCAATTTTTGACTTTAGGAGTTTCTGCTTTTCCACACACATGCATTAGTATTGTGTGTGTGTTTGAGTGTGTATGTGTATATGTACGCACGTAATTACATGAGAGACAACTATAAGAAGAATGTGTCCTTCAATGTGAGTCAAAGTATTCAAAATTTATATATATTTATCCATATTACACTCCCACGTATTGGGGGGTGGGGCCCTTCTTCATTGTCCTGTAACCCATTCCCTATGGACTCTTATGCTTCAGGCCTTTGGTATTCATTGGATTATGCCAAGATCAGTGGCGGGTTTGTTATCTTGTTGGCATCAGTAGCTTGGAAAGCATAATTCGGACATTTGGAACTTGGTTCCAGGGTGTTTAATGTGGATTGTGTGGTTGGAACGAAATTATCGATCCTTTGAGGACAAAGAGAAGACGTTGGATGAGTAAAGGTTTTATGCCATCACAGTCTTTTGGAGTGGTCTCGTTGTTGGGTTTTACTGATTGTTCTTCTCTCTCTGAGTTTTTGTCCTCCCGTAGCTTAGTTTCTTGACTTCCCTCTATTTTTTGTGCTGTTCGTTTCTTTTATTTCTTGTTGTTTACCATCATGAACTTCTTGTATTTTCATTTTTCTCTTATTTATAATAGTTTTCTGATTACCTATCAAAAAAATAGAAGGTATGTTACAAATCGTTCCTACACAGAAGCATTTACTCACGAAAAAGAGACTATTTTCTTCTTTCCAAAAATAAAGGGTCAAATCTAAAATAGAACAACAAAATACAAGGAGAGAAATTCAAATTTTCAATCACAAAGATGGACTAATAACTTAAAGATTGTAACTCCCACAAAAAATAAAAGTAAAAATTAGATAATAATGAAAAAGCCACCAAGTACGCATCGACAACACAGGACACAGCACAATATGGTCATTACACGCACACACGCATATGCACATAATTCAAATAATCACCATAATTCCTAGTTGAAACAACAAAACTAAAGATGAACATGAAACCCATAGGTTTTCACTTACATACAACAATATCTTAGTTGAATATTACAGATTGAAACAGGTTAATCCTACTTTCTGCTCTTGAGAGAAAGAGAGAGGGGAGACAAAATAAAATGCCCTCCCTCACCTATTTAAAATTCTACTTGGCATTTCTTAACTTTGTCCAAACCATGTCCAAAAATGGTAGAGAAACCATATCCGACATTAAAATTGTTATTGTAAGAGTGCAAAGCACATACCAGACAAATAATGAAACTATGTCCAATTTGTTTCAAGTCCCAAATCAGCTTTCCACCCCCAAGGAGTGTCTATGTGTGTTCATTGGTGAAAATCAATTACCAAAAAATACTTTAAATTTGGAAACACTATTTTTAGATAAGTACTGACATTACTGTAAGATTGATCATCCACAACAAATAGAATATAAAAATGGGCATTGAATCTAGAAGAATAACTGAAAAAGGTGAAGTGGAGAAATGCACTAAGTGGGTTTAAGTTCAAACATGTTTTTTTGTTACACAACCTAGGACATTCTAAACAACTTTTTTAAAGTAAAAGAGTGAATGTGTAAGGACAATAACCATACCCTCCAAGCCAGCAAGACTTCTCTTTCTGTATCAAAAGCCATCAACCATGTTTTTTTGTTACACAACCAAGGACATTCTAAACAACTTTTTTACAGTAAAAGAGTGAATGTGTAAGGACAATAACCATACCCTCCAAGCCAGCAAGACTTCTCTTTCTGTATCAAAAGCCATCACATCAACACCAACTATTGGAGAGCATGACTTAAGGGTCATCACATTACGAATAAATGGCTGATCCTCTCCCTGCAGTGTAACTAGATTGGCCACCTAAAAAAAGAAATGTGCAATTTCACTTTAAAAAATGTAAAACAAAATGATGCCTTAAAGCAAGTGTGTGTGTGTATGGGTATGTTAAAAAAAATAAGATTAAAGACAAGGATGAACCTGGATAACAGGGTCATGGTTTGGCTCAGGAAAATGACCTTTCCGACCAGCACACTCAATGTCAAAACTCAGTACACGAAATGGAGCCATCTTTGAGAATTCCCCTTCTGGAGCATGGCTGATCAGTTCTGAATACCTAAGCGTTGTTAAGGAAGGTTCTACACAACAGGCAAAAGTCTCAATATGCATTATAAGTTTATAACTGCAGTCCTCCCTGAAGGAGATAAATGACCTATTATGAATAAGGATACAGGCAATCAAACTCTAACTGGCAGTAAGACAAATTCTTTGCAGTCTTCTTATATTTTCCAGCAGGTACTTCAATCCAGTTGCCTCCAACAATGTTGCAATCAATCATAAAACGAAGGGCAAAAAGAACATTGCTTTCATACGTCATGAAGCTCTTCATGCCAAAACCATCAATTTGTATGCCTCTATCAAGAATTCCTGCCAATTTTTTAGCGTGTTGATAAGAAAGTAAATGATGTATGAATAAACCACCACTAAGAATGAGCAGCATACTCGTAAAAAATAAAAGCATATGTGTGGTTCAATACAGGACATACTAGATTTATTAAACAAAAAAAAATTACCCTGTTACCAAAAAACTAGATTACTCTGCAAAAAACCCATATCAAAAAGAGAAATGAATGAAAATGAAAAACAGTTCTTAAAGATCAATTTTTAATTATCCAACCATAAGTGAATTTTCCTGCTTGTAGGTCATTCAAACAAAAATGACATGGAATTTTCTTGCGCACGTGGCCCATATGTTTATAAACCTGAATTTGTTTACCTCGGCAGCTGGTCACCATCGTTGGCAATGCAACTACAATTTTGAGAAAAGGATGAGAAGTCTGCTGCTGGTAGTACATGATACTCCTTTTCTGCACTAACTCAATACGACGGACATATTGGGGTACCTTGCTATTCCGATTCACCTCTTTCATCCTTGCCTAATGGATCACAAAACAAGAAAAGTATAACTAAATGAACCAAAGTTTTAAAAACAAAAAAATTAAAATAAAAGTAAAAAATCAATGAGTTTAGTTAAGGAAGCTTAACATACAAAAATGAGAAAGTGACAGGATAAGAATACCTCAAGTGTTCGATGAAAGCAAGAGATATCATCAGGGCCCATCCCTGGTGGGCAACTGATGTAGAAATATGGCTCAAACCCATGAACGTGGCAGCAAACACTGTGTCCTACCAGATAGGCAAAAAGATTAAATAAAATCAGCTTCACAATTAAAAGCTTTAGCAGAAAAACATTTCATAAACTTCTGGTAATTCTATAAAACCATGGACTAACTACCCCCCAAAACAACACACATTGCCAGCCACAAGTCTGGCTACATGCTTATTTCAGATGAAAAAAAAAATCGACTAGTGATACATCATTGCATGTTGACTGTCAAATTATGAACTTTGAAGTCGAAAACATTAGAAAAATGAAATTGAACAAATTATTGCTATGCTCCATGAAGGATGCCTGCTACTGCATTGTGTTTGGATGACGAATTTGGTCATTACACGGAAATTCACAAATGATTGAGGATTTCCATTACCCATCATTTAAAATTCCATCAAATACTAATTTCATTGCTTGGAAATGCTATAAAATTCCATCAAATACTTACGCCTCTTTACCGCAATCTAATCTTCAAACAAAAATTAAAAAAATAAATAAAAATTGCTATAAATGAGCAATTAATCTTCGAAAATTAAGTAAAATTCACCTTTTTTTTTTTTTTCAAAAATGAAAGAAGTGAGCTAACCTTCACTTGTAACTCCGAAAATTCTGATAATGGCGGCGGAGCCAGACGAGTTGGGCAACAATACTCTGTGACTCTCTCCGATGACATAGTCAATCTCTAATTGCTGAAAAACTAAGAGAACCAACAACAACAACAACAACAACAACAACAAAAATTAAAAATTTTGCACAGAAACCCTAGCAGAGTGATAAAGTAAAAACCCAGAGGCGCGTGGAAATGGACTCACCGACGCTGCGAGATTGGGAGACGTAGGCGTCGGAGAGTGGGGGACGGGTCCACTTGGCGAGGCGACAAGCGAGGGCGCGGCGGTCCTCAATGTCGCGGAGGATCTCTTCGTCCTCAAGGATAAGGGTTTCGTCGAGGAAGACGTCCTCGTCTACGAACTCGTCCTCCAGCGACGCCGCGTGGTGCTTCGGAGTTTGGGCTGCCGGCGAGGGTTTTTTCGGCGGAGGCGGAGCCGAGCGTTTGCGGGTGTTGCTGCTCATGGCTGGGAGAGGGACTTCGGTGAGGCCTCAGGGTTTTGGAGTTTTGGAGGAGAGAGCAGAGAGACGAAATGAGATTCCCGCCAATTTTGAGGGCAGTTTATACTTTATAGTGGTGAATTTCCGTTCTTTTTGTTTTTCTTTTCTTTTTGAAATTGAAAAATACAGTGGTCCTTAATGTTTGGGGTATTTTCGTTTTGATCTCTCTATGATAGAAAGATCTTCATTTTCGTTTCTTATGTTTTAGACTTTTTTCAAAATAGTCCTACAATTTTTAACTAGTAGTGTCCACTCCATAATAATTACTTTTTATCGTAAAAAAATTACCAAATTAACTAATTAGAATCCACAAATGATCCAACCATTCATTCGTCAATGTTAGAGACACACATGACGTGTCAAATTAACTCAAAACAACATAATTTAATATTTTTTAAAGTACATTGTTTTGAACATTGTTTAATTCTCCTCAACTAGTAATTAGTTTTACTAACCTATATAGTTGCTTATTTAAATTAGGCCAATTGTTTTAGTTGCTAGCTTATTTGGTACTAAACGGTTAGATCACTCATGAAAATAGACAGGATAACCAATTTAAAAAGATGTTAAACATAAAAGATAAAAGTGAAAATGTTTAAACAGTATGAACCAAAATAGAAATGCCACTAACATGAGGGCAAAAAACTCAATCTTTTTTTAAAATTACATTTTAAACACTACTTTATGGAATGTTCAAATTAAAACCTACATTTAAGATTATCACAAATTAAATTATTTAGTTTCATTACTTTCAAATTGAACCCTAACCTTTTAAAATTATATCAAACTAAACTCTCAATCAAACCTAAAAATCAATCCAAACCCGAAAAAGACCACGTTTTAAATTGGTATGGTTTTTAAAATTCAAGATTTAATTTGAAATTAGTGAAACTATAAAGTTTTAATTTATAATTGGTTTAAACTTTAGTATTTGATTTGAAACTTTTAAAACTATAATATTTAATCTGAAAATCTCCTCTTGAATATGGGGTTTAAAGCATAGTTTACCTCCTTTTCTTTTTACTTTGCTTTTTTCATTTCATCAATTAAGATAAATTAAGATCTTCTAGGAGGTTCTAGTTGATGTAATAAAATCCAATTTACTAATATAAAATTAGCATTTTAAAAACTTTAAGTTTGCCTAAGAACTCTAGATGAAGACATGGTTTGCCCTTCCATTAAGCCTTTTAAACAATAACCTAAGGATTGGAAGTTAAAGAAGACTCCGGAATAATTACCAACAGGATGCGTTATTTATGTCACTCCATGTAGGAGATTTAACTTATCTCCAAGTTTTAACAAGAGAAGGTCAAGGTTTGGAAAGATAAATGGTTGCCTATTCCAACCACACATAAGGTGATCTTGCTACCAACGTCATTAGAGGAAGACATAAGGGTGAATTATTTCACAAAGGCCACCACGGGCATTTGAAATATGGAAAACTTGTCCTTGGTTCTTTTATGACAAGATTGAAGCTAATAACTAGAAATCCTTTAAGCCCAAACATGCTTAATGACAAACTAAAATGGTTGGGGTGTTCATTGTGAAAAGTTCATACATAACTGTCGTGGAAAGAAACAAGGAAACAGTCACGGTAATTGTAGACACTCACTTTGCAACTGAGAATAGATTATTAAGGGCAAAATGATAATTTTAATCATGGGTGGGTAAAAATGCCTTTTAGACCGTTTAATGAACATGAAATCAATTCTAAAATACATAGAGTTCACAATGATCAAAATATGACAAGTGAAATATGAAAATTAGACTACTAGATTAATTAATAGATCAAGTCACATCAAGCTTCAATGGTTAATATGTACTAGCTTGGAACTCATGTTTACGCACAAGAACATTAAACAACGATGAAAAAAAGTAATGAAAATCAATAAAAATTAAACTGTTGAAGTTGCCAAATTTCTAAATTGGCACAAACCTATCAATATTCCAAATAAGAGAATCAAAACTAAATGGGAAATTTGCACAGAGAGAGAGAGAGAGAGAGAGTTCAAAGAGTTAGCTTTTGCAACAATCCAGTTTCCTTATTGTAGCATTTATATAGTTTTTGATATAGACTCTTCAGGTTTTGCATATCAATTGTATAGCTTTTATATAGACTCTTTGGATTTTGTACTAATAACTTACTTGACACAAAAATTTAAAATTTTAAATGGGACACATTGCACAAAATTGAGAATCCAATTGAAATCTAATTAAATTTTCTCTAAGCTTATATATATACTTACAAATTAGTGCTTACACCATATGATTATGATTAATTAAATTTTATTTGTCCTTAATTGAATAAACTAAAATTAATTACATGTCAAAATCTTATTTATTTAAAATTTAAGACAATGATGTAGTAAAAATTATTGGATGATCCTTGAAAATAATTATGATTTTTGAATTTTAATGAGTTATCTTGTAAAAATGAGAGGGAAAGTGTAAATTCCATAATCATAAATTTATTGGTGAACAATTTGTTGAGGGCCAAAATTTGACAAGAAAGCTCGTTCCATGAAAAGTAAAGAAAGACTATGGGCCTTAACAAAAGAAGGCCCAATTCAGGAAATTAAAGACCATGAAGGCCCAAAGTCCCAAAAAGAAAGAAATAATAATAATAATAATAAAAAGAGGATCCAGACTTGGTCATGCTAGAAGACATGCAGCAAGGATCTTGGTTAGGCCAGAGGATATGCAACAAGAAGAACATCAATGCCCTAGGACCTTGATGTGTCCTTTTGAAGCCTTGAGAAGATGACCTTGGCTAACATATGGGAAAACCAAGATGTATATTCAGATTTTCAGCAAAACTATTAAAAAATCCAACAAAATTAGGTATTATCTTTGTAATCCATGGTCCAAGCCCATGGGATCCCGAGTTGGTAGTAAGGGAGAAGTGATTTGGTTAGTAAGGGAGTAATTTCTGGTGAAAGGAGGATCCCGAAAGTTTTCCTTGGTTCATATATTTGCTTAGAATGCATGAACTAATGGAAAACTCAATTTCCCCATGTACATGACACCTCTCCACAATTTCTTCTTAATTGTCACTTTCAATCAAAGCTATCATCCATTGCATTGAGCAGCCCACCCACTCCTTTGGCTTTCTAAGAAGGAATCTTCCATTTGTAGCTAAAGTCAAATGCCCATTTTAAGTTATAATTGCCTAATTAAACTAAACCTCTGCCCAATGCACTTTTTCAGGTTCCAAAGGACATGGATTTACCTAGCAGACCAGGGATGTCCTCGCCTACCAGACCATGTCCACTATAAAAAGAACACTAAGGCATAGTAGAAAGAGGGGGGGGGGGGGGGATAGGGATTCAGATGGAGGGAAAAAGGGAGAGTTCAAAGGTTCAAAAGGATAACTCTTAGAGCTTCAATAGCCCAGCAAGGGAGAGAAAAATGAACAAAATAAGAGAGCCAAGGTGGAGGAATTCATCCCATATTCTTGAGATCATTCAAAATATCACTTAGCCTCCAAAGAAACATATGCCAAAACATGCACACATTAGATATCACTCTCTCCCATAAAATCCTCCTCACCTAACTATCTTGGAAGGCAATGCCTAGGCAAAGCTACTTGGACTTGAGTTCCAAATCCCACAAGTCTTGTGCAAAAATACTAAATCTATGAGAATTGGGGCCAAGATCCTCGCGACTGACTCATTCTCATGAAATTTATTTACATATATGTATATGTATAAAAATGTATATCTTAATTTAATAAACTAACAATTATTTGAAGATATATGTATTGTATAATGTGTTCTTATGCAGGACCTATAGAGATAAAGGGAAAAGGCAAAACTTCATTGCATAATAAGCATGGAAAAAGATCTTATAATTCAAGGAATCCACATTTGGGGTTCTATGGATTACAGGCCTAGTACCCTGGGAACCATGACATCCCGTTCTGGGTACCACAATATCATGTTCAAGGTACCATGACATCACGCTCGGGGAACCAAGTGAAGGAATTCTTTTAAATATTCACACAATAAAAGATAAGCTTCAAATATTCTATTTCAATCTCCTTCTCATTGTGAATATTATGAATACTTATTTTACTTATTTCTTAAGAGGAAATGGTCATTTTATGACACTAAAACACTTATAATGGTATTTTATTGCTTAGGAGGAATCACATTTTTGCCTTGAAGAGTTTTATGTGACTTGCGCACAAATCAGTTCGTATAGCGACCCCAATAGGCCGCAAAGAACTGGCCCCAATCCAACCATCAATCCTTGGAGGCCCAAGATCCCTTGTCATCAATGGACTTGGGTACTTTCCAAAAAAAGGAACCCACACACAATCTAATCATTAAGTGGCTTTAAAAATGGTTTAAAAATCATAATTATCCTTAAAAAAATTTTAAAAATCTAGCTAAAATCATGTGAAATTCGAAAATAGTTAAAAACATATTGTGTAGTCATTTTGCAGGCATAGTAAACATGTAAATTAGGAAATTCTATTTCTACCCAAAAAAAAAAAAAAATGTTGCATTTTGAATTATCTTTTTGATATCACTAGTTTTACCCTTTTTGCTTAAACACTAGTTTCATCTTAATCCAATGTGTGAGATACAATTTATAGTTATGGCTTAAAACTTATAAAAATTCAACCGAAATGACATTCAACATTGATAGAAGTATCATTCTCAAAAAAAAAAAAAAAAACAACACAGATAGAAGTACCGATCAAAACATCTGTCCAGGAAATGAATGCCACTTAGCCCTTTGGTCTAGAAACTCGAAAGTTCAAATTTTGACATCATTTTTCGGCTATAACTTTAATTTAAATGTACAAGAGAGTAAACACGAGTTTAAAAACTCCTAGATAAACTCCTAGATAGATGAATGGGATGGAAATCTAATAGTCCGTTTGAATTGAGTGGAAGAGAGAGGAAATAGAATAGAATAAAGTAGATTTAGTCTAAAATTAGCATAATTTTAGCCAACTTTACTCTACTTTCCTCCACTCCCCCTCCTTTCCCCCTCAATCCAAACGGGCCCTAAATTTTCCGAATTCTTTTCCCTTTATAAATTCAAGAAGAAATCGTTAAAAGAAATGAATTTTTTGGCTCATTAAATTATCAAATTTAGTTTTGTATTATTGTAGAAAGAAACAAAGTTGTTTTCATGCAACACTACTCTCAGCAAAGAGCACGACCAGGATTTCATTAGCAATCATTTTTTACCCCTAAAACACCATCTTTCGCATCACTCAACTTGATGGGAATCTCTTATTGGATGAGTGTTTTTTACTGTTTTTGTTGAATCATGTCCCCCTTGTACTTTTAGCTTCGCAAATGTGAAAATGATATATGATTGATACAAAACGACAGAGAAGAATCATCATGCTTAAAAAAGCAATGTATATACATATAGCGCTAATGGGGTTTACAGTGGAGTGGCCTTCATAAGTTGGAATTTTGGTTGGACAGACAAAAAATCATGATGCTTGGAAAAGCAAAAGTGTATACATTTGGTTGTATTGGGCATGGTTTAGGTCTTATCTTTTGATAAGGGTATTTTTAGATGGTTTTATTAGGCTGGCGAAATAACAAGACTAACGAACACATTTCCGTGAGCAGACGGGTCCAAAGGAAGCGAACTTCAATATGGATGGACCTCAAGCAGTCGGGCCCAACAAAGGGGACGGACCCCATACGGACGAACCTAATAAAGGGAGACACACGATACTCATGTGGCTCGCACATGGCTGGAAATGCTCATCAAGAATCTTGATATGGAAAAGCCTTGCACCCTACACCCAACCATAATTGAGGGTCATCTACAAAGAAGATTGAGGAGGGTAAAAATATAGGTTGACGGATCTCCATGAAATGGGCCTGACGGTTCCACATCC
The DNA here is from genome assembly GCA_023621385.1 of Quercus gilva. NCBI lineage: Eukaryota > Viridiplantae > Streptophyta > Magnoliopsida > Fagales > Fagaceae > Quercus > Quercus gilva. The sequence goes on along the minus strand of CM042482.1, from coordinate 42,294,462 downwards.
GTGGGCTGATAGAGGACGGACTCAATGCGTGCAAGGTCTGTTATGAACGGATCCTGCACGAACGGATACAACAGGGACAAATCAAGTACCCACATGGCAGGCAGAAACCCTAGATGGGAAATACTTGCGACACACACTTAGCCACTGTAGAATCCCAAGGTAAATGGAATCCTAGCACAAAGAGGATTCCAGAAGATACGCGCATTAATGAAGATCTTCTGTATAAGAAAATATCTTGTCCATCACGTTTGGGACTATTTAAGAGGATTCCTATAAGGAAAAGACTTCTACACCAAGGAAGAGATGTCAACCTTCTACTACTATAAAAGCTCCAATACTCTCACAAATCAAGGTACGCATAATTTACCCCAACTCTCGTACTCTAGAGTTGTGAAGAGCTCTCTAACTTAACCTTCGGAGGGTATTTGGCCAATATCACACCGATACTCTCTATAAGGTCTTCTTCTTTTTTGTGTTATGCAAGTCTGGTATCGAGTACATGAGGACCGTATGACTTATTGATGATTTTTTGGCATCATCATCTTTAATTCTTGAAAGCTACCAACTAAAAGGAAGAGAAATATAAAAAAAAATGGCAGAATGCAACCTGGGTTGCATAACTTTCTGCAAACTTTGTTAGGTGGTACAATAAAAAAGTAACAAGTGTCTTTGGTCAGTGAGAAGCATATGACTAATCTATAAATATTATATAACCGAAGCCTTTGATTAGTGGTTAACTTCTTTAAGTTGTAACACATAAGCAATGCAGACTCCACAAATTTCAACATCACTAATATTTATTTAAGTTTTATTTTCTTTGAAAAAAACAACCCGACCTCTCTCCCTATCAGTCCCCTCAAAAGCTTCTCTTCGTATTTTTCAATATTCTACCCAATTGAATTAGCGAAACACTTCGACCTTCATGAACACCACATCAGATTCTCTGTCCCTCCCATTCTTTGTATAATGTATTCCTAAATTTGCAACCCCTCTCTTCCCTACATCACTATCACAACCATCACATCAAACCTAAACTTGCAACCCCTCTCTCCTTAGAATCCTTACGAATCTTGAAAATATATCAATTCAATCAACCCAAATTATTGTGGAGATACATAACCTACATGAAATTGTGATCTTGCAGTTGAAAACCCAGCAAGGTTCTTTTTCTTTAATAGTAAAAGTTATAGTTTTTATCAATTATAAAATATTATATTATTTAAATTCTATAGTTCTTTTTCTTTTTGCTATGACAACACTACAGCAATATCAAAAATATTTGGGGCAATATGACCCATTCAACTTTCAATAAAGTCAAGGAACTTTTTCTTTGTTTTCCCTTGGTTGGTATGGGAGACAACGTAGAAACAACTTGAAGTTGCTTTTAGCCAATGCAGCAAAATTTTTTAATTTTTTAATTTTTTTTTTTGAGAGACAAAATTCTTTAATCTTTGGTATGCTTCTCATTCCCCTATCAATTTTTTTTTTTTTTTTACTTTTTACATTTTAATTTTAAAACTTTCAGTCTTTGTTTCATTATTTAACATACTTTTGGTATTTGTTGATAAGATTGAATATTGGTTTTTTTTGTCTTTTTTTTTGGTTGAGAAGAAGATTGAATATTGGTTGATACTTTATAAAACTATTAATCGATAATCGGCTATATTTACTAAACTGGGTGTTTTTAACTTTTGTCTATTGTATCATAAGTTTCTTTGGAAGAGTATTCATGGTAGCAATTTTACTGTGATTACACTTATGCTTGTTTGGATTGAGAGGAGAAGGAGAAGGAGTTGAGTGGAGCGGAGTAAAGTATAATTGACTGAAAATTTGCTAATTTTGGACCAATTTTACTCTACTCTCTCTTAATCCAAATGGATTGAGATTGTGTTAGATAGCAATTTAGAATGAAAGATTTGAAATTTGAATGTAAAAGTGTAACTTATATTAGATGGTAATCAGTCACCTATCTCTATTTATTTATAATTTGATAATTACAATAATGAAGGGGGAGGGGGAGAGGAATTTGAACCTTGCTTCTTCTTATAAAGAGAAGTATACTATGCCACTAAACTACAAAACTTTTGACATTAGTTAATTTACATGTGCTATATAAATATACCATTTTAGCTAAATCTTGATTTGTTTTACGATGATATAATTACAATGGAATATGAGAAATATGAAGTGTGATATATCACTCTATATTTTATTTTTAAAAAGTATAATGTAGTTTGAATAAGTTGTGAGAAAAATTAAGGGTAAATTATCGATGGCAATTTTTATTTTTTGGATAATTCAATAGTTGGGGAACATTGATATAAATCTTGAACATCTCCATTTGAAAGACAAGGAGATCTCAGTTGAACTACAAGGTTATTGACATGCTAATAAAAACTTTTAACATTTATTTATATTATACATTAATGCAGAGTGTTCCAGTGCATCACATGGATTTGTGATTAGTTAAATGAGTTTTCAAACCCAAACAACTCTTCTCCTCCCACCCTTCTTTCTCTCTATGCAATCTGTCGTTTCATGCTTCAACCCTAACCCACTTCTCTTTCCATCAGCCCCCAATCCTAACTCCCTCCACTAGCGCTACCATCATCCTCCTAGGCAATGGAAAATCTTATGGAGGACCTCCATGGTAGCGACTATCGTTGGCCTCTAGCCTATCCTCCCAACCACCACACAACCCCACCACTCTTATCCTCCTCTCCCTCCCATCTTTGTTTTCTTGGTTCAAGCCCCACCATGATAGACTTGCATTGTCAACATCACTATCGACTGAGTAGTTGCTGGCAATGCCACCACTGATGGTGGCCGCCGTCCTCTCTGCTCCAATTTTCAATTTTAGTTTTCCCTCTTTTTTTATTTTATTTTATTTGTGGCCTAAAGTTCCTCTCTTTGGTTTTATATTTTGATGGTTTGGGGTTTGGATTTGCTCTTGGTGGTTAAGTTCTTGCTTGATTTGGAAAAATATATTTTAGGTATGGATAGGGTAAATCTTTGGGTTTGGGTGCACTTGGTTTTGTGTTTGGAATTGGGTTGTAGGGATTGGAGATCGGAGATCAGGGATGGGGGTGCAAGTAGAGATCGGAGATGGTGGTGTCGGTGGAAGGAGAAAAGGTTGGGGACTGCTGGAGAGATGGTGGTTTAGCCGTTTAAGGTTGTAAAGACAGAGAGAGAAGGGGGTGGGAGAAGAAGGATTTTTTGGGTCTAAAAACTCATTTAATTGGTCCATGTGCTTTTCACATGACCAACGACACTTATTACTTATTTAGTGTGCCACTTAACAATGTTTGCAGGAAGTTATGGAACCCAAGTTGCATAAAGTCCTTGCCCAATAAATAAAAATAGGGAAAGAAAGCAACTGAGATATGAAAAATATGTTTTTCCAACAATTAAGAGCATTTACATCAAAACTACCAACTAAAAGGAAGAGAAATAAAAAATAATTAAAAAAATAGGGAAAGAAAGCAACCTAGATGTGAAAAATATAGCTTTTCCTTTCCAACAATCAATTATCATAGTCTTCAACTTTTGTTTGTGTTTCAATAAAATCCTTTCTATTCATCCAAAACAAAAAAAAAAAAAAAAAATCATAGTCCTCAACTTTCACGCAAACTTGTCATGTTCCTCGTTTTGAACAATTTTGCACATGGTTTAAGTGTTAGATGAGATTTGAATAAATAAATCTTCATTTAAGGTTGATTTTTAGTGCAAACTAGTATACATGGTAGGATTTGGATGGGTATAAGCTTTCTCTACGTGATGACTTAGGCTGAGTTCCAAAATTTGGTAGGGTTGAAATTGCTATTATTGATTTTAGAATAAGGACCTATATAAGGGGGGTTCTTAACCGTTATTTGAATTTTAACGTTCCACCTCCTTAACTTAAACTTAGCACATCAAAAAACTAGATAACTCAATTGGTCAAGTCTTTTATGGTCAAATAAAAAAAAATTGGATTCAATCTCCACCTACATCGAAAAACCAATTCTCACTAAATTTCATCACCTAAAACACATTTTGTTGTAGTGAACAGACATCAAAAGTTGAAACTATCTCTTAACCAAAAAAAAAAAAAAAATCAAATCACATCATATCATATCATATTGCATGTTCTCCCATTTTTCTAGGTTTGTGTGCTACTAAATGAAAGGGGCCATCATAACATAAAATAAGTAATGAATTACACTAATTAATGTTGCACACAACTAGTTACACATTATTGTACACACACATATAGCCTATGAAAACATGATTTCAGTTTTATAATTGTGAAATTGTGTTTTGAAACAGGATTTCAATTATGTCTCATACACACAATGTGTAAATATCACCACTCAATAAATTATAATAGGCTTGTGAGTGCATAAGCAAGAACCATGAAGCTCACTGTATTCTTTGCTCCAAGTTGGTGATTAGAACTTTTAGATTCCTCTATAAAAAAAACCCAAAAAAATTTGAAGTGAAATAAAAAAAAAGACTCAGATGATTTGAGTTTTTTATATTTAAAATTTGTTTGGATGAGTTACTTTTATTAGTTAATTATTGTTTAAAAAATAAGGTATGATATACTTAAAAATAAGTTCAATTCTATGGTAAAAATAAGACTAAAATCCATATTACATTCTTTAAGTTTGGGTGAATTCTAATTTTATACCTAGAGTTTAGTTTAGCATTTTCAAAATATTTTATTTTAATCTTTAAACTTTAATTATTCTATCAAGTTAGTCACTCCATTTATTGTCCACTATAAAACTGTCACCTTCGACATGTTTGATACAATGCAGTTTTACTAGATAAACCGCAATGGATGACAATAACCAACTAAATAGAAATTTTGGTTCTCCTCAACCAAATAAAAATTGTTAAATTGATAATTTAGCAAATTTAAACAGTGTAACATGAATTTTAACCTAAAATTAAACTGTTATTATGTCATTTTAAGAGCAATTGAATCAATCCGGTTAAATGTTTTCGTCTATTTTACACTAAGAACCTACTTTTTCTATTTTACACTGTCACTTTTCAAAAGCACCCACATCAGTTTTTCTATTTTACAATCTATTCTATTTAAATAATAATATTTTTTTAGTTTTTTATTATTATTTTATATTTTTCTTTTGTCTCTATCTCTTTATCTTTTCTTTTGTCCCTATCTGTTTATCTTTTTCTTTTGTCCTCATCTCATCTCTCAGATTAAATCTCTTGTCCCTCTTCTTCTTCTTCTTCTACCTTTCACGGTCACTTTCTTCTTCTTCCTTTCACAGTCACGGTCAGATCACCTCCCCTCCACAAGCATATTCTTTTTCTCTCAATGTTAAATCACCTCTCCACCATAAGCACCACAAGCATTAAACTCCGTCGACCCACAAGCACCGATCTCTGCCACCAGCACCGATCCACAAGCATCAAAACCCATTACGGTCGACCCACAAGCACCGATCCACAAGCATCCAGACCTATTTCCATCGACCCACAAACTCTGATCTTCGCCACCAGCATCAATCCACTGATCCACAAGTGACCAACACCAACACCGATCCCTTTCTCTTTCTTTTTGTTGGTTTGTCTGCGTGGGTGTACATTTGTTTGTGTATCTCTATGTTAATTTGACAGTCTCAAATATTTTTTTTTTTTAATTCTTCTTATATTCTACAATATTTTTAGCTAATAAGCAATTCCTAAACCTAAAATTTTGGTGAGTTCTATGAGCACTAACATCAGCCATTTTGTTGGGTAAAAATAACTTGACCTTAGTTAATTAATTCAATTACTCAAGTTATTAGGTCAAATTACATGCAAATCATGAAGGCACCAACAAATCACCAAATAAACTAAATGCAACAAAAATTAAAATTACATGGTGATTTGTTGATAAATGGGGAAAACCTTTCGCAAGGCAAAAACTCCACCGGATGAATTTAAGGTCACCACTCCCAAAAATCTACTAATCAATAATTAAACGATTACAAGTATAAGGAACCTTACCACTACCCTGGCTTATCCCAAAATATCAATCTATAGTTGAACCTTCGTTATAATACCCAATTGAACTTGATCTTGTAGTAGTCTTCTTTCCTTTGTTGTACAAATCTCCAATCTGTGACTAATTCCTTTGCACAAATCCCAGTACGTGACTAACTCCAGCAACTTGAACGATTGTTATTAGCTGCAAAGTTTTTCACTTCATAAACGATGAAGATCAAAAAGCACTTTGTTACAAAACCCTATGGCGTACAAATGCATTAGCTTCACATAGAGTATCTATAGGAAATATAAATGTGCGTAGCAGAAAAATTAATAGATCTACTTCATTCGCAATTGATAACACGCACTATGTAAGTTTCAGAATATAGAACAGGAGAATGTACCTTGGTGCGGTGAATTTCAAAACAAAGATAAGAAATACTCAGGAACACTTTTAATCTTCACTCCAATTCCACTAATGCCCAAGATGTGTAGTCTCCTAATCACTTATATGTGTATGTTCTAGAGAGAATGAGAGAGTGTCTAACACTCACATACATAACAATTCATGCACTTGTAATTGTTAAAAAATTTTGTATGTTTCTCTCCTAATAACTGATTATCTAATTAGGCTAGCCTTTTAGGCCTTTCCAATTGGGCTCTAGTATGTGGTTTGGAGTGGGACCAAAAGGGAACAAATAAGACACTAGCTCCAATTGGCATTGGGCTTTTCTATCAACTCTTGACAAGTCCAAAATTATCATTAATTATATTTAATACCACTATATAAATATAATTGCACTCTAGACCTTATTAATAAATTATATTCCAAGACTTTATTGTACATGTAACTCCTTCATACTATATTTATAGTAATACAAAGTTATGAATGAAGACTACCACTTTGTAGATTACTACATCTTAATCCTAGAATACCCAGTTTAATCCTTTAAGTTATTCATTATATATTTATGAAATCCAATTTCATAAATATATACTTAAGTAGTTTCTTACCAAAGTGATTAGGCCTAACTATTTGAATAATAAACCCATTAAACTTATCTCAAGGGAATATTTTGTATCTCGTTAAAAGACTATGAATTCCATCTTAAGAATATATGTTTCATCAACACTAAATGTGGTTGCCCAATATACTGAGGTTTTGACCGTAACTTTAGATCTCACTCCTAATATATCAAAGCAACCTACACTTCATGATCATATCCATTATTCTCTCAGGATTAAGAGTTCATGTAAATATAAGTCGTGAGATTTATTATTCATTGACAATCATTAGGAGAATAATAAATCTCACAGCGGTCCAGTTCAATATGTCTTAACTCTTAAAATATATCAACATATCAACTAGAAGTCACTATTTCTATGATCAAGACAGATCATCTTAGTTAATATGTTATAATCTTTGCAAATAAAATGCCCAATTTCATCACTGACTACAAACTAACATTCTGAGTTTACAAAGAACTTGTGATTTATATCTTTTGTGACTTTTCACATAAATCACATACTATGCATCTCATGGACTATTTTGTCCAAATATTCATGTTACTATTATTCTAGATAATAATAAAACAACTTTATTAATTACAATATTAAATCATACATAATATCATACATAATATAATACATAGCATCATACAATAGGATTTAAGGGCACTAATCCTAACAATCTCCCACTTACCCTAAAGACTATTGTGCACTAATCTAACTCCCATTCCCTTCAAATGTGACTGGAATGTCCTTTGAGGCAAGGATTTGGTAAAGGGATCTATTAGATTATTTGCACTTTCAATCTTTGCTACCACCACATCTCCACGAATAATAATATCTCTAATGATGTGGTATTTTCTCTCAATGTGCTTTCATTTTTTATGATTCCTTGGATCTTTTGATTGTGCAACTACTCCACTGTTATCGCAAAACAATGTAATGGGAACATGCTCCATTCTTACTACACCAAGGTCAGAAAGGAATTTCTTAAGCCATACAGCTTCCTTTGCTGCTTCACAAGCAGCAACATATTCTACTTCTATGGTGGAGTCCGCAATACAAGATTGCTTGACACTCCTCCAAGTTATGGCTCCACCTCCCAAGGTGAAAACACATCTTGATGTGAACTTTCTGAAATCTAGATCCGATTGAAAGTCTAAATCTGTATAGCCAATGGGTATCAAATCCTCACACTGGTAAACAAGCATATAATTTCTCGTTCTTCGTAGATACTTGAGAATATGCTTTACAGCTTGCCAATGTTTTGATCCTGGATTTAATTGATATCAGCTGACCATGCCAACTGAATAACAAATATCTGGTCTAGTACAAAGGACAGCATACATGAGACTTCCTACTATAGAAGCATAAGGAACTTGTCTCATCATATCTACTTCCTCTTGAGTTTTAGGCCTTTGGACATCAGATAAAGGAACTCCATGTCTGAAAGGAAGTAGTCATTTCTTGGAATTTTGCATGCTAAAACGTTCTAGAACCTTATCTATATATCCAGCTGGTGATAAGCCTAACATCTTATTCTTGCGATCTCGCCAAAGCTTGATCCCTAGAATAAAGTTAGCCTCGCCCAAGTCTTCCATATCAAATTGGTTAGACAACCAAACCTTTGCCAATAACATTACACCTACATCATTCCCACTGAATAGAATATCATCAATATAAAGCATTAGAAATATTACTACTTTATCTCGATATCTTTTGTACACACATGGTTCATCAAGATTTTGTTCAAAACTAAATGACTTGATTGCTTGATCAAATCTGATGTTCCATGACCTAGATGCTTGCTTAAGTCCATAAATGGACATTTTCAACTTGCATACCATATGCTCTTAGTTCTTTGCTATGAAACTTTCTGGTTGCATCATATAGATTTCCTCTTTAAGATTGCCATTGAGAAATGGAGTCTTGACATCCATTTGCCAAATCTCATAATCATAATGAGCAGCAATGGATAAGAGAATTCTGATAGATTTAAGCATTGCTACTAGTGAAAAGGTATCTTCATAATCAATACCTTCTTTTTCTGTGTACCATTTCGCCACTAGTCTTGCTTTAAAAGTTTCAACCTTTCCATCTATCCATCTCTTCCTCTTGTAAACCCATTTGCAACCAATAGGTTTAATGTCATTAGACACCTTTACAAGATCCCAAACTTGATTGGAATACATGGAATCTAATTTAGATTTCATAGCTCTAATCCATTGATGTGCATCTACATCATTCATTGCATCTTCATAAGTGTAGGGATCTAATTCAGCCTCTTTTGAGATAGCTTCATAAGTTTATCTCAAACTTATGAATCTTGTAAGAGGCTGAACAATTCTCCCACTACGACAAGGAACCTGTGTACTAGAAATTTCATGAGTAGTATCTTGTGGTGTATCTAATATAGCCACATCATCTCTAGTTTCATCTATTGGTTATTCATGTACAGGTTCATTCATTTCAGAGAACACAACTCTATTTCTAGGAGTAAAATTATTCATATAGTCATTTTCCAAGAATTTAGCATTTGTACTAACAAAAACTTTGTTATTCTTACAACTATAGAACAAATAACCCTAGTTTCTTTTGGATAACTTACAAGCAAACATATTTCTGATTTTTGTTTGAATTTATCAAGCTTCCTTTTTAACACATGTGCAGGACAACCCTAAATGTGGAGATATTTCATACTAAACTTACGCCCATTTCACAATTCCATGGTATTTTGATGGAACTGAATTCAAAAGATGTATTACTGTATTTAAGGCATAACTCCAAAAAGAAATTGGTAAAGTTGAGTAACTCATCATTGGACCTAACCATTTCTAAAAGAGTCATATTCCTTCTTTCTGCTACACCATTTTGTTAGGGAGTTCCAGGTGTAGTCAATTGGGATACAATCCCATTTTGAGTTAAGTAATCCTTGAAATCCTTAAGAAGGTATTCGCCACTAAGATCAGATAGAATGGCTTTCATGTGTTTGCCCAATTGATTTTCAACTTCAACCCTAACTCTTTGAACTTTTCACAGGTTTCGGACTTCCATTTAATTAGGTACACATAACCAAATCTAGAGTAATCATCAATGAAAGTAATGAAATACTCATAGCCACCTTTTGCCTGGATTGACATAGGACCACATCATCTGAATGTATTAGTTCTAGAAAATCTTGGGCTCTTCTACCTTTTGCACTAAAAGGTCGTTTGGTCATTTTACCTTCTAAACAAGATTCACAAATTAGAAATTCATTAAAGTCCATAGGCTGTAAGAGACCATCTTTGATCATTCTTTGAATCCTATTTGAATTAATATGACCCAAACGCAAGTGCCAAATATATGCATCACTAGTAGAAGGAAACTTTTTCTTTAATGATTTTACATGAGAGTCATTATTTAATTCAGAATTATATAATTCATGCTTATCACGAGTTAAAATATAAAGACTATCAACAATATTACCAGAATAGATAAACACTTAACCCTTTTTTATTACAACTTTGTCTTTAAGGATAACACAATATCCATGTTTACCTAAATAAGTTGCAGAAATTAAATTCCTATGAACATTAGATACATACAGACAGTCTTCTAAAAATAAAACTCTAGATCAAAAATACAAATTATAAACACCAACAGCTACAACTAGAATCTTACTCCCATTAGCCAAAGTAAGAAACAATTCTTCTTTATTAAGTTTTTTGGTCTCCTAGAACTCCTGCAAAGAATTGCAGATATGATTAGTACAACCTGAATCCACACACTAGGAATCTGTGGAATTTTTTACCAAAAATATTTTAAGGAGGAATGAACTATTCATACCCTTATTATTGGCAGCCTTGAATTTTGGACAATTCCTCTTCCAATGTTCTTTCTCACCACAATGGAAACACTTTCCTTTGATCTTCTTTCCTTTATTAGCAACCCCTAAGGCAATTTGTTTACTCTCTTGCTTAATGAAGTCTTTCTTCTTCTTTTTCTTACCCTTGCCTTTCAACTTAGGTTAAGAAGTAAAAGCTTCAGCCATATTAGCATCAACACTAGAAGTACCAAGAATGCATTTTGCTGCTACCAATTCAATCATTAATTCAAACAATGTATAAATCTTTTTGTTCATGTTATAATTGAGTCTGAATTCCTTGAATGATTCCGGTAGTGATTGGAGTATCATATCCACTTGGGATTCTCCATCAATATCGGCACCTAAAACCTCCAATGTATTCAGATTAAAGATCATTGTAAGACAATGCTCCCTAATTGAACCGCCTTTAGCCATTTTGGTATTATAAATTTGCCTTATGGTTTCTTGCCTTGCAGAATGGCTGTTCTCACCAAACATCTCCTTCAGACTTAGCATAATGTCCGAAGCTAATTCTACATCCTGCATTTGATGTTGTAGAACATTTGAGATAGACGCTAGGATGTAGCACTTGGCTATCTCATTAGATTTCTGCCAACGATCATATCGTTGTTTTTCCTCAAGAAGAGCATCTAATGAAGGAAAGCTAGGACATGGTTTAGTAAGCACATATTTGTGCTCTTTAGCAGTGAGAACTATGTCCAAATTTCTTTTCCAGTCAACATAATTGGATCTAGTCAGTTTGTTTTGATTAAGAATGGTAACAAGTGGGCTAAATGATGCCATGTTCAAATCTGAAAATAATAAACATAAATATAATAAGTAAACTGAACATTATCAATTTAGCATATAAAAATATAGTATGGAACCTTAATAAAACCATAAAATAATATATGCAACGACAACCCAATCCCACAATTAATATTCCTCAGAAGCGAGGTCATACTAATCACTATGATTAAGCGAGAATTATTCTCATTATTAATGCTATCATGGTAACTCTTACTAACAAAAATAATTTGCTGCTTTTCCTTCAGCCTTTAAGTAATAATGACATAGCTCCGAAGGGAGGTTAACATTATACTTAGTCTAGTGTACACCATTGCCTAGAATCAATATGAGTCACCAAGTAACTCCACGGAAGCGTGGTCATTCTCAATGTAAACACACACGTCATCCATCATTAAGAAGTTTAATCTATAGTACCATGAATTAAACACCCTCTGAAAGGGGCAAGGCATATACGCTAAGGCGAGGTGCTTAATCATACTACTATAAACCGACAATGGAGGCCATGAGATGCAACTCTTGTATCTCTCTCCCACTAGATATTTTAAATTAAAGGTTTTTAATATAGTAAATCATGTGTAAACTAATCACACCCAGCCTTGCACTTTATTCATATGAAAACACTTAGAAAAATTCAAACATTTCCAGGCTCAACAGCTTCCCGACAGCTGGTCGATCGATTGAGAAACAATCTTGCTATCTCAACAGCTGATCGATAGCTTGTCAATCGATCGAGAAATCTCCTATTTGCTCTATCGATTCTCGTAGCTTCTCGATCGATCGAGCTTCTAATTTATAGGCTCGATTGATGCTCGATAGCTCCTCAATCGATCGAGCTTCGCGAATTTTGAATTTCCAGAATGTTTCTAATGCAGTTTTTTAATGACTTTTCATGAACTAACAACCATCATATGAACATTATAGACAGAGATTGATAGCAAAACTAAATTCCATTAATCCTATAGCCTTAAACTTCAATTTAACACAGTTAAATTCAAATTTAAACAACATCATAACATCAATATCAGTTTTTATCAAATCATAGTTTCAACAACCATGTAGAAAATTAAATACAAGTATAATCTTCTAGCATTATGAAACCATTATCTCTAATTTTAAAACTCACAAAATATGTTATACAGATTGGAATTGAAGACTGCTTTGATACCAATTGAAGGAAATATAAATGTGCGTAGCGGAAAAATTAACGGATCTATTTCATTCGCAATTAATAACATGCACTATGTAAGTTTCAGAATATAGAACAAGAAAGTATACCTTGGTACGGTAAATTTCAAAACAAAGATCAGAAGTACTTAGGAACACTTTTAATCTTCACTCCAATTCCACTAACACTCAAGATGTGTGGTCTCTCAATTAGTTATATGTGTATGTTCTAGAGAAAATGAGAGAGTATCCAACACTCACATACAAACCAATTCATACACTTGTAATTGTTAAAAAATTATGAATTTTTCTCTCCTAATAACTGATTATCTAATTGAGCTAACCTTTTGGGCATTTTCAATTAGGTTTTAGTATGTGGCTTGGAGTGGGACCAAAAGGAAACAAATAAGACACTAGCTCCAATGGGCTTTAGGCTTTTCTATTAACTCTTGACAGGTCCAAAGTTATTATTAATTATATTTAATATCACTATATAAATATAATTGCACTCTAGGCTTTATTAATAAATTATATCTCAAGATTTTATTGTACATGCAACTCCTTCATGCTATATTCGTAGTAATACAAAGTCATGAATGAAGACTACTGTCGCTTTGTAGATTACTACATCTTAATCCTTGAGTACCTGGTTTAATCATTTAAGTTATTTATTATATATTTATGAAATCCAATTTCATAAATATATACTTTAGTAATTTCTTACCAAAGTAATTAGGCCTAACTCTTTGAATAACAAACCCATTAAATTTAACTCAAGGGAATATTTTGTATTTCTGTTAAGAGACTATGAATTCCATTTTGAGAATATATGTTCCATCAACACTAAATGTGATTGCCCAACATACTGAGGTTTTGACCGTAACTTTAGATCTCACTCCTGATATATCAAAACAACCTACACTTCCTGATCAGGTTCATTATTCTCTCAAGATTAAAAGTTCATGTAAATATAAGTCATGAGATTTATTATTCATTGACAGTTGTTAGGAGAATAATAAATCTCACAGCGGTCCAGTTCAATATGTCTTAACTCTTAAAATATATGAACATATCAACTAGAAGTCACCACTTCCATGATCAAGACAAATCATCTTAGTTAATATGTTATAATCTTCGCAGATGAAATGCCCAATTTCATCATCGACTACGAACTAACATTCTGAGTTTACAAAGAATTTGTGATTTATATCTTCTGTGACTTTTCACATAAATCACATATTATGCATCTCATGGACTATATGATAATGTATAAATATTCATGTTGCCATTATTCCAGATAATAATAAAACAACTTTATTAATTATAATATTAAGTTATACATAATGTCATACATAATATAATACATAGTATCATACAATAGAATTTAAGGGCACTAATCCTAATAGTATATGAGTTCTAGGTCTCTGTATCCATGTATGATGACTTTTAAAATCTGCCTTATATATGACTAGGGTTGTGAGAAAAGAAACTCTAATCAAATAATACAGCATGGGCAGAATTTCAGATTTGGAAATTCTGAAATCGTAATTCTTGATAGATCGAGCTTGTGTCGAGCTACTTCATTTAACCTCGACAACAGTATTTGTCGAGCTTCTGTTGAGACTTAATGAATTAGCTTTTATTTCACTTGTTTCTTGAATCAATCTTTATGACTATAAAGATAACACTTGATATGACTATAAAGATACCACTTCTTGATATGTTTGGGCAACATACTTCTTGATACGTTTGAGCAACATACTTCTTGATACGTTAAACCCAACTTAGATCTACCCAATTACAAGTAAAGTGCGTTTTGTCAAAGGATTAGCCAATTGCATAGTAACAATCTCCCATTTTGGCAATCTATGACAAAACCATAAGCATAATTATAAGAGATGTATAAAACAACAATCTTCATAACTATTACACAGCATGCGTATGCAGGCATATTCTTGCGTACGCAGCTAGGGTTTCAGAAGCATAATAAATGCAAGTTTTCTACAATAATGGCTGAGGTTTGGAATGAATCCCACATTATTTGGGAACCGTTCCAAACCCCATTTTTTCCACTATATAAAGTCTTATATGGTACATTTTCAAAACACACAGAAATCCCACGGGAAAAACCTAAGATTCACTAGAAAATAGTAAATCAAAATGGAGTTTTTCACAAAACACCCTTAAGTCAATTTTATTTGATTGAGACCTTTTCTAACCCCAACCCTTTTAGTTTAACATTGCTAATCACTTTCTTATTTGTTTGTGAATAGATTTGACTAAGGGGAGTGGTTAACAATCAAGCCTAGGAGCTTTTTGTTTTAAGGTATTCTTTCTAGCCTTTTTTATTTTCTGTCTTTCTTTTCCTATTTTAATATATATATATATTTTTTTGGTTTGGTTTATGTTTATGTATGTTTTCCTAGGGTAGTATATAGTTCTGAGCATGCTAGGTTGTTAGAATTAGGTTTTTTGCTTGTGTTCTATTTCTGCATTTCTATGTTTTCTAGGCAAGGACTTGCGTACGCATAATCTTGCCTACACACGCAGGCATGATTATGCGCACGCAGGCCTATTCCAGCATGCGTGATGTTGTTGCCCACAAACCCTAATTTTTTGTTTGTTTGTTTTATTTCTGCTTCCACATATTTGTTCTGTTTAGCATCTTTTTCACATGTTTTAGGCTCTATAAGCTCTTGTTTACCTCTTTCACATGCTTGTTTGCTATCACATGTTTAGATTAGGGTTTATCTTAGTTTTGAATGTTATTCATTCACATGTCCATGCATTGATATCATAGGTGCTGTGTTGCTGCAAGGTAAGTAAAAGGTAAGTCATACATTAGACATGTCCATGCATTTGTGTTTTGGTTTTATTTTGATAATATGATGAAACATGCTTAGATGTATGATTAGGGTTTCTATTGTGTTAAATGCTTTAATGCCATGATTAGATGAATGCTAGGGTTTGCTTATGTATATTTGGCTCTCTTCTCGCTTTGTGGATAGATAAGTATGTTTGTTTAGGGTTAAAGATGCCATGTTGTATGCTAGATGCATGTTAGTGTTTGTGCGAGTCTAGGACATAAGTGTTAAGCTAGTTTTTAATAGGGTTAAGATATAAGAAACAATGATAGGAGGCCAACCTTAGGGTTGGACGATCTTGGGTGCCTAACACCTTCCCAAGAGCATACCTAAACTCCGAACCCATACTCTAGTAGTAAGATCAATGGTCCTTCCTCAAAAACAATGCTATATATATGGTTCCTAGACCATTGCAAAAACTAGGTGACGACTCCCTCCTTATGTCCACACCTGTCACTGAAGTTCTCATCAAAATCCTTTTGGGATTTTGAATCACAGAACCTGTCTCGAATGGGAACAGAAGGAAGAGAAGAAGAAGGTGAAGAACTATGACAAGATATTAGGTTCTTTGAAGGAAAAGACTTCCTAGGTGCAATATCAGAGATATTAGAGAAGAGAGCAAAAAGAAAAAAAAAACATAGCAGAAGATATGCTTAGGAACGGAAAAAGAAAAGAAGAACAATACATGGGAATGCATGAACATGTTACGTGCAAAAGAAATTGCATCAAGGGCAAGAACACAATCCAAACTATAACACTCACAAATTTTTAATCAAGCACACAACCTATAATGCATGAAAACATGATTATAATGCTAGAGAACGCAATGCATGTTCATGTGAGATCAACTCAACAAAACCCAACCCAAAATTTTTAGCAAAAACACAAAAACCCCAAATATCCCAACAAAATAAAAAACCTAGGTCTAAAATGCATGAAGAACGAGAAAAAGAAGAGAGAGAAAAAACACTTACCAACAAGTTTGAGCTTGGACTAGGCCGAATTCTTGAAGAAAAGAAAATTTTTGGTGAAAAAAGATGGTTTGGATCGAGAGAGAAGAAAGAGGGATCGAAATATTTGGATGAGAAGTGAAACAGGTTAAACTTTGAATATATATATAGAATCGGGCATCTCAATAGATCGAGAGGTATCAAGGAGGCGTTGAGACCAAATCTTGATAGATCGAGAGGTATTGAGGTGGTGTCGACAGCCAAACTGCTTTGATGGATTAAGATGGCGTCGAGCTTCTATTGAGCAAACAAAGAGTTCAAAAATTTGGCTCGATGGATTAGAATATCTATTGAGAGGCATCAAGAAAACCCAAGAAAACTTCGATAGAAAAGGATTGTGTTGAGAGGTATTGAGTTGCTATCGAGCTTCTATCAAACTAGTGTCGTGCAGATAGATACGAGGGTTTTCAATGAGGGAAAAACAGATGTGATGAATGCACATAAGATAGACACTAAACCAACCATCAAAGAGGCATGTTAAGCACTCAAACACATCAACAACTCTAGATGCAAGACATTCCTAGTTCAAAACACACACTAAACAAATCTAACCAATTTTATTTTCAAAAACAAGTTATAATAGTTTAGTAAGCTTATACTATCACATGTATTCCTTATAATGACCAAATCACATTGTACCTATACAATAGTATCAAGAGTAGAAAAGAGTATGCGTGTTGTGTGTGAAACTTTTGCAAGAAAGTAAAAATGTCTCATCATATGAAGAGTAACAATATAAGAGAATCAAATACATCCACACACAATATTAATTGTTTGATGGGGACCATCACTTTTGAGGTACATCATATAACTCCCACATCTCCTAGAAACACGCTTGCAACCATATTTAAAAGTATTGTGATTCTTTTTGCTTTTCTTGTTCTTTGCATATTTTTCTTTAAAGCATATAATGGCATATTATGCATGGGTATATAAGAGAGAGAAGAATTACCTAATTATGCAAGCCAAACATCTTATTTTTGCTATACAAGTGCTACACCTTACCGAGCATGGCTTTTATGAATTGCACATAGATATTTTATGATTGACGAATTTTAGTGGTGAGATGATTACTTATGCCTTTCTCTTAGGCTATTTTAGTCATTCCCATCAAAAAGAGTGATAAAGATATGAATATAAAAGATTAACCAAATTATACAAATCATAGAATGAGCCATAAAGCTCACATTACTTAGTTGTACATGAAGATGCTCATCTAAGTTACAAGAAATACGAAGTTGAGAAACTTTATTTCAAAGACCATCCAAGGTATACAAGTACTAGTATACACAGTAACACAAATACACACTGTTTTTGTATTTTTTTTTTAATTAAAAGCAAAAAAAAAACAAAAACAAAAAAACAAAACAAACACGCAAACAAGCATATTAAAAGCAATAAAGACTAGACTAACTTAAAAACAAATAACCAAACACACAAAAGATGCAAGAACAGAGATGGAATCATTTAAAGGAGTCTTTTTCCTTCCAAATAGGAGACTTGGAGGGAGACGAACCTTTCTCATTCTGAGACCTCTGATGAGGAGAATATGAAAGGGGATTAAACCCATTAAAGTTTGTCAAGAACATCACAACTTTTAAGAATTCTCTAAGAGGAGCCAAAGAGTTTTGAAGTTGATTTTGACCTCCAAAGGATAGCACACTATTGCTTTGTTGAATGGCAAGCCACTTATAACAATTTGGACGAGTGTGTCCCGATGCTCCAAATGATGACAAAAATGAGGCTTCTTTGGTTGAGACTTCTTATTAATGGGGCGATGAGTGTTCTACTTAGTTTCTTTAACAACCTTAGGGGGTGCTCCTAGAATGGATTTACCTTCATCATGCTTAACCTTACTCACATTTTCAATTTTAGGCTCAATTATCTTAGGTTTAGCATTAGAAGCAGGAGAAACAAACATAACATTATTCAAAGCACAAAAGGAAGTACTACAAGAAGAGAAAGAGAGAGAGTGATCATACTTGAGACTAGTTTTATTGAATGCGGCCTTTTGGAAATTCAGCATTTCATTTAGCTTAGCACTTGAAGTCCTTTCCAATTGAGCTTTCACTTGAAACAACTTGGCATCTAGTTTCTTGGTCTTCTCAGCCAGGAAATTGTTTTCAAACCATAATGCTCTGATAGTTTGATTTTCTTCATCAACCTTAGTGGAGAGTTCTTCTTGTTCCAACTATACTTCACTCAACTTCCTTGTGGCTAGCCTATAAAGCTTTTCATGCTTCTTAGAATTCTTGTATAGCTTTGAGTAGGTAGTATGGATATCATCTTTTTCATTCATTTCTTCAAATTTGGACTCCATCAATTCCTTTTCCTCATAAACCAGTTCTTCAGACTCTTTAGACAAATCAAAGTGGCTGCGAGGGCACTAACTAACCTTTCTTGATCACTATCCTTTCAGTCTACTTCTGGTTCAGTATCACTCAAGGTAGCAGCTAGAGCTTTGCTCTTGCCAATTGACTTGAGATAGGTAGGACATTCTTGCTTCATGTGTCCATACCCCTGAGACCCATAGCATTTTGGACTAATTGGAATGTTGCTGCTTTATCCACCTTCTTTGGATTCTCTCTTGAATTTATCTTGAGACTTAAATTAAGAAAATTCAGACTGTTTGCGATCCTTGTCATTCGCCTTGTGTGGACATAACGGGGAGTCGCCACCTAGTTTTTGTAATGGTCTAGGAACCATATATATAGCATCCTCTCGAAGAAGAACCATTGATCTTACTACCAAAGATATGGGTTCGGAGTTAAGGTACAGTCTTAGAAAGGTGTTAGGCACCCAAAGCCGCCCAACCCTAAGGTTGGCTTCCTCTCATTGCATTTTATGTCTTAATCCTATTAAAGGCACACTCAATATTGTTATTCTAACTCACACATACATTAGCATTAATCTAACAATACAACATGGCATCAATCATCCCATAACCTAATCATCCATCTATCATGGCATATCACAACCCAAGCCTAGGCATACGTCTATCATGGCATATCACAACCCAAGCATACATTTATCTCACCTCATTCAAGGCAGCAAGCATATCACAAAACAGTAGCATCAAAAGGGCATTAACATCAAGCATATTCCAAACATCCAAGCATAGCATCATGACATTAACCAAGCATATTCATCATATTCATAAACCATGTCATGCCCATCATCCTAATCAAATGCATGTTCGTGTAATTAAGTATGACTTACCTCACTTACCTCATAGCACCACAGCACTTATGCATCAATGCATATCCATGTGATTTATCCAAGATATAAACTCTAATTATCAATCTATCAATCCAAGCATGTGAAATATGTTATTTTACTAACTATAGGCCTAAACATGTGAAAACTAGATTCAACAATACCTAAACATGTGATTAAAACTAATCAAAACAAACAAAGCAGCAAAAACGTAAATCTACGTTTTTGGGCATGAGGATGTATATGCATACATAAATATGCGTACACATGCCTCTAGTATGCATATGCATACATTAGTATGTGCATGCATACCGTCCAGAAACATAGTTTTAAAACAAGCAATAAATAATAATCAAACAAAACCTAGCATGCTTCTAATATATAACCAAACAACCTAAACTAACAACAAAAATATCAAAGATCAAAGAAAAGGAAAAACAAAAAAAAACCTATTCCTAAACATGCATTGGACTTAAAAATAAACAAGAACAACACTTAACACATTAAAACATATTTATCAATATATCCAATCATATCAACTTTCCAATCAAAACATGATGAGACAAAACAAAATAAAATTAAACAAAACAAAACATATTTCTAAGCATGAATAACATATAAATTAACTAAGAACAACAAAAACACAAAATGTAAAAGATCCAAATCAAGGAAAAGCCATGAAGAGAAACTCACCTTGCTATGGAACACAAACTTGATTGATGCTTAACCGGCCCCTCAGTGTCTATACAACAAAATCAAATGACAATAAAAGGAATCAAATTATTTCTATAGTTCATAAGTGATCACAACTCAAAATAAAAATATGTTCTTGAAAATATTGTTTTGAAAAAGGTTTTAAAAGGATTTAGAAAGTGGTTTATGCCTTAAGACTACTAGAGAGAGGCTTTTAAGAACCAAAAAACGTTCATGGTGGCTGTGTGCACCAAAAATTAGAGTTAGAAAAGTGTTTTGAGAAGTCTAGGTGAAAAATCAACTCTCTCTTGCTAGGGTTTGGTTTTGGAGGCATAAAGATGTATTTATATGTTTAAACTAGGGTTTTCAAGCTTATTTTTAGGGTTTTGGACATTCCAAAGGATTTAGGGGCCGGGCCCCATCAAAGAGGGAGGCTTTAGGCTCTAAAACATGCATGCTCCCCACACACACATGCTTCCCTAGAAACCCTAATTTTGACAGCTCTGATGACCCAAATTCAAATGGTCATAACTCACTCAATTTAAGTCCAAATTAGGAAAAATTTATTTTCAAATTGAAGCCTAGGATTCCTACTTTCCAATGAAATAAATCCCACTTAAAAATTATTTGTGGATCAAAATTTATAGTTAAAACAGTGAGTAAATGTCATTTTTCAACATTGTTTTCAAAGTGATTTAAGCTCTTTTGAGTTGTGATTACTTTCAAACTATTAAAATAACTTCAATTACCTTTTGTGGACAAGTCAAGATCATCATTGGGACCGAGGACTAAAGTTTGTTAACCGGGTACAAAATGAGATGTCTACACTTTGACATTTGCATTCTTGATGAACTTCTTGAATTGTTTGGTGATATAAGATTTGAACTTTGAGTTCTCATCCTCAAATGACTCATCTTGTTTATCATTCTTGGCTTTTAAAGCCATATTCATGCTCTTGCTTCCTTTGTCATTCCTCACTAGACCTAATTCATAGATTTGCAGATTTCTAGTCAACTCTGTTAAAGGAATAGAGTCAATGTCTTTTGATTTTTCAATGGCAATGATCTTAGTATGGAACCACTCTAGAAGAGATTTGAAAATTTTCCTCATTATTTTAGGCTCTAGGATCTTTTCACCTAAGTTGAAAGCAGAATTCACTATGTCTTTGAGCTTAGCATAGAATTCATCGAACGCCTCATCATCATCCATCATTATTTCTTCAAAGCTTGTGGTAAGCCTTTGAAGCTTGGAATCTTTCACAGCTTTAGTACCTGCATAGGTGTTTTGAAGGATTGTCCATGCTTCATATGCACTCTTAGTAGATGAGATTTTCTTAAACTCTTCATTAGTCACAACACCAAACAAGGCATTCAACACTTTGTTATTGAAATTTGCAGTTTTGATCTTGTCATCATCCAAAGACGCGGGCGGATCAATAGGTTTGGTCCATCCAACCTCAATAGCCAACTAGACATTTTAATTTAAAGACTGCAAAAAAACTCTCATGCGTACTTTTAGTATACATAGTTAGTACCATCAAAAGAAGAGGTATAATCAACAATTGTCCATGATCTATAACAACAAGGGTCAATGGATCACACAACAAAAATTAAAACCTAATTAGAGTGTGCCCCTTATTACCACTTGTTGGGTTAAAATAGCTTAACCTCAGTTAATTAATTCAATTACCCACGTTGATTAATTAAGTTAAATTACATGCAAATCGTGAAGGCACCAGCAAATCACCAAATAAACTAAATGCAGTGGCAATTAAATTGACACGATGATTTGTTGACAAATGGGGCAAACCTTTTGCAAGGCAAAAACCTCACCAAGTGAATTTAAGATCACTACTCCTAAGAATCCACTAATCAATAATCAAGCGGTTACAAATATAAGGAATCTTACCATGACTTTGGCCTATCCCAAAACACCAACTTACAATTGAATTTTCGGTCCAATACCCAATTGGACTTAATCTTGTAGTAGCCTTCTTTACTTTGTTGCACAACTCTCTAATTTGTGACTAACTCCTTTGTACAGATCCCAATGTGTGACTAACTCCAGCAACTTAAATGATTGTTGTTGGTTGCAAAGTTCTTCACTTCATTAATGATGAAGATCAAGAAGCACTTGGTTGGCGTACAAATGGAGTAGCTTCATACAGAGTATATGAGTTCTAGGTCTCTGTATCCGTGTATGACGACCTTATATATGATTAGGGATGTGAGAAAAGAAACCCTAATCAAATAATACAGCATGGGCCGAATTTCAGATCTGGAAATTTTGAAATCGTAATTCTCAATAGATCAAGCTTGTGTCGAGATTCTTCATTTAACCTCGATTGTAGTATTTGTCAAGCTTTTGTTGAGACTTAATGAATCAGCTTTTCTTTACTTGTTTCTTGGATCAATCTTCATGACTTTAAAGATACCACTTGATATGTTAAGCAACATACTTCTTAATACATTAAACCCAACTTAGATCTACCAAATTACAAGTAAAGTGTGTATTATCAAAGAACTAGCCAATTATAAAAAAATATGGCCTTAACACATTTTACAAAAAATATTATTTGGACACATCAAAAAGTTAGTCTATCTATTTTAACATACCACTTTACAACACACCTCACATCACATATTGTTGGAGCATTTTAATATTAAATAAATAAAATGAATAAATGTAATAATATAAATGAAAAGATATGGGAGTGAATATGGAAGATGAGGAGTTAGTGAAAATGTTTAATCCCACATTGAAAAGGAGAGAGACTTTTTTATTCTTTTTAATTGTGGTGATTAATGGGCTAAAATGTATTGACTCAGATATTGGGCTAGATACGTGCGCAAGGGGGAGGTGAAGAGTGGAGGTATCAAAATTGGAAATGAATCAGCCTCTTGGATCCTCCTACTTGACAGCCCATTCAGAGTAATTATCATATCCGTTGGTGAGTAAATGGCCCGAATTAATACTCTATTTTTACTATGGAAAATAAAGAGCCATTAACCCACTTAATGGACTATCCGTTTGGGCCTTTTCATTCTTCAGAAACTCCTTATCAGACCATTAATTGTGTAACTCCAGCCCATCAGATTAATATCCAGCAATTAATCTTGTAACACCCACTACATCAAAATAATGGACCTAATTAATCAGAATAAATTGGGTAGTAATTTCGTGAGGCCCATTGAGCCTATAAATAGACTCATTCAGACTTATCCAAGTGACTGCAAATACAATATACATAAAAAAAAAAAAAAATAGAGAGATTCTTGTCAAAGAAAGGTGTTCTTTTTGGTGGAGCTTTGGGCTTGAACACTTTGTGCAGAAGTTGTTCTAGCCATACGACACTTGTTGGGTTGTTGTATCCTGGGGAAGATAAGTCAGAGAAGATCTGCACCGGTTACAAAGTTTAGCCAACCAAGGGCTTGAATCTCTTTAAAGAGAGTGAGTGCCGTACCTCAGTCCAAATAGTGTTGTGTAATTTCTCTCTTTAAAGTAATAAAATTCAGTAGTATTATTCAGTTTCCCTTTGTATTATTTCCATTATCATTGTATTTGCACCAAAAATTTTAAGGAGATTCAACACATGGAGCCTACACAAGAGAAACCAAATGAGCTTGTTGGAAATCTTAACAAGCCCTTTCGCTTTAAGGGAGCCCACTTCAAGAGATGGAAAGGAAAGGTCCTCTTCTACTTGAGCCTTCTCAAAGTCTCCTACATTCTCACTGACAAGAACCCATCAAAAGTTCCTACCGATGAGATGAGTGATGAAGAATATATTCTCCATCAAGAAAAAAATAGATAAGTATACAAAAGATAAGTATAACTGTCGCTCTTATCTATTGAATTGTCTTGCCGATCATTTCTATAATTATTATGATACAACTTACAATTCTGCTAAGAAAATTTGGAAAGCTTTACAAAACAAGTATGATACCAAAGAGGTAGGTGCAAAGAAGTATGCTGCTAGCAGATTTTTTCGTTACCAAATGGTGGATGGAAAATCGGTGGTGGATCAAGCACAAGACTTCCAAATGATTGTGGCGGAATTGAGATCTGAAGGCATAAAGATTGGGGACAATTTGGTGGTAGCTGGCATAATTGACAAACTACCACAATCTTGGAGGGAGTTCCAAAAGACTTTGCGGCACAAACAAAAGGAGACATCCTTGGAGACTTTGATCACACGCATCCGTGTGGAGGAGGAGGCTAGAGGACAAGATGCACTCATGACACAAGAGAGCAATGGTAATTCCACCACAAAGGTAAACCTTATTTCAGCTAATAATAATATGCCCAAAAATCATTTTCCTAGAAATGGTCAGTTGAAGCCTAAAAAGAGAGCCTTTAAAAATAATAATAGACCTCAAGGAAGGGGAAACCCAAATAAAAATTACAATAAGAACCAAGGACCCCCTTCACAAGATCAATTTAATAGATCCTGTTTTGTCTATGGCAAGAGTAGGCATATTGCTCGATTTTGCAAATTTCGGAAACGTGAATCTGTCCCGCAGGCTAACGTAACCGAAGAGCCTTTAGTGGCTATGATTACAGACATCAATATGGTGCAATATGTTGAAGGGTGGTGGGCAGATTCTGGTGCTAATAGGCACGTCTGCTATGACAAAAATTGGTTCAAATTGTATACTCCTTTTGAAGAAGAAAAAACTGTTATGCTTGGTGACTCTAGCAAAACCAAGGTTCTTGGGAGTGGTGGTTGAATTGAAATTCACTTCTGGACGCGTGCTAACATTGAAAGATGTTCTTTACACTCCGTCCATGAGAAAGAATTTGATGTCAAGTTTTTTGCTTAACGAGGTTGGCTTCAAGCAAACTATGGAATCTGATAATTATTTAATCACTAAAGAGGGATTATTTGTGGGTAAGGGTTATGCTTGTGATGGAATGTTTAAATTGAATGTTGAGAATAATAAAGCATCTACCAGTTCAGTTTATATGCTTTCTTCTATTAATTTTTGGCATGCTCGTTTGTGTCATATAAATAGTAGATATGTGGGAATCATGAGTAGTTTAGGATTAATTCCAAGACTGTCAAAAGATTTTGAAAAATGTGAAACTTGTAGTCAAGCTAAGATTACAAAAAGGCCTCATAAAAATGTTGTAAGAAATACTGAATTGCTTGAGTTAATTCACTCCGATTTATGTGAATTTGAGGGAATTTTAACTCGTGGAGGAAATAGATATATTATCACTTTTATTGATGATTTCTCTAAATATACAACTATTTATTTGTTGAAAAATAAAAGTGATGCTTTTGAAAAATTTCAAGATTTTTTAAAAGAAGTTGAAAATAAATTCGGTAGAAAAATAAAAAGAATAAGAAGTGATAAAGGTCGTGAGTATGAATCAAGTGCATTCAACTTATTTGTTCAGTCTTTGGGAATTATCCATGAAACTACTGCACAATATTCACCTGCTTCTAATGGTGTGGTTGAAAGAAAAAATAGAACTTTAATTGAGTTAACAAATGCCATGTTAATTGAATCTGGTACACCTTTACATTTTTAGGGTGAAGCTATTTTAACTGCATGTCATGTTTTGAATAGGGTGCCACATAAAAAGTCACACACCACGCCTTTTGAGATGTGGAAAGGACATAAGCCAAATTTGGGATATTTGAGAGTATGGGGTTGTCTTGCTTATGTAAGGCTTACTGACCCTAAAATGCCTAAATTAGGAATTAGAGCTACTACCTGTGCTTTTCTTGGTTATGCAATTAATAGTGCAGCCTATAGATTTTTTGATCTTGAAAACAAAATAATTTTTGAATCTAGTGATGCAATTTTTCATGAAGAAAAATTTCCTTTTAAATTAAAAAATAGTGGGGGTGAAGAAAATATTTTGTCACAACCTAGTTCTTCTACTTCACATTTACAAAATCAAGAAAATTTTGAAATGGAACCTAGAAGGAGTAAAAGAGCTAGAGTTGAAAAGGATTTTGGTCCTGATTATTATGTTTTTAACATTGAGGAAAATCCCCAAAATTTAAAAGAGGCTTTAACATCACCTGATTCTATATTTTGGAAAGAGGCTGTAAATGATGAGATGGAATCTCTAATTTCTAATAGAACTTGGAAATTAGTAGATCTTCTACCGGGTTGTAAGACCATAGGTTGTAAATGGGTCCTTAGAAAAAAGTTGAAACCGGATGGATCAATAGATAAGTTTAAAGCTAGACTTGTTACAAAAGGCTTTAAACAAAAAGCTGATCTTGATTTCTTTGATACTTTTTCTCCGGTAACAAGAATTACATCTATTAGATTTTTAATTGCTATTGCTGCAATTTTTGATTTGAAAATTCATCAAATGGATGTAAAAACTGCTTTTCTAAATGGGGACCTAGAGGAAGAGAATTACATGGATCAACCCGAAGGCTTTGTAGAGCCTGGACAAGAAAGCAAGGTATGTAAGCTAACTAAATCCCTATATGGCTTAAAACAAACACCTAAGCAGTGGCATGAAAAGTTTGATTCATGCATGATTGAAAATGGATATAAATCAAATGAATGTGATAAATGTATTTATTCTAAATCATGGAATAATTTACATGTTATTATTAGCCTCTATGTGGATGATATGTTAATTTTTTGCTCAAATATGCATGTTATAAATGAGACAAAAAATGTGCTTAAAAGCCATTTTGATATGAAAGATCTTGGTGAGGCTAATTTTATTTTGGGCATGAAAATTACAAAAACATGTGATGGAATATATCTTGATCAATCACATTATGTTGAGAAAATATTGAGAAAATATAATTTTCATGATCACAAAAGTGTAGCTACTCCTTTTGATTCTAGTGTTCATTTATTTCCTGTGAATAATGATGATGAGATTTTTAATCAAAAGGATTATGCTAGTATCATTGGTAGTTTGCATTATGCTACTGATTGTACTAGACCTGACATTGCATATGCAGTAGGAGTGCTTAGCAGATTTACTAGCAAGCCTAGTAAAGATCATTGGCTAGCTATTGAGCGAGTCATGAGATATTTAATTGGTACCAAAAACTATGGCTTATTTTATAAAAAGTACCCTACTGTGATTGAAGGTTTTAGTGATGCCGATTGGAATACTTTGTCAAGTGATTCTCTCTCTACCACTGGTTATATTTTTACCTTAGGTAGTGGTGCTATTTGTTGGAAATCTAAAAAGCAAACAATAATTGCTAATTCAACGATGGAAGCTGAATTAATAGCATTAGTTTCAGCTAGTGAAGAGGAAAATTGGCTTAGAAATTTGTTATATGAAATTCCACTGTCGGAAAAGCCAATTCCACCTATATTAATTCATTGTGATAGCACTGCCGCAATTGGTAGAGTTAAAAACCGTTACTATAATGGTAAATCCAGACCTATAAGAAGAAAGCACAGTACCGTGCGGTCTTATTTGAGTGGTGGCATCATAACTGTGGATTATATTAAATCTAATGATAATCTTGCAGATCCATTTACCAAGGCCTTGGCAAAAGATAATGTCTGGAATACATCGAGGGGGATGGGACTAAAGTCCATAGAATCATGAGCTATGTATGAGGATACTCAACCCAAGGACCAGAGATCCTGAGAATTGGGTTCAATGGGAAAATAGAATCATACGATGGTCGTAAGAAATGCATAATTTATTTATTTTTAATTATTTATTTTGTAAATAATTATTTAATTGTTCATCCCTATGATGTAAGTACATTTATCCTGTAATGTGGAGAGGATGAGTTAAAAAACTCTTAATGAAATTTGTAGCTCATATGAGTGGGGTGTCAGAATTACAGGAGCACCCTTGACAAAATTTCACCTATGTGAGTGTGGGGGTGGGGCCGCTCCCTATGAGATTTGGACTTAATCTCAAATACACTCATGAAACCGGGATCAGCACACGGCCGTAAAGTGCTAGCTATAAAAGCTCATGTCAACACCTGGGTTGTTATGTATAAGCAGTGACGCTTAATTTCCCTAAAGCAGTCATAGTTCAAGTCAGAGACCACTACGACTCTGGAGTTGAAATCGCTGTTTTACTAAGTGAAGGTTCAATGCAGAGCACACCTTCATGATGCATAATGACCTGTCTTTGCTTGGTAATCTCTCTTTAACTAAAAATTTAATATTAAAATGAGTGGGGGATTGTTGGAGCATTTTAATATTAAATAAATAAAATGAATAAATGTAATAACATAAATGAAAAGATATGGGTGTGAATATGGAAGATGAGGAGTTAGTGAAAATGTTTAATCCCACATTGAAAAGGAGAGAGACTTTTTTTATTCTTTTTAATTGTGGTGATTAATGGGCTAAAATGTATTGACTCAGATATTGGGCTAGATACGTGCGCAAGGGGGAGGTGAAGAGTGGAGGTCTTGTAACACCCATTACATCATAATAATGGAGCTAATTAATCAGAATAAATTGGGTAGTAATTTCGTGATGCCCATTGAGCCTATAAATAGATTCATTCAGACTCATCCAAGTGACTGCAAATACAATATACAAAAAAAAAAAAAAAAAATAGAGAGATTCTTGTCAAAGAAGGGTGTTCTTTCTAGTGGAACTTTGGGCTTGAACACTTTATGCAAAGGTTGTTCTAGCCATACGACACTTGTTGAGCTATTGTATCCTGGGGGAGACAAGTCAGAGAAGGTCTGCACCGGTTACAAAGTTTAGCCAACCAAGGGCTTGAATCTCCTTAAAGAGAGCGAGTGCCGCACCTCAGTCCAAATAGTGTTGTGTAATTTCTCTCTTTAATGTAATAAAATTCAGTAGTATTATTCAGTTTCTCTTTGTATTATTTCCATTATTATTGTATTTGCACCAACACATATTCTATTCTTTTACCATTTTATTTAAATATTTTTTTTTAATTAAGAAATATATTTTGCATGGAAGAGAGATAATTTGTACTAGGGGTGGGGGCATGCACAACGTTGCCGCCCGCCCGCCCCCAACAAAAAAAAAAAAGATTTTACATTGCCCAGTTCTTGTTTGTTTTTATGCTTTTTCCCTTTGAAATCTCACACCGGCTTTTGAATTCCAATATATCAGTTTCTCAAGTGCATTTCACCCAAAAAAAAAATAGAGACTTAATAAAGGATAATAAATCCAAATCTGTCATGTTCCCCTTCTGTTTCATATATATATATATATATATATTTAAGAAAACAAAAGTGCATTATACCTGTGTTAGTGTGTTAAATTTAGAAATTCCGTTGTATAATTATCCAAAAAGTGTTGAGTTCCTTTTTATGTTTTCGCGTCCTTAATCTTCGTTTCTTTATTTTTATCTCCTATTATCATCATTTTTTTTAACAAAATTGATATCTTCCTCAACATCCCCATTTTTTCCCTCAAAGCCATATATTTTTCTAAACTTTATCACCGTCAGTTTTTTTTTTTTTTTTTTTGGGGAAGAGAATTTGATTTGTTTCAAGAAAGAGAGATCGGGTTGCAATGGAAATATGGTACATTTTTCTTCAAAGATTTGAAAAAGGAAATTGTAAAGAAGTTCCATGCGGCAATTATTATAGATAAATTTTATTATATGAAGAATCACCGTTGAGCATAAGTGATGAGAGATGCTAAATTATTTCTTTTTTATTTTGTTACTTGTTTATAGAAAATTAGACTTCTTATATACTTATTTGAGTTTATAATATGTAAAATTTGATATATATGAGAGAGAGAGAGAGAGAGAGAGAGACTTATGACTAATGACTTATAATTAACCTAAGAATACATAGCTTGGCCCCCAAGTTAAAAATCTTGGCTACGCCCCTCATTTGTACAAAAAGAGATAAACAATTTGAATAAAAAAAATACTAATAGCATATCCATCAGTATAGTTCTATTGCTAAAAAAAAAATGTAGCAAATATCAAATTATTTGGCATTTAACAGATTTCATGAAAGTAAATTTCTTTACGGCGTTTAATGCACTAAATTCGAAAACTTTAATATTTACCACACTTGCTACTGTTTTTACTTTTTAGGTCATTTTAATGTAAAACAAACAAACAAAACCTACTTCCATTAAATAATAATAATAATAATAAACTGCTTATATAGCAAGGGCCCCACAATATCAAATTGTCAATTTTACCGATCACACTTCTATCAAACCCAACTTACCAAAGAGATAAACAGTTTGAATAAAAAAAAAATACTAATAGCATATCTATTGGTATAGTTCTATTGCAAAAAAAAAAAATGTAGCAAATATCAAATTATTTGGCATTTAACATATCTCATTAAAGTAAATTTCTTTAAGGCATTTAATGCACTAAATTCTAAAACTTTAATATTTGCCACACTTGCTACTGTTTTTACTTTTTAGGTCATTTTAATGTAAAACAAATAAACAAAACCTAATCAGGCTTTCTTTCATGTTTGAAATGGAGAGAGAAAGACTGAAGCGTTCAGATGAGGAAGAAGATACTCTTGCTCGCAGTACTAAGAAGTTCAAGGATAGTCATAGTTTCCATGGGATGAATGAGAATGGCAATGAGAATAAAGCGAGGAGCTATAAGGACAAGCTGGTGGGATCTATCCCTGGAGCCTTCGCACAAGCTTTCGGTTTTGATTGCTCCATGCAGGAGGACTTAGAATCAGATAATGAAGAGGATAATGATCAGGATGGCCATATTAGAATTGGGTTCTCCAAGGAAGAAAAGATTCGAATGAGGGCTCCATGGCAAAAGGCTCTTATTATCAAAACCTTTGGGAAAAGGATGGCTTTTTCTTTCCTAGTTGATAAGGTGAGAAGAATGTGGA
Organism: Quercus gilva; assembly: GCA_023621385.1. Lineage (NCBI taxonomy): Eukaryota > Viridiplantae > Streptophyta > Magnoliopsida > Fagales > Fagaceae > Quercus > Quercus gilva. Next base: position 42,263,082 of record CM042482.1, on the reverse strand, counting down.
ATCCGAGTGGTGGCATGGACTGTATAGATTTGGGCTATGATTACTATCTTGTAAAATTCGAATTTGTGGAAGACGTTGACTCCATCCTTTCGGGTGGACCCTGGTTTATTGGACAGCAGTTCCTTGCTATCAGACAATGGGAGCCAGGTTTTAAGGCTTCCTCAGCAACACTCTCTTCGGTAGCGGTATGGATAAGACTTCCTGAGCTGCCCATAGAGTATTATGAGCTTAATGCTCTGAAAAAAATTGGAAGAGCCATCGGTCCTGTTCTCAGGATTGATTCTCACACAGCCAATGGGGAACGGGGGAGATTTGCTAGATTGTGTGTGCAAGTAAACTTAGAGAAACCTCTGGTTAGGAAGATATTTCTTGGCAAGCTTCCACAATGTGTACTTTATGAAGGTATTAATACACTCTGTTTTTCATGTGGTAGAATCGGCCACAAACTTGAAACATGTCCATACACTGTTAGAGAACAACCCAAGGAACAATGCGTGGAACAAAATGAGAGGCACTCTGAGACGCAAAGCAAACAAGGTGAAGATGGGTTGAAGGATAAGATTGATGCTCAGGAGGAGTATGGCGAGTGGATGGTGGTTAGCAGGAAGAAAGTGAATAGTAAAGCAAAGCTTGCTCAACGTCCTCCATTGATGACTCGGAAGGTTGATGTGCAAATGTCACAAGCATCTTCAGCTAGCTCAGCTATGCCTAGTGGGGTGGGTCAGAATAGTAAGAGTGGTAAGAGGAAAGCTGTGCACACGCAGCCTGTCATGTCTCTGAGAGAGACTAATGTGATGGCTTCGTCCAATTCCAACCAAACAAGACTTGGGAAGGGTGTTAAAGACAAGAGTGTGAGAACCAAATCCAACCAGAAAGATGCCAAATTAGTTGGTTTGCAAACAAGTGGAGTGGGCCCAAGCAATGTGAACGGGTGTTTTGTTTTTGGGTCAGGCACAGAGAAAAGCCCAAAGTGCTTTTCAAGCCCTTTCGACCCAAATTTAAACACCAAGAATAAACTAGTTTCACCAGTTGGAAAGAAAGGTGACGCTGAGCTCTTTGTGGGCAACGATGGAAGACAAAGGGAAGTGGGCGATTTACTACAAAGGGAAGGTGATTCCGGTGAGCGAAGAGACTATACGTTGGATAAAACAAGATCCAACCGATGTATGGGGCTGGTTCGAGCACGATCTGATGATGGCGTGGAAGAATGTGTTTCCGTTAACGGAGAGGAGCAAGCAGCTGGGATATCTTCCGATGAAGGACGAAGCATGGATCATGACTCCGAACCCGTGGTGGAGGTTCTTAACGGACAGACCTCCAGTTCCGGTGCCTCCGGTGACAAACTCAAGGCCATCAGTCACAGGATCAAGCATGCGGAACTCGGAAAAATTTCTGTCGGAGGCGGAAGCGGAATGGACAAAGCCAACGGTTGCTATGAGGAAGCTGTTGCAAACCAAGCCGGTGGAGTGTCTAATGATGGGAAATTTGCACAGGGTGGAATTGATTCAGTGTGCCGAGCCAGAGATGAATGGCACGATCCTTATCAAGGCAACCCAGGCAGAATTGGGGATAATCAAGCATTCGGTGACTCTTCTTCGGGGGAGTTGGGAGTCGAAGATGGAGTTTTTGGAGGCATGGAGGTTGAGGGACTCTGAAGCTTCGTCTTCTTTGTCCCATGGTGATCCTGTTTCTTCCCCTTTTAAAGTTATGAATATTTTGATTTGGAACTGCAGGGGTGCTATGAAACCCCAATTCAGAAAGACGGTGATGGATTTGGTAGATTGGCATTCACCAATTCTCATGGTGATTACAGAAACTAGGATGAGTGGTGCAAGGGCCGATGAGATCATTGAGGCTCTCCCTTTTGATGGATATGCTGTGGCGGATACAATTGGGTATGCTGGTGGTATTTGGTTGCTTTGGCGATCAGACTTGGTTCAAGTTGATGTCCTGGCTGCTACTGAACAGGAGATTCATGCGCTGATTCGGGTAAGATCTCAAACTTTTACCTGGTTAATTAGTGCGATTTATGCCAGTCCTAGGTTTGAGGAACGGTGTATTTTGTGGAATAACCTTAGGAAGTTAGCTATTTTGCATGACCTGCCTTGGGCTCTTATGGGTGATTTTAATGAAGTGTTGTCTGCGGATGAGAAGTATGGAGGGAATCCTATTTGTCAGAGGAGGGTAAGAGCTATTAAGGAATGTATGGATGATTGTAGTATGCTGGATCTTGGGTTCTCGGGTCCAATTTATACTTGGACTAATAAGAGGGAGTTGGGTAATTTAATTCAGTGCAGGCTTGACAGATGCTGGGTTAATCCGGAGTGGAAAGAATTGTTTCCGGAAGCCAATGTCACCCATCTTGCTAGAATCAACTCTGACCATTGCCCCTTGTTACTGAACTTGAACCCTGCTGTGGGCTCCAATTCAGATAGGCCTTTTAGGTTTCAATCTATTTGGTTAAGTCATAGTGAATTTCCGGCTATTGTAAGGGATGCTTGGGCTAATAGAGAGGATAATCTAGCGGAGGCTATTGATACTTTTAAGACCAAGGCCCAACAGTGGAACAGAGAAGTCTTTGGGAATGTTTACAAACGAAAAAAGGAGACTTTGGCCAGGCTGCTAGGTACGCAAAGGGCTTTAGCTTTAAGGCCAAATAATTTCCTGATCAATCTTCAAACTCAGCTGTCGGAGGAGTATAATTTAATACTCCAGCTGGAAGAGGAGTTATGGGCGATGAAATCCAGAACTAACTGGATCATTGGGGGGGAGAGAAACACTTCCTATTTCCACATCACTGCCCTCAAAAGGCGTAGTAGGAATAGAATCTCCTGTGTACAGAATAATGAGGGTGAATGGTGCCACAATTTAGAGGAAGTTAAGGAGATTTTTAACTCAAGCTTCAAGAGGTTATATAAGACCGAGCAAGTTTTCTGCCCCATTACCCCTCAATGGCGATCGGATTGGTGTGCTAAGCTTAGTCTTGACGAAGCTAACAGCTTGATCAATTGTCCATCTGATGGGGAAATTTGGAATGCTCTCAAGTCTATGAAGCCTTTCAAAGCTCCTGGAGTGGATGGGCTCCATGCTGGATTTTTCCAAAGATTTTGGCTCGTAGTGGGGGACTCGGTGAAGAGGGTGATCAAGGAGGTGTTTAGTAGGCAAATCGTTCTGGAACATCTTAACCAGACCCTTGTTACCCTTATTCCTAAGCAACTTGGTCCTGAAACAGTCAGTCAGTATAGACCTATAAGTCTATGTAATACTATCTACAAGGTTATATCTAAGATTATTGTCTTGAGAATTCGTCCCTTGCTGCCATCCTTAATATCCCCTATGCAGGCCGCTTTTGTTAAGGGGAGAAGGGGCACAGATAATGTTATAATAGCCCAAGAATTAATTTATTCTCTGAAGAGGAGGAAGGGAAGGACGGGGTTCATGGTTATAAAAATAGATCTTGAGAAGGCTTACGATCGTCTAGAGTGGTCTTTTATTAAAATGGTGCTTGAACATTTTGAATTTCCGAGTAGTATGATTAATTTGATTATGAGCTGTGTGTCTACTGTTTCTACAGCTCTTTTGTTCAATGGCAGTAAGCTGGAGTCTTTTCAACCCTCGAGAGGTATTAGGCAGGGAGACCCCATTTCGCCTTATTTATTTCTCTTGTGCATGGAATTCCTTGGAGCCCAAATCACTAGTATGTGTGAGGAAAGGAGATGGGATAAGATTAGGGCGTCTAGAAGTGGTCCGAGCTTTTCCCATGTATTTTTTGCCGATGACTTGATGCTTTTTGCTAAGGCTGACAACAAAAACTGTGATGCTATCATTGATGTGTTGGATAATTTCTGCAACTTGGCTGGGCAGAAAGTTAATCTTGTAAAATCCAAGGTTTTGTTTTCGCCAAATGTCACAGGTAGGAGGAAGAGAAATATTTGTAGGAAGCTTGGAATTGCTGCAACTACCAACTTAGGTAACTACCTCGGTTTTCCTATTATTAACCAAGGTAGAGGGGGCAATGCGTATAATTTTGTGATCAATAAAGTTCAGAGTAAACTTGCTGGCTGGAGAGCTAAATTACTGTCGAAGGCTGGTAGAATGGTGCTTGTCAAATCAGCTGCGGCTCCTGTAACTGACTACTATATGCAATGTCATTCTTTACCTGTGAAGGTTTGTAACCAAGTTGATAAGTTAATAAGAGATTTTCTATGGGGCTCCACGGAAGAAAAAAGGAAGCTGCATCTGGTTAAATGGGACGTTGTAACTCTTCCTAAAGAACTGGGTGGTCTGGGGCTGCATAGTATGAGGGACAGAAATAATGCCTTACTTGCAAAGTTGTGTTGGAGGCTAGCTTGTGAACAGGAGGCGCCTTGGGCTCAGATGCTTGTAGCCAAATACTTAACAGCTAATAGAATGAATGAAGCTGGAAGAAAGCTACCATGCTCCAGTTGTTGGGCGGCTTGTAAGAAGGGTGGTCCAATTTATGTTAAGGGGCTAAAATGGACTGTGAAGAACGGAGAATCAGTGAAGGTGTGGACTGACTTTTGGCTGCCTAAGGGAACTTTGAGATCGCTTATTGAAGGGCCCTTGAACCGTGATGAGGAGTGTTGTACTGTGAAGCAATGTTTTGACCGCAATTATGTTTGGAAAGATCAATACCTCTCTTTTGAATTTCCAGATCAAATTCTCCAAGCAATCAAAGCTACCCCTTTGTCCTGCAACCAGGGGGCTGAGGATTCTCTCCAATGGGCATTTTCTAAGAATGGATTCTTTTCCTTAAAATCTGCATATTTATTGGCAAAGGGTTTAAACCCTTTGAACCTGGAAACTTTTTCAGGGGCTTGGGTTTGGAAGGTTGAAGCATATCCTAAGATTCAGTTTTTTTATGGCTTTGTATGCTCAACAGGGTGCCCACTGGGGAAGCTTTGGGTTCACGGGGGTTAAGCCTTGATCCCACATGCAGTATTTGTCATCTATGCAATGAATCAATTGATCACATCTTAAGGGGCTGTGAATTTGCTCAGGATTTTTGGCAGCAAACTCAGGTTCCTTATTGTGTGAAGGATACTTTCAAATTACCGTTTGGAGAATGGCTTGAAGCCAACTGTCAAGCAGATATTAATTCTAGATGGATGGGCATTCCTTGGAAGTTTTTGTTTGCCATGGGAGTGTGGAATTTATGGTTGCATAGAAACAATTTTATTTTTAGATCTGGTAAGGTGAACCGGGAATGCTTCAAGAAAAACATTAAAGATAGTGTGGAGTATTTCTCAGTAGGACTAAATGCTAAGCTGCCTAAAACTAAAGTAGTGATTGAAGTGGGTTGGGAAAAACCTCCAATGGGGTGGGCAAAGCTTAATTCAGATGGATCGGCTTTCAATAGTCTTGGATGTGCAGGAGGAGGAGGTGTTATTAGAGATCATGATGGGCGCTGGTTAAAAGGCTATGCAAGGCCTCTTGGGTGCTCTAACAGCTGCATGGCTGAGATGTGGGCTCTAAGAGATGGACTTCTATTAGCTAAGGAGATGGGGATAGACAATCTCATTATAGAATTGGATGCCTTAAGTGTTGTTTTACTTTTGAACAATAATACTGTCAACTTGTTAATGGAGCCATTATTAACTGATTGCAGGAACCTATTGAGAGAGTTTCCCAACAAGAAGATTGTCCACATCTACAGAGAGGCCAACCAATGTGCTGATGCATTGGCCAAACTTGGAGCCACTAGTCTAGCTTCTTTTGTTATCTTTTTGAACCCACCGTCTGTGGTGGAAAATATTCTAGCTTCTGATAAAGCTAGTCTAAGATGTAATAGACTTATTAATTCCTAAGTTTAATGTTATATCTTTTGATGACCAAAAAAAAAAAAAAAAAAACAAAACCTACTTCCATTAAATAATACTCCCTCCGTCCCATTTTTTTTGTCCTCTATTCCATTTTGAGATGTCCCAAAATATTGTCCTGTTTCTAAAAATAAAAGTCATTAATTTACTAATGTTCCTATTATACCCCTATTAATTTACTAATTCAATTTTTTGATAATTTTTTTTAAGGGTAATTTTGGAAACTTATACATTTTTTTATAGATAGACAAGATAATAAATGATGTTCCCTTAAAAAGTTTGACTTTTCAAACAGGACAAAAAAAATGGGACGGAGGGAGTAATAATAACAATAAATCGCTTATATAGTGAGAGCCCCACAATATCAAATTGTCAATTTTACCGATTTTACTTCTACCAAATCCAACTCACCCCATGATGAATTGTGACACAAAATCAACTTATATGGTCCTAGATTACTCTTCCCTAACAGCTTGAAAGAACCTGTCCAGCTGTTCTTGAGGATTTTGAGGAAGATAAGATTTTATGCCTTCACGCTTCGTGGGTCCCTTACTTATTAATCAAATCCAAGATAAAAATAATACAGTTTCAAAGAGGACTTTATTGCTAACAATTGTTTGGTGATGGGTGGAAACTGGAAAGAGGAGACAAGCTGTACATACCTCATACCTGCGCTAAAATAATTAATTTACAACGTGAATCTCACGCAGGTAATTAATTTTACCATCTCGTTTTTCTTCTCCATAACACAAACCAAACTACCTCCACAAACAACGAAGAAGAGTCTTGAAGGATCTCTCATCTAAAGAAGGTTGAATCTACCCAAAATACCAGAGGGAAATAAAAAATAAAAATAAATTTCTCCAAACACAAATTGCACTGTGGTTCACTAAAAAAACAAAACAAAACAAAGAAGAAAGTAAAATGAGGCAAGATTGCAATTCTAACAGTCCTGTTAAAAGCTCTCACGGGTTGGTTTTATTTGCTAGGAATCTTCAAAAAGAAAATGGATTAGGCTCTTAATTAGCCTTGGATTATCCTTTTGATTAACTGTTTACCTTGTTTTGATCACATGGCACCTATTTTAGCCAACAATTTGGATAAAACGAGTGAGGGAAGCAGGTGGGCTGAATATACTTTTTTTTGAGATGCTTGGCCTGAATCTGAATATACTAAATTTGTCTATTCCTTTATTCTCCCTTCTCGTTCTGTTTTAGAGATATTTTTTTTATTCTTTTCCAATTGAAAATGGAGCCACTGTGAACCATGCTGGCTTGTTCTACCTACTGGTTGAGGGAAAACAAAAACACACCCACACAATGATCCATGGTCTCATAAGTTAAAATACTTTCATTAGATCCAACAGCAGAACATTTTCATTACATAAAGCAAAATAAAGGGCCTTAGAAAAAGCAAAACCTGCTTTGGTAATTCTAGCATACTAAACAAACATTACCAAATTAGGGCTTTACTAAAACACCCCCCACAAGTTTCTACAATCACCCGAAGAAAAAAGGAAACTTATGAGACAGTCTCATGAGATCTCTCTCTCACGGCATATGTAGATCTCAAACACATGATCCTCACATGGTTTCAAGAAACCCCAAAACAAACACCAGATATATAAAGTAAGAGGAACAAGAAAGAATACAAGAGAAATTAACACCCACAATTTAATTATTTCTTCCTCCTGAGGAACCAGCAGAAGAATTGGTCTTCAAAAGATCGCTAACAACTCTCACCAAGACCTGGCCTCGGGGTGGAGGTACTTTGGTGAAAGAAGATACCGGATGGAGCTTCCCTTGGCCGAGATTTGGCTTGCCTTGTTTATTTTCACTCATATCTGCTACTAGTATTAGTCACTCTTTTCAGTTTCTTTCTTACTATGGAGTGTGGGTGATGTGCATCAATAATGTAGGATTGTATCTTTATATAGAAAGTTAAAAAAGGGTAACCTCTCTCTTATCCGAAAGAAAAAAAAAAAGAAAAAAAAAAAAAACTCATATGGATAGAGCCTGTACTAGGTGCGAATGAATACAATGCAAGTAGGAGTCTTACGGTAAGACCCTACACTTTATAATATGCATGATGAATATGACTTGGGATCAAGTTAAATATATTGTAACTTTAAATAATGTTACACCACTTGATATTTTTTTGACAAAATTTAACTACAAAATTAGTTATAGTATAAAATTATAACTTTACTTAATAAAAAAAATATTACTATATATTTTGAAAATCTAACCGTTGAATTGCATGTTATTTATACTTTTAATATACATATTAAATTCTGTGTCAATCGAGTATTTATTAACTATCTGATCTATCAGTTTATATTTTAAGTATAATTTTAAATTACAAAAACTTACAATTTAAACAATTTATTAATAACATAGCTATTGATTTTCAATTTTTTAGAAATTTTGCAATCATAGAGTATATAAGAAGAAGATGTAATCTAATGGTGGATTTGTCAAAATTCGCCTCCAATAAAAAGATATTAAGTAAGGTTGTAACCTAAAACTACAATCAATTTTGTAGCTAAACTTTGTCCGTATTTCTTTATTAGATGCAAATTTTAATGAATTCTCTGTTATTTTACATACTTGCAAAATTTTACAATGATCTAAAATTGATAACTATGTCATTGATCATGTATTTAAATCTTAAGCTTTTGTATTTAAAATTGTATATGGGCTTCTAGATCGAATAGTAAATGACATTCAATTAGCACGAAATTTGTTGTGCGTATTAAAAACATAAAATCCAACATTGTGATTTTTGAAATATTAATATAATAAAAAGCTATTGATTAGTCTAACATTATTTAGAATTACACCAAATGTATATATATAGAGTTGGGTTCAAGTTATACCTAGTGTAACTCTAAGCAATGTTATACCACATAATAACTTGAAAATCTCATCGTTGAATTACATGTTTTATATGTTCATAACATTCATGTCAATTGAATGTTATTTATCATTCAATTCATAAACTAATCTTTTATGAATTATTTTAAACTACAAAAATTTGAATTTAAACAGGTAATTGATGACATAACTATTGATTTTTGATCACCTTGAAATTTTGCAAGCATGGAGAATATATGAAGATAATGTAATCTAACGGTGGATTTGTCAAAATCTGCATCTAACTAAAAAATATTGATTGGTGTTGACTTAAAGTTATACCAGGTGTAATAACTTGAACCTACCTATATATGTATAGACACATATATACATATACATATATATATATATATATATAATTAGTAATTTACAATGTAATATTACATGTAAATATTACATGTAAACTAAATAAATGTTTAATACCTCAAATAAAAAAAATTTAAAAAAAAATCTACAGATTTATCTACTACAATTTTATCTCAATGTATGTTTTCTCCATGTATGTAAATTTTACATAATTGTCCAATATAATGCCAAACCACGATGGAAACATTGAAGGATAATTCATGTGGATGAGACCACTGTGGGGCCATCTATATGACGATGGCGGATGACCTAGTGCTCTTGTAATAAATATTTTTTTTTGAATATATTTATGTACTTTGAATAATTATGTTAACGAGAGAATATTTTTCACAAATATGGTGCGATTGAAATAACATAGTTCTTAAACTTTTCTTTTATCATAAGTCATAATAAATGATTTAATAGTTGTGAAAAATATTATGTTTTTATATTTAATAATTTTTTCAAGTTGGAAAATGCTAAAGACACAAATTTTTTTACAAATTGCTGATGTGGCGAGTGCTTATTGGTAAATAAAAAATTGATATTAGTAATAGGTCCAGATGAGAATCAATAAAAAGTTAGCTACAACAATAATTTATAAAAATATTGTAAAATAGTTTATACCTGTAACAATACGCTTTTAAATTAAGGAAATAAAACACAACGCTACTCAATCCACACACACACACACACACACACACACACACACACACACACACACACACACAAAAAAAAAAAAAAAAAAAAAAAAAAAAAAAAAAAAACTCATTTCCACATAATTGTAATATTGAGCAGATCTATAATTTTTTTTTTTCTCCAACAAATATATTATGACACAAAATTCTAAGTTCACGATGGATTAAATAATTTATTTTTAAAGTTCTAACCTCAAAGATGACATTTTATCTTTATTCATACTAGCTTGTAATTTCATGCGTATGCATGAAATACTTAAAAATATACAATAAAATACATAATATAATTCCTATATATATATAATTTAAATACTATTGATAGTCATTTTTATATATTTTTTTAACTCTTTAAAAAATTTTGTAAGGATATTATTATGTATAAAATGTAAATTGTCCATTTTATTTTTTTATTTATTATTCTGAAGCTTTTTTTTTTTTTTTTACGATTCATTTTTTCTAGACTCATTGATTTTTGTATTTAATAACTCACTTGGATGAATATTTATGATGTGGTCCCAAATTTGATTCTAAAATTAAGAAATAAAATTCTTTAAGAATAAACAATTTAAGACACATGATGCAAAATTAGAACTCTAATTTGAAATTCTAATTTGAGTTTCTCTCAGTTTCACCTATTATTATATAATATATAGATGTGGTAATGATCACCTATATCTTTAGAAAAATAACACTTAGTTCAATGAAACATTAAGAAATGTGACTTTAAAAAATGACACTTTATTTTATCTTATTTTTAAAAAAATCGGCTTCCAATGGTCATTAATTTTTTTTTGCTTAACAAACTAAGATACAAAAGAGAGTATCCTCCAATAAAACATTCACACCTACAAAAAAAGAGGAGTTAGAACCAAAAAAAAAAAAATCCAAATATTCTATTATAAAGAGACCATCATTTAAGTTCATGAACACTTTTGTTGGCCCTCCTAGGAACCCAACTACTAGAAAATGAAGGCACAAAATGCACTAAGGCCTTAGTTTCTAACAAAATATTAGTAATACACCAAAGAATAGTAGCATAAGAGGTAGAAGGCTTTGAATACAAATTTGGCAATCACTTTCAATGGTCATTAATAAATCATGGTTCTAGCTAACAAAAAGAGATCAAACTTTGGAAAAAAAAATTATGATCAAATTTTTTGTAATTATGATTATCCATTTAAAGTATAATTATCATTAAGTGGACAAGGTTTTTGTAATTATAATTATATTCATAATTAATTCGTCCTGTATTACAAATGGATAAAGTATAATTAAAGAGCAGAATTATGACAAATACATATCAAACTTTGGAAAAAAAAAATTTATGAACTGATCCAGAGAAGAATAACCATGTACTTGTACTATGGTTTGGAATTATGAGCATTAATGGACTTTTTTCTTGAAAATTCAACAAAGAAAATAAGCCACTACTTTAGTAAATTGAGGATAAGACCCTATCTATGAGAGTTGAAAAGGTTGCTATCATGCTTCGAATTGAAAACTTTATGCCAACTTGGAATGAGTGAGTGTGATGCTACTTTTCTAGAAGGGTTGAATTATGTTCTGGCGTTCAAAACTTATGTAATAAACACTAATCTAGTGAAGGAGATCCATGAAAAATGAATGATTAATGAGCAGATGACGTTCTTTGTTTTTCTTCTATTTAATTAATAAGTCCTGTTAAAAGATATTTTAAAACATTTGAATGAACTAAGTAAAATTTCGATACCAATTTTATGAAAAATATAAAAAATTGTAAAAAACAATAGTTGATGATGTTCAGATTGTCAGTCAAGAATGATCGTCCAAATTAGAGTTGTCCTTAGCCAACCTGACCCTGAAAAATGGATGGTGAAAGGAAGAAATGTGGGTTACTGGTGTGGTGCCTGCCACAAAGCCTCCAATGCTGAAGTAAAAAAATGCTAGAATGAGGGGCGGTAAAATATCAGTATGTATGAGCTAGAGTTTTTATGTACCTTTTTCTTGGTCTCATGGGTAGGTATATATAGGTGTTTTCTTCTTCCTTCTAGCCGTTGGTGCTGCCTTAATGGTGATTTCATCCTATACTAGTAACGCCTCTGTAGGGTGTTAATGGTGGGTTATCTCCCTAACGGTATAGAAGCTCATCATTGTTGTGTAACGCTTCATTAATGATTAAGGGCGGATGAGTTCGTCCTCGTTTGGTGATCACCACTGGTTGGACGGATCTTGGAATCACCCTCATCCTTGTCTCTTTCTATGGACGACGAGAATATGATCGGGTCTCCCCCCTATTTCGAGACAGCCCATATTTTGGACAATCATAGGAATATGAAGGGTTTTTTTTTTTTTTTTTTTTTTTTTTTGTTGTTGTGGTTATGGCGCTTGGGGTTCTACTCCCGCATTGATTGCTTCGTGGCCACGTGGCACGCATTGTGGCCACGTGTCCTACTTTGATTGGTTGGGAGGTCTCGTTTCCGGTGAAAACCTTTTCAGGTTTCCCGCACTTTTCAAGGCAAAACCTTTTGATCCTTGCCTTTCTTTTCTCACTTCTTCATTTTCTCTCTGCGATTGGTTTTTTCTGACTTCCCTAGTTGTGCATTTTGCTCTTAGTCTTCTCAGTTTCCTCCCTAATTCCTAGGTACACCCTTTATTTACGCCTTTTTCCTTTCTGAATTTTACTTGTATTCCTTTCTTTTGTGTTCCTATTTTCTTTTTGTGCTCCCCTTTTCCTTTTCAAGTTGTGTTACTTTCTTTAATGGTGGGTTACTCTGAAATTAGGCACACTTCTCCCTCCATCGCCTTCCTTTTTGCTCGCTTAGAGGCGCTAGTAGATTCTTCTAGTGACCCATTAGGTGCGTTTTTATCTAGTGATTCATACCCACAGATTGGGGATTTTGTTGTGGGTGGTAGTGACCTTGGTTTGCCGTTGGGTGACTTATACCCTTTGTTGTATAAATCTTTGGTTTGGTTTAAATCCATTTGAGGAGTTTTAAAGAGGGAAAATATGGGATCCGAGGTGAAGTCAGGTGATCTAGAGAGAGGTTCGTCTTCTAACGTAGGCATGGCTGGGGCTGGGGTAGACACAGCTACTTCCGCGCCTCCTCTCGCACCTTCGTCCTCTCATTCTTCTGCTTCAGTTGCACCCCGTTCTTTCCATGCCCTTAAAGAAAAGTGTTCTTTGAAGATTGAAGTCTTTAGCAAGTTCAGGGATAGGTTCTAGTTCCCCGAAGAGACTAGGGCTCGTCTTCCTAGGAAAGGTGAGAAGGCTTGTGCCTTTGCTTATGGTGAGGTTTGTTTTTATGAGGCTGCGTTTTTGTGCAGCCTCAGATTTCCCGTCCATCCATTCATCATGGAGTTTCTTCACTATCTGAACCCTGCTCCGAGGCAACTTATGCCGAATTCGTGGATAATCGTCATAAGCTGCATGGTGATTTGGACGACTATAGCTGATGGGGACATGATCACGCTAAATGAGTTCGTCCATCTTTACCGTTTGAAAGAATCCAAGGAGTTTGGGTATTATGAGTTTGTACCCTAGGATAGAAAGTCACGCCTCGTTGTTGATCTTTCGTCGTCATTTCGTTACTGGAAATCTACATATTTCTTTGTGTCAGGCGATGGTTGGGAGACTCTTAGCAATGACTTTTGGGGGGATGTCCCTAGGTTGCTGCACCGGTGGGAGACCCCTTTACTTGGTGCGTTGTCTCCCATGAGATGTTTTTCTTTTTTAACCTTTGTTCATGTTGGTCGTCACTTCTGATCTTTTCTAGTTTTCAGTTTTGTAGCAAAGGAGCGTCCTGAGCTTGAGAGTAAGTTTAAGGGAAGGGTTCAAGAGGCGATTAAGTACGCAAGTACTATTAATGATTTTGACGAGTTAGTTGATCCACGCACGTTAGTTTGTCATTGTTTAGGGCCGGAGCTTTCTCATTACATCCTCCGTACACTTGAGTGGGAGGAGAGAAAATGTGAGTTGCCCTGATGTATGAGATTGTCTTTTCTTCTTTTTCCTTGTTTTAACTCTTTGTTCTTTTTGGTGCAGAGATGACGACCAAGTTTAACAAGGAGATGTACGCGAAGATTAAGGGGAAGAAGAATGAGCCCCTTTCCAACATTGGCCAAAGGAGATTAAGAATCACCAATAAGGAAAAAGAAAAAGAGAAAGAAACAGTGGAGAGAGGTTTGTCTACCCCTGCCGTGGATCTGGAGGAAGGTCAAGCTGCTTCTCCTAGCGTTTCTATTAAGGAGGTCATTCGTCCCTCGAAAAAATGAAAGACAGGGGACAAAGGAAAAGAGAAGATGGGCTCCAGTGTTTTGGTTGATGCTAAGACAATCATGGATCGTGCCAATGAGCTCCTTACTCTTGGGGAGATGAAGGAGATTTCAAGCGTGCCCTCCCACGAGATGGTGAGTCGTCACGTTCATAAGCTTATGCAGGTAATCTTCCTTATCTTTGTTCTTTTTTTACTTCGTCCTTAAGCTTCTAGCTGCCTCTGCTAACTTTGGTCATGATGAAACTTTTTGTTGTCAGGTATTGGGAGAAACAATGCACATCACTACCCAGTATCTAGCAAATGAGGAAAAGGTTGTCGTGGCCAACTCAAAGGTGAAGGCATTAGAGGCTGAAGCTTCGGGACTGCGGAAGGACTTGATTACTGCTATGGACGCTTACAACACTTTCAAGGAGTAACTCAAGGTTTTAACTGAGCAGCTGGATTCCGAGAAGCAGCTGGTAAAGCAAAATGACGAGCTCCTTGCATCAACTAGTCAGAGGATGAAGGCTGTTGTGGCTAAGGCAGTCAATGCTTTCCAAACTACAGACGAATATAACACTATTCTGTTTCAATGGTATTTTAAAGACTTTAAACTACTGAGGAGATATCTAATAAAGCATGGCCCAGGCATGGATCTGGAGGAGTTGGATTTTGAGGCTGTCGATAAAGATATTGAGGAGGACGAGGTGGCTCAGGCATCAGCTTAGACTGCAGCATCTACTGGTGCGGACCCTCCCTAGGCTGATAAGGACGATGATAATGCTCCTCGAGCTTGAATCTGATGCCCTTTGAATTTTTTTATTTTTTTTTTGAAAATGCCCTATATGTTTTAAGGCTACTGGACAACTTATATTTGGATGCCCTACTTGTTTTGGGGCTTTTTGAACAGTTTACAATTTTATATAATATGTCTATGCATTTATCTTTACTCACCTGGTTGGTTAATACCTTTTGCTTGCACTTTGCTATAATTTACTTAGGATGTACTCTTTTCTCCCTTTGGGGACTGAGAAAAATTTTTGTTGGCATATTTGTTTACCTTTGTCCTTTTAGGGACTTTGAGAATTTTGCCCAAATGTGAGCTTGGTTGTCAGAGGACTGCATCTTTGTATTGTCTTGTATATCTACTAAGAGACCTTCCATTTGGACGATGTGCATACAATTAAGAAATTTTATCGTCTTTAACTTGGACGATGTACATCCATTTAAGGAATCTTATTATCTTTAACTTGGACGATGTACATTCATTTAAGGAATCTTATCGTCTTTTTTTTTTTTTTTTTTTTTACGAGGTCTCTGCCTCTGGATGGTGATCATAGTTTGAGAAAAAGAGAGAAGACCAGAATACACGGATTGCTGAAAAATATGTTTATTTGATTTGTATTGAAAAGTATAAGATCATGCATACAATTGGACTACAGTTCTTATTCATAATACCTCTTTAAATGCTCGACATTCCATAGACGAGGCAGCTTATTTCCATTCAGATCCTCCAGGTGGTAACTTCCTCGGCGAGAATAGTGGATGACTTTATAGGGTCCTTCCCAGGATGGTATTAATTTGCCTTGTGCTGGGTCCTTCATTGTGGGAGTTACTTTTCGAAGGACGAGGTTTCCAATGTTAAATCTTTTGAGTTTTACCCTTTGATTGTAGTACTCTGCCACCTTCGGTTGATATTTGGTCATTCTTTAAGAGGCTTGGTCTCTAACTTCGTCCAAACAATCCGGGTTTAGCTTTAGTTGGTCGTCGTTGCTCTGTTCGTCAAAGAACTCTCTCCTGAGGCTGGTGAGTCCTACTTCAACTGGGACGATTACTTCTGTGCCATAAGTTAGGTTGAAAGGTGTCCCTCCTGTTAAGGTTTGTGCTGTCGTCCTGTAAGCCCATAGAACTCCTGGTAACTCCTCTGGCCATGCTCCCTTTGCCCCCACTAGCCGAGCCTTGATGATCTTGAGCAAGGTTCAGTTTGTCACTTCCATCTGTTCGTTGGCTTAAGGATGTCCTGGGGATGAGTATTTGTTCTTGATGACTAGGCTCGAGTAGAACGATCTGAATCCGTGACTGTGGAACTAGTGACCATTGTTTGAGATTATCGTCCTAAGGATCCCGAACCTGCACATAATATTTTTCCAAACAAAATTTTGTACTTTTGCTTCTGTGATTGTTGCTAGTGCTTCTGTTTTCACCCATTTCATGAAGTAATCGATTGCGATAAGTAAGAACCTTACTTGTCTCTTCTCTTGTGGTAGGGGGACCTATAATGTCGATCCCCCACTGTGCAAATGGCCAGGGTGAAGAAATGGAGAAGGTAATCTTCTCTATCCGTGGGTATCAGGCTTCAGCTCCCTGAAAGGCCTGGCTAATGTAATACATCAGAAGTTGTATCTTTTTCTCTTCCCTAATCAAGGCTGCGCTGACTGCAGTTACAGATACTGCCAGGTAGGGGAATAAATCTTTTCCCTCCTTGGACGGACTTAGGAATGGGGGGTTGCTCAAGTAGCGTTTTAACTCCTGGAAGACTATCTCGCATTCCTCCGTCCAGACCAAAGCTTACTTTAGGGTCTTGAAGAAAGCAAGGCATTTGTCTGTTGCCTTTGAAACGAACCAGTTGAGGGTTGCTACTCTTCCTGTGAGAGATTGCACCTCTTTGACCGTCTTTGGGGAAGACATCTTGAGGATAGCTCTCACTTTCTTAGGATTTGCTTTTATTCCCCTTTGCGATACCATGAAACCGAGGAATTTCCCAGAGGAGACTCCAAAGGCACATTTGGACAGGTTTAACTTCATGCTGTACTGTTTGAGCGTGTTGAACGTTTCCTTGAGGTCGTCCAGATGGTCCTCTTCTTCTTTGCTCTTGACGAGCATATTGTCGATGTACACTTCCACATTCCTCCCAATCTGTTTGCTAAACATCTGGTTTGCCAATCTTTGGTATGTGGCCCTCGCGTTCTTCAAACCAAAGGGCATGACCCTATAGCAGTAGAGCCCCTGGCTGGTGATGAAGGCTGTCTTCTCCTAATCTTCCTCAATCATTTATATCTAGTTGTACCCGGAAAAGGCGTCCATGAAGTTAAGAAGTTTGTGCCCGGCTGTTGAGTCCACCAGCTGGTCGATTCTGGGTAGGGGAAAGTTGTCCTTCGGGCAGGCATTATTCAAATCTGTGAAGTTAACGCACATTCTCCACTACCTATTTGCCTTTTTGACCATGACGACGTTGGCCAGCCACTTAAGATAGTAGACTTCCCTAATGAAATTAGCAGCGAGCAATTTGTTTACTTTGTCCATAACTGCTTTATTCCGTTCAGGGGAAAAAATTCTTCTTTTCTGCTAGACGGGTTTCTTTTCAGGGTCTACATTTAGGCGGTACTGTATGATGTTTATTGGGATGCCTGGCATGTCCTCGTGACTCCATGCAAACACGTTCAAGTTGTCCTTTAGGAAGCTTATAATCTCTTCCTTCGTCTGGGGATTTAGACTCGTCCCTACTTGGGTCGTCCTTGTAGGGTCTCCTTCAACCAACTCTATCGTTTCTAGCTTCTCGACGATTTCTGGCGTTTTATCTTCAATTATCCACGTGTGGTTCTCTTTTGAGGCCAAGACTGCCTGGTAACACTCCCTTGCTAGCACCTGGTCTCCTCTTATCTCTCCGACTCCCTGTTCTATTGGAAACTTTACCTTCAAGCAGTACGTGGAAGTGGCAGTTTTCCAGCGATTAAGGGTAGGTCGTCCTATTATCACATTGTAGGATGAAGGTGAGTCTACTACCAAAAAGTTATGCTTATTGGTTACTTGGAGGGGATATGAACCGGTCGTGACTATCAATATCACTATTCCTCGGGGGTACATCTTGTCTCCACTGAAACTGACGAGGGGGGATTTGAAAGGATGAAGTCTCTTCGGGTCTACTTTTAATTGCTGGAAAGTAGAAAGGTAAATAATGTCTGACGAGCTTCCGTTGTCAACTAGAACCCTTCAGGTGTTGAATCCCTCGATCATGATCATAATGACTAACGGGTCATCATGAGGCTGCTTTACCCCCTTGGCATCTTCTTCTGAAAAGTACATGTCTTGCTTCGTCCATCTTTGCTTCAGAGAAGGTAGGCTATGAACACTATTTACTTGTATTTGGTATGATTTCTTGAGGGACTTGAATGACCCTCTCGTGGATGGTCCTCCTGTGATGGTCTTTATTTCTCCTATTACGCTTTGTGGACGAGGGTGTGTGTGGTCCTCGTCCCTCTGAGTGTCTTCGTGGTGGTCTTTGTTTCCGTCCTTGAACCTGCTGGAATCCTCCTTCTTCACATACTTCTGTAGTTTCTTTATTCATATGAGTTCTTTTATCTGCTCCTTCAGGTCTAGGTAGTCCTCTGTGTAATGCCTGTGATCTTTGTGAAAACGGCAATATTTTCCTCTTATCTCGCACATTAGGTGACGAGTGTTACGGTCTGGGCCAGTTGAGATAGGGTTTGTCTTTGATTTGCGTCAAAATCTAGTCGAAAGGCATCACCAAAGGCGTTAACTTCACTGGATGAGGATTTTTTTCATCTCTTCGTCTATTCCCTTCGGCACTCTGTTAGTCCGCTTGATCCCTTTTTCGTCCTCTTCGGTCATCTTCTCTCCTTTTTTTCTCTTTGGGTTTCTCCTTCCCTTCTATGGCTGCCAGGGCATCCTCAGCGTTCATGTATTTCTGTGCCTTTAGGAGCATTTCGGCCATCGTCTTTGGGGGATTTTTTGCCAAAGAGACTACAAATTTCCTGGACTTCAAACCGGCCATGAAGGTTGTTAGCTGTACTTTATCATCTGTTTCGTCCACCTCTAAAGTTCCTCGGGTGAACCGTGTTACATAGGATCTCAAGGTCTCCTTCTCCCTTTGCTTGATGGTGAGCAAATGGTCAGCTGGCCTTTTTGGATGCTGCTCACCGATGAAGTGACAAAGGAAAGCACTGCCCAATTGCTTAAAGTTGTCAATGGACGACGTTGGTAGCTTAGTGAACCATTCCCTTGCTGCTTCTTTGAGGGTAGTTGGGAAAGAGCGGCATAATACTTTGTTAGGGGGTTGTTGGAGGCCCAAGGTTGTCTTAAAGGTGTTGAGGTGATCTAAAGGATCCTTCAATTCATCAAATGGCTCTAGCTAGGGCAGATGAAATTTTGAGGGCATTGGGCATTCCTGGACCGCTAGGGTGAATGGTGAGTCTGTCTTCCGGACTATTCTATCCAAACCTCGATCTACTTTTTCTTTGATGGCACTCCTCAACTTGTCCATCTCCTTCCTCATCTCCCTAAGGAGATTT
The DNA here is from genome assembly GCA_023621385.1 of Quercus gilva. Classification (NCBI taxonomy): domain Eukaryota; kingdom Viridiplantae; phylum Streptophyta; class Magnoliopsida; order Fagales; family Fagaceae; genus Quercus; species Quercus gilva. Next base: position 42,243,743 of record CM042482.1, on the reverse strand, counting down.
GAGTTTACCCTTTCTGGAATGTTTGGTCATTTCCCCTGACTTCTCCTTCATTGCCTCGGTTAGCCTCAGAGCGATTATCGTCCTGCTATAATCGTTGCCTTAATTCCTGGTTTTGCCTGGTAAGCTCTTCCACAGCGGCTGCGAGCATTTGAATTTGCAGAGTTAGTGCTGCTGGGTTTGGGTTAGCGTTGGATTCCATCTGGGCTTGCAAGACGAATGGAACAGTACTTTCGAACTAAACACGAAAAGCGTCCCCACAGATGGCGCCAAACTGATGATGTCCGGATCGTCAGTCAAGAATGATCGTCCAGATTGGAGTCATCCTCAACCAACTTGACCCTGAAAAATGGATGGTGAAAGGAAGAAATGTGGGTCATTGGTGTGGTGCCTGCCACAAAGCCTCCGATGCTAAAGTCAGAAAATGCTAGAATGAGGAGTGTTAGAATATCAGTATGTACGAGCTAGAGTTTTTATGTACCTTTTTCTTGGTCTCATGGGTAGGTATATATTGGTGCTTTCTTCTTCCTTCTGGTCGTTGGTGCTGCCTTAATGATGATTTCATCCTGTACTAGTAACGCCTTTGTAGGGTGTTAATGGTGGGTTATCTCCCCAACGGTATAGAAGCTCATCATTGTTGTGTAACGCTTCATTAATGATTGAGGACGGATGAGTTCGTCCTCGTCCGGCGATCACCACTGGCTGGATGGATCTTGGAATGACCCTCGTCCTCGTCTCTTTCTATGGACAATGAGAATATGATCGGGTCTATCAATAGTCAATTATTATTTTTAATAACTTTTTTAAAAATAATTCATTTATAAATGGTCTTAGGATATTCATTGAAATTTCTTTTATTTAGATGGTCTTTATTGTTAACTTTCTCTCCCCTTTGGCCTTTCCCACATGGGTGGAATAGTGAGGTTCTTGACAAGTAGGGACTGGGAGCATCAAGATCAAAATGACGACAAATATGATGATTATACTATTATTAAAAGTTAATTTAAGTTGGGTTCATAATATATAGTACTCATAAAAATTAGTACAAAACTTATCCACATAATTAATATTGTAACTAGTTTGTAATTTCATGCATATGCATGAGATACATTTACAAATAAGTATAACTAAAGGCATATTAAAATTTTACCAAATTTATATTTGTTGGAGCGTTTTAATATTAATCAATTAAAATGAATAAATATTAAAACATAAATGTAAAAAGATGTGGGAGTGAATATGGAAGATGAGGAGTTAGTGAAATTGTTTAATCTCACATTGAAAAAGAGAGATACTATTTTATTCTTTTTAATTGTGGTGATTAATGGGCTAATATAAATTAACTCAGATATTGGGCTAGATATATGCGCAAGGGGGAGGTGAAGTTAGTCCAAATAGTGTTGTGTATTTACTTTCTCTTCAAATTAATAATATTCAGAAGTATTATTCAGTTTCTTTTTGTGTTATTTCCATTATTATTGTGTTTGCATCAACAATTTTAAGGAGATTCAGTCATGGAGCCTACGCAAGAGAAACCAAATGAGACTGTTGGAGATCTCAACAAGCCCTTTCGCTTTAAGGGAGCCCACTTCAAGAGGTGGAAAGGAAATGTCCTCTTCTACTTGAGTCCTCTCAAAGTCGCCTACATCCTCACTGAGAAAAATCCATCAAAGGTTTCTACCGATGAGATGAGTGAGGAAGAATATAGTCTCCATCAAGAAAAAATAGATAAGTACACAAAAGATGAATACAATTGTTACTCTTATCTTTTGAATTGTCTTGTCGATCATTTCTATGATTATTATGATACAACTTATTATTATGATACAACTTATAATTTTGGAAAACTTTACAAAGCAAGTATGATATCGAGGAAGCTGGTGCAAAGAAGTATGCTGCTAGTAGATTTTTCCGTTACCAAATGGTGGATGGAAAATTAGTGGTGGATCAAGCACAAGATTTCCAAATGATTGTGGCAGAATTGAGATCCGAAGGCATAAAGATTAGAGATAATTTGGCGGTAGTTGGCATAGTTGATAAACTACCACAATCTTGGAGGGAGTTCCAAAAGACTTTGTAGCACAAATAGAAGGAGACATCCTTGGAGACTTTGATCACACGCATCCGTGTGGAGGAGGAGGCTAGAGGACAAGATGCACTCATGACACAAGAGATCAATGGTAATTCCACTACAAAGGTAAACCTTATTTTAGCCAATAATAATATGCCCAAAAATCATTTGCCTAGAAATGGTCAATTGAAGCCTAAAAAGAGTCTTTAAAAATAATAATAAACCTTAAGGAAGCGGAAACCCAAATAAAAATTACAATAAGAACCAAGGACCCCCTCACAAAATCAGTTTAATAGATTCTGTTTTGTTTATAGCAAGAGTGGGTATATTGCTCGATTTTGCAAATTTCGGAAACGTGAATCTGTCCCACGAGCTAACGTAACCGAAGAATCTTTAGTGGCTATGAGTATAGACATCAATATGGTGCAATATGTTAAAGGATGGTGGGTAGATTCTGGTGCTAATAGGCACGTTTGCTATAACAAAAATTGGTTCAAGTTGGACACTCCCTTTGAAGAAGAAAAAACTGTTATGCTTGGTGACTCTAGCAAAACCAAGGTTCTTGGGAGTGGTGAGGTTGATTTGAAATTCACTTCTAGACGTGTGCTAACATTGAAAGATGTACTTTACACTTCGTCCATGAGGAAGAATTTGATATCAAGTTTTTTACTTAACAAGGCTGGCTTCAAGCAAATTATGAAATTTGATAACTATGTAATCACTAAAAGGGATTATTTATGGGCAAGGGTTATGCTTGTGATGGAATGTTTAAATTGAATGTTGAGAATAATAAAGCATTTACTAGTTCAGTTTATATGCTTTCTTCTATTAATTTTTGGCATGCTCGTTTGTGTCATATAAATAGCATTTAGGATTAATTCCAAGTGTGGGGCCAGTTGCCCGAAAAATTAACGAACCCCATAGAAGGTGGGCTTGTGGCCTAACGGCCCAGTCCGAGGACACCCATTTGTCCGAGGACACTCATCCGTCCGAGGATTCTCCTCTGTCCGAGGATAAGATTAGTTCCTCAAACTAGCTTGCGAAGTTGATGTAACTATTTTAGTTGTCAAGGAGCTTTGCGGAGTTACATGCAAACCAGAGTAATAAATATTGATCAAAGGAGGAACCGAAAAAGATAACAAATACCTCCTAAAAACTGTTGTCCCCGCATTAAATGCTTCCCACCTAACTCTCTGGTCGCATTAATGTGGAGGTGATACCTGAACAGTAATCAAGCAGCTTTATAACCACTAAGCGGAGGATCCGGGAAGTTCGGATGGGACAGAAGGAAATCCTCAAGGGGGAGCATACACGTGTACGGTGAAAGCAAGACGGAGCAGTTAGTATACAAAGTGAAATCAAAATACATTGAAGGGGGATTTTTTTTTGGGAGTTTGACAAAAAGAAAGACTCTTTCTGCTGCGCAAGAACTACGTCTTTTTCTTCTTACCGGAACTAGCTCTTATATCCATACTCTATAAATTTTTATTGTGAAGGGTCCATTACAAATTGAGTCCTTACAATTGGCGCCGTCTATGGGGAGAGCTTGATCCAACCGTAAGAAAAGACAAGCACAACAGCTGATGGCAGAAGGAGCACCACGGCAGGGGGGCACTAGTCCACACCAAGCAGAGTCCAGGGGACCTCAACAAGCCACCCCGTTGGTCCGTGAACGAAGGGGAGAACGCGAGGGAAGTGTGCGAACAACCCACACAGAGAAGAGTCAGTCTCGGGGAAAGAGCCATGCCTCCCATGCGAAGGACAATAGGGACATGTAGCGTGAGATTAATATGTTAAAAAGGGAATTACGTTACGATCGACGAAAGAAAACAACTCAGGACTCGAAGCAACCTTCTGATGAGTTAGACGATACAAGCTATAGGCGACGGTCTAGAACTCCGCCCAGTGAGCTTTTTACCCATGATAAAGATCATTACAATTGGAGGACGTATAAGAGTCCACCTCGGCGGGGCTTAGGGAACGAGGCTTTGAACAAAGCACTGAGTCAAGTTTCCCGGTCGCCGTTCACGCGACGCATAGAGGATGCAAGCCTTCCTCGGAGGTTCCATCAACCTACGTTCACCATTTATAATGGTCGGACGGACCCGGTGGAGCATGTTAGCCATTATAATCAGAGAATGGCCATTCACTCTAGGGACGAGGCCTTGATGTGTAAGGTTTTCCCTTCAAGCCTAGGCCCAGTGGCAATGAGGTGGTTCAACGGTTTGGGATAGAATACCATTGACTCCTTTGAGGGGCTCATTCAAGCCTTTGGGGCTCGCTTTATTACTTGCAGAAGGGTCGTCCAGCCGTTAGGGTCGTTATTATCCATGTCTAAGTGAGAAGGGGAAACACTGAAAGCATATTTTGACAGGTATTGGGAAATGTATAACGAGGTAGATGGAGCCAACGACAGTGTGGCTATTAATACCTTCAAGGAAGGTTTTCCCACCGATCATGATCTGAGAGGTTCCCTAACCGGTAAACCTGTCACCAACATGCGACAGCTTATGGACAGGATTGACAAATATACAAGGATAGAGGAAGATCAGATACGAAGTGGAGGAAAGTCCAGGGCGATCCCTCAGGACAGAAGGGAATTCAGGTCGGATCGGTATAGCAACAATCGACCTCGGAGAGACTTTGTAGGGCCGTCAGGATCTGCTAACTCCCCGGCAGTCAACGTTGTGTTCCGAGAACCAGTACAAAGGGTTCTGGAGAAGATACAAGATGAACCTTTCTTCAGATTGCCTAGTAGAATGGCAGGGGACCCTGCGAAGCGCAACCAAAACCTCTACTGTCAGTACCATAGAGACCACGGGCATACTACTGAGGATTGCAGAAACCTGTGGGACCATTTGGAAAAGCTGGTCCGAGAAGGGAGGTTGACCAACCTTCTACACCACTCCAGTACACGAGGAAGCCAGACAGGTCCGACATTGAGAGGAAGTGCCTCTTCAAGAGCCCCCCTGGGCACCATAAATGTTATATTTGCTGCTCCTGAAAGAACAGGATCTGGTCCCTCCAGAATACTGTTCGTATCTCGTTGTTCGGAAAGGGGCTCGAATTTAGTGTCGAAGAAAGCGAAGCTGAACACCTCATTGGTGCTAGGCTTTTCAGAGAAGGACAAGAGAGGAACCATACAGCCGCATGATGATACTTTGGTGGTTACGATGAGAATTGGAGGGTATGACGTAAAGAGAGTGATGATTGACGATGGGAGCGCAGCTGAGGTGATGTATCCCGACCTATACAGAGAGTTGAATTTGACACCTCAAGACCTTATGGCCTATAGTTCCCCGTTAGTAAGCTTCGAGGGCAGAACGGTCATTCCGTTGGGTATGATTAGATTACCTGTGCAGACAAGTCTTGATGTGGTGGGGGTGGATTTCATTGTGGTGGACGTTTTTTCTCCCTATACGGTGATTTTGGGAAGGCCTTGGTTGCATACCCTGGGGGCTGTTTCTTCCACCCTTCATCAGAAGGTGAAGTACCCGTCAGGTGGCCAAATGTTAGAAATATTAAGAAATTAGGCCATGGCAAGGCAGTGCATGGTGGCAGCTATTCAGCATAAGCCAGAGATGAGTTCATCGACCAGGGCCGAAGATAAATTATAGCAATTAAAGAATTCAGGAACCCTCTCTAGCAATACCGCTGAGGAAGCAGAGTGTGAGGGATTGGAGAGAGTGACTATTGGTGATGACCTGAATAGGTACTTCCAGGTTGGAGCGCTATTACCTTCGCCGGAAAAGGAGCAATTGGTTGAGGTTCTAAGAAGGAACGTAGATGTGTTTGCATGGAATGCCTACGAAGCCCCAGGGGTTGATCCAGATTTCATCTGTCATCATTTGAATGTCAATCCTTCAGCTGTTCCGAAGAAACAGCCACCTCGGCGTCCTTCCAAATTACACGCCGAGGCTATTAAGGATGAGGTGGACAAGCTTAAGCAGGCAGGAGCTATCAAAGAGGTGTTTTACCCTCAATGGTTGGCGAACACCGTTGTAGTAAAAAAGAAAAATGGAAAATGGCGAGTATGCGTCGATTTCATGGATCTTAATAGAGCCTGTCCTAAGGATCCCTTCCCTATGCCCCGTATAGATCAGCTGGTTGACGCAACAGTAGGTCATCCTCGGATGAGCTTCCTAGATGCCTTTCAGGGCTATCACCAGATCCCACTAGCATTGGATGATCAAGAGAAGACAGCTTTCCTCACTCCCAATGGAAATTATCACTATAAGGTAATGCTCTTTGGCTTGAAGAATGCGGGGTCAACGTACCAGCGGATGATGACGAAGATGTTTGAGCCACAGTTGGGCAACAACACAGAGGTTTATATTGACGACATGGTAGTAAAGAGCAAGGTAGTGTCCGAACACGTGACGGACCTTATCAGCACGTTCGAAGTTTTGAGGAAGCATAAGTTACGACTGAACGCCTCCAAGTGCTCTTTTGGGGTTTGCTCGGGGAAGTTTTTTGGATACATGGTAACCCACTGAGGAATCGAAGTGAACCCTGACCAGATTAAAGCCATAAACAGTTTACAACCACCTAAAAATCCCAAGGAAGTCCAGAGGCTGACTGGAATGACTACCGCACTGAACAGATTTATATCTAGGTCAGCGGACAGGTACAGACCCTTTTTCCTTCTACTCTACAAATGGAAAGGGTTTGAATGGACTGAAGAGTGCGCTTTAGCATTTCAGCAGCTCAAGGAATATCTATCTCGGCCACCCATTATGTCCAGTCCTGATGTGGACGAGGTTCTCTTTGCGTACTTGGCGATAGCCACTTATGCTATCAGTTTTGTGTTGATACGATTGGACAATGGCGTGCAACGGCCAGTATACTACGTGAGCAAATCACTTCATGAGGCAGAGGTACAGTATCTACCATTGGAGAAGGCCATTTTGGCAATAGTGCATGCTATAAGAAAACTTCCCCATTACTTTCAGGCACACACCGTGGTTGTTCTGACTCAGTATCCACTTAGAGCTGTACTTCGGAGCGCAGACTACACTGGCAGGGTTGCCAAATAGGGCACAATACTTGGGGCTTTCGATATAAAGTATATGCCTCGCACTTCCGTGAAGGGTCAAGTTCTCGCCGATTTGGTGGCCGAATTTGCTGAAGGTACTGAAGAAATAGTTGCAAGCCCGCACGGCACGGATGAAAAATCAGTTGGCCTTATATCCACGCAGCGTCTCACTCCCTGGAAGGTATATGTGGACGGAGCAGCAAATCAAAGGGGATCAGGAGTGGGGCTGGTCCTAATATCTCCTGAGATGGTCATTATCGAGAAGTCTTTAAGGTTGGGATTCTCGGCCACCAACAATGAAGCGGAATATGAAGCTGTGTTAGCAGGAATAGCGACGGTAAAGAAGCTCGGTGGAAAAATAGTGGAGATGTTCTCGGATTCAAGCCTAGTCGTGGGCCAAATCAGAGGAGAGCTGGAAGCTCGAGATATTAGAATGCAAAGTTACTTGAGCCGAGTTAGGTGCATGCAAACGGACTTTGAATCTTTCGAATTGTCCCATGTCCCTAGAGGTAGAAATGCGCATGCGGACTCTTTGGCTACCCTTGCTACCTCCTTGGCAAAGAACTTACCTCGGATTGTTTTGGTTGAAGATTTGAGCTCACCCACTCCAACAGCGGAAAGCTCTATTCAAATAAACCAGATCAGCTCAGCACCTATTTGGATGGATGCTATAACGGTATACCTGGAGAAGAATATACTGCCCGAAGACAAGTTGGAAGCAGACAAGATAAGAAGAAAAGCTCCTCGGTTCTGGCTGTCCGAGGACAAGAAATTGTACAAACGCTCTTTCTCTGGGCCTTATCTGCTTTGTGTGCACCCTGAAGCATCAGAGGCACTTCTAGAAGAGCTACACGAGGGGATTTGCGGGAGTCACACAGGAGGAAGGTCTTTGTCTCACCGGGCAATCACCCAAGGATATTGGTGGCCAGGCATGCAAAAGGAAGCGCAGGAATATGTTAAAAAATGTGATCAATGTCAGAGGTTCGCTCCAAATATTCATCAACCTAGGGGAGTCCTTAACCCTCTTTTTAGTCCTTGGCCTTTCGCGCAGTGGGGCTTAAATATTGTTGGCCCTTTCCCTAAGGCAATTAGGAATAAGAAATACCTACTAGTTGGCACGGACTATTTCACGAAGTGGGTCGAAGCGGAGCCTCTGGCCAATATCAGGGATGTGGATGTCAAGAAGTTTGTTTGGAAAAACATCATCACCCGATTTGGGGTTCCTCAAGCTCTTATCTTTGACAATGGTCTCCAATTTGATAGCAAGGCTTTTAGGGAGTACTGCTCCGACCTGGGAATAAAGAACAGATATTCTACTCCAGCTTATCCACAGGGAAATGGGCAAGCCGAGGCTGTCAACAAGGTCATTGTGAGTGGGCTCAAGAAGAGGCTAGATGACGCGAAAGGAAGATGGGTGGAAGAGCTGCCGCACATGTTGTGGACTTACCGAACAACCCCACGACGGTCAACAGGAGAAACCCCATTCTCAATGACGTATGGGGCGGAGGCCGTGATTCCACTAGAAACGGGTTTCCCCACTTTAAGGACCAGTACTTTCACCTCTGAGGGCAATGATGAGCTTCTGGGAAAGAGTTTAGATCTGATAGACGAACGACGAGAAAGGGCGATGGTTCAGTTGGCTTATTACCAACATAAGCTGAAGCAAAGCTACGATGCAAATGTGAGGCTAAGGCCACTAGCTCCCGGGGACCTAGTGTTGAGAAAAATCTTGGGAAATACCAAAAACCTAGCTTGGGGAAAGTTAGGGCCCAATTGGGAGGGACCATATCGTATCACTTCTTTAGCAGGAATAGGGGCTTACTACTTAGAAGATCTAGACGAGAAAACTGTACTCCACCCTTGGAATGTAAGCAACTTAAAGAGGTATTACTATTAGCACAAGCAGTTCTGTCATATGTTTCTTTTTTAACTTAATTGGAGTTCTATTACCTGTATTCCTTAAATCTATTGAAGTATTAAACAGAAACTAAGGCATGTCAGGTCCTCGGACCACATCTTAGTGGAAATTAATACAACACTTAAAATGAGAAAACTAGGTACTGGACAGAACCAAGGCATTGCATGGTCCTCGGACCCAAGCCTCTAGTGAAACCAGATACTTTAGACGAGAAAACTAGGTACTGGACAGAACCAAGGCATTGCATGGTCCTCGGACCCAAACCTCTGGTGAAACCAGATACTTGAGATGAGAAAACTAGGTACTGGACAGAACCAAGGCATTGCATGGTCCTCGGACTCAAGCCTCTGGTGAAACCAGATACTTCAGATGAGAAAACTAGGTACTGGACAGAACCAAGGCATTGCATGGTTCTCGGACCCAAGCCTCTGGTGAAACCAGATACTTCAGATGAGAAAACTAGGTATTGGATAGAACCAAGGCATTGCATGGTCCTCGGACTCAAGCCTCTAGTGAAACCAGATACTTCAGATGAGAAAATTAGGGTACTGGACAGAACCAAGGCATTGCATGGTCCTCGGACTCAAGCCTCTGGTGAAACCAGATACTTCAGATGAGAAAAATGAGTGTTAAACAGAAACTAAGTAACGTCATGCCCTCAGGCCGCTTCTTAGTGGAAATTAATACAACTGCGACAACTACTGAAGCATTAAATAGAAGCCAAATCATGCTAGGTCCTCGGACCACAACTTGGTGAAAATTAATATACTCCCTTCCGTTGAAACGTTAAGCAGAACTTAAATCATAAAAATTAATGCACACAATGAAAGCTGGCACCTCTTAAATGAGGTCTATGCGATCATCTTTATATATCAAGATAAATTCCATGAGCATCACTTAAAGCATTTTAGGGTGTTCAACACCTCAACGGACTAATTATTCGGAATGCTATCTCCAATTTGGTCTGATTTTCAAATTGGCTTACGAAAGAGTAAATTGTCTTTTGTAGTGTCTGATTCTGCTCTTCTAGAGCTTGAGATCATCTAAAAGTAAAAGAATATTCGTGCAGGAAATTATACAAGAGATAGGTAAACCCACGATATCATATATAGGTCTGAGAAAGGAACCATAAGTCACAATAAAAAAAAATATATACATAAAAATTTTTTTTTTTTTTTTTTACATCAACTATTTGTTTAATTTTATTTGTATCTGGAGTGGTGGGACTTTCGCTGTTTCTTGAGGAGGAACGCCCTTCTCCTTCTCCTTTGAGGCCTCCCCAGCAGGCAAAATGGTAGAAGCTAAGTCCTTTTTAAAGCTTTGAGAAGCTTGCCCATCCTTAGGATCCTCTGCGACTTTGGCTGAGGAGGTCCCTTTGTCCGCTTCGGGCATTTCAAGCTGTTTCTGCTGATTGGTTGGGAGAGTATCCTGACTCTGAGCCCCTTCAGATGAGCCAACAGCAGTAGAGGAAACCTCCTGTTGCTGAGGAGAAGGGCTTGAGGCTTGTATGACTGAAGGAAAAAAAATGTTCTCTGGCCTTCTCAACTGTGATGAAAGCTCGACCCCAGCACGGTTGAGAGCCTCTTCCCAAGTTTGAGCACAGTACGTTCGGCACACAATTGGGACCTCAGTTCTGAACCTATCCTCGGTCTTGGCTACGCCTTCGTCATATCCTCGTTGTTCAGCCTCGTCCTTCGCCTTCTCAGCCTCGGCTCTTGCTTTTTCTGCCTCATCCCTCTCCTTTTCAGCCCGACCTCTAAGCCTTTGAGCATCTTCTAGTTGTTTCATTAGCTTCGATATTTTCTCCTTGGAAGCTATCAGTTGGTCATTAGCATCCTGGAATTTTTTCCTTTGATCTTCAGTTTGCTTTTGAAAGGTGGACAGGGCTGAATCAGCGCTCTTTCGAGCAAGCTCTTCGTCTGCCAACCTTTTCCTCAGGTCCTCTACATTTTGCTCACTGGTAGTAAGCGCCTTGGAAGCTTCACTTCTTAATTCCCTCTCCTTGTCCCATTGGAGATACAAGCTGCTGGTCATTTCCTCTAGCCTGAAAGTGGTTTGAACAGCCTGTTAAAAAAGGGGAAAAACGAAAGAAAGAGAGATAGTCAGAAATAAAGTGAACTAAAAGGAACGGGTGGAACTGTCAGGATGCTATACCATGCCCAAGTGCCTTTTCATGTTCATGAAGATTTCATTTTTCTTCATCTTTTTGAGCTCGGCCATATCCCGAGGGAGAAGGAGGGTTTCTTCTAAAGCGGAGGCGACATGGCATCCAATCCCACCATTATAATCTCTGATGGATGCGTCTGCCCTCAAGGGCTCACCACCGAGCATGGGTGCGGGGAGCCAGGCTTCGGGCTCCGAGGGCTGGACAGTTTGCTTGGCACCCGTTCTAGAAGCCCCACGAGTTGTCTTTTGCTGTTTTGAAGGTCGCTGATCCTGACTTTCCTGGACTAGATGAGATCCCCCAATCTCCACCACATCCTTGCCTTTTTGCTCTCTCTTCCTCTTAGGATCAACAGATTCAACCCTTGGAGGTTGGGAAGGTTTAGGAGAAGGCGGAGGAGGGAGATTGGTCTGAGGAGACCTCCCTGGTACCTCTCTTCCAGATTTGCCTTCAATAACATCAAACAAACTTCTTTGGCTCTTTCTTTGAATTCCCATGTCAACAGGAACCGCTTCGGGAGATTGGGGTTGGTCGAATACCTCAAATCCGTCCGCAGAATCCGAGACTTCTTCGACTATTTTTTCTTCTTGTTCCTCTTCTTCCTCTTCCTCCTCTACTTCCTGAATAGCAGGTCGTGACGAGGAAGCCCCTACGGAAATAGTAGCTTCGGGTAAGGGCTGAAAAAAGGGGGTGCCTTCAGGGATCTGAACACCCTCAGGAACTATGAACCCGGACTTTTCGAAGGCTACACTGATTCGGTGCAGCCGAGGGTCTTTGGCTTTTATTACACACTTGGGCGCTTGAAAGGCTGTGGAAAGTGGTTTGTACCCAAGAATGATGTGCGCAGCCCTTAGTTGACTGTCAGACGGATTCTTGTATATCTCGGATCTTAAAATTTTATCCAAGCTCTCCCTGTTAACTAGCCCGAACCGATGCTTGGTGGCACGCCTATCTGCAAAATCATTAAGACAATAATGAAATTCCCATCAGGAATGAAGTTAACTTAAATCAAGGAGCACAAATTAAGGTGCAAGGGTGTTCAGCCCAAGAACCCCACCTGGTTCACCCCCCTGGGTCGGGCATGGTAAACCATCATTCCACGCGCCAGAAAAAATAAGGAAATCATCTTTCAGACCCTTGTTCGATGTAGGGAGACACTGGATTAGCCTTATCTCGGGGAACCTGGACCTAAGGTAGTACCCCGCATCCTTCAAGTGTTGGAGGTTGTACACCCAATTCACGTCGTGATGGGTAAGGTCCAAATTTAGCCTCTCGTTAAGGGCTTCTACACTCCCTAACACCCTAAACATATTTTGGGCGCATTGCGTGGGGGACAATCTAAAGAACCTAAGGAAACTAGTAGTGAGTCTGCCCATTAGGATAGTCATCCCTCCCTCTATGAAAGCAATCATAGGGATGACTACTTCCCCTGTTTGCCTTTTATCATACCACTCTTCCACGGAAGTGTACCTCATACCCACTGTTGGGGGAATTTTATACTTGGCCCTAAATTTCTCTATTTGCTCCTCGGAATCAACTAAATACTTAAACCTACCCATTTCTTAAGAATCGTGAAGAGAAACTAGAGAAGATAATGGAAAACTGAATAGGGTTAAGGAAACTTACAGTTGTGAAAAATGGGCTCCTCGGACAAACTTCAAGTATTTATGAAATCGTTGATAAGAAGAAAGGAGGGACAGGATCAGTGAATACTTGATAAGATCGTGAGATTTTTTATAACTGAAAGGAAATTTGATTTGAAAAGCTCTTTATAAGGGCACAGAAATCGTAAGCGGGAAAAATCTCGCTCATAAGTTGTGGTGATCCTCCACCGTTAGATTCGCCTCTTACTGGAACGTGGAGGACTGAGAAATCGCCATCATTTAATGATGGCGTGCTCCTGACGCCGAAACGTCAGGAACGTGTCTTGGGCAGATGAAAAAGCATTCTGACATTTGGAAAAGCCCAACGAAGGATTTAAGGACGTGATATCAAAATCCCCCTTTTTCCGAGATAACAAAAAGGGAGATTTTGAGGGGCTATTGTGGGGCCAGTTGCCCGAAAAATTAACGGAGCCCATAGAAGGTGGGCTTGTGGCCCAACGGCCCAGTCCGAGGACACCCATTTGTCCGAGGACACTCATCCGTCTGAGGATTCTCCTCTGTCCGAGGATAAGATTAGTTCCTCAAACTAGCTTGCGAAGTTGATGTAACTATTTTAGTTGTCAAGGAGCTTTGCGGAGTTACATGCAAACCAGACTAATGAATATTGATCAAAGGAGGAACCGGAAAAGATAACAAATATCTCTTAAAAACTGCTGTCCCCGCATTAAATGCTTCCCACCTAACTCTCTGGCCGCATTAATGTAGAGGTGATACCTGAACAGTAATCAAGCAGCTTTATAACCACTAAGCGGAGGATTCGGGAAGGTCGGATGGGACAGAAGGAAATCCTCAGGGGGGAGCATACACGTGTACGGTGAAAGCAAGACGGAGCAATTAGTATATAAAGTGAAATCGGAATACATTGAAGGGGGATTTTTTTTTGGGAGTTTGACAAAAAGAAAGACTCTTTCTGCTGCGCCAGAACTACGTCTTTTTCTTCTTACCGGAACTAGCTCTTATATCCATACTCTACAAATTTTTATTGTGAAGGGTCCATTACAAATTGAGTCCTTACACCAAGACTATCAAAAGATTTTGAAAAGTGTGAAACTTGTAGTCAAGCTAAGATTACAAAAAGGCCTCATAAAAGTGTATACCGAATTGCTTGAGTTAATTCACTCTGATTTATGTGAATTTGGGGGAATTTTAACTCATGGAGGAAATAGATATATTATCACTTTTATTGATAATTTCTCAAAATATACAACTATTTATTTGTTGAAAAATAAAAGTGATGCTTTTGAAAAATTTCAAGATGTTTTTTTAAAAAGTTGAAAATCAATTCGGTAGAAAAATAAAAAGAATAAGAAGTGATAGAGGCCGTGAGTATGAATCAAGTGCATTCAACTCATTTGTTCAGTCTTTGGGAATTATTCATGAAACTACTACACCATATTCACCTGCTTCTAATGGTGTGGCTGAAAAAAAAAAAAATAGAACTCTAATTGAGTTAACAAATGCCATGTTAATTGAATTTGGAGCACCTTTACATTTTTGGGGTAAAGTTATTTTAATTGCATGTCATGTTTTGAATAGTGTGCCACATAAAAAGTCACATATCACACATTTTGAGATGTGGAAAGGACATAAGCTAAATTTGGGATATTTGAGATTATGGGGTTGTCTTGCTTATGTAAGGCTTTCTGACCCTAAAATACTTAAATTAGGTATAAGAGCTACTACCTGTGTTTTTCTTGGTTATGCAATTGATAGTGCAACTTATGGATTTTTTGATCTTGAAAATAAAATAATTTTTGAATCTAGTGATGCAATTTTTCATGAAGAAAAATTTCATTTTAAATTGAAAAATAGTTAGGGTGAAGAAAATATTTTGTCACAACCTAATTCTTCTACTTCACATTTACAAAATCAAGAAAATTTTGAAATGGAACCTAGAAGGAGTAAAAGAGCTAGAGTTGAAAAAGATTTTGGTCCTGATTATTATGTTTTTAACATTGAGAAAAATCCTCAAAATTTAAAAGAGACTTTAACATCACCTGATGCTATATTTTGAAAAGAGGCTATAAATGATGAGATGAAATCTCTAATTTCTAATAGAACTTGGAAATTAGTAGATCTTTCACTGGGTTGTAAGACCATAGGTTGTAAATGGGTCCTTAGAAAAAAGTTGAAACCGGATGGATCAATAGATAAGTTTAAAGCTAGACTTGTTGCAAAAGGCTTTAAACAAAAAGCTAATCTTGATTTCTTTGATACATTTTCTCCGGTAACAAGAATTACATCTATTAGACTGTTAATTACTATTGCTGCAATTTTTGATTTAAAAAATTCCTCAAATGGATGTAAAAAGTGCTTTTCTAAATGGGGATCTAGATGAAGAGATTTTATGGATCAACCCGAAGGCTTTGTAGAACCTGGACAAGAAAGCAAGGTATGTAAGCTAACTAAATCCTTATATGACTTAAAACAAGTACCAACACACAGTGGCATGAAAAGTTTGATTCCTGCATGATTGAGAATGATTATAAATCAAATGAATGTGATGAATGTATTTATTCTAAATCATGGAATAATATACATGTTATTATTAGCCTCTATGTGGATGATATGTTGATTTTGGCTCAAATATGCATGTTATAAATGAGACACAAAATATGCTTAGAAGTCATTTTGATATGAAAGATCTTGGTGAGGCTAATTTTATTTTGGGCATGAAAATTACAAAAACATGTGATGAGATATTTCTTGATCAATCACATTATGTTGAGAAAATATTGAGAAAATATAATTTTCATGATCACAAAAGTGTAGCTACTTCTTTTGATTCTAGTGTTCATTTATTTCCTGTAAATAATGGTGATGAGATTTTTAATCAAAAGGATTATGCTAGCATTATTGGTAGTTTGTGTTATGCTACTGATTGTACTAAACCAGACATTGCATATGCAGTAGGAGTACTTAATAGATTTACTAGCAAGCCTAGTAGAGATTATTGGCTAGTTATTGAGCGAGTCATGAGATATTTAATTGGCAATAAAAGTTATGGCTTATTTTATAAAAAAAATACCCTACTGTGATTGAACCTTTTAGTGATGCCGATTGGAATACTTTGTCAGATGATTCTCTCTTTACCACTAGTTATATTTTTATCATAGGTAGTGGTGTTATTTGTTGGAAATCTAAAAAGCAAACAATAATTGCTAATTCAACAATGGAAGATAAATTAATAGCATTAGCTTTAGCTAGTGAAGAGGAAAATTGGCTTAGAGATTTATTATATGAAATTCCACTTTGGGAAAAACCAATTCCACCTATATTAATTCATTGTGATAGCACTGCGGTAATTGGTAGAGTTAAAAACCGTTATTACAATGGTAAATCCATACCTATAAGAAGAAAGCACAGTATCGTGCGATCTTATTTGAGTAGTGGCAACATAACTGTGGATTATATTAAATCTAATGATAATCTTGCAGATCCATTTACCAAGGCCTTGTCAAAAGATAGAGTCTAGAATACATCGAGGGGGATAAAACTAAAGTCCATAGATTCATGAGCCATGTATGAGGATACCCAACCCAAGGACCAGAGATCCTGAGAATTGGGTTCAATGGGAAAAATGAATCATACGATAATTGTAAGAAATGCACTTTTATTTATTTTTAATTATTTCTTTTGTAAATAATTTTTTAATTGTTCATCCTTATGATGTAAGTGCATTAATCCAGTAATGTGGAGAGGTTGAGTAAAAAATTCTTAATGAAATTTGTAACTCGTATGAGTAGGGTGTTAGAATTATGGGAACACCCTTGACAAAATTTCACTTGTGTGAGTGTGGGGGTGGGGCTGCTCCCTATGAGATTTGGACTTAATCTTAAATTCACTCATGAAACTAGGATCAGCACACGGCTGTAAAGTGCTAGTTATAAAAGTTCATGTCAACACCAAGGTTGTTATGTGTAAGCAGTGACGCTTGATTTCCCTAAAACAGTCATAGTTCAAGTCGGAGACCACTACGACTCTGGAGTTGAGATCGCTGTTTTACTAAGTGAAGGTTCAATGCAGAGTACACCTTCATGATGCATAGTGACTAGTCTTTGCCTAGTAATCTCTCTTTAACTAAAAAAATTTAATATTAAAATGAGTGGGGGATTGTTGGAGCATTTTAATATTAATCAATTAAAATGAATAAATATTACAACATAAATATAAAAGAATGTGGGAGTGAATATAGAAGATGAGGAGTTAGTGAAATTGTTTAATTCCACATTGAAAATGAGAGAGGCTGTTTTATTCTTTTTAATTGTGGTGATTAATGGACTATTATGAATTGACTCAGATATTAGACTAGATACGTGCGCAAGGGGAAGGTGAAGGGTGGAGGTGTCAAAAATAGAAATGAAACAACCTCTTGGATCCTCTTACTTGATAGCTCATTCAGAATAATTACCATATCCGTTGGTGAGTAAATGACCCAAATTAATACTCCATTTTTATTATGGAAAATGACGAGCCATTAACCCACTTAATGGATTATCTATTTGGGAGGGTGTTCTTTCTGGTGGAGTTTTGAGCTTGAACACTTTGTGCAGAGGTTGTTCTAGCCATACGACACTTTTGGGGCTGTTGTATCCTCAGGAAGACAAGTTAGAGAAGGTCTGCACCGGTTACAAAATTTAGCCAACTAAGGGCTTGAATATCCTTAAAGAGAGCGAGTGCCGTGCCTTAGTTCAAAGAGTGTTGTGTATTTACTTTCTCTTCAAATTAATAATATGCAGAAGTATTATTCAGTTTCTCTTTGTGTTATTTCCATTATTATTATGTTTGCACCAACAATATATAATGTTTGTAATTTGAAAATTTAAAATAGATACTTATAAAATAAATATAAGTTTATTTGAAACAAACCTAAATAAATGAAAGATTATTTAACTTGTTATCTATTAAATTCTTAATATTGGTTTGTCCGACCACTATAATAATAATAATAATAATAATACTATATAAGAAAACAAATATTGATAGAAAATTATGTTAATTTCCTGTTATTTGTAGTTTACGTTGATTTGAATTTGGTCTAGAAACCATTCAAACCATTTTAAAATGGTGACATATGTCCTTCCAACTTGACCCAACTAAACCCCACACCACCTATGTTTAAGCTGGATACCTGAGTCTGTTGGGTTTTATTAAAAAAAATTAAAAAAATAGAAAATCATTCAAACCATTTTAAAGTGTTTAGTGAAATTTGAATAAATAAATAGCAAATTCTTATTAGTTTTCATTTGATCTCACCACTAATATTACATTTTTACTTATTAATACCACCTACCACATCAGCAGTTTGTAAAATAGTTCGTGGTTTCAACATTTTCCTAAATAAATCTTCCCAAAATGTTGATTTTCGATACAAACGAAATGAGTATAAATGGTATAGATGTAGAAGGGTTAAAGCTTTTTAGACTTTCTCTCACTTCATTTCTTTCATCTCAACTATTTAAGATCGCACTTTATCTTTCATCTGTCTCTTTTTGCCTTTTCATTTTGTTGAAAGAAGGAAAGTATAAAACTTTTTGTTTTTGTTTTTTTTGTTTTGTTTTGTTTTGTTTTTTTGTTTTTGTTTTTGTTTTTTTTTTTTTTTTTTTTTTTTGTGTATAATGTGTTTATATATTTAACTTATCTTTTTATTAAATTTTGTATAATTTAAATTTCTTATTGACGATTCTATTATAAAAAAATTCGTACGTAGAGCCGCCACTAGTCCCAAGACTCTTATCCCATGGATGAGCATGGAGAACCTCTTGAAAAGCCACTACTCCTTGTAAGAACAAACTTGTCAATTGGATGAAGGAACCTCATTGATGTCACACCAGGGTTACTTCTTGCTGCCGAAAGACCTCAAAGAGAGCGAGAGAGAAATTGAGAATCAGAGAGAATTAATAGTTTTATTTATTGTGTTGATGAACAATATCTCAACAAGTGTATATTGAAGGTTCACAAATTAATTTGGTCCACCGTATATTAAGCCTAGCTGATGTAAATTGGTTTTAATTAACTAGATATATCTTATATGAAGAAATTATTAGGTCTACTAGGAAAATTGTTGATGTGGTCTTCCTGGTCTTTGTAACCAATAAAACGCTACTATATATACAAATGTGACATCACCTAATGGTCTTTATTTTTAATTCTCCCATCTTAGTTCCATATGACATCACATATTTATATAAATAACATTATTTAATAGGTTAAGAGAATCACGTCAATAATTTTCTTGATGGATTTAATAATTTTTTCTATATTTGCTGTAAAAGTTTGATTGGTTGAAATTGATGGGAATGCTCTTATCTAAAAGGGCGTGAAGCAACAATGTGACAACATAAAAGTCATAAGTGGGACTGTACCATGGATTGGAAATGTCATGCCCCCCTAGATATTTTAGTAGCTTCCCAAATGTGAAAACGATGTGATTGATCCAAAACGACCAGAAGAGTCATTATGCTTTGTAGAGAAACAACAAAACAAAGGCAAAATGGCAAAAAAAAAAAAAAAAAAAAAAAAAAAAAAAAGAAAAAGAAAAAAAAAAAAGGCAAAGGCAAAATGGCAAATACATTAATACATATAGCGCAAATGGGGTTCACACTACAGTCATGGCATTCGTAAATTGGAATTTTGGTTGGACAGTAAAAATGAAGAATCAATCGATTACGACGCTTGGAAAAGCATATAGTTGCATCAGGCATGGTTTTGGACCTTTTGGTCTTATCTTCATTCTTGAAAGCTACCAAGCGAGCGTTTGCCTACCACGTTTGCAGCTTTTTGTGTTTTAAAACTGGAATCCACTGTACTGTAGCAGTTTCAGCCAACATATGAATACTCAAGGCAGATTATTTGCTACGGTGTTTTATTACTGTTCACATTTTAAAATTATTTTATTATAATATTTTTAATTTTTAGTAAAATAAACGGAATTGAAATAGACCTCAAGTATCAAGTACCAATCAAAGTTGGAAAAAAAAAAAAATAGAGAGAAAGCAATCGAGATGCAGAATATGGTGGTGAGACCAACTGAATAGTTTTTTACAACTATATAAAAAATCGTAACTTTTATTAAAATTACTGTGTGTCAAATTAT
Source organism: Quercus gilva (assembly GCA_023621385.1). Classification (NCBI taxonomy): domain Eukaryota; kingdom Viridiplantae; phylum Streptophyta; class Magnoliopsida; order Fagales; family Fagaceae; genus Quercus; species Quercus gilva. The sequence continues at coordinate 42,223,798 of CM042482.1, read as the reverse complement.
TAGTGGTGAAAAAAAAGTTATAAATTTATGTAAAAATGTTATATAGTTTAATCACAATATAATTATACCAAAAATTATGATTTTTTAATAGAATCTCGTTAACGGATGTTTTTAAATATTTGATTAATAAATAAATTAAAGTTATAATACATGACAATTATAAAAAGTTGGCCAAAAAAAAAAAAAAATAGTTAATCCTTTTCCTTTCTCATACAAGATTTCTAAAATTAATTTCTAAACCGTCATTCTTTTACTTTTTCCTGACCAACAATTATCATACCTCGCGCTAGCTTGTCACATATTCTTTCTTTTTGAACAGTTCTGCACATGTTTAAAGTTTTTTTTTTCTTTTTTTTGAGAATCTGCACATGTTTAAAGTGTTTGACGAAATTTGAATAAAAAAAAAAAATCTTCTCACAAGGTTGAAGTCGAAGGGTTGACAGTTCTGTACATGGTTTTCGTGCAAACTATACATATGGTAGGATTTGGAAGTGTGAAGAGCTGTCAAGATCTAAGTGATGACTTGGGCCGAGTTCCAAAATTTGGTAGGGTTCAAATTGCAATTATTCATTTTAGAAATAAGACCAATTAGGGATATAAATTTGTGTTCACATGTTACATTTGTGTGATATTGACTTATGAATATTCAACTATATATGTTAACACAAACCCAATATATTAATTAAAAAGTTAGAATTTCTTGAGTTTAACACAATTTGTTTATTAAATAAGATAGTTGTGTTGATCTGTTTATTAAATTTTATCAAAGCAAAAAGAAAAAAAAAGTATTAACTCAATTGATTTGAACTACGAAAAAACCATACAAAATGAGTCATTCGGTAGTTTTGAGTTATTCGGTAGCATTAACTCAATTGATATGAACTACAATATTGAGTTCATACTACAATATTCAAAACTACCGAATAACTCAAAGCTACAGTATTAACTACAATATTGAGTTAATAGTTTGAAAAACCATACAATTGATCTGAATTATAAATTTTTCAATATTTTAGCATATAAGCAATATGTAAAACTAAATTTTCTGTGACTGTGAGTTCTATTCATATGACAGTTCAACGTAAAAAAGACAAATAAACCTATTTCCATAAAATTTAAATAATAAAAAAAATCACAAATGTAAAAATAAAATGGATAAGATTTTTTTATTATTTCCTGTATTAAAAAAAAAAAAAACCTTAAATTTCCGGGGCCCACTAGTATATGTCAGTTGTCAAAACGCTGGAATTTTTTTTTTTTGGAAAGAACCTGTCCTTTTTGCTGAAAATGAAAGAATTAAGAACTTGTCCTAATGTCCTTGATGAGGATAAGATTCATTTCGTGCATTCATGGTTTTCTCATTAATCAAATTCCAAAAAAAAAAAAAAAAAATCCAGTTTCAATGGTGAAAAGGTGATTTACTGCCTGGCCTCCAAAGTCCAAATTACTGTATTAGAAATATGTGGTAGAATTTTTCTTTTGCTGGGAAGAAAACTTTTATTGAACAATCAAACAAGAAGATACATACAAAGAAAAAACGAGAATTGAGAGATAGTAACTTGCAGAGTCCACATAGTGAAAATCCAATATAATGGGCTAATATATCTCTAACATAAACATATATTGCATTGGATTCGGGTCTTAATTTTCAGGAAAAGATTTATGAGAGATTGCAGAAAAAAGAAAGTCAAACGGAGCTTCTTGAATCAGAAGCTATAGATGGGTAACTATACCATATCAGGAAGTAAATTAAGGCAACACTGCAATTCCAATATTTCTGTGAAAAGCTCTAATGGGGTTGGTTTTATTTGCTAGGAATCGTCAAGAAGAACATGGGTTTAAGCGCTTAGCCTTGAATTTGTCCTTTTGATTAACTGTTTACCTGTTTTAAATCACAAGGCACCATTTTTTTAGCCAACCATGTTTTGATAAAAATTAAAAAGAGAGATAGAAAGAGGTGGTCTGAATATGCTAATTTGTCTAGCTATTCCTTTATTTTCTCTTCTCCTTCTGTATTAGACACACACATATTCCAACAGAATTTAACTATAAAATGGATTCTCTCTGAACCCTGACTGTGTACCTTGTTCTACTAACTTTTGGTTAAAGAAAAAGTAAATGATACCCGGTCTCATAATAAGTAGCTAAATATAGCCATTTTCATTCATTAGATAGAGAAGTAGCATAACATTTTCATAACCCAGAAGCACAAGACAAATCAAAATACCTGGTATATACAGGAAAGTAAAAACATGCTTGCTTTGGTAGCATATTACATAAACATTACCACAGGCTTAACCCAAACACCTTCCAAGTTCCAACACTCAAACACAACAACCCCCTCCCAATAAACACATACAATAGGAAAGCATATATTATATATACATGAGGAAGTGAACACCCACACTTAATAACTACTGCTTTGAGGAACCGGGCGATGGATTTCCCTTCGCCAAATCAGTAAAAATGTTCACCAAGACCTTATTGCCTCGCTTTTGAGGTAATTTCCCGAAAGAAGGGGCAGGATGGAGCTTCCCTTGCCAGGGATTTAGCTTGGCGCCGTTGGGATTTTCACTCATATCTACTACTAGCAGAGTCTCTCTCTTTTCCTTACTATAGGGCGTGGAATATTAGAGACTGATCGATGTGCAGCCATTTCCGTAATGTTCTATCTTTTTATAGCCATAGGGTTCAACTTGTTGCCTTATTTCAGTTTTTTTATTTTTATTTTATTTTATTTATTTATTTTTTTAGAATGTAATAAAAGCTATTACTTTTAAAAAATAATTGTCAGTACAGTGGTGAAAAAGTAGAATGGCGAATCTATATATATAATAGGAACATAATATACTGTATTATGTAAACCAATTGCTTCTCAAAAAAAAATGTAAACCAATTATATATATATATATATAGGTCCGTATCAAAGTGTAAATGTCTGAACCAATAGAGGGTGTTATCCTCACCCATTAAATAAAATATTTCAAAAAAAAGTTAAGAGGTTAAACTTAAAAAATAAAAAATGTAAAAAGTTTTGTAAAAGAAAGTAGAAAACTCAATCCTAAAAAACACAACGACGGAATCACGGGAGAATATACAGTCACTAAAGTTCACGTGGGTGGTGACGCCACCGTGGGGGCCATACATGACGACTAGCTATGGGTTGCGCCCAACTTGGACTAGTGAGTGAGACTGTACGTGAGATTGATATACATTAATTTGTCTAGAAGCCTTTGAATTCTTTACCGGCTTTTGAAACTTATGAACAAAGCAAAGACTGAGTGAATGACCACTCATAGTGATGCCGACGATGATGATGATGTTTTATACTATTATTAAAAGCATGTTTCCCTTGTGTTCATATAAAAATCAGTATGAAACTTATCCATATAATATTGTAATTAGCGCGCTGATAAGGGCGTAATAGAAAAAAAAAAATTGTTTTGGTTATTAATAGAGTTTAAAATTTGAAATGGGACTCATCAATCATGGCAGGATGTTCCTTTAAATTTTCTCCACTAAATCTTTTCATCCTATTTTTTAATTAAATAACAGTTAAAATAATAACTACTGCTGTCTATATAGAATACAAACTTTTTCTCTCAAATGTTACGTAGATTTTCATCAAATAACAGCAAGTATTTTACTGAGATGAGATGATATGGTAAAATGAATTGCAATTCATGACATAAAGGTACAAGTTAAAAAAATAAATTACATCTGTAATTTACCTATTCATGTAAGGTCCCGTCATTTTTTATTAAATATAAAACTGAGATATTTCACATATATGTAAAATTAAAACCAGAAAGTGGAAAGTGCAAACTTTTTTTTTTTCTTACAACAAATAGAGTGGAGGAATTTCAAACTTGAGTTTTATCATTTTGTTAAATACAATATGGTAAAATATAGTTAACATTGATTCATGAGGTTTGGCTAATATCTGTTAAGTCTAAAACTTTTCAAAATTAACCAATTTAGTCCCTAATCACAATGAAAGTAGAAAAATCAATAACAATTTAGGGTCCAAATTGCACTGCTTTAATACAAGTAACAACTCACAAAATTTATCTTTTCTAGTACAATATAAAACCTATAATTACCTTTAAAAAAATGACATTTTATTCACTGAAACATTAAGAAAGGTGACATTTTTCCCATGTATGTAGTTTTGAAATTGTCTTTTAATGGTCATAAATAAAGCATATTTCTAGTTTACAAACTAAGTTGGTCCTATTTTACAAATGGATAAGGTATAAGCATATTTAACAAAAAAAGAGTCCCTTCAAAAAAAAAAAAAGGTTATATATATAATAAAGCATGACAAAAATAAAGAACTGATATATACAGTAAAACAACCTTGCACTATGGTGTTGAATTATCAGCATTAAGTGGAATTTCAATTCATAAGTAAGTCCGACAATAAAAATAAATTCACTTTAGTGAGAAGTGAGGATGAGATCCCTTCCCATAGAACAAAGTTTTCTTCAAATTAGTTTGGAGAGAAATCCTACAAACTCATTATATATATATATATATATATATTTATATTGAGTGTAAATTTTGAAAATCTAACCGTTAAATTGCATGTTCTTATTACATCCTTAATGCTTACAAAATTTCAAAAAAATTAAAGATTAATTGTTATGTTATCAAATAAATGTTATAATTTCAAGTTTTTATAATCTAAAGTTATATAAAAAAAATAAGTTAATTGATCAAATAATAAATAATATCAGATTTAAACGAAAATGTTTTATCACGTGCGCTGAGGGTTGTAGCCAACTTGGACAGACTGAACTGAGTGATCGAGAGTGATATTACTTTTCTCTAGAAGAGTTTGAATGGTGCCCTGTGGCGTTCAAAACTTCTGACCAAGCTAGTGAATGGCCACCATGAGATTGAGTGATTAATAAATTATCAGATAGATAGCGTTTCTTATTTTTCTTCTATTTGTATGTATTTGCTTGTCTTTATTAACTTTTCTTTTCCCACGGTGCTGTGCATGGTCTTTTCTCACATTGGGTGGAAGTGAAGTTCTTCATCAGATGGGACTAATAGCATAATGATGATGATGTCGGTTTATACATTATCCTATTATGGATGATGATTCACATCTTTCCCGTGTATGCTAGAAAAATGTGTAAAATTTATACAATATTATTTAAAAATGACTCACATAAGTTCTTGTATAATTGTATAAATTTATAAGTTTGTTATAATAATTGTGTAAATTTACTCTAACACTATTTATCTTATATTTAATTGTTTATTATTTCTTTACCTGTCTTGGATGAAAGAAAATAGTGGATTATGGTTGTTGTGTGTGAAGAAAGAAATATAATTTTAAAAAAAATTAAGAAATATTGATATTTAATAAAATGTAGTGTAAAATAGATAATCTGTTATAGAGTGTTTTAAAAAGTGAGTATGTAAAATAGAAAAAATAAACTTATGCTAAAATAGACAAAAGGATTTGCACGAATTGATGCGAATGCTCAAGGATGAAAGAAGAGAGTGAATTATGGTTGTCGTATGTGAAGAAAGAAAAGCAATTTTAAAAATTAAGAAATATTGATATTTTAATAAAATGTAATATAAAATAGATAATTTAATGTGGGTGTTTTGAAAAGTGAGTATGTAAAATAGAAAAAATAAACTTATGCTAAAATAGACAAAAAGATTTACACGAACTGCTGTGAATGCTTTAGAATAAGCCAACATCTCTTGTATTTCTAATATATAATAAAAATCAAAATGAATTAAACTTTTTATTTATTTATTTATGAAAAGTATGAAACTTATCCATATAATATTGTAATTAGCCGATAAGGGCATAATAATAAAAAATTGTTTTCATTATTAATTGAATTTAAATTTGAAATGGGACTTTTCCTATATATAAAAAAGAAAAAGAAAAAAAAAAGAAAAAGAAAAAAGAAATGGGGCTCATGAGTCATGACAGGGTGATCCTTTAATTTTTCTCCACTAAACCTTTTTTTTAACCAAATAAAAGTTAAACTAATGTAATAGCAACTATTGTCTATTATAAAAATACAAACTTTTTCTCTCAAATTGTAGATTCTCATCAAATAACAGTAAGTATATTATTGAGATAACATGGTAACATGAACTAGACATGCTTTTCGTGTGTCTGAGTTTCTAGATTTTTTTTATTTTTATTTTTTTTTATAAGAGAGTTTCAAGATAATAAAAAAGAACTTTAAATCTTAGGTACAAGCTAGCTTTGTTGCCCCAGCACAACCATTAATTAATATATGGATTATAAGTTTTAATAATATGTCCATATAGATTTTTTTGGCCTTTTCTAATTCCTAGCTATCATTTGTATAATCAAAAGTTAGGAAGCCTAAACTAGCTGAGAACCATCCTCTACAATTTTCAATGAATTAAACTTAGATACTATATGAACCTAATATAAATCACGCTCTGAAGTCTGATCATAGCCTTATGATACTTCAAACAATTTAGATTCCCATGTCTTCGTCTTCAACGATGAATTCCATAAAGTAAGGTACGAGTTTATAATTTTTTTTTTTTGGGTAAACTGCAAATTACATCCCTAAAGTTTGGGGGTGACTGGATTTTACACCCTGAAGTTTCAAAATTTGGATTTTACCCTCTGAAGTTTGGTAATGTTTGGATTTCACACCCTAACGTTTCAGAACTTGGATTTTATCCTTTATATTTTAAAAGTTTTTGAATTTTACTCCCTAAAGTTTTGGGATGTTTAGATTTTACACCATAAAGTTTCAGAATTTTGAGGTGTAAAATCCATACAACCTAAATTTTAGAGGTTAAAATTCAAGTTTTGAAACGTTAGAGTGTAAAATCCAAACACTCAAAATTTCAGGAGGTAAAATCCAAATTCTAAAACTTCAAGGTGTAAAATTCAATCACTCCCAAATATTAGGGGTGTAAATTGCAATTTATCCTTTTTATTATTATTATTATTTTGATAAATGTTACGAATTTATAATTTATAAGATACATCTGTTCATGTAAGGCCTGTGATGTTTTATCAAATAGCAAGATACTACATATTTCACCCATATGTAAAAATTAAAACCATGAAGTGCAAACAAATTTTTTTTCCCTTACAACAAATAGAGTGGAGAAATTTTGAACCCTGAGTTCTATCATTTTGTTAAACACAATATTTATATCCATTGTTGTACTAACTTAATTTGAAAAAGGTCCTTAAACACTTTCATGAAATAGCAAATTGGAAAATAAAAAGTAATTTTCTTCATCAATTGAATCAAACACTCAAGTTTTCTCTTTTGGATGGAAATCAAACACTCATAAATTACTATCTGGACAAAGGTTTTTTTTCAAACACATAGGTTTTTTTTTCATTGCGTACAATTTATGAGGGGGTGTGGCTTCTGTGTTGCGATCATGTCTTGTGTCCATTTTCAAACACGTGTTATGATCGCAGCGGGTCCAGTATCACAAGACACTAGACAGAAGCCGCACCCTTTATGAGGCTATTTACATGTATTGTTTAAATAAGACACATGTTAAAAGTATAGTTATGGGGTAAAACTTTAAAAGACTAAAGCTTTCTCTAAGTAGTATGTGATGGCTTGCGCCCAGTTCAAGAGTTTGGTATGAATTATTGATTATGGAAATTTATTTTTCATCGATATCACACGGCCTATGTAAGATATAGGTAGTAAATCTATCTATATCTTATAGATAGTACATGGCCTACATAAGATAAAGTCATCATATAGGTAGATCTTTGAAGTTATTTGAATTTTAATGTTCCACCACTTTAGCTTAGCAGATCATATTATTATTGTGCTACATTGTACGAAAATGGGCATCTTTAAACCCAAAAACCAAAACCAAAAACAAAAGAACGAAAATGACATCCTTGAAGCTGGTAATTAGTGCCTTCTCGCTCAAGCCTTGTGAGTGGTGACTAGGCTTAGATTTCTCTGAAAATGACTAACAGGAAGAGAGAGAGAGAGATTTGGTCATTTTGTGATACCATATAAGCATATATATATATATATATATATATAGGGTTTTTCTTTCTTTATTTATTGATTATTATTTTTAATCAGTAACAATTGTATTAAATCAACAGTAATATACTTATATTGTTGTACACACCTTAATACATACAATTTTATACAAAATTGAAAAAAGCAATGATTTCAAAGTTAGAAATCATAACTTGAAGTAGCAATTTCATTAAATTTTTAAATTTTTTTTTATTTTTTATAAAAGTGTGTATAATAAACACTATCAAGCAAAATGCAAAGAACACAAAGCTACTAAAAGTCTAAAACTCTAACTAGACATGTGAGATGTGACAAACAATAGTAGTACCTCAAAGCCAACTCCAAGGAATCCTTACCGCAAATCAAGCCAACATACAAAGGCCACTGGTGAGAAAGACCTGATACTTTTACTTTTGTTTAACAAAAAAACAGATACTTTTACTTTTAAACTTTTTTTTATTATTTAAAAAATTAAAGATGGAAAAAAGGAATTTATCTAAAAGGGTTAAAATCAGATCTATCCAACGGCCCACGTCACATCCATCACGCACTTTAAAGTTTAAACAAACTGGATACACTAAGACATAAAACACGTACAGTAGGTAGATGGGTTTGATTAGGACAAGACAGCAATGGTGACAGTAATACGACGGTGGTTGTGGTGGCGAAGTTGTAAGAGGGCACAGCCAGCATGGCTTCTCTCAAAACATTTGATTCTGTGATCTCTCTCACATTTCTAAACTATTCCCATTTCTTCCAAATTTCTCTGTTTTGTTGCCAAGAAAATAATCAAAATATGCAATTAATAAGACAAACCAAAAATAAAATACCCCCTTGTATAAACACAACATTAGCTTAACATTATCATCATATATAGGCGGCACAAATATTACAATTGTAAAGCACGCTGCTTTTGGTGGTGCTTTTAGGATAATACAAAGAAGAATCACCAGTAGTGTAGGGTTGCATAAGCTTTACCCCAAATCCCAAACCCATGACACAAAGTACACTAGCAATTAGTAGTGCTAGCTTGTAAGAAAAGAAAAAAGAAAACCACTTACATATATTACATTTACATCGATCACATGAGAGGTCTGAGGAGAACACCCACTAATATACTCATACTAATAATATATAATTGATTATTTCCTCGCGGTAATGACATTGGCCATATCAGTAACAATTCCTGTAATGACTTTCGTTATGACCTTGCCTCGCTTCGGAGGTTGTTTGGTAAAATCAGGCCCAGTCCCCGGCCGGCCATTCCCTGTGGGCGGGTTTTGAGTTTTGATCGGTGACTTTTCCACCTTTATTTCCACTACTATCCATTTCCACTATCCCTCTTTGCCTCTTTCTTTCACTCTTTCACTCACTGGTCACTATAAAACCCCTTTCTAATAGATGATTGAAAAAACATAACCAGCGTTACGGCAACCCCAAAAGACATGAATAGAGTAAAAGACTATGTTATGTTTGAGATTAAAGTTTAAAGCCAACTTATTTTACTATTTAATTTATTTTTGTTATTATTCAGTTTATTTTTGTTATTATTTATTGATCTTTTTGTACTTTTTGGTACTATTCATAAATCTCACTATACTATTTTAATTAATTTTTTTTTATCTGTATCTACAGCACTATTTAACTTAGTTTTTATCTTAACAGATCATATTATTATTGTGTAATATTGTACGGAAATTGGCATCTTCAAAAAATAAACAAAAACAAAACAAAAGAATGAAAAATGAAATGACGTATCGTTAAAGCTGGTATGTGCCAATGTGGTGTTGACGTGTTGTGAGTTCTCACTCAAACCCGGTGAGTGGAGAGTGGAGACTAGGCATATATATTTCCTCTGAAAATGACTAAAAAGAAATTCAACACAGAGAGATTTTGGTCATTTTGTGATGCTCAGATGTAGGGTTTTTATTTATTTTATGAATCAGTATCGATTTGTATTAAACCAACAACTGATACAAAGAAATACATATAATCTAACAGACATCACACAGCCCTAAAGTTGCCACAAACAACAAAGAAATAAAAATTACAACAGTATACCAAAGAAGTAAAGAACTCTATAGCTAAGGCACATTGCCAAGAAAAAAAATCTACTAAAACAATTCCTAGACATGTGAGAATTGAGATGTGACACACCCCAAGTAGTACCCCAAGGCCAAGGCTAGGAACCCTTTATACAGCTAGCAAATTATATTAACATACATTGATACAAAGGCCACTGCCATCAAATCTCTTCATTCAAATGTCACTTATTTTTTCTATTATCTATTTAAAAAATTAAAGATTGAAAAGGAATTTATCTGAAATCATATTTATCCAACGTCCCACATCACATCCATCATACATTTTAAACAACGACGAAGATAAGACATGTACAGTCAAAGCAAGATAAGGCAAAAACGACGACGTTTTGCAAAGAAGGAAGATGGGTTTGGTTGGAAGACAACAAGGGTGTGACGTGACGGTATGGTGGTTGTGGTGGCGAAGCCTGAGTGGCAAACCTGACCATAATTTTAACCATGGATCGGTAAAAATGCCTTTTGGACTGTTCAATGAATATGAAATCAATTCTAAAATACATTAAAGTTTACAATGATCAAAACAACGAGCTGAATGCGAAAATTGGATTACTGGATTAATTGATCAAGTCATATCAAGTTTTAATGGTTAATATATATTCTTACAAATTAGTGCTTAGACCATATGATTATGATTAATTAAATTTGATTGGTTCTTAATTGGATTAATTAAATTGAATTGCATGTTGGAATCTCATTGATTTAAATTTTAAGACAGGATATATTAAAACGTATTGGATAATCGTTGAAAATAATTATGATTTTTGAATTTTAATGACTAATCTTGTAACAAAAGAGGGAAAGTTTAAATTAAAAAATTAGAACTTTTTTGGGGAACAATCTAGGGCCTATTTGGTAGAGTGGTTCAAATTTACATTTTTAGTTTTTAAAGAATCTTACATACATTTTCACACACTTTAAAAATATTTAAAACTCGTAATTATTATCAATCCAAAATTCAATAGTTTTCAAAATCATATTGTGTAGTCATTTTGGCATAGTAAACGTGTAAATAACGAAAAATTCCATTTCAACAAAAGATTGTTGCATTTTGAATTCTCTTTTTTGATATCATTAGTTTCACCTCAATCAATTTGTGAGTCAAAAGTTATAGTTATAACACTGAGACATACGCTAATAAGAAAACTCAGCTATAATCGACACTTTGACACAAAGATAGAAGTGCTGATCGAAAATTCTGTCTATGAAATGAATGTCACTCGGTACTCCAAAGTTAAAATTTTGACACCATTTTTCGACTATAACTTTTATTTAAACGTACAAGAGAGTAAGCATGAGTTTAAAAACTCCTAGATAGATGGATGAGATGAAAACTTAAATTTCCAAATCCTTTTCCCTCTATAAATACAAGAAGAAATCATTAAAGAAATGAATTTTTTGGCTCATTGAATTATCAAATTTAGTTGTGTGTTATTGTAGAAAGAAACAAAGTTGTTTTCATGCAACACTACTCTCGGCAAGATTCCATTAGCAATCATTTTCCACCTCCTAAACACCATCTTTCCAATCACTCAATTGATGGGACTGCTCTTATTTAAGAGCGTGGAAGAGCAATGTAATTAACAGCATAAAAGTCATAAAGTGGGACTCTACCATGGAAGGTACCGGCCTAATTGGGCTTCCAAGTTCCAAGAGCAAATTTCAACCTAAAGATCAAGTCCCCTATTAATGATAACATTTTATTATATTGGATGAGTTTCTACTGTTTTTACTTGTTGAATTACGTCCCCCTTGTGCTTTTAGCTTCGCAAATGTGAAAATGATATATGATTGATACAAAACGACAGAGAAGAATCATCATGCTTTGGAAAAGCAGCATTATATACGTTATACATATATCTGCAAATTGGAATTTTGGTTGGACAGAGACAAAATCATGATGCTTGGAAAAGCAAGAGTGTATACACATAGTTGCACTTGCATCGGACATTGTTTTGGTCTTGCCTTTTTTTTGCTGAATGGGGTCTTATCTTCATTCTTTGTTTTTAGATAAGTTATCTTCATTCTTCTCCCATCAAAAAAAAAAAAAAAAAAGGTTATCTTCATTCTTCAAAGCTACCGAGAGAAAAAAACAGAGAAAATAAAGCAACCGAGATGTATGGTGGCGGGACCAACAATTATAACACAATACAGTCAATAGTACTCAACTTTCGCGCCAATTTGTCACTCACATTTCTCTTTTTGAACAGTTCTGCACATGGTTTAAGGTTGATTTTTTGTGCAAACCACTATGCATATTAGGGGTGTCCACGGGTCGGGTTTGTGCCCAACCCGGACCCGACCCGAATTATTTGGGTGGAGGAAAATGTGGCCCGAAACTGACCCGGAGATCTGGTCGGATTTTTCGGTTCGGGTCTTGTCAGTTTTGGGTCTTGTCAGGTCGGTATCAAGTTTATCACCGGGGACGAAATCTAGCAGGAGCCGGTGAGTTCTGGGCGAGTTCTAGCAGAAATCTGGCCGGATCCGTCGAGATTGGACAAAAATTGGCTGGATCTATCAAGATTTTAGCCTAGATTTCGTCAGATAACGGCGAGATCTCGTCGGATCTACTTGGAAAATCGTTATACTTCGCCGGAAAGGTAAAGGATTCAGTTCGAGTCGGGTGTCACGGGTTTGGAAACCAAAAACCGACAATCGACCCGCGTGGGGTCAGGTTAGCTTCGTCGAAACCCACATCCAACCGTCGGAGTCGTTGGATCGGGTGGCGGCGGGTCGGACGCGGGCGGGTTAGCCGGGTTGAGCTGGTCTCCGGGTCTGATGGACAGTCCTAATACATATGGTAGGATTTGGAAGGTTTAAAATCTTTCTCTATGTGATGACTTGGGTTGAGTTCCAAATTTTAGTAAGGTTCAAATTGCTATCAATTATATGGGAATTATTGATTTTAGAAATATGACCTATAAAAGGGGGTTCTTAACTGTTATTTGGATTTTAATGTGCTATCTCCTTAACTTAAACATTTTTAAAAAATTTTTTTTTAAAATTTTATGGAAAGACTATGCTTCTCATTTATTGATTACCACAAAAAAGGAATATATCCTGAGCACATGCTTGCTCAATAAGGCCAGGAGTTTCCTCCAACCAAACCACAAAATCCCCAGTTTGTCTTGCAAATTGGGCTAGAATATGGGCCAGCTTGTTGCCTTGCCTTTTGACATGATTGAAAGAAATAAAACGAAAACTTTGGCCTAACAGTAAAATGCTAGTAACAATTGTCTCAATGTAGGAGGGGGCCTCCGTGGATCCTGAGAGAATCTGACATAGGCCAAAAGAATTGGTCTCACAAACAACCTCCCTAAAACCCATGTCCCAGGCGAAGTGGATCGCTGTCTCCATAGACTTTGCTTCAGCTTCCAAGGAGGCCAGAGGTGCTGTGCTCCTTTTGCTCATCGCTACCATCACATTTCCTTCCTAATCTCGTAGAACCATCCTTATGCTTGTGGCATTTAACTCTTTGAAGATAGCAGCATCCATATTTAACTTGTAAATTGGCTAGTCAAGGGGGTGCCACTTCATTGCTTCCGTGGGCTTGGGGAGGGGGGGGGGGGGGAGGGGTGCACTATATCTATTGCTGCTCGATACTCCTCCACCATTGATAATACTCTTTGCATAATTGACTTCCCAAAACTACGGGAGCCTCCATGGCGGACTGAGTTTCTGGTTTTCCATATTTCCCAGCATAGTTTCATAGTTTTCTCAAGGAACCCGGAGCCATTAAACCTGCATTTCACAATCTGCCAGACCACATCCATGAAACTCCACCACTTCTCGATTTGAAAGGGGAAGACCAGCTTACTATTGCCCTATATATCTTTAACTTTATCACAAAGCTAGAACACATGACAATTAGTTTCAGGTTCTTTACCACAATCATTGCAGAAATCATCCTTCGTTATCATTCTTCTCTTCAAATTCACTTTGTTGGCAAGGATGTTTCGACATGCCCTCCAGGCAAAATTTTTGACTTTATTTGGAGTTTTTATGCTCCAAATCCTCTTCCAAACTTGCCTCACTTCTGTGACATTCGAGCTTTCCCCTCCCCTGATATTTCTACTATCATCCATGATCAAAAGGTAGGAACTGCGGACTGTGAATTTTCCATTGGCTGTACAGGCCCAAACAAGCTTATTTGGAGGTAGTTTGATGATGAGGATATGCCTAGAACCATATCTGCCTTGTGAGGCCAGAAGATTTGCCTAACCAGGGTAGCTTTCCACTCTTTCTTCTCAGGGTCGATGAGTTCACTGACTTTGGCATCATCCCCAAGGATAGTTTTTGGAGAGATGTAACTTTAGAACAAGCCCTATGGGTATCACTTGTAAGAGATGCAACTTTTTCTTCATATATTAATAAAGAAGTAGACTTGTTTTGTCTCTTTTATTTTTCGCATATTCTTGTTTCTTGTGATTGTTGACTTCTGAATGAATTTTGTTGCTGTAAACTGTATTGTTTTGGTGTGTTTTTTTTTTTTTTTTTTAAAGTGTTGCTCTTGATTTTTTTCACACCGATCGTTGCACTTGCTAGTGCACAAGTCCTTTCCACAGATGGCGTCAATTGTATGGACTCAATTTGTAATGGACCCATGACAATAAAATTTGTAGAGTGTGGGTAGAAGGGCTTGGCACCAGCAAAGCAAGCAGTTTGATGACATGAAATTCATAGGAATAAGAACAAAAGAATTTGACTAAGTCTTTCTAAGGATAATCATCATCCCCTAGGTTAAGTGTTTATGAGGATATTTATAATGATCTTGACTAAGTGTTTATGAGAACCATAGCAATGATTTTTGCTGGGTGTTTATGAAGGAAATTCATCCTCAGCCCAATCCGAGGATCCGGCCCAAGGATCTCTTTACTTAGAACTGACATATCTCCGGAATTCCCCCCCCCCCCCACCTCTATTTGGCGGGGGTGCTCTCTCTTATATATCTTTGTTTAGTTGATCTCTGCCGTTTACTTATTGATCATCCAAGCTTATACTTGAGTGCTTGTCCCATCAACCGCCTTTGCAGGCTTTCTGTTAGTTGAAGCGACCAAGGCATCTCTGTTGGCTGGTTAATTCATCATTGATGTGATCAGAATATCGGTGGCATGCATTTAATGGGGGAGTGACAGCCCCTATCCTTAGACGTCAGTACGCCGAGGACATGGGCCTCCTCGGCGAGGTCCCTAAATGACTTGGGCCTCGTCCGTTTATCCTCGGATTATGCTCTCTCTCTCTCTCTTTTGGCGTGGACTTTGGGCCTGATGTGGAGTGGGCCGGAGTCACCAAATATTTGGGGCCCCACAATAATTATAACCATAATTAATTCAAATGGATAAAGTATAATTAAAGAGTAGAATTATGACAAATACATATCAAACTTTGGAAAAAAAAAATTTATGAACTGATACAGAGAAGAACCTTTTACTTGTACTATGGTTTTGAATTATGAGCATTAATGGAATTTTTTCTTGAAAATTCAACATAGAAAATAAGCCACTACTTTAGTAAATTGAGGATAAGACCCTATCTATGAGAGTTGAAAAGGTTGCTATCATGCTTCGAATTGAAAACTTTAAGCCAACTTGGAATGAGTGAGTGTGATGCTACTTTTCTAGAAGGGTTGAATTATGTTCTGGCGTTCAAAACTTATGGCCAAAGTAATAAACACTAATCTAGTGAAGGAGCACCATGAAAAATGAATGATTAATTAGCAGATGACGTTCTTTGTTTTTCTTCTATTTAATTAATAAGTCCTGTTAAAAGATATATTTAAAACATTTGAATGAACCAAGTAAAGTTTCGATACCATTTTTATGAAAAATATAAAAAGTTGTAAAAAAAAATAGTCAATTATTTTTTTTAATAAAATTTTTAAAAATAATTCATTTATAAATGCTCTTACGATATTCATTGAAATTTCTTTTATCTAGATTGTCTTTATTGTTAACTTTCTCTCCCCTTTGGCCTTTCCCACATGGGTGGAATAGTGAGGTTCTTGACTAGTAGGGACTGGGAGCATCAAGATCATAACGGCAGCGATTATGATGATTATACTATTATTAAAAGTTAATTTACCTTGTGTTCATAATATATAGTACTCATAAAAATCAGTAGAAAACTTATCCACCTAATTAATATTGTAACTAGCTTATAACTTCATACATATGCTTGAAATACATTTACAAATAAGTATAACTAAAGGCATATATTCAAATAAAAAAAATAAAAAAAAACTAAAGGCATATTAAAATTTTACCAAATTTATATTTGTTGGCGCATTTTAATATTAATCAATTAATATAAATAAATATTACAACATAAATGTAAAAAGATGGGGGAGTAAATATGGAAAATGAGGAGTTAGTGAAATTGTTTAATCTCACATTGAAAAAGAGATAGACTATTTTATTTTTTTTTAATTGTGGTGATTAATGGGTTAATATAAATTGACTCAGATATTGGGCTAGATACGTGCGCAAGGGGGAGGTGAAGTTAGTTCAAATAGTGTTGTGTATTTACTTTCTCTTCAAATTAATAATATTCAGAAGTATTATTTTGTTTTTCTTTATGTTATTTCCATTATTATTGTGTTTGTACCAACAATTTTAAGGAGATTCAGTCATGGAACCTACACAAGAGAAACCAAATGAGACTGTTGGAGATCTCAACAAGCCCTTTCACTTTAAGGGAGCCCACTTCAAGAGGTGGAAATGAAATGTCCTCTTTAACTTGAGTCCTCTCAAAGTCGCCTACATCCTCACTGACAGGAATCCATCAAAGATTTCTACCGATGAGATGAGTGAGGAAGAATATAGTCTCCATCAAGAAAAAATAGATAAGTATACAAAAGGTGAATACAATTGTTGCTCTTATCTTTTGAATTGTCTTCCTGATCATTTCTATGATTATTATAATACAACTTATAATTTTGCCAAGAAAATTTGGAAAGTTTTACAAAGCAAGTATGATACCGAGGAGGCTGGTGCAAAGAAGTATGCTGCTAGTAGATTTTTCCATTACCAAATGGTGGATGGAAAATTAGTGGTGGATCAAGCACAAGATTTCCAAATGATTGTGGCAGAATTGAGATCCTAAGGCATAAAGATTGGAGATAATTTGGTGGTAGCTGGCATAGTTGATAAACTACCACAATCTTGGAGGGAGTTCCAAAAGCTTTGTAGCACAAACAAAAGGAGACATCTTTGGAGACTTTGATCACACGCATCCATGTGGAGGAGGAGGCTAGAGGACAAGATGCACTCATGACACAAGAGAGCAATAGTAATTCCACCACAAAGGTAAACCTTATTTTAGCCAATAATAATATGCCCAAAAATTATTTTCCTAGAAATAGTCAATTGAAACCTAAAAAGAGAGCCTTTAAAAAAAAAAAATAAACCTTAAGGAAGCAGAAACCCAAATAAAAATTACAATAAGAACCAAGGACCCCCTCACAAGATCAGTTTAATAAATTCTGTTTTGTTTGTGGCAAAAGTGGGTATATTACTCGATTTTGCAAATTTCGGAAACGTGAATTTGTCATGCAGGCTAACGTAACTGAAGAGCCTTTTGTGGCTATGATTATAGACATCAATATGGTGCAATATGTTGAAGGGTGGTGGGTAGATTCTAGTGCTAATAGACACGTTTGTTATGACAAAAATTGGTTCAAGTTGTACACTCCCTTTGAAGAAGAAAAAACTGTTATGCTTGGTGACTCTAGCAAAACCAAGGTTCTTGGGAGTGGTGAGGTTGATTTAAAATTCACTTCTAGACATGTGCTAACATTGAAAGATGTACTTTATACTCTGTC
Organism: Quercus gilva; assembly: GCA_023621385.1. Classification (NCBI taxonomy): domain Eukaryota; kingdom Viridiplantae; phylum Streptophyta; class Magnoliopsida; order Fagales; family Fagaceae; genus Quercus; species Quercus gilva. Next base: position 42,205,844 of record CM042482.1, on the reverse strand, counting down.
CATGAGGAAGAAATTGATGTCAAGTTTTTTACTTAATAAGGCTGGCTAAGTTGTACACTCCCCCTTTGAAGAAGAAAAAACTGTTATGCTTGGTGACTCTAGCAAAACCAAGGTTCTTGGGAGTGGTGAGGTTGATTTGAAATTCACTTCTAGACATGTGCTAACATTGAAAGATGTACTTTATACTCTGTCCATGAGGAAGAAATTGATGTCAAGTTTTTTACTTAATAAGGTTGGCTTCAAGCAAACTATAAAATCTGATAACTATGTAATCACTAAAAATAGATTATTTATGGGCAAGGGTTATGCTTGTGATGGAATGTTTAAATTGAATGTTGAGAATACTAAAGCGTCTACCAATTCAGTTTATATGTTTTCTTCTATTAATTTTTGGCATGCTCGTTTGTGTCATATAAATAGTAGATATGTGAGAATTATGAATAGTTTAGGATTAATTCCAAGATTGTCAAAAGATTTTGAAAAGTGTGAAACTTGTAGTCAAGCTAAAATTACAAAAAGGCCTCATAAAAGTGTTGTAAGAAATACCGAATTACTTGAGTTAATTCACTCTGATTTATATGAATTTGGGGGAATTTTAACTCATGGAGGAAATAGATATATTATCACTTTTATTGATGATTTCTCAAAATATACAACTATTTATTAGTTGAAAAATAAAAGTGATGCTTTTAAAAATTTCAAGATTTTTTTTAAAAAAGTTGAAAATCAATTCAGTAGAAAAAAAAAAAAAAAAAAGTGATAGAGGCCGTGAGTATGAATCAAGTGCATTCAACTCATTTGTTTAGTTTTTGGGAATTATTCATGAAACTACTGCACCATATTCACCTGCTTCTAATGGTGTGGTTGAAAGAAAAAATATAACTCTAATTGAGTTAACAAATGCCATGTTAATTGAATCTGGAGTACCTTTACATTTTTTGGGTGAAGCTATTTTTACTGCATGTCATGTTTTGAATAGAGTGCCACATAAAAAGTCATATATCACACCTTTTGAGATGTGGAAAGAACATAAGCCAAATTTAGAATATTTGAGAGTATGGGGTTGTCTTGCTTATGTAAGGCTTATTGACTCTAAAATACTTAAATTAGGTATAAGAGCTATTACCTGTACTTTTCTTAGTTATGCAATTAATAGTGTAGCCTATAGATTTTTTGATCTTGAAAACAAAATAATTTTTGAATCTAGTGATGCAATTTTTCATGAAGAAAAATTTCATTTTAAATTGAAAAATAGTAGGGGTGAAGAAAATATTTTGTCACAACCTAGTTCTTCTACTTCAAATTTACAAAATCAAGAAAATTTTGAAATGGAACCTAAAAGGAGTAAAAGAGCTAGAGTTGAAAAGGATTTTGGTCTTGATTATTATGTTTTTAATATTGAGAAAAATCCCCAAAATTTAAAAGAGACTTTAACATTCTCTGATGCTATATTTTGAAAAGAGACTGTAAATGATGAGATAGAATCTCTAATTTCTAATAGAACTTGGAAATTGGTAGATCTTCCACCGGGTTGTAAGACCATTGGTTGTAAATGGGTCCTTAGAAAAAAGTTGAAATCGGATGGATCAATAGATAAGTTTAAAGCTAGACTTGTTGCAAAAGGTTTTAAACAAAAAGTTGATCTTGATTTCTTTGATACATTTTCTCCGGTAACAAGAATTACATCTATTAGACTATTAATTGCTATTGCTGCAATTTTTGTTTTGAAAATTCCTCCAATGGATGTAAAAACTGCTTTTCTAAATGGGGACCTAGAGGAAGAGATTTATATAGATCAACTCAAAGGCTTTGTAGAACCTGGACAAGAAAGCAAGGTATGTAAGCTAACTAAATCTCTATACAGCTTAAAACAAGTACCAACATAGTGGCATGAAAAGTTTGATTCCTGCATGATTGAGAATGGTTATAAATCAAATGAATGTGATAAATGTATTTATTCTAAATCATGGAATAATAAACATGTTATTATTAGCCTCTATGTGGATGATATGTTGATTTTTGGCTTAAATATGCATGTTATAAATGAGACACAAAATATGCTTAAAAGCCATTTTGATATGAAAGATCTTGGTGAGGCTAATTTTATTTTGGGTATGAAAATTACAAAAACATGTGATGAGATATTTCTTGATCAATCACATTATGTTGAGAAAATATAATTTTCATGATCACAAAAGTGTAGCTACTTCTTTTGATTCTAGTGTTCATTTATTTCCTGTGAATAATGATGATGAGATTTTTAATCAAAATGATTATGCTAGCATTATTGGTAGTTTGCGTTATGCTATTGATTGTACTAAACCTGACATTGCATATGCAGTAGGAGTACTTAACAAATTTACTAGCAAGCTTAGTAGAGATCATTGGCTAGCTATTGAGCGAGTCATGAGATATTTAATTGGTAATAAAAGTTATGGCTTATTTTATAAAAAATACCCTACTGTGATTGAAGCTTTTAGTGATGCATATTGGAATACTTTGTTAGGTGATTCTCTCTCTACCATTGGTTATATTTTTATCATAGGTAGTGGTGTTATTTGTTGGAAATCTAAAAAGCAAACAATAATTGCTAATTCAACAATGGAAGATAAATTAATAGTATTAGCTTTAGCTAGTGAAAAGGCAAATTGGCTTAGAGATTTATTATATGAAATTCCACTTTGGGAAAAGCCAATTTCAACTATATTAATTCATTGTGATAGCACTGCTGCAATTGGTAGAGTTAAAAACCGTTATTACAATGGTAAATCCAGACCTATAAGAAGAAAGTACAGTCGTGCGATCTTATTTGAGTAGTGACATCATAACTATGGATTATATTAAATCTAATGATAATCTTGCAGATCCATTTACTAAGACCTTGTCAAAAGATAGAGTTTGGAATACATCGAAGGGGATGGGACTAAAGTCCATAGATTCATGAGCCATGTATGAGGATACCCAACCTAAGGACCAGAGATCTTGAGAATTGGGTTCAGTGGGAAAAACAAATCATACGATAGTAGTAAGAAATGCACTATTTATTTATTTTTAATTATTTATTTTGTAAATAATTTTTTAATTATTTATCCCTATAATGTAACTACATTTATCCTGTAATGTGGAGATGTTGAGTAAAAAACTTTTAATGAAATTTGTAGCTCGTATAAGTGGGGTGTCAGAATTACGGGAACACCCTTGACAAAATTTCACCTATGTGAGTGGGGGGTGAGGTCGCTCCCTATGAGATTTGGACTTAATCTCAAATACACTCATGAAACTAGGATCAGCACACGACCATAAAGTGCTAGCTAAAAAAGCTCATATCAACACATGGGTTGTTATGTGTAAGCAGTGACATTTAATTTCCCTAAAACAGTCATAGTTCAAGTCGGAAACCACTACGACTCTGGAGTTGAGATCACTGTTTTACTAAGTGAAGGTTCAATGCATAGCACACCTTCATGATGCATAGTGACCCGTCTTTCCCTAGTAATCTCTCTTTAACTAAAAAATTTAATATTTAAATGAGTGGGGGAGAGCATTTTAATATTACTCAATTAAAATGAATAAATATTACAACATAAATGTAAAAGAATGTGGGAGTGAATATAGAAGTTGAGGAGTTAGTGAAATTGTTTAATTCCACATTTAAAAGGATAGAGACTATTTTTTTTTTTAATTGTGGTGATTAATGGACTAATATGAATTGACTCAGATATTGGGCTAGATATGTGTGCAGGGGAGGGGGGGTGAATGGTGGAGGTGTCAAAAATGGAAATGAAACAGCCTCTTAGATCCTCCTACTTGACAGCCCATTCAAAATAATTACCATATCCGTTGGTGAGTAAATGACCCAAATTAATACTCAATTTTTATTATGGAAAATGAAGAGTCATTAACCCACTTAATGGATTATCCATTTGGGAGGATGTTCTTTCTGGTGGAGTGTGTTGTGTATTTAACTTCTCTTCAAATTAATAAATTCAGAAGTATTATTCAGTTTCATTTTATGTTATTTTCATTATTATTGTGTTTGCACCAACAATATATAAAGTTTGTAATTTGAAAATATAAAATAGATACTTATAAAATAAATATAATTTTATTTGAAACAAACGAAAATAAATAAATAAATGAAAGATTGTTTAACTTGTTATCTATTAAATTCTTAATATTGGTTTGTACTACCACTATAATAATAATAATAATAATAATAATAATAATAATAATAATACTATATAAGAAAACAAATATTGATAGAAAATTTTGTTAATTTCCTGTTATTTGTAGTTTACGTTGATTTGAATTTGGTCTATAAACCATTCAAACCATTTTAAAACGGTGACATATGTCCTTCCAACTTGACCCAACTAAACTCCACACCACCTATGTTTAAGCTGGATACTTGAGTTTGTTGGGTTTTATTAAAAAAAATTAAAAAAATAGAAAATCATTCAAACCATTTTAAAGTGTTTAGTGAAATTTGAATAAATAAATAGCAAATTCTTACTAGTTTTCATCTGATCTCACCACTAATATTACATTTTTACTTATCAATAACCACCTACCACATCAGCAGCTTGTATAATAGTTTGTGGCTTCAACATTTTCCTAAATAAATCTTCCCAAAATGTTGATTTTTGATACAAACGAAATGAGTATAAATGGTATAGATGTAGAAGGGTTAAAGCTTTTTAGACTTTCTCTCACTTCATTTCTTTTATCTCAACTATTTTAGATCTCACTTTATCTTTCATCTGTCTCTTTTTGCCTTTTCATTTTGTAGATAGAAGGAAAGTATAAAACTTTTGTGTGTGTGTGTAATGTTGATATATTTAACTTATCTTTTTATTAAATTTTGTATAATTTAAGTTTCTTATTGACAATTCTATTTTAAAAAAATTCGTACGTAGAGCCGCCACTAGTCCCAAGACTCTTATCCCATGGATGAGCATGGAGAACCTCTTGAAAAGCCATTACTCCTTGTAAGAACAAACTTGTCAATTAGATGAAGGAACCTCATCGATGTCACAACAGGGTTACTTCTTGCTGCCGAAAGACCTCAAAGAGAGAGAGAGAAAGAGAGAATTAATAGTTTTATTTATTGTGTTGATGAACAATATCTCAACAAGTGTATATTGAAGGTTCACAAATTAATTTGGTCCACTGTATATTAAGCCTAGTTGATGTAAATTGGTTTTAATTAACTAGCTGTATCTTATATGGAGAAATTATTAGGTCTACCAAGAAGATTATTGACTTGGTCTTCCTAGTCTTTGTAACCAATAAAACACTACTATATATACAAATGTGACATCACCTATTGGTCTTCATTTTTAATTCTCCCACCTTATTTCCATATGACATCACATATTTACATAAACAATATTATTTAATTAGTTAAGAGAATCACGTCAATAATTCCCTCGATGGACTCAATAATTTTTCCTATATATGCGGTAAAAGTTTGATTGGTTAAACTTGATGGGAATGCTCTTATCTAAAAGGGCGTGGAGCAACAATGTGACAACATAAAAGTCATAAGTGGGACTGTACCACGGATTGGAAATGTGATGCCCCCCTAGATATTTTAGTAGCTTCCCAAATGTGAAAACGATGTGATTGGCAAAGGCAAAATGGCAAGTACATTAATACATATAGCGCAAATGGGGTTCACACTACAGTCATGGCATTTGTAAATTGGAATTTTGGTTGGACAGTAAAAAGGAAGAATCAATCGATCACGACGCTTGGAAAAGCATATAGTTGCATCAGGCATGGTTTTGGACCTTTTGGTCTTATCCTCATTCTTGAAAGCTACCAAGCGTGCGTTTGCCTAGCACGTTTGCAGCTTGTTGTCTTTTAAAACTGGAATTTACTGCACTGTAGCGGTTTCAGCCAACAAATAAAGACTCACGGCAGATTATCACGGCAGATTATTTGCTACGGTGTTTTGTTACTGTTTACATTTTAAAATTATTTTGCTACAATATTTTTAATTTTTAATTTTCAGTAAAATAAATAATATTTAAATAGGCCTCAAATACCAAATACCAATTAAAGTTGGAGAAAAAAAAAAAAAAAAAAGAGAGAGAGAAAGCAATCGAGATGCGGAATATGGTGGTGAGACCAACTGAAAAGTTTTTTTACAACTATATAAAAAATTGTAACTTTTATTAAAATTACTGTATGTCAAATTATTAGTGGTGAAAAAAAAGTTATAAATTTATATAAAAATGTCATATAGTTTAATCACAATATAATTATACCAAAAATTATGATTTTTAAATAGAATCTCGTTAATGGATGTTTTTAAACATTTGATTAATAAATAAATTAAGTTATAATACATGAAAATTATAAAAAGCTGGCCAAAAAAAAAAAAAAATTAGTTAATCCTTTTCCTTTCTTTACAAGATTTCTAAAATTAATTTCTAAACCGTCATTCTTTTACTTTTTCCTGACCAACAATTATCATAGTAAAGTGGGTGAGGTTCTCAGACTAGGGTTTAGGAGCCTTGCGCTCTCTACACCCTAGCCTGTAGTATTGTGGTTCCTTTCTCCCTGAGAAAGAAGAGGGGTCCCTATAGTAACTTGGTTACTGTTAGGTGTGGTTTCTGACTTCATAAGAGTGTTGTGGAGTTCAGAGTTAGGGCGCATGAAAGAGTTAACGCGACGGTGTGATAGGTTATCTCTTTCCGCAAGGGAAGACAAGAAAATTACTCTATCACAAAAGCAGGGGAAGCTTAGCTATGTAGTGGCAGCGAAGTTTTTTACTAGGAGAGCTTTGAACATGGAGGCTGTGGTGCGAACGTTTCGTCCTCTATGGCGAACGAAAGAAGGTTTTGAGGTTACGAATGCAGGGAATAACATGCTTCTGTTTGCGTTTGAAAGAGAGGTGGATGCCGAAAAAGTTCTGATGGGAGAACTGTGGTCTTACGATAGACACCTGGTGGTGTTGGAGCAGTTTGATGGGAGGAAAACTATATCAGAGCTAGATTTTAAATTCTGCTCCTTTTGGATACAACTTCACAATCTCCCATTCAGGTTCATGTCTCCAGAGACTGCAATGGAAATAGGAGAAACTATAGGTTTGGTGGTTCGGTCTCATGATGTTTTGGAGATGAAAGGAGGGTCTTTTATGCGTGTTAGGACCACCATTGATATTTCAGTCCCTCTCTGTAGGGGACGTAGAATTGTATTTGATGAGGATAACGAGGGATGGGTAGAATTTCAATACGAAAGATTGCCGAATCTGTGTTATTGGTGCGATATGCTCACTCATGACGATAAGGAGTGCGAAGTGTGGCTTAAAAGCAAAGGAAAGTTGTCAATGAACAGCCAACAATTCGGTCCTTGGTTGAGAGCCCATCAGTTCAGTCCAGCCAGACGCCAGACCATGGAGGTTAAAGGTTTTGAGATGGACCCTGTTTTGCATCGTCTAGATAGGGGCGGTGGAAAGGAAGGTGACTCTTCCTTGGGGAGATTGAGTTCTGGTCAGATGCAGGAGGTGTTGATTGATAGAAGGGCAGCGGTGGCAGGGGATGCCCCAGAAGTGTCAGTATTGATGTCTGGAGAAAAATCAGTAAATCCCGAGGCTGGAGCATCTGAAAATACTCCACTCAGCAACCCGGATTTTGAAGCAATCATTCAGGATATAGATAACGCAATTAATATGGAGATTCAGACGTCAAATCATGCGGAGATTACGGTAGAGACTGGCTGCCCAAATAAGAAAGAATGAAGGGAGTTGGCATTAGTTATAAACGTGGAAGATAGTAAAGATAAGGGGTTAGCTGATAGGGGGGGTGGGCCTATTAAAGCTTTTGTTTTGGGCTGGGCTGAACCCAAATCATTGTCTAAAAAGGGCCAGGTGGGCCAAAGAAAAACAAATAAAGGGGAAAAAGGTGTGACTTGGGTTCTGCTGGGCCTAACGCAATTAGTGGACGAGAAAAAGGCTGTTGGACCAGAAAATCCCCTAGGCCTAAGCAGGTTACTACAGAAAAAGATGGGAAAGAAGAGGTGGGCTTGAAACGCAAAGGAAGGAAGGAAGGCAGCCTAGAGAGTGTTAAACAGGAAAAGGAAAAAAGACAGAAAACGGAAGAGGAGACGAAGAAGCTGAGCGTATTATTTGCTACGCATTTAGGATCGGCGGAGGCTGCTGGACAGCCCCGCCGGACGCAATGAGTCTACTGAGTTGGAACTGTCGGGGGCTTGGGAACCCCCAGACAGTGAATGCCTTAAAAAAGGCTATTAGGATAGAGAAACCCATTTTGGTTTTCTTAATGGAAACTAAGTCTAATAAGGAGTGGATGATATATGTAAGGGACAGATGTGGGTTCAAGGAAAGTTTTGTGGTCCCTAGCCTGGGCGCCAGTGGTGGGTTAGCTCTTTTCTGGAACTCGGAGAATAAAGTAATGGTTAGTAGCTCTTCTCAATCTCATATCGATGCAAAAGTGGAGGGTGTTAGTATTGGGGGTGCATGGCATTTAACGTGTTTTTACGGTAATCCGGTAACGTCGTTGAGGTTAGACTTATGGAGGTTACTCAGCTCTCTATGTGATGGGTCTGGTCTTCCATGGTTGGTGTTGGGAGACTTTAATGAAATTTGTTGGGCTTTAGAAAAGGAGGGAGGTGCTCAAAGGCCCAACCAACAAATGGCAAGGTTTAGAAATGTTATTAACTCCTGTGGGCTGAAGGAAGTTGAGTTTAGTGGGCCCAAGTTTACATGGATCTATCAAAAGAAGGATGAGTCTTAAATAAGGGAACGACTAGATAGGGCACTTGTATCTGCGGAATGGTCCATGAAGTTCCCTTCTGCCAAACTCTATCATCGGTCCACTTCGGTATCTGATCACAGCCCTATCCTTCTACATCTTACAACCATAAAGAAGAAAAAGAAAGTAAAAAGGAATTTTAGATTTGAGTCTATGTGGTTACAAGACCAGAGGTGCGAAGGTGTGGTTGTGGATGCATGGAATGAAGGTCTGGTGGATGGGTCGGACTTTCCGATTCTCAAATGTTTGGAGTCGTGCAGGCACAGGTTGGAGGTTTGGAATTTGGCTGAATTTGGGCATGTGGGCAAGGAGATTTCTCGGCTTCAGCGGCAACTAAAGGAGCTGGAGTTGCTGGCCGCCTCCCCAGATACGATCAAGGCTTTGAAGGAAACTAGAGTGGATCTAAATTGCTGGTTAGAAAGGGAAGACACTATGTGGAGGCAAAGATCCAGGCAGAATTGGTTTAGAGAGGGGGATAGGAACATTAAGTTCTTCCATGCTAAGGCCTCTTCTCGTTTCCAGAAAAATTTCATTGAGGGGGTTTTTGATGCCAACGAAGTATGGCGGGAGGAGGATTGGGAGATCGAAGATGGCTTTGTGAAGTATTACTCTGATTTATTCACTTCATCCAATCCCTCGGATTTCTTTGAAATTGTGGATGCGGTGCAACCAAAAGTGTCTTCGGATATGAACCTGAAACTCATCAAGGTTTTTGAGCCTGGGGAAGTACAGAGGGCTCTAAAACAAATGCACCCTTTAAAGGCTTCGGGCCCAGACGGTATGCCCCCCCTCTTTTTCCAGCATTTTTGGCCTACGGTTGGCAATTTGGTTACTAAAATTGTGTTAGATTTTCTCAATCATGGTGTTATTCCCCCTAAATTTAATGAAACTCACATCGTTTTAGTCGCAAAAAATAACAATACCAAAAGAGTGTCTGATTACCGCCCTATAAGTCTCTGCAATGTTATATATAAGCTAGCATCCAAAACCCTTGCAAATAGGCTTAAAAAAATTCTGCCCCTCATTATTAGTGAATCACAGAGTGCCTTTGTTAACGGTAGACTTATTTCTGATAATGTGTTGATAGCATTTGAAACTATGCACCATATTGGTCAGAGGAAGAGGGGTGTAGTGGGGGAGATGGCTCTTAAGCTTGATATGAGTAAGGCGTACGATAGGGTTGAGTGGTTATGCCTTGATAAAATTATGGAAAAGTTGGGTTTCCACCAAAGATGGAGGGTCTTAATGAAACAGTGCATCACTTTGGTATCCTATTCTATTAGAATTAATGGGAAACCACGGGGACATATTATCCCGACGAGGGGCCTTCGACAAGGTGATCCCCTATCTCCCTACCTTTTTCTCTTGTGTGCGGAAGGCTTATCGGCACTTATTAAAAAATCTGTCACTATGGGAGTTTTGGAAGGAGTTACTGTATGTAGGAGAGGTCCTAGGATTTCTCACCTATTTTTTGCTGATGATAGCATTATTTTCTGTAAGGTGACCAAAGGGGAATGTGATGAGGTGCAACGGGTATTGAATGTTTATGAGCAAGCTTTGGGGCAGCAGCTCAACAGAGCAAAAACAGCCCTTTTCTTCAGCAAAAACACGAAGGAGTCTATAAAGGAAGTGATTAAGACAAGATTTAGGGCTCAAGTCATAAAGCAACATGAAAAATACTTGGGACTGCCCTCGCTGGTGGGAAAGAACAAGAAAAATTCCTTTAAGGAAATAAAAGAAAAGCTGACAAATAAACTTGCTGGTTGGAAGGAAAAACTCCTTTCGAAGGCAGGTAAGGAAATACTGATTAAAGCTGTGGCCCAGGCAATCCCATCCTACTCGATGAGTTGCTTCAAGATCCCTGATTTGTTGTGTAATGAAATGACGAGCATAATTAGAAGTTTTTGGTGGGGTCAATGCAAGGAAGAGAAGAAGATGGCATGGATTAGTTGGGAGAGACTTTGTACTCCGAAAGCCCAAGGTGGGATGGGTTTCAAGCAACTAAAACTTTTCAACTTGGCTTTGCTGGCAAAACAAGGGTGGAGGCTTCAATTGGGAAAAGATTCCCTGTTACATAGGGTATTTAAAGCTCGATATTTCCCTAGTTGTGAATTTGTTCAAGCTGAAATGGGGCATAACCCATCCTACGTTTGGAGGAGCATTATGGCTGCACAAGAAGTGGTGAAGAAAGGTATCTGTTGGCAAGTGGGTAATGGTCGGAAAATCCAGATCTGGAAAGACAAGTGGCTACCTACTCCGTCTCAGTACAAGGCAATATCGCCCCCTTCCCTGCTTCACCATAAGGCACGGGTAAATGAGCTTATTGATGGGGATAATGGGGTGTGGAGAGATGAGCTTGTGGGTAGGGTGTTCCTCCCTTCTGAGGCTGATGCTATTTGGGGAATTGCTCTTAGTGCTGCTTTGCCTGAGGATAGGCAGATTTGGGCCCCGACTGCAAATGGTTGCTTCTCTGTCCGAAGTGCTTTCACTTTGGCCTTGGAAGCTACCCATGGGGTGGGTAGGGCTTCGGCCTCTGATGTCAGCAAATTGAGTAAATTTTGGACGTTTATTTGGAGTTTAAATGTTCCCCATAAGGTCCGTCATTTCACTTGGCGTGCTTGCAAGGATATCCTTCCCACTAAGGCAAATCTGAAAAGGAGGAGAGTGCTGGCAAATGGTAGCTGTGATGTTTGTCACATAATGGAAGAAACTTCGGGTCACTTATTCTGGGAATGCTCTCGGACTCAGGAGGTATGGGCTTTATCTAAGCTCTTCCCTCCAAACCTTAGTGTTTTCTTCCCTTCCTTCTTGGACCTGTTGTGGTTTGGGGTCATGGTGAAGAATTGGGTGCCGAGGGATGTGGAGAGGGCTGTTATGGTGGCTTGGGTTTTATGGACTAACAGAAATGAGGTGCAGCATGGTAAGAAATAGAAGGATGGAAAGGCCATTGTCTATGGTGCAATGGATTATCTACTAGAATACCAGAACTGTCTGGACAGTCCAGCGGTCCTTTCCACTTGCACGCCTACACTTTGGACTCCTCCCCCCCCCCCCTCGCGGTATAAGATTAATGTGGATGGCGCAATATTTGGGGGGCAAAAACCTGTGGGTGTTGGGGTGGTGATTAGAGACGATGTTGGGAGAGTCTTGGGGGCCTACTGCAAGAAAATAAAAGCTCCTATCGGTGCAGTAGAAGCCAAAGCTAAAGCTTTTGAGGTTGGTCTCCAATTTGCTAGAGACATGCTTATTCATGACTTCATTTTGGAAGGGGACTCTCAAATTTTAGTAAGTGCCCTTAATGAAGCTTCTTCCCCTCCCTCTACTGTAGCTGCTATTGTCTTTGGTGCCATTTCTGCTCTTAAGGTATTCCGTAGGGTGGATGTTTCTCATGTAAAGAGGGCAGGCAATAGGCCTGCTCATCTATTAGCAAAATATGCTATAGGCATAAATGATTTTGTTGTTTGGGTTGAGGAGAGTCCTAGCTTTATTGATCAGGCTCTCCTCCAAGATGTAACCTCTGCTGCTAGTTTTCAATGAAGCTTATTCAGATTTCCCATAAAAAAAAAAAAAAATTATCATAGTCCTCGCGCTAGCTTGTCACATATTCTTTCTTTTTGAACAGTTCTGCACATGTTTAAAGTTTTTTTTTTTTTTTTGAGAATCTGCACGTGTTTAAAGTGTTTGACGAAATTTGAATAAAAAAAAAAAAAAAATTCTTCTCACAAGGTTGAAGTCAAAGGGTTGACAGTTCGTACATGGTTTTTGCGCAAACCATACATATGATAGGATTGGAAGTGTGAAAAGTTGTCTAGATCTACGTGATGACTTGGGCCGAGTTCCAAAATTTGGTAGGGCTCAAATTGCAATTATTGATTTTAGAAATAAGACCTTGACATGTTTGGTTTTTTTGAGAAGCGAGTTAACATGTTACATTTGTGTGATATTGACTTATGAATATTCAACTATATATGTTAATACTAATCCAATATATTTATTAAAAAGTCAGAATTTTTCGAGCTTGACATAATTTGTTTATTAAATAGGTTAGTCGTATCGATCTGTTTATCAAATTTTATCAAAGTAAAAAAGAAAAAAAAAAGTATTAACTCAATCGATTTGACCTATGAAAAACCATACAAAATGAGTTATATATTCAGTAGTTTTGAGTTATTCGGTAGCATTAACTCGATTGATATGAACTACAATATTGAGTTCATACTACAATATTCAAAACTACCGAATAACTCAAAGCTACAGTATTAACTACAATATTGAGTTAATAGTTTGAAAAACCATACAATTGATCTGAATTATAAATTTTACAATATTTTAGCATATAAGCAATATGTAAACCTAAATTTTCTGTGACTGTGAGTTCTATTCTTATGACAGTTCAACGTAAAAAAGACAAATAAACCTATGTCCATAAAATTTAAATAAATAAAAATCACAAATGTAATAATAAAATGGATAAGATTTTTTTTTTTTAATTTATTTCCTGTATTAAAAAAAAAACCTTAAATTTCCGGGGCCCACTAGTATGTCAGTTGTCAAAACGATGGAATTTTTATTTTTATTTTGAAAGAACCTGTCCTTTTTGCTGAAAATGAAAGAATTAAGAACGTGTCCTAATGTCCTTGATGAGGATAAGATTCATTTCGTGCATTCATGGTTTTCTCATTAATCAAATTCCAAATAAAAATAAATCCAGTTTCAATGGTGAAAAGAGGTGATTTACTGCCTGGCCTCCAAAGTCCAAATTACTGTATTAGAAATACGTGGTAGAATTTTTCTTTTGCTGGGAAGAAAACTTTTATTCAACAATCAAACAAGAAGATACATACAAAGAAAAAACGAGAATTGAGAGATAGTAACTTGCAGAGTCCACGTAGTGAAAATCCAACAAAATGGGCTAATATATCTCTAACATAAACATATATTGCATTGGATTCGGGTCTTAATTTTCAGGAAAAGATTTATGAGAGATTGCAGAAAAAAGAAAGTCAAACGGAGCTTCTTGAATCAGAAGCTATAGATGGGTAACTACACCATATCAGGAAGTAAATTAAGGCAACACTGCAATTCCAATATTTCTGTGAAAAGCTCTAATGGGGTTGGTTTTATTTGCTAGGAATCGTCAAGAAGAACTTGGGTTTAAGCGCTTAGCCTTGAATTTGTCCTTTTGATTAACTGTTTACCTGTTTTAAATCACATGGCACCATTTTTTTAGCCAACCATGTTTTGATAAAAATTAAAAAGAGTAATAGAAAGAGGTGGTCTGAATATGCTAATTTGTCTAGCTATTCCTTTATTTTCTCTTCTCCTTCTGCTTTAGACACACACATATTCCAACAGAATTTAACTATAAAATGGATTCTCTCTGAACCCTGACTGTGTACCTTGTTCTACTAACTTTTGGTTAAAGAAAAAGTAAATGATACGTGGTCTCATAATAAGTAACTAAATATAACCATTTTCATTCATTAGATAGAGAAGTAGCATAACATTTTCATAACCCAGAAGCGCAAGATAAAGCAAAATACCTGGTATATACAGGAAAGTAAAAACATGCTTGCTTTTGGTAGCATATTACATAAACATTACCAAAGGCTTAACCCAAACACCTTCCAATTTCCAACACTCAAACACAACAACCCCCTCCCAATAAACACATACAATAGGAAAGCATATATACATGAGGAAGTGAACACCCACTCTTAATAACTACTGCTTTGAGGAACCGGGCGATGGATTTCCCTTCACCAAATCAGTAATAATGTTCACCAAGACCTTGCCTCGCTTTTGAGGTTGTTTCCCGAAAGAAGGGGCAGGATGGAGCTTCCCTTGCCAGGGATTTAGCTGGGTTCCGTTGGGATTTTCACTCATATCTACTACTAGCAGAGTCTCTCTCTTTTCCTTACTATAGAGCGTGGAATATTAGAGACTGATCGATGTGCAGCCATTTCCGTAATGTTCTATCTTTTTATAGCCATAGGGTTCAACTTGTTGCCTTATTTCAGTTTTTATTTATTTATTTTTTTTTTAAGAATGTAATAAAAGCTATTATTTTTTAAAAAAATAATTGTCGGTATACTGGTGAAAAAGCAAAATGATGAATTATATATAGTAGCAACAAACAATTAATTAGTTTACCAAAAAAGAAAAAAACAATTAATTATAATATACTGTATTACATAAAATAATTATATATATATATATAGAGAGAGAGAGAGAGAGAGAGAGAGAGAGAGGTCCGTATCAAAGTGTGAATGTCTGAAGACTCTGAACCAATACTGTATAGGGTGTTATCCTCAGAACCTTACACTATGAAAAATATATGACGACTTGGTTGTACATATTTATATATGATATTAGATTAAGGACAATATTTTAAGTATTATACTTGATGTAATTGTAATTAATAACTGAGATCCAAAGATGAAAGAGCAACTTTTAACCTTAACTATTAAATAAAATGTATTAAAGGAAAATTAAAAAGTTAAACTTAAAAAATATAAAATATAAAAAAAATTTGTGAAAGGAAATTAGTAAATTGTATCAGGTGCAATTTTTATCTCAATCCTAAAAAACACATGATGGAATCATGGGAGAATATATAGTCGCTAAAGTTCTCGTGGGTGACACCACCGTGGGGGCCATACATGACGATAAGATGACCTAGTAAGCTATATATATATATATATATTGTTCCAAATAAAAGAAGGGTTTTCTATCAGAGTAATTCTTAGGTACTCCCGGAGCACGGAGAATGGTGCTCCCTTCTCTCACATTCATGGTGGGGTCCGCTCATTAAATTCATAATGGGGTCCATCATGAATGTGAGAGGAGGGAGCACCATTTCACTATACTCCGAGACTACCTAAGAATTTTCCTTTTTACCATGGGTTGAGTCCAACTTGGACTAGTGAGTAAAACTGTACGTCAGATTGATACACAATATTTGTCTAGAAGCCTTTGAATTCTTTACTGGCTTTTGAAACTTGTGACCAAAGCAAAGACTGAGAGAATGAATGATTATTAAGCAGATAGCGTTTCTTGTTTTTCTTCCATTTATCTCTTTTGCTTATCTTTATTTTTAACTTTTCTTTTGCCATGTTGGTACTTCTCACATGGCCGTGAAAGTAACTGAGGTTCTTGACCACTCATACTGATGCCGACGATGATGATGATGATTTATACTATTATTAAAAGCATGTTTCCCTTCTGTTCATATAAAAATCATTATGAAACTTATCCATATAATATTGTAATTAGCACGCTGATAAGGGCGTAATTGAAAAAAAAATTGTTTTGGTTATTAATAGAGTTTAAAATTTGAAATGGGACTCATCAATCATGGCAGGATGATCCTTTAAATTTTCTCCACTAAATCTTTTCATCCTATTTTTTAATTAAATAACAGTTAAAATAATAACTACTACTGTCTATATAGAATACAAACTTTTTCTCTCAAATGTTAGGTAGATTTTCATCAAATAACAGCAAGTATTTTACTGAGATGAGATGATATGGTAAAATGAATTGCAATGAATGACATAAAGGTACAAGTTATAAAAAATAAACTACATCTGTAATTTACCTATTCATGTAAGGTCCCGTCATTTTTTATTAAATATAAAACTGAGATATTTCACATATATGTAAAATTAAAACCAGAAAGTGGAAAGTGCAAACTTTTTTTTTTCTTACAACAAATAGAGTGGAGGAATTTCAAACTTGAGTTTTATCATTTTGTTAAATACAATATGGTAAAATATAGTTAACATTGATTCATGAGGTTTGGCTAATATCTGTTAAGTCCAAAACTTTTCAAAATTAACCAATTTGGTCCCTAATCACAATGAAAGTAGAAATATCAATAACAATTTAGGGTCCAAATTGCACTGCTTTAATACAAGTAACAACTCACAAAATTTATCTTTTCTAGTACAATATAAAACCTATAATTACCTTTAAAAAAATGACATTTTATTCACTGAAACATTAAGAAAGGTGACATTTTTCCCATGTATGTAGTTTTGAAATTGTCTTTTAATGGTCATAAATAAAGCATATTTCTAGTTTACAAACTAAGTTGGTCCTATTTTACAAATGGATAAAGTATAAGCATATTTAACAAAAAAAAAGTCCCTTCAAAAACAAAAAGTTACATATATAATAAAGCATGACAAAAATAAAGAACTGATATATACAGTAAAACAACCTTGCACTATGGTGTTGAATTATCAGCATTAAGTGGAATTTCAATTCATAAGTAAATCCGACAATAAAAATAAATTCACTTTAGTGAGAAGTGAGGATGAGATCCCTTCCCATAGAACAAAGTTTTCTTTAAATTAGTTTGGAGAGAAACCCTACAAACTCATTATATATATATATATATATATATTTATATTGAGTGTGAATTTTGAAAATCTAACCGTTAAATTACATGTTCTTATTACATCCTTAATGCTTACAAAATTTCAAAAAAATCAAAGATCAATTGTTATGTTATCAAATAAATGTTATAATTTCAAGTTTTTGTAATATAAAGTTATATATAAAAAGTAAGTTAATTGATCAAATAATAAATAATATCATATTTAAACGAAAATGTTTTATCACGTGCGCTGAGGGTTGTAGCCAACTTGGACGGACTTAACTGAGTGATCGAGAGTGATATTACTTTTCTCTAGAAGAGTTTGAATGGTCACCATGAGATTGAGTGATTAATAAATTATCAGATAGATAGCGTTTCTTATTTTTCTTCTATTTGTATGTATTTGCTTGTCTTTATTAACTTTTCTTTTCCCACGGTGCTGTGCATGGTCTTTTCTCACATTGGGTGGAAGTGAAGTTCTTCATCAGATGGGACTAATAGCATAATGATGATGATGTCGGTTTATACATTATCCTATTATGGATGATGATTCACATCTTTCCCGTGTATGCTAGAAAAATGTGTAAAATTTATACAATATTATTTAAAAATGACTCACATAAGTTCTTGTATAATTGTATAAATTTATAAGTTTGTTATAATAACTGTGTAAATTTACTCTAACACTATTTATCTTATATTTAATTGTTTATTATTTCTTTACCTGTCTTGGATGAAAGAAAATAGTGGATTATGGTTGTTGTGTGTGAAGAAAGAAATATAATTTTAAAAAAAATTAAGAAATATTGATATTTAATAAAATGTAGTGTAAAATAGATAATATGTTATAGAGTGTTTTAAAAAAAGAGTATGTAAAATAGAAAAAATAAACTTATGCTAAAATAGACAAAAGGATTTGCACGAATTGATGCGAATGCTCAAGGATGAAAGAAGAGAGTGAATTATGGTTGTCGTATGTGAAGAAAGAAAAGCAATTTTAAAAATTAAGAAATATTGATATTTTAATAAAATGTAATATAAAATAGATAATTTGATGTGAGTGTTTTGAAAAGTGAGTATGTAAAATAGAAAAAATAAACTTATGCTAAAATAGACAAAAAGATTTACACGAACTGCTGTGAATGCTTTAGAATAAGCCAACATCTCTTGTATTTCTAATATATAATAAAAATCAAAATGAATTAAACTTTTTATTTATTTATTTATGAAAAGTATGAAACTTATCCATATAATATTGTAATTAGCCGATAAGGGCATAATAATAAAAAATTGTTTTCATTATTAATTGAATTTAAATTTGAAATGGGACTTTTCCTATATATAAAAAAGAAAAAGAAAAAAAAAAGAAAAAGAAAAAAGAAATGGGGCTCATGAGTCATGACAGGGTGATCCTTTAATTTTTCTCCACTAAACCTTTTTTTTAACCAAATAAAAGTTAAACTAATGTAATAGCAACTATTGTCTATTATAAAAATACAAACTTTTTCTCTCAAATTGTAGATTCTCATCAAATAACAGTAAGTATATTATTGAGATAACATGGTAACATGAACTAGACATGCTTTTCGTGTGTCTGAGTTTCTAGATTTTTTTATTTTTATTTTTTTTTATAAGAGAGTTTCAAGATAATAAAAAAGAACTTTAAATCTTAGGTACAAGCTAGCTTTGTTGCCCCAGCACAACCATTAATTAATATATGGATTATAAGTTTTAATAATATGTCCATATAGATTTTTTTGGCCTTTTCTAATTCCTAGCTATCATTTGTATAATCAAAAGTTATGAAGGCTAAACTAGCTGAGAACCATCCTCTACAATTTTCAATGAATTAAACTTAGATACTATATGAACCTAATATAAATCACGCTCTGAAGTCTGATCATAGCCTTATGATACTTCAAACAATTTAGATTCCCATGTCTTCGTCTTCAACGATGAATTCCATAAAGTAAGGTACGAGTTTATAATTTTTTTTTTGGGTAAACTGCAAATTACACCCCTAAAGTTTGGGGTGACTGGATTTTACACCCTGAAGTTTCAAAATTTGGATTTTACCCTCTGAAGTTTGGTAATGTTTGGATTTCACACCCTAACGTTTCAGAACTTAGATTTTATCCTTTATATTTTAAAAGTTTTTGAATTTTACTCCCTAAAGTTTTGGGATGTTTAGATTTTACACCATAAAGTTTCAGAATTTTGAGGTGTAAAATCCATACAACCTAAATTTTAGAGGTTAAAATTCAAGTTCTGAAACGTTAGGGTGTAAAATCCAAACACTCAAAATTTTAGGAGGTAAAATCCAAATTCTAAAACTTCAAGGTGTAAAATTCAATCACTCCCAAATATTAGGGGTGTAAATTGCAATTTATCCTTTTTTTTATTATTATTATTTTGATAAATGTTACGAATTTATAATTTATAAGATACATCTGTTCATGTAAGGCCTGTGATGTTTTATCAAATAGCAAGATACTACATATTTCACCCATATGTAAAAATTAAAACCATGAAGTGCAAACAAATTTTTTTTCCGTTACAACAAATAGAGTGGAGAAATTTTGAACCCTGAGTTCTATCATTTTGTTAAACACAATATTTATATCCATTGTTGTACTAACTTAATTTGAAAAAGGTCCTTAAACACTTTCATGAAATAGCAAATTGGAAAATAACAAGTAATTTTCTTCATCAATTGAATCAAACACTCAAGTTTTCTCTTTTGGATGGAAATCAAACACTCATAAATTACTATTTGGACAAAGGTTTTTTTTCAAACACATAGGTTTTTTTTTCATTGCGTACAATTTATGAGGGGGTGTGGCTTCTGTGTTGCGATCATGTCTTGTGTTCATTTTCAAACACGTGTTATGATCGCAGCGGGTCCAGTATCACAAGATACTAGACAGAAGCCGCACCCTTTATGAGGCTATTTACATGTATTGTTTAAATAAGACACATGTTAAAAGTATAGTTATGGGGTAAAACTTTAAAAGACTAAAGCTTTCTCTAAGTAGTATGTGATGGCTTGCGCCCAGTTCAAGAGTTTGGTATGAATTATTGATTATGGAAATTTATTTTTCATCGATATCACACGGCCTATGTAAGATATAGGTAGTAAATCTATCTATATCTTATAGATAGTACATGGCCTACATAAGATAAAGTCATCATATAGGTAGATCTTTGAAGTTATTTGAATTTTAATGTTCCACCACTTTAGCTTAGCAGATCATATTATTATTGTGCAACATTGTACGAAAATGGGCATCTTTAAACCCAAAAACCAAAACCAAAAACAAAAGAACGAAAATGACATCCTTGAAGCTGGTAATTAGTGCCTTCTCGCTCAAGCCTTGTGAGTGGTGACTAGGCTTAGATTTCTCTGAAAATGACTAACAGGAAGAGAGAGAGAGAGATTTGGTCATTTTGTGATACCATATAAGCATATATATATATATATATATATATATATAGGGTTTTTCTTTCTTTATTTATTGATTATTATTTTTAATCAGTAACAATTGTATTAAATCAACAGTAATATACTTATATTGTTGTACACACCTTAATACGTACAATTTTATACAAAATTGAAAAAAGCAATGATTTCAAAGTTAGAAATCATAACTTGAAGTAGCAATTTCATTAAATTTTTAATTTTTAATTATTTATTTATAAAAGTGCGTATAATAAACGCTATCAAGCAAAATGCAAAGAACACAAAGCTACTAAAAGTCTAAAACTCTAACTAGACATGTGAGGTGTGACAAACAAAAGTAGTACCTCAAAGCCAACTCCAAGGAACCCTTACCGCAAATCAAGCTAACATACAAAGGTCACTGGTGAGAAAGACCTGATACTTTTACTTTTGTTTAGCAAAAAAACAGATACTTTTACTTTTAAACTTTTTTTTATTATTTAAAAAATTAAAGATGGAAAAAAGGAATTTATCTAAAAGGGTTAAAATCATATCTATCCAACGGCCCACGTCACATCCATCACGTACTTTAAAGTTTAAATAAACTGGATACACTAAGACATAAAACACTTACGGTAGGAAGAGGGGTTTGATTAGGACAAGACAGCAATGGTGACGGTAATACGACGGTGGTTGTGGTGGCGAAGTTGTAAGAGGGCACAGCCAGCATGGCTTCTCTCAAAACATTTGATTCTGTGATCTCTCTCACATTTCTAAACTATTCCCATTTCTTCCAAATTTTTCTGTTTGGTTGCCAAGAAAATAATCAAATTATGCAATTAATAAGACAAACCAAAAATAAAATACCCCCTTGTATAAACACAACATTAGCTTAACATTATCATCATATATAGGCGGTACAAATATTACAATTCTAAAGCACGCTGCTTTTGGTGGTGCTTTTAGGATAATACAAAGAAGAAACACCAGTAGTGTAGGGTTGCATAAGCTTTACCCCAAATCCCAAACCCATGACACAAAGTACACTAGCAAGTAGTAGTGCTAGCTTGTAAGAAAAGAAAAAAGAAAACCACTTACATATATTACATTTACATCGATCACATGAGAGGTCTGAGGAGAACACCCACTAATATACTCATACTAATAATATATAATTGATTATTTCCTCGCGGTAATGACATTGGCCACATCAGTAACAATTCCTGTAATGACTTTCGTTATGACCTTGCCTCGCTTCGGAGGTTGTTTGGTAAAATCAGGCCCAGTCCCCGGCCGGCCATTCCCTGTGGGCGGGCTTTGATCGGTGACTTTTCCACCTTTATTTCCACCACTATCCATTTCCGCTATCCCTCTTTGCCTCTTTCTTTCACTCTTTCACTCACTGGTCACTATAAAACCCCTTTCTAATAGATGATTGAAAAAACATAACCAGCGTTACGGCAACCCCAAAAGACATGAATAGAGTAAAAGACTATGTTATGTTGAGATTAAAGTTTAAAGTAAACTTATTTTATTATTTAATTTATTTTTGTTATTATTCAGTTTATTTTTGTTATTATTTATTGATCTTTTTATACTTTTTAGTACTATTTATAAATTTTACTGTACTATTTCAATTAGTTTTTATCTTATATCTATATTTACTGCACTATTCAACTTAGTTTTTCTCTTAACAGATCATGTTATTATTGTGTAATATTGTACGAAAATTAGCATCTTCAAAAAATAAACAAAAACAAAACAAAATAATGAAAAATGAAATGACGTATCGTTAAAGCTGGTATGTGCCTATGTGGTGTTGACGTGTTGTGAGTTCTCACTCAAACCCGGTGAGTGGAGAGTGGAGACTAGGCATATATATTTCCTCTGAAAATGACTAAAAAGAAATTCAACACAGAGAGATTTTGGTCATTTTGTGATGCTCAGATGTAGGGTTTTTATTTATTTTATGTATCAGTATCGATTTGTATTAAACCAACAACTGATACAAAGAAATACATATAATCCAACAGACATCACACAGCCCTAAAGTTGCCACAATCAACAAAGAAATAAAAATTACAACAGTATACCAAAGAAGTAAAGAACTCTATAGCTAAGGCACATTGCCAAGAACAAAAATCTACTAAAACACTTCCTAGACATGTGAGAATTGAGATGTGACACACCCCAAGTAGTACCCCAGTCCCCAAGGCCAAGGCTAGGAACCCTTTATACAGCTAGCAAATTATATTAACATACATTGATACAAAGGCCACTGCCATCAAATCTCTTCATTCAAATGTCACTTATTTTTTCTATTATCTATTTAAAAAATTAAAGATTGAAAAGGAATTTATCTAAAATCATATTTATCCAACGTCCCACATCACATCCATCATACATTTTAAACAACGACGAAGACAAAACATGTACAGTCAAAGCAGGATAAGGCAAAAACGACAACGTTTTGCAAAGAAGGAAGATGGGTTTGGTTGGAAGACAACAAGGGTGTGACGTGATGGTATGGTGGTTGTGGTGGCGAAGCCTAAGTGGCAAACCTGACCATAATTTTAACCATGGATCGATAAAAATGCCTTTTGGACTGTTCAATGAATATGAAATCAATTCTAAAATACATTAAAGTTTACAATGATCAAAACAACGAGCTGAATGCGAAAATTGGATTACTGGATTAATTGATCAAGTCATATCAAGTTTTAATGGTTAATATATATTCTTACAAATTAGTGCTTAGACCATATGATTATGATTAATTAAATTAGATTGGTTCTTAATTGGATTAATTAAATTGAATTGCATGTTGGAATCTCATTGATTTAAATTTTAAGACAGGATCTATTAAAACGTATTGGATAATCCTTGAAAATAATTATGATTTTTGAATTTTAATGACTAATATTGTAACAAAAGAGGGAAAGTTTAAATTAAAAAATTAGAACTTTTTTGGAGAACAATCTAGGGCCTGTTTGGTAGAGTGGTTCAAATTTACATTTTCAATTTTTAAAGAATCTTACACACACTTTCACATACTTTAAAAATAATTTAAAACTCGTAATTATTATCAATCCAAAATTCAATAGTTTTCAAAATCATATTGTGTAGTCATTTTGGCATAGTAAACGTGTAAATAACGAAAAATTCCATTTCAACAAAAGATTGTTGCATTTTGAATTCTCTTTTTTGATATCATTAGTTTCACCTCAATCAATTTGTGAGTCAAAAGTTATAGTTATAACACTGAGACATACGCTAATAAGAAAACTCAGCTATAATCGACACTTTGACACAAAGATAGAAGTGCTGATCGAAAATTCTGTCTATGAAATGAATGTCACTCGGCACTCCAAAGTTAAAATTTTGACACCATTTTTCGACTATAACTTTTATTTAAACGTGCAAGAGAGTAAGCATGAGTTTAAAAACTCCTAGATAGATGGATGAGATGAAAACTTAAATTTCCAAATCCTTTTCCATCTATAAATACAAGAAGAAATCATTAAAGAAATGAATTTTTTGGCTCATTAAATTATCAAATTTAGTTGTGTGTTATTGTAGAAAGAAACAAAGTTGTTTTCATGCAACACTACTCTCGGCAAGATTCCATTAGCAATCATTTTCCACCTCCTAAACACCATCTTTCCAATCACTCAATTGATGGGACTGCTCTTATTTAAGAGCGTGGAAGAGCAATGTAATTAACAGCATAGAAGTCATAAAGTGGGACTCTACCATGGAAGGTGCCGGCCTAATTGGGCTTCCAGGTTCCAAGAGCAAATTTCAACCTACAGATCAAGTCCCCTATTAATGATAACATTTTATTATATTGGGTGAGTTTCTACTGTTTTTATTTGTTGAATCATGTCCCCCTTGTGCTTTTAGCTTCGCAAATGTGAAAATGATATATGATTGATACAAAACGACAGGGAAGAATCATCATGCTTTGGAAAAGCAGCATTATATACATTATACATATATCTGCAAATTGGAATTTTGGTTAGACAGAGACAAAATCATGATGCTTGGAAAAGCAAGAGTGTATACACATAGTTGCACTTGCATCGGACATTGTTTAGGTCTTGCCTTGTTTTTGCTGGATGGGGTCTTATCTTCATTCTTTGTTTTTAGATAAGTTATCTTCATTCTTCTCCCATCAAAAAAAAAAAAAAAAAAAAGGTTATCTTCATTCTTCAAAGCTACCGAGAGAAAAAAACAGAGAAAATAAAGCAACCGAGATGTATGGTGGCGGGACCAACAATTATAACACAATACAGTCAATAGTACTCAACTTTCGCGCCAATTTGTCACTCACATTTCTCTTTTTGAACAGTTCTGCACATGGTTTAAGGTTGATTTTTTGTGCAAACCACTATGCATATTAGGGGTGTCCATATCTTACACACACTTTCACATACTTTAAAAATAATTTAAAACTCGTAATTATTATCAATCCAAAATTCAATAGTTTTCAAAATCATATTGTGTAGTCATTTTGGCATAGTAAACGTGTAAATAACGAAAAATTCCATTTCAACAAAAGATTGTTGCATTTTGAATTCTCTTTTTTGATATCATTAGTTTCACCTCAATCAATTTGTGAGTCAAAAGTTATAGTTATAACACTGAGACATACGCTAATAAGAAAACTCAGCTATAATCGACACTTTGACACAAAGATAGAAGTGCTGATCGAAAATTCTGTCTATGAAATGAATGTCACTCGGCACTCCAAAGTTAAAATTTTGACACCATTTTTCGACTATAACTTTTATTTAAACGTGCAAGAGAGTAAGCATGAGTTTAAAAACTCCTAGATAGATGGATGAGATGAAAACTTAAATTTCCAAATCCTTTTCCATCTATAAATACAAGAAGAAATCATTAAAGAAATGAATTTTTTGGCTCATTAAATTATCAAATTTAGTTGTGTGTTATTGTAGAAAGAAACAAAGTTGTTTTCATGCAACACTACTCTCGGCAAGATTCCATTAGCAATCATTTTCCACCTCCTAAACACCATCTTTCCAATCACTCAATTGATGGGACTGCTCTTATTTAAGAGCGTGGAAGAGCAATGTAATTAACAGCATAGAAGTCATAAAGTGGGACTCTACCATGGAAGGTGCCGGCCTAATTGGGCTTCCAGGTTCCAAGAGCAAATTTCAACCTACAGATCAAGTCCCCTATTAATGATAACATTTTATTATATTGGGTGAGTTTCTACTGTTTTTATTTGTTGAATCATGTCCCCCTTGTGCTTTTAGCTTCGCAAATGTGAAAATGATATATGATTGATACAAAACGACAGGGAAGAATCATCATGCTTTGGAAAAGCAGCATTATATACATTATACATATATCTGCAAATTGGAATTTTGGTTAGACAGAGACAAAATCATGATGCTTGGAAAAGCAAGAGTGTATACACATAGTTGCACTTGCATCGGACATTGTTTAGGTCTTGCCTTGTTTTTGCTGGATGGGGTCTTATCTTCATTCTTTGTTTTTAGATAAGTTATCTTCATTCTTCTCCCATCAAAAAAAAAAAAAAAAAAAAGGTTATCTTCATTCTTCAAAGCTACCGAGAGAAAAAAACAGAGAAAATAAAGCAACCGAGATGTATGGTGGCGGGGACCAACAATTATAACACAATACAGTCAATAGTACTCAACTTTCGCGCCAATTTGTCACTCACATTTCTCTTTTTGAACAGTTCTGCACATGGTTTAAGGTTGATTTTTTGTGCAAACCACTATGCATATTAGGGGTGTCCATGGGTCAGGTTTGTGCCCAACTCGGACCCGACCCGAATTATTTGGGTGGAGGAAAATGTGGCCCGAAACCGACCCGGAGATCAGGTTGGATTTTTTGGTTTGGGTCTTGTCAGTTTCGGGTCTTGTCAGGTCGGTATCGAGTTTATCACCGGGGATGAAATCTGGCAGGAGTTGGCGAGTTCTGGGCGAGTTCTAACCGAAATCTGGCCGGATCCGTTGAGATCGGACAAAAATTTGGCCGGATCCATCGAGATCTGGCCTAGATTTCGTTAGATAACAGTGAGATCTCGTCGGATCTACTCGGAAAATCGTTATACTTCGCTGGAAAGGTAAAGGATTCAGTTCGAGTCGGGTGTCACGGGTTTGGAAACCAAAAACTGACAATCGACCTGCGTGGGGTCAGGTTAGCTTCGTCGAAACCTGCGTCCGACCGTCGGAGTCGTTGGATCGGGTGGCGGTGGGTCGGACGCGGGCGGGTTGGCCGGGTTGAGCTGGTCTCCGGGTCTGATGGACAGTCCTAATACATATGGTAGGATTTGGAAGGTTTAAAATCTTTCTCTATGTGATGACTTGGGTCGAGTTCCAAATTTTAGTAAGGTTCAAATTGCTATCAATTATATGGGAATTATTGATTTTAGAAATATGACCTATAAAAGGGGGTTCTTAATTGTTATTTGGATTTTAATGTGCTATCTCCTTAACTTAAACATTTTTTTTTAATTTTTTTTTAAAATTTTATGGAAAGACTATGCTTCTCATTTATTGATTACCACAAAAAAGGAATATATCCTGAGCACATGCGTGCTCAATAAGGCTAGGAGTTTCCTCCAACCAAACCACAAAATCCCCAGTTTGTCTTGCAAATTGGGCTAGAATATGGGCCAGCTTGTTGCCTTGCCTTTTGACATGATTGAAAGAAATAAAACGAAAACTTTGGCCTAACAGTAAAATGCTAGTAACAATTATCTCAATGTAGGAGGGGGCCTTCGTGGATCTTGAGAGAATCTGACATAGGCCAAAAGAATTGGTCTCACAAACAACCTCCCTAAAACCCATGTCCCAGGCGAAGTGGATCGCTATCTCCATAGACTTTGCTTTAGCTTCCAAGGAGGCCAGAGGTGCTGTGCTCCTTTTGCTCATTGCTACCATCACATTTCCTTCTTAATCTCGTAGAACCATCCTTATGCTTGCGGCATTTAACTCTTTGAAAACAACAGCATCCACATTCAACTTGTAAATTGGGTGGTCAAGGGGGTGCCACTTCATTGCTTCCGTGGGCTTGGGGGGGGGGGGGGGGTGAGGGGTGCACTATATCTGTTGCTGCTCGATACTCCTCCACCATTGATAATACTCTTTGCACAATTGACTTCCCAGAACAACGGGAGCCTCCATGGCGGACTGAGTTTCTAGTTTTCCATATTTCCCAGCATAGTGTCATAGTTTTCTCAAGGAACCCAGAGCCATTAAACCTACATTTCATAATCTGCCAGACCACATCCATGAAACTCCACCACTTCTCGATTTGAAAGGGGAAGACCAGCTTACTGTTGCCTTATACATCTTTAACTTTATCACAAAGCTAGAACATATGACAATTAGTTTTAGGTTCCTTACCACAATCATTGCAGAAATCATCCTTCGTTATCATTCTTCTCTTCAAATTCACTTTGTTGGCAAGGATGTTTCGACATGCCCTCCAGGCAAAATTTTTGACTTTATTTGGAGTTTTTATGCTCCAAATCCTCTTCCAAACTTGCCTCACTTCTGTGTCATCCGAGCTTTCCCCTCCCCTGATATTTCTACTATCATCCATGATCAAAAGGTAGGAACTGCGAACTGTGAATTTTCCATTGGCTGTACAGGCCCAAACAAGCTTATTTGGAGGTAGTTTGATGATGAGGATATGCCTAGAACCATATCTGCCTTGTGAGGCCAGAAGATTTGCCTAACCAGGGTAGCTTTCCACTCTTTCTTCTTAGGTCGATGAGTTCACTGACTTTGGCATCATCCCCAAGGATAGTTTTTGGAGAGACTACCTTATACGATGGTGGTAAGGGTGCCCATTTGTCAGACCAGATCTGGATGCTATTCTCATCTCCTACTCTCCATCACATGCCCTTTTTTACTACTCCCTGAGCTGACATGATGCTTCTACAAGCGAAAGAGGGGTGGTGACCGAGACTGGCTTGAATAAAGCTTCTATCATGAAAATACTTAAGCTTTAAACACCTGTGCAACAGAGAGTGTGGATTTGTCTGAATTCTCCACCCTTGATTGGCTAGTAGTGCTTTGTTAAAGCCTTTTAAATCACAGAAACCCATTCCCCTTTTCTCCTTGCAGACATAATTTTTCCCAGCTCATCCATGCCATTCTCTTTTCCTCCTTTTCTGCCCCCACTAGAACTGACTTACCATGCTAGTTAGTTTGTCACAAATTGCATTGGGAAGTTAGAAGCAACTTATTGTGTAGGTAGGGACTGCTTGTACTACTGCCTTAATGAGAACTTCTTTTCTGGCAGCTGAGAGCAATTTCTCTTTCCAACCAGCCAACTTCTTTGCCACCTTCACCTTTAGTTGTGCAAAAGTGTTGGTTTTTAATCTGCCAATAAAGGAAGGCAGATCTAAATAAGTTTCATGTTGTTTGATCACTTGTGCAGCAAACATATTTTTGATTGCTCCCTGAGTCTCCATTGAGGTGTTTTGGCTGAAAAACAGAGATGTTTTTTGCTTGTTCAAATATTGACCTAATGATTCTTCATACACCTTCAAGATTCTTAATATCTCAGTACTTTCCAACACAGTAGCTTAGCCAAAGATTAGGTTGTCGTCAACAAAAAAGAGATTCGAGACTTTCAGTCCCCTTTTACAAGCTGAAACGCCTCACAATTTTTTATTTTGCACAGCTTGGTGTAGCATCGCAGACAAACCCTTCGCACAAAGCAGAAAAAAGCAGGGTGATAGTGGATCCCCTTGCCTTAGACCTCTTGAAGGTACTATCCGCCCTTGTGATACTCCATTTATGCGGATGGCATAAGTGACCATGTTAATGCACCTCACAACCAGACTAACCCACTTCTCTGCAAAACCCATCTTTAGCATAATCTATTCTAAACATCTCCAGTCAACCCTGTCATAGGCCTTGCTCATGCAAGCTTCAAAGCCATTTCCCCCTCTTTGCCATTTCTTTTCTGACTAATGTGGAACATGGTTTTCGATGCCACAAGCACATTGTCTGTTATAAGTCGCTTTGCTACAAACGCGCTTTGATTCTCACATAGCAGTGTTGGCAACACCTGTTTCAGCTTGTTTGTAATGGTCTTGAGGCAATTTTGTAAACTACATTACACAGACTTATTGGACGATATTCTGTAACTTGCTTGGGATCTTTCACTATGGGGATTAATGCAATATGAGTTTCATTGAAATTTAGGGGGATAATACCTAAATTTAGAAAATCCAAGATAGTTTTAGAGACAACAGCACTTACAGTGGGCCAAAAGTTCTGGTAGAATAGAGGGGGCATCCCATCCGACCTAGGTGCAGTGATTGGAAACATCTGTTTCAACGTTCTCTCCACTTCATCGGCCTAAAAATCTCTTGTCAAAAAAGAATTTGTCTGTTCTGTGACCTTTCCATGAATTGCATTGATAAGTTCCTCATGTACATCTGGGTTTGATGTTAAGAAAAGCTTTTGGAAGTAGCCCTCAAAAGTTTTGCCAATCCACTTGGCTTCATTTTGCCACACCCTTGTAGCATCAAGAACTCCTAGGATAGTATTCTGTTGGAATCTGCTAGACGCCTTTTTGTGAAAGAACGAGGTGTTTTTATCTCCTGATTTCAGCCAATTGATGCGAGATCTCTGCTGCCACATGGTCTCTTCCAAGTCAAGGAGTTTATTCAACTCTTCTCGTGTGTTTTGAATGTCCTCCATTGTGGTGAGGGACCCATGTTGGCATTTGAGGCTCTCCAATCTATTCTGTAGATCAGCAATTCTCTTACCCACATGATTGAAACAATTTTTGTTCCATATGGTCAGGGCTGAGTGGCATTCTTCCAGGCGGCGGGAAAGGGTAGAAATTGACCTACTACATGCACCCTTTTCCCAGGCATTCTCAACCACACTAGGACATGAATCCTCCTTTATCCACATTTCTTCGAAGCATAAGATTTTAATCTATTGTTGCTTATGCTTTTGAGTTGGAACCTCCTTTAGTAGCAAGATGCAATGGTCAGAGCACGAATTTGCCTTGTGATGTAATTGAAATCTAGGGAAACTACTTGACCAACCAATGGAAACTAGTGCTCTGTCAAGGCGCTCCTTAATCCAGCCTTGATTACCAAACTTTCTGCACCAAGTGAAGTCCTGTCTGACGTAATCCAAATCATGGAGCTGGCAAGTGTTAACTACCTCGCAAAATTTGGCCATCTGACTTGTTGGTTGTTTACTTCCCCCTCCCTTCTCCCCATCATGCATCAACTCGTTAAAGTCTCCCACACAGACCCATGGTAAGGTGTTAACACTAGATAAATGTTTAAGGAGCAGCCACAATTTTGCCCTCTTACTAGTTTTTGGATTACTGTAGAAACTCGAGAATCTCCACTCCTTTGAAGCTCCTCCTGGCTTTATTATGGCATCAATGTGGCTATCCAAGTATGACTGGACTTCCAAAGTCAGGGATGACTTCCAAAGAAGCGTTAGGACCCCACTCCACCCAACACTTGGCACCACCAGACCTTGGGAACGCTTTAAGCTATCCTTTACTCCATCCATCTTTGTTACAAAAAGCTTAGTTTCAATTAAAAAAATTAACATGGGATCTTTAGAAGTCACTACTCTCTCAAGGGCATGAACTGTTCGGTGGTTCCCAAGCCCCCGATAGTTCCAAGCGAGAGTACTCATTGATTCTGGCGGGGCTGAGCGACAGTTACCACCGATCCCATATGCTTTGCCATAAGTTGACCCATCTCTGCCACCTCTCCTTCGAACTTGCTCCTTTTCTTAGACATTGCATTCTCAGCAAAATCTTGCAAAACCTTGGATTTTTTCCTCTTGGCTCCAGTCTCATTCACAACCTTGTGCTCGCATTCACTTTGCCCCCCAACCTGAGGTATGTGCTTCCACAAACCCAGATTCTCTCCAAGTTTTGGTCCCAGGTAATGAGACTCTGTTACCTTCCCTAGGTATATATTTTCCTTACCCACTCCTCCATCTAAATGATTATCGTTGCTCTGTTTGTGCCCTAAGTCTAAATTCCCTCTGATAGTGTTATTGTTGCAATCCTGGGCTGAGTCTCCTATTCCTGTTGGGTCTAAAACCAACTCTACATCTGGTTTCTCACTTTGGGCCTCTCTAGGATTAGACGAAGGCTATAGGGGGTTAACATATGGACTTTTGTGAGCCAAGCCCATTCCATGGGTTGTGTGGGCCTTTTCTCTCATCTGTGGGCCTTGATTCGATACATGGGGGTTTTTGGTGGTTGGGATAATAGCTGTCTTCCCCACTGATTGCGTCTGCCTATTTAAAGTTCCCTTCCTTTCCCCCTTAAGGATGTCAACGGCATTTATGGCCTGATCTAGCTCCCGTAATTGCTCTGAAAATATTCTGATCGCAAGGGAGGAGGCATCAAATCATTTATTACCATATCTGATGAGGATGGGGTCTCCATTGGTTGCACCAAGGCGGCACCATCATTTAGAGTAGGCTTCACTTGCTGTGGTCCTTATTTGGGTTTTGTCCTTTGGTTGAACCACGGTGTTTCTTTTCTTTTCCCCAACATTGCCACCGTTGGTTTTCGTTTTGGCACTTTCGCCACCGACGGCCTCTGCAAGTGGTTTGAGTCTACTCGTAACTAAGGCCCAAACTATTTATCTTCTGTCCCAGGGACTCCTTGCTACTGATCCAAAGGGGGTAGTCTTTGTCATCATGCTCTAATTTGCCACACTAGTAGCAGAAGATGGGCAGCCTTTCGTAGCGAAAATCCACCCAACCTACTTTGGATCCACCTATGTGTACTGTCTAACCTCTGCAAAGAGGTTGAGTTATGTCCACAACTATACGAACTTGCAGATATTTCCCCATGCTAAAACCCTTTTCTCCTACATCCACTTTTTCTATCACCCCCATTGATCCAACAATCCTTTCAGCCACTTCTCTTGTTTGCATTCTCATAGGTAAACCATGAATCTAGAGCCATAAAGGTGCCCTATCAGAGCTTATGGTTGCCACCGAATCTCCTAGCTCAAACTTGTGAAGTACTAGCAAGTATTTGTCGAAAGACCAAGGACTAACCCATAGTACCCTATCCAGATCCTCATTGTTCTGAAATAGGAACAACACTATATTATCCCCTGCATCCTGGACCTAAAAATTCTCAATTGTCTTCCATATCGGCTTAAGGGCCTTTATTATTGCTACCAGGTTTATACGTCGCTTAGTTCTTGCGAGGATAAACCCTTCTACAATGTCTTGGTCGTCTAAATCCACTTTGTCACCCTCGTGTTCTGATAGTTTGAGATTTTCGCATCTCTTCGCCAGATCTTCCATTTTGTGTTATCAAAGAACCCAGAAGGAAAAGATTGAGACACTATTCTACCTCGAAGGAGAAACTATCTTGTCCTAGGACAAGTGCCGTTTTTTCACCACTCGGCTCCCTAGAGAGAAAACCTAGAGAGAAAAAATAATGAGTTTATTGTACCTATGGTTCCTTAACTTAAACTTAACACATGATATTGTGTTTTTCCCCTTTTCTAGGTTTTTGTCCTAATAAATGAAAATGACATAATAGGAGGAAAAAAAAATAAATATAATTCTAATAGATTGGTGAGTGCATGAGCATGAACCATGAGGATCTAGGGCTTTAAAAAAACCGAGCCGAGCTAAGTATTAAAAATTCAAACTTATTAATCTAATTTTAGTTTGAACACAAGTTGAATTCGAGTTCATGACCAGAAAAGATTACATATTCAAATTTGGTTCATATTTTTATCGAACAAGCTCAAGCTTTTTCTCGAGCTATTTGATTAACTCATTATGTTCCTATATACAGTAAAACCATATCTAAATTTTTTTCGCTCCAAAAATCTATAAATTGTCAATACAAAGGGACTGTTTACATTATTAATAAGCTACAAATAATAATTTGATATCATATAAACCTATTTACAAACTTAACAATCCAATTTGAAGCCTATATAAGTATATTTTATATATAGTTAAATTGAATTTGATAATTCATCCATATTACAATCTTTAAGTTTGGGTGAATTATCATTTTTATCCCTAGAATTTAGTTTAATTTTCAAAAATATTTTATTTTAATCCTTAAACTTTAATATTTTTGCAATGGTCATCACTCCACCATTGTCGGCTATAGAATTGTTACTATTGACATATTTGATACAATGCGGCTTTACTAGAAAAACTGCAATGGATGTAATGACCAACTAGATATAAATTTTGAGGAAAATGATAACTTACCAAATTAATTTAAAGTCATACTCATAATATGAATTTTAACTTAAAAAATAAATTGTTGTCATGTGTGTTAATTTGGGAATAACTTATCTAATTTTTTACTAAAAGTATTTTAGATAAAAGCTAAAAGTTAAGTGTGCATTTGGCATCTGCTGATTGTTTTTTTCTTTTTTTTTTTTAATGAAAATGTTCTAAAATATATTTGTACTTTGAAAATGTGAGAAAATGTGAGGTTTTAAAATGTTGTAGATAAAAACTAAAAGCTAGCCAAATAAACAAATAAGAGCGTTTGCATCAGCTCGTGCAAAAATTTGTGTTTATTTCAACATAAGAATCTAGTTTTTCTATTTTACATACTTAATTTTTAAAACTTTCTACAATCGATTATCTATTTTATACTATATTTTATTAAAATATCAAAATTTCTTGATTTTGTTAATTATTTCTCTTTTTTCACATACGACAACCAGCCACTCTTTTCTTTCGTTCTCTAAATATGTAAAAAAAAGAATAAAAAAATTAAATACAAAATGAATTGTGTCAGTGTAAGTTTATACAATTACTATAGCAAACTTGTAAATTTTACAATTATACACTCATTGATGTGTTAATTTTTAAGCAAAAATATATAATTTTCTGTTTTACACACCTAATGATGTGAGTGTTCTAAGTTGATTGATATTTTGTTGAGAGTACTATAACAATAGTAGTAATAATAAAAAAGTTAAAAGTTAGTTAATAATTTAACTCCAAATGCAATATTTTTGCCTAAAATTTATATGAGTTCTATTATCACATAAAATGTCATAATTTTTACCAAATTATTTAACGTGTCAGATTGTAACTAACTGTTTATCAATTTCACATAAACCTACAACTTTTTTTTCACCACTCATTTATAGTCTTCCACACGAATACTTGTGGCACATGTTATTGTATTTTATGTCATCTTAGAATTTTTGGTCATTTTAATAATGTAAAACATACAAACAAACCTACTTCCTCTTATATTATTTATAAAATAAAACCCGAATTTATATAAGATGTAAAAAATTTCCCTTAAATTGCGGGGACCTCACTATTTGTCAATTCAATTGTACAAATTACAAAAGCTTGAAAGAACCTGTCCAGACCAGCTGTCCTTGATGAGGATAAGATTTCTAATTTTTTTTTTAATAGAAGTGGAGGATAAGATTTCTTGCCTTCATGGTTTTCTCATTAATTAATCAAATCCAAAATAAAAATGAATCTATATAGTTTCAGAGAGAACTTTATTGCTATGGTGGAAAGAGGTAGATGACATGCCTGATGCCTGTGCTAACATATATAAAGTGTATAATAATTCCAATTTTAAATAATAATAAATTAAAAAGAAAAACTCCAAACACATATTGTACTGTGGTTCGCTGAGTGATCTGACCAACTACAAAACAAAACAAAACTAAACAAAGAAGAAGAAGAAGAAGAAGAAGAAGAAGAAGAAGAAGAAGAAGAAGAAGAAGAAGAAGAAGAAGAAGAAGAAGAAGAAGAAGAAGAAAAGTAAAAATGAGGCAAGACTGCAATTCTAACAGTTTGTGAAAAGTTCTGATCATATGGGGTTGGTTTTATTTGCTAGGAATCGTCAGAAAGAAAATGGGTTTGTCTTTGATTATCTGTTTACCTATTTTTGATCACATGGCAACTTTTTTAGCCAACAATTTGGATAAAAAGAGTGAGAGAGAGGTGGTCAGAATATGCTAACTTTTCTATTCCTTATTCTCTCTTCTCCTTCTGTCTCACACAAATTCTTTTTTTTTTCCC
This sequence comes from Quercus gilva, assembly GCA_023621385.1. Taxonomy (NCBI): domain Eukaryota; kingdom Viridiplantae; phylum Streptophyta; class Magnoliopsida; order Fagales; family Fagaceae; genus Quercus; species Quercus gilva. Next base: position 42,170,174 of record CM042482.1, on the reverse strand, counting down.
CAACAGAATTTAACCATAAAAACGGATTCTCTCCAATTCACTCAAAAATAGAGCCGATGTGTACCTTTTGGTTAAGATTAAAGGGAAAAAAAAAAAAAAAGAATGATATCTAGTCTCATAAGCTTAGTGATTACTTTCATTAGACAAGAACTTTGATAATAATAAATAAATAAGTAAATAAAAAGATACTAGAACAGCATAGCATTTTCATTACCATAAGATAAAGCAAAACCTGCTTTGGTAGTAATTCTAGCATACTATATATGAAAACATCATTACCAAAGAGTCTAACCCAAAAAACCTAGCTCCCAATAAGTCTAATGAGAACCTCTCTCTCTCTCTCTCTCTCCCCCCCCACCCCCCACCCCCCCAAAACCACTTCAAAACACCAGATATGTTAAGAGGAATAATAAAGCATAAATACATAAATAAGGATTCCTTGTTAAGAAACACATTATTATCCAGTACTATTAACTTTGGTTCGTTGAGGAACCAACCGGGGGCGAAGGATTGCACTTGATGAGCACATCAGCAATAATGTTCGCCAAGATCTGGCCTCGCTTTTGAGGTACTTTCCCAAAAGAAGGGGCAGGATGGAGCTTCAGCTTCCCTTGGCCGGGATTTTTCTTGTCGTTGGGCTTTTCCTTTTCACTCATATCTTTCTTTTTGCTGAATGGCTTTTCACTCATATATATATCTACTACTCTCTCTTTTCCTTACTATGGACTATGGAATATTGGAGACTGATCATGTGCAGCCACTTCACTAGTCTTCTACTTCTACCTCTTTAAATAGAGGTTGAAAAGGGTAATCCCTCCACCAGAAGAATATGTATAAACATCAAAAAATATATATAGAACTGTGAATGTCTGAATGAATTAAATACAATACACTATACAAGTAGGACCTATATATTCGGCGGCGGGGGGGGGGGGGGGGGGGGGGGGGAAACCTTTAATATACTATATTTAGTAGTGCTATGTTTACTATTCATACTAATTTTATAACAAAAAGATTTAGGGGATTAAGAAAAAAAATACGTAAGTAATAATTGATAAATTATTATTTATTCTAATTTAAGTCAATTATTGTAGACAACTAGAGATTACTTTTTTACTCAAAAAAGTTTGACAATTTTTTCAATTTCTCGTAAAACTTCTCTTAAAATGGTTTATTAAGATATGCTTTGAGGGTATAAGTTAGTAAAACTCTATATAAAATAATATATGGAATCAATACAAAATAGTATAATTTTCGTGAGTGACGCTGCCAGGGGGCCTAGGAATGATGATAACAGATGACCTAACTAAGCTCTTGTAATAATTTATTTTTACTGGTTTTAAAATATATTTATATGCCTTTCATGGCAATAATTTTCATAGATGTTAATATGATATGTTGTGCTCATAAAATAATAATAATAATAATAAAAAAGTTAATATGATATGTTGTGATTGAAATAACATTATTTTGATTTAAATTTAAAAATTATACCACTTCATCACAAGTCATAACATATAATTATAACAACTGTGAAATAACATTAGCATAATAACTATTTTTCATTAGCATGTAACTTGGGTCTATCTAGTGCATTGAATCTATTAGAGTGATGACACATGATCAAAATTTAGACATGAGTCACCATTGTGACAGGCCATTAATAAATCATATAAAGAACTGATATGATACAGAGAACATCCTTGTACTACGGTGTTGAAAATGAAGTCACTTTATTATTGAACAGAGGAAGAGATCCTATATATGGGGTTGAAAAGGTTCTATACTACCGTCATGCTATGATATCCTATTTGGTTCTGCAGAAGAGTTTGAATGGTGTCCTGGCGTTCAAAACTTCTGACCAAGCTAAACGCTAATCTAGTGAATGACCACCACGAGTTTGAGTGATCAAATTATCATCAGATAGCGTTGTTCCTTGTTTTTCTTCAATTTATACATATTAGCTTATAAGATCAGTTTTCAGCTTTTAATTTTTATATACAATTTAAAAAAAAAATTTTTGTATTTTTTTATTTTTAAAATTTTTTAAGGTACAAGTATACTTCAATATATTTTTAACAAAAAGTTAGATAAGATATTCTCAAACGATCAAAATAAAAATTAGTATGAAAATTATCTAGATAATATTGTAATTAATTAGCTGATAAGGGCATAATAGAGAAAAAAAAAACTGTTTTGGTTATTAATTGAATTTAAAATTTGAAATGGGACTAGTCATGACAGGGTGATCTTTTAATTTTTCTCCACTAAATCTTTTCATCCTTTCTTTAATCAAATAAAAGTTAAATTAGTTAAGTAATAACCACTACTGTCTATTCCTCCCCCCGTCCCACTTTTTTTTTTTTCCTATTTGAAAAATCAAACTTTTTAAGGGAACATCATTTATTGTCTTGTCTACATTTTAAAAATGTATAAGTTTTCAAAACTACCCTTAAAAAAATTTATCAAAAAATCGAATTAATAAATTCATAGGGTATAATAGGAACATTAGTAAATTAATGACTTTTATTTTTAAAAACAGGACAATATTTTGAAATATCTCAAAATGAATTAGAGGACAAAAAAAGTGGAATGGAGGGAGTATAAATTACAAACCCTTTTCTCTCAAATTGTAGATTTTGACTTTCATCAAATAACAGCAATTATTTTTATTGAGATGACATGGTACAATGAACTGCCCATGCTTTTCGTGTGTCTGAGTTTCTAGATAATAATAAATAACTCTAAATTTTAGCTACAAGCTAGCTTTGTTGCCCCAGCAAAGCCATCAATTAATATATGGATCCTTTTGGCCTTTCCTAATTATCATTTGTATAATCAAAAGTTAGGAAGCCTAAACTAGCTGTGAACCATCCATTTGGTTTTATTATTGAATCTGGGATTTTATTTGCTAGGAATTATCAAAAAGAAAAATGGATTAGCGCGCTTAGCCTGGAATTTGTCCTTTTGATTGACTATTTTCCTATTTTTGTTCATATGGCACCTTTTTTAGCCAACAATTTGGATAAAACGAGTGAGGGAAAGAGGTGGTTTGAATATACGTACTAATTTGTGTATTCCTTTATTCTCTATTCTCCTTCGGCTTCATGTTGGCTTGTTCTACCTCTGGTTGAGAAGAGAAAAAAAAAAAAAAAACAATGATATATATATATATATATATATATGGTCTCATAAGCTTAATATAATTAACTACGTTCATTAGATAAAACAGCAGAACATTTTCATTACATAAAGCAAAATACAGGGGCATAGAAAAGCAAAACCTACTACTTTTCTGGAAGAGTTTTTTTTTGGGAGAAAGTACTTTTCTAGAAGAGTTGAATTATGTTCTGGCGTTCAAAACTTATGACCAAAGTAATAAATACTAAATCTAGTGAAGGAGCACCACATATGAGAATGAATGATTAATTAGCAGATAACGTTCCTTGTCTTTCTTTTATTTATTTTCTTTGTCTTTACTTTCCCACGTGGGTTGGAAGTGAGGTTCTTGACTAGTTGGGACTGGGAGCATCAAGATCATAATGATGAATTATGCTGTTATTAAAAGCTAATTTCCCTTGTGTACTTTGTAATATATAATAAAAATCAGTATAAAACTTATCCACATAATTAATTAATATTGTAATTAGCTGAAAGGCCAATTAAAATAGAAAACTAATTTTTGTTATTAATTGAATATAAAATTTGAAATGGGACTCATGAGTCATGAGAGGCCCACAGGGTGATCCTTAAATTTTCTCCACTAAATCTTTTCATCCTATATTTTAATTAATATATATAAATCTGAGGAGAAATCCTTTAACTCATTTCAAAATGGTGGCGTGTGTCCTTCGATTTTTTTTTTTTTTTTTGAGAATCCTTCAAATTTGATTCAACTAAACCCTACAGGGCCTACACCACTTAAATATGATTAAGTTGGATTAGTTGGTTTTATTATATATATATATATATATATAACCATGGTTAAAATGCAAAAAACAAAAACCTTGTTGTACGTAAACTCAGATGTAAAAATAAAATGGCGAAGGTTTTTTTTTTTCCCGTAAAAAAAAAATCCCCCTTAAATTTCCGGGTCCCACTACGTCAATTGCCAAAAAGCTTCAAAGAATGTCCTTTATGAGGATCAGATTCAGTTCCCGCATTCATGGTTTTCTGATTAATCCCAAATTTTTTATTAAAAAAAATCCTGTTTCAACGGTGGAAAGAGGTGATTACTGATTTAATGTTTGGTCTCCCAACAGACTCCAAGTCGAAGCACTGTATTAGAAATATGAGTAGATATACTACTAAGATAATTACTGTAACTTTTGTCAGAACTATTTTATGTATTGGATTGTAATTTTAACATATATTTATTATTTTTTCTCCAACATTCATAGTTTGCACCTAGACAAGTTATACCATCTCATGTGGTTTTAGAATTTTCCTAGAAATATATGATAGATAATAACCTGCATGTGCTAAAGAAATTTGAATCCACTCATTTATGCACAATCTAAGCTGAGGTTTTGAAGGATCTAATTAGGTTGCGTCCCAAAAAAAGTTGAATCCACTCACTTATGCCCCAATAAAATCAAAAAGATACCTAAATATATGTTGCATTGGATTCTGATCTTAATTTTCAGGAAAAGATTAATGAGAGATTGCAGAAAAGAGAAAGTCAAACGGAGCTTCTTGAATTAGAAGCTATAGATGGGTAACTACCATGTCAGGAAGTAAATTAAGGCAACACTGCAATTCTAACACTTCTGTGAAAAGCTCTAATGGGTTGGTTTTATTTGCAATGAATCTTCAATATGAACATGGGTTTAAGCGCTTAGCCTTGAATTTGTCCATGTGATTAATTAACTGTTTACCTATTTTAAATAACATGGCGCACCATTTTTTAAGCCAACCATGTTTGGATAAAACGAGTGAGAGAGAGGTTTTCTGAATATACTAATTTGTCTAGCTCTATTCCTATATTTTTCTCTTCTCCTTCTGTTTTAGACACACAGACACACATATTCCATCAGAATTTAAGAATAATTATAAAATGGATTCTCTCTGATTGAGTACCTTGTTCTACTACCTTTTGGTTAAGAAAAAAAAAATGAGTCTTAGAAAGTAGATAAATATAACTACTTTCATTAGATAGAACACTAGCATAACATTTGCCTAAGGCCCCCCAAGAGAAAGGGGCCCCCAAAATTTTAGAAAAGAATGGGTAGCAGGGGAAAGAAAAATATAGTTTCAAATGAATTAAAAATATCTGACACATCCTTTTGATCAAAAAACAAAAATTTTGGTATATCCAATTAAACATTGGTTTTAAACAAAATCAATTGTCCCAAAAATAACATTATTATCCTCTAGACAAACCAAAATTCAATAAAATAAATTACAAATCCGGTCTAAGAGATTAACCACAAAACAATCACAAATCAAAACAAATAAAAAACCTCAAATCCCTAAAATTTTTACCGTTTTTGTTTCCCATTCTTGCTTTGCTTCTTTCTCTTAGCTCTTGCTCTCTGCCTCTCTCATTCTTTCTCTGATTCTCTCCGCTATTGCTAGTTGCTTGGCTCAACTGCTCAAGCTTCCTTCGATCTAAATCATCCAATCACATCTGATGATTCTGATATGAAAACTCTAAATTGAGATTGAGGAGTGAACTGCCACCTTTATTTTTTATTTTTATTTTTATTTTTATTTTTATTTTTTTTTTGCGTTGTAGATGCATTTTGATTAAGCAGGTTTTGACTTTAAAGGTATCAGGTATAAGCCTTGTGTGGCCATCTTGGCATCTTCTTGGCTAGGCTTGTACAGTTGTACTTTTGTTATGGCTTTGCTTAATTTTTTTTTTTTTTTTAAATTTTAATCTTGTGTTTATATATATATATATATATTAGTTATTGGTAATATAATGAATAAGTCTTCATTTATGCAAGTTGAGATTGCTAAAAATTTGTTATTGCTCGATGAAACTATAACAATACTTTTTATATAAATCAGGTTCTATTTCTCATTTGCTATACACTTGAAAGTTATTTTTTATTTTAGTCTTTATAAATATATTGTTTGATTAGAAATGTCTATTAGAAAATATGCATCTAGAAATGAAAATTTTAAAAAAAGAAAAATTAATTGAGTCTAAAAAAGGATCAATGGATAAGTTTGTTATTAGTAATAAACAAAATATAACACAAAATTTAGATGAAAATATCACAAATGAGCAAGAAGTTCACCAAAAAGAGTTAGAAAATAATGAAATGATACAATTGCAAGATATATGTATAAAAAATGCCATATTTTTAATTCTCGTCTTAAGTCCCAAAATGTCTAAAAGGCTGGCCTAATAAGAGTCACAAGACAAAGCAAAATATACCTGGCACAGGAAAGTAAAAACGTGCTTTGGTAGCGTATACTTATTACATGAACATTACCAAAGGCTTAACCCAAACAACACCTTCCAACTCTCAACCAAAACAACCCAGGCAGGCCTCCCAATAAACACTAGATATAGTAATAGGAAAGCATATATATATATACGCGCACACACACATGAGGAAGTGAACACTCACTATTAACTACTGCTTTGAAGAATCCCCCGAAGGATTTCCCTTCAACAAATCAGCGACAATGTTCACCATGACCTTATTGCCTCGCTTTTGAGGTACTTTCCCAAAAGAAGGGGCAGGGTGGAGCTTCCCTTGGCAGGGATTTTGCTTGGTGCCGTTGGGATTTTCACTCATATCTACTACTACTACTACTTGTCTCTCTTTTTCTATACTGTACTGTGGAGTGTTGAATATTGGAGACTGGTGTGCAGCTATTTCAATAATGTTCCATCTTTATAGCAATAGGTTTCAACTTGTTGCCTTGAAATTGTGACTTCACAATTTCAGAATTTTTTTTTCGTCTATTTTTTGAGTTGGTGTAACAAAAATTATTATTCTTTTTTTAGTAATGTTAGGAATACTTTCCCACACACTTTATTATTACTATCCTATATGGTAGATTATGAGTGGTGCAAAAAAAATCTATATATAAATAACAAATAATCACTTATAATCTATTGTGTATAACAATAGTAACAAAATGTGTGATTTTAACATTATTGCTCTTCTTTTATAGTTTTATATAGAAATTGAAAAGGATATATAACCCCTCAACCCAAAGAATAAATAAATATATATGTCATATAGGTCCATATTTAAGTGTGAATGTCTGAAGATTTGAACCTATACTGTATAGGGAGGGAGGGAAATCACCTATTGTGCACCAATGAGGGAGAGATCATCATTTTCCTCCTCAATCGTTTGCTTCGCCTCCATTGTCTTCCTCCTCGTCCCTTTGCTCCACCTCCACAACCAATGACATGCGACCCAAATGGGTCATATTGTTTTGTTTTTTTGTTTGTTTGTTTGTTTTTTTTTTTTTTTTTGGGGTTTTGATTTCATTAGTTTTATGAGGAAGAATTGTGTTTTGTGATTTGATTGTATTTTGTGTTTTGTTCTAATTGTTTCTTTGTACCATGTAGTTGTTGAAATAAAGGCAAAAATTTTTAATCTGATTTATTCAAGTGTGTGGAATATTCTAAGAAAAGAAAATGAATTGGAGAATGAACACTGCTCTTAATCAAGAGAGCTATTATTGTACCAACTCCAAAAAAAATTTACAAAAATTTTGATTTTTGTTGTTAGAGCTAATTAATTTTTTTGAGTTTGCTTTTCTTTTCTTTTTTGGGGTCAAAAAGACTACTTATATATTAGAAGCAACAAGTCTATTACAAAACGTGTTAGCTTTATCACGACCTAACAGAGACTCCACCACAAGCGATGGTTCCACAAAAACTACAAAAGAGAAAATACGCCTAGCCCCTACTCTTGCTAAAGCATTCACGCATTGATTTGCTTCATGGTAGGTGTGCTCAACCCGTTTGTTGGGGATGGCTCTCAAAAGGGTCCTGTAGTCAGTCAAAAGAGGCTCCATTAGCATATTGGCAAGATCGTTATTCATTAGTTGAACTACACTCTTAGCATCCAATTCAACAATAAGGCTATTAAGATTGAGGTCCTTGGCCAGAATAAGACCATCTCTTAAGGCCCACAACTCTGCCATAAAGCTATTAGTGCAACCAAGACTTCTAGAGAAGCTTGCAACCTAGTCTCCATTGTGATCCCTAATTAGCCTGCCTCCTCCAGCCTTTCTAGGGTACCCTAATGCTGAACCTTCAGTGTTGAGTTTAGCCTATTCCACTGGTGGTTCCCTCCAAGCCACAGGGATTATGGACTTAGAAATAGAAAGCTTATTTCTCATTCCTATAGCAAAAAAGTCTGCAACACTTTGTTTACATTTCTCAATAGCCTTAGTATCAAGAATACTAGTCCTAAACACACAAGCATTATGCTACAACCAAAGGTGCCAAATTCCCATAGGAAATACAATACCCCACGGGATTCCCATACAGTAAGAGACAATTTTTGTATTACAATTAACTTCCAACCATTCCTTAATGGGTTTATTGAATGATTCCCTGAGAATATGAGGGTAATTTGGCTTCTGCCAAAAATCTTGTGCAAACTCACATATGCAGCAAATGATCTAGTGATTCAGTCTCTTTAAGGCATAGAGGGCATGTTGGATTGAGGTTTAAACCTCTTGAACCTAGTACTTCACCTGTGGGAAGGCTATGATGCATGCACAGCCAAAGGCAAAATTGAACCCGAGGTGGTGTAGTAGTCTTCCAAACCCATGACATAGATATAGTATCCAGGTTCAAGGGGTTTAAGCCTCTTGCCAATAAATAAGCTAATGATAGAGGGAAAGAACCATTTTTGGAGTAAGCCCATATGAGTGAGTCTTTAGCATTGGTGTCACATGAGAAAGGGGTTGCTTTTATGCTTTCCAAAATTTGGTCAGGCAGTACAAAGGAGCTGTTTTGCATATTCCAACCAATGCCATTGTCAAAGCATTGATGCAACATCACTTTGTCTTCTTCTCTTGAAAGTGGTCCTTCAATAAGACTTTGAAGGGTGCCATTAGGGAGCCAAAAGTCAAGTCAAAGGTTGACATGGAGGCCATTTTTCACTGACCATCTTAGTCTTTTGACATAGACAGGTCCTCCTTTTTTGCAAGTTATCCAAATTCTTGAGCATGGGAGATTTCTGCCCTCCTCAGATAGTCTTAAAGGAGTGAGATATTCTTTGGCAACATCTTTGCCTAAGGGGCTTCACTTTCATTAATTAATCTCTAGCATAATTTAGCCAAAATGGCTTGACTCTTGTACTGCATTTGGTATAAGCCAAGACCTCCTCTGTCCTTTGGGAGTGTAATAGTGTTCCAATTCACCATGTGCATTGTTCTATTCTTAGCAATTGATCCCCATAGGAAGTCTCTTATTAATTTGTCAATTGCTTCACACACTTTAATCAGCAAGGCATGACATTGTATGTAATACTCAACTATAGGATAGCTGCTGATTTGGTCAACACCATTTTCCTAGCTTTGGACAAGAACTTGGCTTTCCAACCACTGAGTTTCTTCTGAACTTTGTCTATAACAAAGTTAAAGGCATCTCCACTCCTACCTTTGTATATTAGAGGAAAGCCTAGGTACCGACCCAAATTCGGAGTTGCATTTATCCGTAGTTTTCTGCATATGGATCTTTTACATCTTCTAGAAACATTTGGAGAAAACAGAACATGAGATTTAGCTAAATTCACCTTCTGTCTAGCAAGCTTGCAAAAAGTATCCAATACTTCTATAATTTCTTCACAATTCTTGGCAATGGCTTTTACAAAAAGCATGACATCATCTGCAAAAAACAGATGAGAAAAAGTTGGACCATTCTCAGAAGCCTTGATTTTGTCCCATCTATTGTTTTCACACATTGAATCGATTTATGCTTCTAGGAATTCTATGCAAAAGGAGGAAAATGTAAGGGGAGATGGGGTCTCCCTGTCTAATTCCTCTTGAAGGCTGGAATGAGTCCAGTCTATTACCATTAAAGAGAATAGTAGTTAAAGTATTGGAGATGCAACTCATAATAAGGTTGATGATGATGGAAAGGAAGCCAAAATGGTTCAACACCATCCTAACAAAGCTCCATTCCAAACGATCATAGGCCTTTTCCAGGTCAACTTTGACCACCATGTACCCATCATTTTCTTTCCTCTTCTTAAGTGAGTAGATAAGCTCTTGGGCAATTATCACATTATCAGTACCCCTCTTGCCAGCCAGAAAAGCAGCTTGCATTGGAGATATCAAGGAAGGCAGCAAAGGTCTTAGTCTTTGAACCAAGATTTTTGTCACAATCTTATACACTGTGTTACATAGACTAATAGGTCTATAATGACCAACTGTTTCTGGCCCACTTTGTTTTGGAATTAAAGCAATCAGTGTCTAATTTAGGTAATCAGGAACTTGTTGGCAAGAGAAAATGTTCTTGACCTCCCTTTTGACAGAATCTCCAACTAGTAACCAAAACCTCTAGAAGAATCCAACATGCAGTCCATCAGCCCTAGGAGCTTTGAAAGGCTTCATGGTCTTCAGGGCACCCAAGATTTCCTCATCAGAAGGGCAATGTGCATTGGAGTTGGCTTCTTCCATAGAAAGGGTAGCACACCAATCATTATCCCATTTAGGATTGAAGGGGCTGCATGATTGCTCTGTTTGATAAGGCTTCTTGAAGTAGGTGACAAAAATATCTTTCACCTCCTCAATGTTGAGTACCCATTCACCATTTTCATTTAAAATGCTTGAAATTCCATTCTTGCTTCTTCTCACAAGAGTGAAAATATGGAAGTAGGCTATGTTGCGTTCACCATGGATGATCCAATCAGTTCTGGCCTTCATAGCCCATAGTTCTTCTTCAAGCTAGAGAATGAGATTGTACTCATCATTAAGCTTGTTTTGAAGGTTGATCAGGAAAGCATTAGGGCAATTAGAAAGGGCTTTTTGAATTCCTAGGAGCCTGGTCATGATAATCCTCTTCGTAGTAAACACATTGCCAAAAATTTCCTTATTCCAGCGTTGGGCTTTGCTGGTAAAAACAGAAATGGCATCAAGCATATTGGCTTCTTATCCACTCCAAGCTTCTCTGACTATCACAGGGAAATCATTATTGCTAAGCCAAAAAGGTTGGAAGCGGAAGGGTCTGTTATTCTCTCTCCCAAGGTTGGCTAAACCTTTCTTTTTAACCAAATAAAAGTTAAACTAACGTAATAACAACTATATAGATCTTTTTGGCCTTTTCTAATTCCTAGCTATCATTTGTATAATCAAAAGTTAGGAAGCCTAAACTAGCTGAGAACCATCCTCTACAATTTTCAATGAATTAAAAGTTAGATACTATGTACCTAAATCACGCTCTGAAGTCTGATCATAGCCTTATGATTCTTTAAAGAATTTAGATTCCTATGTCTTCGTCTTCAACAATGAATTCCATAAAGTAAGGTACGAGTTTATAATTTTTTTAAAATTATTTGTTCGATAAATGTTACGAATTTATAATTTATAAAATACATCTGTTCATGTAAGACCCGTGATGTTTTATCAAATAGCGAGTTACTCCATATTTCAACCATATGTAGAAATTAAAACCATGAAGTGCAAAAAAAAATTTTCCCTTACAACAAATAGAGTGGAGAAATTTTGAACCCTGAGTTCTATCATTTTGTTAAATAAAATATTTATATCCATTGTTGTACTACTTAATTTGAAAAGGGTCCCCAAACGCTTTCATGAAATAGCAAAATTGGAAAATAAAAAGTAATTTTCTTCACCAATTGAATCAAACACTCAAATTTTCTTTTTTGGATGGAAATCAAACACTCATAAATTACTATATGAAAGTGTTTGATTTTAGAGTGTTAGGGTATATTTTTTTACACCTAATATTATTTAAATAAGACCTATTTATTTTCAAACATCACCAACAAATTATTGGATTTCCCTAAATATTTTTACTATTATTATGCTAGCCCACAACCATTCCTCTTTCCATCACAAAATTGGGCCACAAATATAAAACACTATAAGACCCAATATTTTTTTTGTAAAGCCTAATCCAAAATTATTTATTTTATTGAGCAAGTTAAAATCTCATTCTTTTCTAAAGCCCATGAATTTTTATACCTAGCAATATTTGAAAAGTCCATGATTCAAATACATGGCAAAATAATTTTATCAATGGAATTTAAATTCATAATTAAAGCCCATAATTCAAATATATGGCAAAACAATTTTATCAATGGAATTCAAATTCATAATCAATGCCCATGATTCAATCTCATGGCAAATTATTTATCAAAAAAAGCCTAGTTCTCACTGGCAATATCAAAGAAAAGCCCAGTTTTCAATGGCAATATCAAAAACTTAATTTACACCCTTCTCAGGATCTTCTAGGCTTTCCCTCAAAGGACATGCTTCCTGAATGATGGAGAACTTGCTTGTGGCCTAAGTAAAAGTCCAGTTCTTCTATTTTACTTTTTTTCTTTCTTTTTCCTTCTTTTTGGGCCTTTGGGCCTTTATGGTCTTACTTAACTTCACGTGCTGGGCCTTCTTTTATTAAGGCACATGGTTTTTCTTTGTTTTTCATGAAACAAGCTTCCTTGTCACATTTTAGTCCTCAACACATGGTTTTTTCATTAATCAAAATCCAAATAAAAATGAATCTAGTTTCAGAGAGAGAACTTTATTGCTATTTGCTAACAATTGTTACGGTGGAAAGACGTGATTACTGTATGGCATATATGGTGGTAGATGACAATACATGCCTGTTAATTTATAATAATTCCAATTTAAAATAACAATAAAATAAAAATAAGAAAAACGAAGAAGGAAAGTAAAGACTGCAATTCTAACAGTTCTGTGAAAAGCTCTCATGGGTTGGTTTTATTTGCTAGGAATTATCAAAAAGAAAATGGAGTATGCTCTTAGACTTGGATTGTACTTTTGATTAACTTTACCTTTTTTTGATCACATGGCACCTTTATTCTAATTTGTCTCTTCCTCAATTCTCTCTTCTCCTAAATTATGTTTTAGAGATATTCTTTTTATTTTTTTTCCAACTGATTTGAACTATAAAAAACGGATTTCTTTCTAAATTCACTTGAAAATATGGAGCCGATATGAACCATGTTGACTTGTTCTACCTACTGGTTGAGAAAGAAGAAAAAAAACACAATAATTCATGGCCTCATAAGTTAAACTACTTTCATTAGATACAACAGCAGAACATTTTCATTACATTAAAGCAAAATACAGGGGCATAGAAAAGCAAAACCTGCTTTGGTAATTCTTGCATACTGTAAAACATTACCAAAGTCTCTACTCAAACACCCCCCACAAGTCTCTACAATCACCTGAAACGAAAAAAATAAAATAAAATAAAATTAGGAGACGGTCTCATGAGATCTCCATGTGGAAATCTCACATGTGTAATCCTCACATGGACTTGGCTTCAAGAAACCCCAAGACTAACAAACACCACATATAGTAAAGAGGAATAAGAAAGCATACATGAGAAACACCCACAATTTAATTATTTCTTCTTCCTTGAAGTTGAGGAATCGGCAGAAGAACTGGTCTTCAAAAGACCATTAACAATTGTCGCTATGACCTTGCCTCGGGGTGGAGGTACGTTGTTGAAAGAAGAGACCGGATGGAGCTTCTTCCCTTGGCCAGGATGATTTTGCTTGCCTCTAGGTTTTTCACTCATATCTACTGCTAGTATATTATTACTCTCTTTTCAGTTTCTTTCTTAAACTACGAATGTGGATGATGTGCAGCGATAATGTACAATGTATCTTTATATTAAAAAAAAAATAATAATAAAAAATAAAAGGTAACCCCTCCCTTCTCAAAATGATTAAAAAATAAGAAGAAAAACAGAATGCTCATATAGGACCACCCAATGGGGCCTATACTTTTTTTTTTTTTTGAGAAACCACCCTCATGGAAGAGGGGGGAGGGATTCATTTGATTAATTCGGATAAATATACAGCTTTCACACCTGAAGGAACATCCTCCATCTAGGATTGGAAATGAACAAAATTACAAGCCAATCTAGCCATTTCATGGGCAACTCTGTTGCCTTGTCTACGGGTATGACTAAATAGAACACTCCCAAACGATGAAGACAACAACTTGATGTCCTTGAGAATGTGACCAAAGCTGGAAGAAGACAGCCCACCTCTGTTGAGCGCTTTTATGATAACCTCCGAGTCTCCTTCCAAAATTACCTTGTTAAAGCCGAGATCCTTTGCAAAGCAGAGGGCACCCCGAGCTGCCAACACTTCCATTATCTCTACAGAAGTAGGTAGTGGAATGGGTTGTGTAAAAGCAGCCATAACTAGACCCATGTCATTTCGGATTATCGCTCCCAAGCCTGTAGAGCTGGAGTTATCGAAAGTAGCTCCGTCAAAGTTGATTTTCACCCAATTAGATGGGGGAGGCAACCATTTGGATACTTTTGGGAGAGAAGGAGTTTTTGGATGATTAAGGGAGGATTGGCGGAATTCTAGGAGGCTGTTCGACGCCAATTGATTGAGCATATTCAAGGGAGCAGCAGCTTCACCCACACAGATTTTATTGCGCCGGGACCAAATCTGGTAAGCTGTCATGGCGAGCAAATCCATAAGCTTGCATTTTTCCGAACACCGTTGCAGCACATCAAGGAAACATGAGACCTTACCCGCTTCCGTAACCAGCCAAGCAAAATGGACATTCCAGACTTGTGAAAGGTAGGGACATGACCAAATGGCATGTACTGTAGTTTCAGGATCTAATCCACAATTTGAGCAGGTTGCATCGATAGGGATCCTCCTTTTCCTGAGATTTGATTTTGACGGCAATGCATTAGACCCCGCTCTCCAAATAAGATTCTTAACTCTGTTAGGGATTTTTAGGTTCCAAATGCTCTTCCATAATCTTTTCGTACTAGAGAGGTCCGAGGAGCTAGGATGCTCATTAAGCTCCATGTCCAACAAGAGGCGATAACCAGATCTTACCGAGTATACATCATTACTATTCGCTAGCCAAGTAATCACATCCACACAGTCCTCAAAACAAAGGGGAATGGCTTTGATTAATGAGGCTTCTTGGGGGAGGAAATTTGCATCAATAATCTCCTATGACCAACAGTGCCGTTCATTATTAATAAGGGCAGAAACCATTGCTCTGTTGTCAAAGTAGTTAGGAGTGGAGAGGGGCTTCTTGACACAAAGGTCAGGGAGCCAATTATCCTAGTAGATCCGGATTGATGACCCATTGCCCACTCGCCATAACAAGCCTTTTTTGATCAAATCTCTGCCCTTAAGGATGCTCTTCCATGCAAAGGACCCAATCCCCTCTTTCGCCTCAAGAATGCCACCTGTTGGGAAGAATTTTGCTTTGAAGAATCTGAAGAACAAGGAGTCTTCCTTTGTTAGCAAGCGCCAAACTTGTTTTGCAAGCATCGCATCATTAAATTTCTGAAGCTCTCTAAAGCCCATGCCCCCAAGATTCTTCGGCTTACAGAGGTTGCTCCATTTGGACCAATGGATTTTCCTTTGCTCACCCCTTTGACCCCACCAAGATTTCTTGATCAAGGATTCAATCTCATCGCAAAGGGCAATAGGGAGTTTGAAGCAGCTCATGGCATATGTCGGTATTACTTGGATGACTGCTTTGAGAAGCACTTCCCTCCCAGCTTGAGAAAGGAGCTGCTCTTTCCACCCTTGAAGTTTAGCACAAACTTTTTCCTTGATGTATCTAAAGCTTGCTTTCTTGTTTTTCCCGATTAAAGTAGGTAAACCCAGATATTTCTCACAATTCTGTACTACTTGGACACCGAGAGATGCTTTAATTTGGTTGAGGGTGTCTGGGTGGGTGGACTTACTAAAGAAGAGGCTTGTTTTGTGCATATTTAGTAGCTGCCCAGATGATTTCTCGTAGCAGGCAAGAAGGGACTGAATTTTCTAACATTCTTGCATAGAGGCACGACAAAAAATAAGGCTATCGTCGGCGAAAAACAAATAAGTGAGTCTTGGCCCTTTCTTGCACATGGAGACCCCACGAATATGGCCCGCAGCAGCCGCTTGGTGTAGTAGGCTGTGAAGACCCTCTGTGCATAAGAGAAATAAATAGGGGGAGAATGGGTCCCTTTGTCTTATTCCTTGCGATGGGCGGATCACATTAGAAGGCTCTCCATTAATAAGAATGGAGTAGCTCACCGACGAGATGCATTCCAACAATAAAGCCACCCACTTAACATCAAAACCCATTTTTTGCATAATTTTTTCAAGATAGGCCCACTCAACTCGATCGTAGGCCTTACTCATGTCCAACTTCAAAGCCATGAAGCCCGCCTTGCCGGATTGATGGTTTTTCATATAGTGAAGGGTTTCAAAAGCCATGAGAACGTTGTCTGTGATAACCCTACCAGCTTGGAAGGCACTTTGGTTTTCAGAAACAACATCGGGGAGGATAGCCTTGAGTCTATTGGCAAGGACTTTGGAGACAAGCTTATAGATTACGTTGCAAAGGCTGATTGGACGGAACTCAGTCATATTTTCTGGAGATTTTACTTTAGGGATCAAGGTAATATTAGTATGATTAATTTATGCAGGTATTTTACAATTGTTTAAACAATCCAGAATAGCAGAGCATACATCATCACCAATATGAGACCAAAAAGATTGATAGAAAATGGGGGGCATACCGTCAGGGCCAAGCGCCAAGATGGGTTCCATTTGATTGATTGAAGCTTCCACTTCATCTCTCTAGAACGATCTGAGAAGATGTTCATTCATTTCCTGAGTCATTGAGGGCTGGACTGTCTCTAAAATAGCATCGAATTCAGTGGGATACGTTGTAGAGAACAGAGTTTGGTAATATTGGTATGCAATCTCTTTGATCTGGGAGTCTTCGGAACACCAAACATTAGCCTCGTTTCTTAAGCCCAAAATCCTATTCCGTCGAAATCTCTGGGATGCCTTACTGTGGAAGTATCTTGTGTTTCGGTCTCCCTCCTTTAAAAAGAGGGCTCTAGAACGTTGATGCCACATTTGGCTTTCTTTGTCTAGCAACCCATTGAGTTCAGCTTGCAACGCCCGAACTAAATTTTCATCCCCCTTTCCTTTTGCTACTTCTAGTTCAGCTTTGTTTAGCCTTTTTGATTTTGAAACAATTGCTCTTGTAATGCTTCCAAAGGATTGACGACTCCAAGAAAGAAGTTTGTCACCACAATGTTTGAGTTTACCTGCTATCAGAGTCATTGCAGCACCCGGAGTGGGAAGGCCCCAAGCCTCTTTCATTGTTTGACTACAACCCCCATCACTGAGCCACATTTTTTCAAACTTGAACGGCCTATTTAGCTTTGGAGTAATGCCATCCGGGTTGATGAGGATTGGTTTATGATCCGATGAGTGGGTTTGAAGATGGTGAATAGAAGATCCCGGGTTGAGGAAGGACCATTGATTGTTGGCTACAGCTCGGTCAAGCCTCTCAAACACCATACCACCCTGCCTTTTCCCTTTCCATGTATATTTATCTCCCAAAAACCCCAAGTCCCTAAGTCCACATTCATCAAGGACATCGCGAAAAGCTTTCATACATCCTTCTAGTCTCGGGCCAAGACCCAGTTTTTCATGAGACCAAAGAATCTCATTGAAGTCCCCTGCGCACAGCCAAGGCAGGGAAATACTATGATGGAGAGACCTAATCAAGGACCAAGTTTCAGGTTTTCTAGCTGCTTCAGCAAAACCATAAATGCCTGTGAAACGCCATTGGGATGCTAGAGAAGGACCAACAATGGAGTCAATGTGATTGGGGGAAGAAGAAATTACCTCTATGTGAACAGACTTTTTCCAGAACAGAGCTAAACATCCCGTCTTATTTATCTGGGGGACGATCCAAAAACAGTCAAACAAAAGCTCCCTACATAACCTTTTCAGCCGGTCTTCACTTGCCCAAGTCTCAGCCAAGAACAGAGCAGTGGGATCTTGTGCTCGAACCAAAGATCCGAGTTCTCGAACGGTACACCGGTTCCCAAGCCCGCACACGTTCCAGCAGAGCCAACTCATTGGTCTCGGCGGGGCTAGAGTTCAGCCGCCGCCGTTGGAAAGGGGTTGTCATTTTGGTTAGCGCCGATGGGAACTCTGCGTTTGTATGGAGTGAGTTCTTCCTGGGATGGTGGGTGGAGACGTTTACCCAATGATATATCTAGCGTTTGGGCCTCAGAGAGAAACTGGGGTCTTTGCATGCGGGTCCATTTCTTTTCTACATGGGCTAACTGATGGTGTGAGGCTTGATTCTGGTTTGTAATATCTTGTAGGGCCGAGAGCTTGATGGATTTGGGGGGTAAGCTGCTAGAATCTGGGCCCGAGTCCAACACAGTGTGAGGCCCACTATAGTCCACGGGAGTGACCTTATTGTGGTCAAAACGGCAGATATCCTGATCAATCTCATGGATTAGGTGCTCAAAATCCTTGGAGGAGGGAAACTTTGTGGTGGGGTCCTCTTTTGAAATTGATTTGTCCTGTGGGTCAGCTGAATTTTTGGGATTGGACCTTGTGTTGTCATCCGAATTTAATGCTGTTAGAGGAGTTGGGGTGGACACCGAGGTCGTCTCAGAGGCCACCGTAGATGGTTGAGGATGCTGATTAGAAAAGTAATGGCCTGGGTTTTCCATGACTTTCTTTTTGAAGAAACCAGGGACATTGATGACATTCTTTCAAGAAGTTTGGAAAGGTGGGGCCCTAAGCCAAGGGCCAAATTGTTGATCTTCCTGTTGCAGTGAGCCCTCACTATCAATCCACCTATTGCAATCTCTGTCATTGTGGGAGAGAAGACCACACCAATAACACAAATTGGGAAGACGCTCGTATTTAAATGATACCCAATGTTCTCTACCATCATCCAACGTGATGATTCTACCCCTGCAGAGAGGAAAGGAAATATCCACAATCACCCGCACTCTAATGAAGCTATCGCTGTCGCTGTCTGGGGCATCTGCGGGGTGGATGACAGAACCAATGGCTTCACAAATTTGTTCTGCAACTTCTTTATTTCTGAACCTAACTGGGATGTCAAATACTTGCACCCAGAAAGCAACCATTTTCAAATCTAAGGGATTTAGAGACGTATCTTTTTCATACCGAGATAGCACCATTAAGTGCTTATCAAAGGACCAAGGCTCCGCTTTGAGGATCCGTTCTACGTCTCCCATGTTATCGAAGGAGAAGAGAATCAAATGATTGCCAAGATTTTTTATTTTAAACCCTGTTTTGGCTCTCCACAGAGGAGTGAATGTGTTGGCGATGGCTTCGATGTTAAGGGGGCGTTTTGTTAGGAACCTGGCTGCAATGGCAAACTCCGAAAGAGCTTGTTCTTTTTTCAGGCGAAGTCCCGAACCTTCCCTCTCAGAGAGGGATAGCGAGTTCCAGTGTTTTGTAATGTCTTCCATCGTTGTCGTTGTGAGGCTTAGAAGTAAAACTAAGCGTATCCTAGACCCCTGAAAAAAACCCACTAGCCTTGAGATAACACTGTTATCACAAGGTACTAACTCACCTTCACCAGGAAGGGACGACAATGCCACTACTTAGGCGAAGTTTCCAGAGGAAGACTTTCCTAGCGAAGGGCAACTGCACTCTGGGGCCTATACTAGGTGTGAATGAATACAATGCAAGTAAGAGTTTACTGTATATATTATATAAAATTTACTATATAAATTAGACAAATGTGTATAATATTGTACCATAGGACATATTTATTTACTCTCTGTCGTGTAAATCTTATATTATATTAAACTATTAATGTAAGTCTTACGTGTAACAATGTAAACCAAGAACTGTCCTATATAATACAAAACCACGATGGAATCATTGAAGGATTATTCATGTTGGTGAGGAGTCCTCACTGAGGACACCGTGGGGCCATCGGTAGCGGATGACCTAGTTTTCTTGTAGTAAATATTTATTTTTATAATTTTAAATATATTTATATATTTTAAATAATGATGTTAAAGTGATAATGTTTTTCACAAATATAATATGATTGAAATAATATCTTTCTTGGGCCCACTTTAGGCGTAATAAATTATATTAATAATGGCAAAAAATATTAAATTTCTATATTGCAAAAAATATTAAGTTAAGTTAACATAAGTGAAATACAAGTATTTCATCAAAAAAAGAAATACAAGTATACGTCTACTTAATCCCACCCCCCCCCCCCCCCCAAAAAAAAAGAACCCTTACATTCATTTTTTTTTTTTTTTAAGAACAAATCAACAAACTCATTAATATTGAGCAAATCTATAATTGCTTTGTCCAACAAATATTATATGACACAAAATCCTAAGAGTAATGCTACAGACACAAACTATTTTATAATATTTTTACAAACTGCTAATGTGGCTTTGATAATTTTCAAATAATTATTGGTAAACATAAATGTGATGTTAGTACTTAGTAGTGGACCCATGTTAGAACTAATAAGAATTTGCCACATCAATAGTTTGTAAAAATATTGTAAAATAGTTTGTGACTATAGCATTATTCAAATCGTAAAGTCATGATGGAATATTAAGTGTTTAATTTTTTTTTTTAAGTTCTTATTAATTGAATACTTTCTACATTTATTTTTCTATGAAAAATGACACTTTATTCTAAATTTACTTGTATATTTGGAAAATTTTCTAAAAAACACTTTGCTCACAGAACCATTAAGAAATTAAGTTTGTTAGGTTCTAAAAACTTAGGATTTTATGTATTTAGAACTCTAATGTGTAATGTTGGCAAACCATGATCAAAACAATATATTTAGTCTTATTTAGGCTTGCTCAAAGTTGTGTAATTCATGTAAAGTTGGAATCGAGAGGCTGCAGATGTATTAGTGCATTTCGGCCTGGCTCGATCGATCGAAGGTTAGACTCGATCGATCGAAAGTCGGCCAGAATGTTTCTCTGTAGAATTTTCAACTCAGCCCTATCTCATTAAACGTTTAGGGTTTTATGTTTTTTCCCTAGGTATATAAGGCAAAACCCTAGCCACATTTTGGGAGTTGCTCTGATTGTATTGTTGCTCATATTTTGCGATTTGTGTGAATCTCTTGTGAGATCCTTGATGAGCTTTCCTTCACATAAACTTAGAGTTTTCAGGGTAGAGATATTATCAACACCTTGATGATCAACTCAATTGCTGCCATTAGAGCTTAAAGAAACACAAGCGGCAGTGCTTGTATTTTGTGAAAAATCCAAGAAAGAAGGAGTCTGTGGATTCGGAGCTTGCATGTGGTCGTGTCAGTAAGTTCTACTGGTGGGTAGCAATAGGAAGTCAAGCAGGGGTGCTTGTAAGTCTTATTGTATGAACTTCGATTCTTTCACATAGTGGATTCAAGTTTACCTTGAGGATAGCTATGTCAAATCTTCCCTAGGTTTTTACTGTGTGGTTTCCTGAGTCATCATATCTTGTGTTCTCTATATTTTCGCTGCTTTATATGCTTGATATGATTATATTCTTGTGTTAATCTAAATTTGCATAATTTGACTAAGTTAATCACTTGGCTAATCTCTAGGTTAATTTAATTGTTGTTTTAAAGGGTCTAAAAACCCAACAAGTGGTATCAGAGTAGATAGCTCTCTTGTTGTTGATCTTTTGATCTCTTGTTATTCCTCCTCACTTTGATGGGAATAACTATGCTTATTGGAAAGTAAGGATGAAAGCATTCCTGAAATCTATTAATGAGAGGGTTTGGAATTCCATTGAGTACGGATGAGAGAAGCCCACTACTCCTGTGAGTGAGTGGCAAACTTCTCAAAAAGAAGCAGCTACGTTCAATAGCAAAACTATGAATGCTATCTTTAACGCTGTTTCTATGGAGGAATTTAAGAGAATCTCTAACATTGAGGTTGCTCACACTGCTTGGAATATCCTCCAGACTGTGCATGAAGGTACAAAGGCAGTTAAGATAAATAAATTGCAGCAATTAACTTCTAGATTTGAAAGTATTAGGATGTCTGATGATGAAACTTTTGATAAATTTTATACTAAATTGAATGATATTGTTAATTCTGCATATAATTTGGGTGAAATCTATGATCAATCTAAAATTGTTAGGAAGATTCTTAGATTTTTAACTGAAAACTTTAGACCCAAAGTGACTGCCATTACTGAGAGCAAGGATGTGGACTCCATCCCTGTTGATGAACTTGTAAGATCTTTTCAGTCCTATAAGTTGGACCTACCCAAAGCTAGCAAATCCAAATCAATGGCTCTTAAGTCAGTTGATGATGTTGAAGTTGGTGGATTTGATGATGAGCTCTCTGCTACAGAGATTACTTACGTTGCCAAGAATTTTAGAAACTTTCTTAGAAATAGTAATAGAAGGGCAAGAAATACAAACACTGCTGAACCTAGAAATTTTAGGAAGAATGATCCCACTAAGGTTAGTAACACTGAAAAACCTAGAGAAAAAGTAAGTCAATCTTCTAATAATTCTTTGGGTTCTCAATGTTTTGGATGTTAAGGGTATGATCATGTTAAATCTGAATGTCCTACACTCTTGAGGTCTAAGGGCAAAACTATGGCTGTAACCCTTAGTGATAATGAAGTTTCTAATGATGAGTCTGGATGTGACGAGGATGGAAACTTCATTGCTTTCACTGCTACTGTTGTAGTCAATGAAAGTGTATCTGTTGAAGAGAACCCTTCTGATGGGGAACTCTCTAAGGATGCAGATCTTCAAGAGGCCTATAATAAGTTTTGCAAAGTTACTGCAAAGGATGCTATGAATGTTGAACTTGGCCTGAAGAAAATTGAATCTCTTGAGCTTGATAAGAATAATTTGCTTGTTAAACTGTTTGATGCTAATGAACTTTTGAACAATGTGAAAACTGAGAATATGCTTTTACTTGATAAAGTTAAATCTTTAGAATTTGGTTTATCTGCTGCTAGATCTACTAGTTCTAAACTTGATCAAATGTTGAGTGTTCAAAAGTATCATTCTGACAAATCTGGTTTAGGTTTTGTTGAAAGCATCTTTGTGTCTGCACCCCATTCCACAAATTTTGTTTCTTCATCTACTTCTGAACCTTCTGTGAGTGAGGTTGTGAGTAAAACTGTCAAACCCCCTGTGAGTGAGGTTGTCAAACCTATAGAAGTTTCACCATCTAAGAAGATTAAGGTTGATCTGAAAGAGTCTAAACCTAAGGAGTCTACCCTTTCTAAGGACAAGATGCATGGTAAACCTGCTTGGGTTTGTCATTTTTGTGAGAAATCTAGACACATTCATCCTAACTGTTACAAGCTTCAAGCTGCTAAGAGAGCAAACAAACCAAAAGTGCCTGTGCCTTAAGCACAAGATCCTATGGCACTCATTGGTGAATTGGTAAAGGCTTTAAACCTTTATTCCAATCCTAGAGTTGGAAATCACTCGAACGTGAATAGGAACTCCAATGCTCATGGTGCATCTAAAAGGTTTTGGATGTAAAAGACTCGATCTAATTGAGTCTTTCTGACATGATCCTTGTGCTTCATTGCTCTACTCTTTGTGACCATAGTTCTTTGGTTTTTGTTTTTTTCTAGGATTTGCATTGCATTACATTCATGCATTTTATTCTAGGATTTATTTTGTTTTCTCTTTTAATATATATATATATATATATATATATATATATAAAGGGAGGAAGCAAATTATGTCTGGCATTATTTTTCTTGGTTTTTGAAAACAAGGTTGGTCAATTTATATACACATAACATGTCTCGTGTACCTTGTTTAGCTTTGATGAGTTTATTTATTGCACTTTACTAGTTGAAGCTTTGTAGTGCATGTTGTGTGGGAAAAATGTTTATAGTATTAATCACTTTGTCTTAATCTTGAAGTCACTTGTTATTTAACCGTCGGACTTGATCCCTTTGAGAAATGCATAAATAACCATCTCACCATTGTTCACTAGCCAATCATGAACACCTTAGTGCATATCGTAAGATTTTGTGCTCGAGAAAGTGTAACACATGCACAAAAAGAACATAAAGTGTAGCCTCGGTTTAATTGCTTAATACTTAAAATTGGTGTGTACTATTAGGCTTGATGCCAAATCACATAATTAAAATTGGTGTGTACATTATCCTGGTTTTTTAATAAGTTTTTGAATAAATTAAAATTGGTGTGTATATTATGAGGCAAAATTCAAGAAACTTATATGATTGCAATCTTTTGTTCTAGGAGATATGAGAGTTATATGATGTAACTCTTTAGGTGATAGTCTCTTTTAAATTCTATGTAATGAATTTTGTAGACTTTGTGATTGATTGCTATTTACATATCACTTCACATGTATCCCAAGTCTTTGCTAGTTGCACACACTACACAAGTTACTCTTTGCTAAACACTGTACATGTTATTGTGTGTGTTTTTGGTCTGACCAACCAAGTTTGAAAATACCTTGAGTTATTATGCACAACATATTTGTTTCTTGAAGAATTTAAAGGGAGAATGATTGAAATTTTTTTTTGAGGGAAAATTGGGTTCAAAACTTGGGTTTTTGAAAAAGCATTTCATCTCATATTCATGCATTTTGTTTATCAATTTCAATGCTTTGAGGAGTGCTGCCCAAAATGTGTTTGTTTAAAAAAAAAAAAAAACTGTGTTTTTTCCCAAAAAATTTGTAAGCCTCTGTCTGTTTCGATCGATCCAGTCTGTTTTTTGATCGATCGAAAATGTGCTTAAAATGTTTTATGAGTCTCGGGTTGTTTCGATCGATCGAATGTAATTTTCGATCAATCGAATATCGCGAATCAGGTTTTTAAAATATTAGATTTTGACTTGTTCAAATTACTTTTCAAAAAAGTTTTCAAACCTTTTTCTCTCTCTCCGACTCGGCAAGGCTTACTCATCAATTTTTTGTCATTTCCCAGCGAATTTTTTGCAAAGTTTTCCTCTCCCAACACCGGTAAGACCTTTTTACCCTTCCTTTTGAGTTTATTTTCATGTTTCATGCATTTATCATTGAAATTTTCGGACCTATTCTATTTGGAGTTTTTTGATGATTCAAGCCTTTTTAAGTGAAATTGATCATTGGGTTTTTGTTGGGATATGATATAAACATGATTTTGATGGTTTAATTTGGTCAATTTTGTGAATTGTGAGAAATTGAAATTTCTAGAGCTTGTAATTGATCCGAATTGGGGATTTGTTCAAATTGGGTTCAAATGATGCAATTGGCTTGTTGAATTGATGTAATTGATCACTATAATGTGTATTCTAAGTTGTGTGATGATCAATTGGTCGAATTTTTCTCAAAATCTTAACAAGTGGTTTTTAAATTTTGGGGTTTTTGTTAAGAAACTCTTTGCTCAAGCCAATTTTATGAAATTGAACTTAGTTTTACTGCATTAGAACATGCATCATGACATTTTGATTGTTCATGCATCATATAGATTTTTGTTCTATATATATATATATATATATATTTTTTTTTTTGTGCTAACTTGCAGTCTGCCCTTGGTTTGTGTTTTGTTTTGTTCTTTTGGTTCTTTCTATGTGTCTCTGTCCTTTCCTTAGCATCATGCCTAGGAAGACTAGAGCTCGTAGGTCTGTTCTCTCACCTTCTCCTCCTTTATTTTTTTGATCGTGAGAGGTTTTCTAGTGAGAAAAACTAAGTGACCTTTGAGAAGCTGAACCTTAAGAGGAAGATATGGGCTGAGTGTTCTGTTGTGTTAGATGAGCTTGATCCTGCCATTAGGGCAAATTTTGAGTGTCGAGAATGGTTACCTCTGTTGGATATTTCTGATCCTCCTCCTCTAGCTACCCTGATTAGAGAGTTCTTTTCGAACATCTCTATCCACATCTATGATTCCAGCACTTTAGTAAAGAGTTGGATACGAGGTGTAGAGTACACCATTACTCCTACAGTAGTGGCTGATGCTCTAGGGGTACCTTTGGTCCAACACCCTGTTTACCCATATGATGAGTCTCCTCTCTTGGATGATGTCATGTCATACATCACTGGATCTTCTATCTAGTGGGGTTCTGATCCTCGGATCACTTCTGCTGAACTTCCTAAGACTACTTATCTTTTTCTTAGGATAGCCTGTCATTCTATTTGGCTTATCTCTCATCTTCACACTATTCCTCTTGAGCGGTGTGTCTTTTTGTACGCTCTTATTACTGATGCTCCTATTAGTTTTCCTCACTTGTTTCTTCGTTCTTTGAACGAAGTTTATAGGAGTTCGTCTTCCGCTCATGTTTTTTTACATTCTATTTTTATTTATAAGATTTTGTTATATCTTAGTCTAGATGATTTCCTTTCTTCTAAGCCCGTACATGTTATTGCTCCCATAGATGCATCTTTTCTTAGATAGAGGGCTGCTCATCTTTGAGTTGGCTCTAAACACCCTAGGTCTGAGCCTTCTGGTACCGTACCTCCTCCTTCTTCTTCTACAGGTCTTGCTGGTGAGGATGTTGCTGATCCTGTTGGTGATGTTGCTGCTGCTGATATTCCTCCACCTCCTTCGGATGACTTTGATATACGTCGTACCTTGGAGACTGTCATGACCGTTCAGGTAACTCATGGTCAGATTTTGGTGGACTTGCTTGATAAGCTACGTGCTTTAAGAGCCGACTTGGTGCATTTTCGTCGTTCACCCTCACCACCTCCTTTTGATGATGGTTTTTTATTATCCTTTGGTATTTCGTCACAAAAAGGGGGAGTAGAGTTTTGTTACTTGTAGAGGAGTTTTTGTAGTTAAGGGGAGTTTTTTCTTTTGTTTGTAGAGCTAGTGGTGATATTAGATTGTATCTAGGTGCTTCACTGTGTATACTTTCTTTTGATATCAATTTTTTTTTTTTTTTGGGCTATTCATGTTAAGGAGATACATTTATTTTGATATATGATTCTTGTATTCACTGCTTATTGATTTATATTCATGAGTTATTCATTGATATATATCTTTATTTTGTGTTGTGTGAAACATACAAGAATACTTTATTTTTGTTGTATCTAACTTAGGGGGAGAGTTAGTTTACATACTTGTTGATTTACTGTTTTTCTGTCACACATGCGTTTATGCGTTTGTTGAGTGTTTCAGGAATATACAGGTTGATTCAATTGAGCTGCTGTCTACACTTGCAACTGATGGATAGTAGTTAGGATTGGATTTGTGTTTATGAGCATTATTTTTGTAAAGGGCTTTTATTTGTAAACTTTGAGTTTTTAATTTGTGTTTTGTCACGGATTGCCAAAGAGGGAGTTTGTTAGGTTCTAAAGACTTAGGATTTTATGTATTTAGAACTCTAATGTGTAATGTTGGCAAACCATGATCAAAACAATATGTTTAGTCTTGTTTAGGCTTGCTCAAAGTTGTGTAATTCATGTAAAGTTGGAATCGAGAGGCTGCAAATGTATTGGTGCATTTCGGTCTGGCTCGATCGATCGAAGGTTAGACTTGATCGATCGAAAGTCGACTAGAATGTTTTTCTATAGAATTTCCAACTCAGCCCTATCTCATTAAACGTTTAGGATTTTATATTTTTACCCTAGGTATATAAGGCAAAACCCTAGCCACGTTTTGGGAGTTGCTCTGGTTGTATTGTTGCTCATATTTTGCAGTTTATGTGAATCTCTTGTGAGATCCTTGAGGAGCTTTCCTTCACATAAATTTAGGGTTTTCAAGGTAGAGGTATTATCAACACCTTGATGATCAACTCAGTTGCTGCCATTGGAGCTTAAAGAAACACAAGCGGGAGTGCTTGTATCTTGTGGAGAATCCAAGAAAGAAGGAGTCTGTGGATTCGAAACTTGCACGTGGTCGTGTCAGTAAGTTCTATTAGTGGGTAGCAATAGGAAGTCAAGTGGGGGTGCTTGTAAGTCTTATTGTATGAACTTCGATTCTTTCACATAGTGGATTCAAGTTTACCTTGAGGATAGATAGGTCAAATCCTCCCAAGGTTTTTACCGTGTGGTTTCTTGGATCATCATATCTTGTGTTCTTTATATTTCTGCTGTTTTATATGCTTGATATGATTATATGCTTGTGTTAACCTAGATTTACATAATTTGACTAAGTTAATCACTTGGCTAATTCTCTAGGTTAATCTAATTGTTGTTTTAAGGAGTCTAAAAACCCAACAAAGTTGATATTAATTTAACCAATATATGTATTTTTAAAATTTTCTTTTAATGGTCATTAATAAGGCATATTTCTAGTTAACAAATGAAATTCACCCTATATTACAAATGGATAAAGTATAAGAATATATAAAATAATAATATAATACTGTATATATCATGACAAAAATTATAAACTGATATAGAGAAGAACAAACTTGTACTATGGTGTTGAATTATGAGCTTTGAAAATTCAACAAAGAAAATAAGTCAGTACTTTTGTGAATTGAGGATGAGATCCAATCTATGAGAGTTGAAAAAGGTTGCTATCATGCTGCGAATTGAAAACTTCAAGCCAACTTGGAATGAGTGAGACAGTGATACTACTTTTCTAGAAGAGTTGAATTATGTTTTGGCGTTCAAAACTTATGACCAAAGTAATAAACACTAATCTAGTGAAGGAGCACCATATATGAGAATGAATGGTTAATCTTGCTTGTATTTTCTTTCCCACATGGGTTGGAAGTGAGGTTCTTCACCAGTAGGGACTGGGAGCATCAAGATCATAATGATGAATTATGATGATTTATGCTATTATTAATAGCTAATTTCCCTTGTGTTCAAAATATATAATAAAAATCAGTATAATATCCACATAATTAATATTGTAATAATTAGCTGGAAGGGCAAAATAGAAAACTAGTTTTTGTTATTAATTGAATTTAAAATTTGGGGACTCATGACTCATGAGAGGCCCACAGGGTGATCCTTTAAATTTTCTCTACCAATATCTTTTCTTCCTATTTTTTAATTAAGATAAGTTTGGCCCGAAATCCTTTAAACCATTTTAAAATAGTGACATATTTCCTTCCAATTTGACTCAACTAAAACTCACAACACCTATATATATATATATATATATATATAACCATGGATAAAGTGTTTAAGGAAATTTGAATAAATGAATAGGCCTAAATAAGAACCATTGGTAAAGTAAACATATGATGTTAGTGGTAGGCCTAAATAAGAACCAATAAGAATTTGCCATTCATTTATTCAAATTTCCTTAAACATTTATATAACCATGGTTAAAGTGTTTAAGGAAATTTGAATAAATGAATGGCAAATTCTTTTTGGTTCTTATTTAGGCTTACCACTAACATTATGTTTTTACTCTACCAATGGCTACCCACCACATCAGTAATTTATAAAATAATATATGACTTTAGTATTTTTCTAAATAAATTTTTTCATAATGTTGATTCCAAAATGGGCCGAGTTCCAAAATTTGGCAAGGTTAAAATTGCTATTATTGATTTTAGAATTAGGACCAATATAAGGGGATTCTCAACTGTTATTCTGATTTTAATGTGCCACCTCTTTAGCTTAAACTTATCGCTTCATATTTCTTTAAAAAATAATAATAATAATAAAACAAAACTTAGCACATCATATTTTAGGGTTTCGATTCTCTCCCTTTCACTATGAGATGGAGAGTGCCCATTTATATTTTATTTGTTGCTCTTTGCTTCTTTCTCACACTTTTTTCTTTTTTCTATCACCATTTCAAGCTCTCTCTCACTTTATTTCTTTCATCTTAACTTCTTAGATCTCACTTTTTTCTTATCGAGCCCTTTTTATCTTTTCATTTTGTTGATAGAAGGAAATTATAAAATTTTATTATTTGCATTTTGTGTGTGTAATGTCAATATATTTAAGTTCTCTTTTTATTAGGTTTTGTATAATTTAAGTTTTTTAATGACTGCTCTATAAAAAAAAAAAAAAAAAAAAAAAAAAAAAATTCAAAGTGCTATAACTAATCCTTTAAGACTCTTATCGCAAGGATGAGCATGGAGAGCCTCTTGAAAAAGCCACTACTCATAAGAGCAAACTTGTCATTTTGATGAGGGAACCTCATCAATATCATAACAGAGTTGCTTCTTGCTGGAGAGAGAGAGAGAGAGAGAGAGAGAGAGAGCAAATAATTTTATAAATGTATTGAAGTATTGTTCACAAATTAATTAATTTGGTCCACGATTTGTTAAGCCTAATGTTAATTTTTTTTTAAGTGTGTGTAGTTATATTTGTGGTAAAAATTTGATTTGTTGAACTTGATGGAAATGCAAATGCTCTTATCTAAAAGGGCGTGGAGCAACCGAGCAACAAATGTGACAACAAAAAAGTCATGAGTGGGACTCTACCATGGAAGTATGGTCTAATCGGGCTTCCCCAAGTGCCCAAGCAATAATTAAATCAAATCCCTTAATTAATGGTAACATTTTATTATTGGATGATTTTTTTACCATTTTTGCTAGATCATGCCCCCACCTCTAGATATTTTAGTAGCTTAGCAAATGTGAAAACGATATAATTGATACAAAACGACCAGAATGATCATTACGCCTGTTAAAAAAAAAAAAAAACACAACAACAACAAAGCGAAGGCAAATACACTAATACATATAGCGCAAATGGGGTTTGTGGGCTAATAAACGAAAATCATCCTAGGAGAAAAGAAAGTAATAACGTAATGAAAATAAAGTAATAATGGATTATTTATCTATTTGAAAATAATTGTATATTTTCGGTGGCTTATCTATATATATATATATATATATATATAAAATAATAATAAGTAAAACTGAGAGAAACTCAAATTAAAATTTCAAATTAGAGTTCCAATTTTGAGTCATGTGTCCTAAATTATTTATTCTTAAAGAGTTTTATTTCTTTATTTTAGAATTAAATGTGGGATCACATCATAAATATTCATCAAAGTGAGTTATTAAGTACAAAAACCCAAAAGTCTAAAATAAATTAATTGTTAAAAAAAAATGCCTCACAATAATTTTTTTTTTTTAAATGAACAATTTACATTTTATACTTAATAATATCCTTACAAAAATTTTTAAAGAGTTAACAAAATATAAAAATGACTATCAATAGTATTTAAATTATATATATATATATATATATATATATAGGAATTATATTATGCATTTTATTATATATCTTTAAGTGTATTCATTTATATGCATGGGGTTACAAACTAGTTTATATAATGTGCTACAAAAAAATTGAAGTTAACCAATTTTCAAAAATATAAATGTTATATTATATCAAATAAAGCTGAAACAAAACGAAACTTTTTCTTAATTTGCACACGCGCACACAATATTAATAGACTGGTGAGTGCATAAGCATAAACCATGATCGAGGCCCTTGCTAGTTGGTATTCTTTTTAGCTTCAACTTAGTCATTAGAGAAAATAAAAATATATATACCCAAACAAATTTTAAGAGAAAGGAAGACTTTGGTCATTTGTGATATTTATATTGTAAAAGTATGTTTGGATTAGTTATTTTAATTAGTTTTTTTTTTTTTAAAATGAATGTTTAAAAATAAGAGCAGTTTGAATTATATATATATATATATATATTGTACATTTTTAGACCCTTGTAAACTAGATTGTTTAACCTAATTAATTAACCAAGTGAATACTTAGGTTTATTATTCAGATCTAAGTTAAAACAATAACAATCATATCATGTAAAGCAGCTGAAATATAAAGACCACACGTTATGATAACCCAGGAAAATCAAACTGGTAAAAAACCTGAAGAGAATTTAACCTAGCTATCCTCAAGGTAAAAAGCAAATCCACTATGAAAGAATTGAAGTTTGTACAATAAAACTTAGACCACTAACATTCTATTGCTACCTCAAGTAGAAAACTTACTACCACAAACCCATGATAGCTCCGAGTCCACGAACTACTTCTTTCCTTAGATTCCCAACAAGTATAAGTACTCCCGCTTGTATATTTTTAAGCTCTTGAATCTGCAGCTGAATTGATCATCAAACTTTTGACATCAATCTTGAGATTGGAAACCCTAAGTATGAGTGAAGGCAAACATCTCTAGATCTAACACAAGAGATTCACACACACAGCATAAAGAGCTCCCTCAAAACGTGGCTAGGATTTTCCCTTTTATACTTAAGACAAAATATAAAATCCTACACGTCAAACAGGCTTGGGCTGAGTTGAAAAATTATGCAAAAAAATAATCTGCATGAGCTTCGATCGATCGAGCCTAATTTTTGATCGATTGAGCCAGGCAGATTTACACAGTAAATCCTGCAGTAACTCGATTCCAACTTTATGTAGAAACATATACTTTGAGCAAGTCTAAACAAGACTAAAACGTTTTGATCATAGTTTGCCAACATTACAAATTGAAGTTTTAATACATTAGTTCCTAATTCCTTAGAACCTAACAAACTCTCCCTTTGGCAATCCGTGACAAAACACAAACTAACAAAATGCTCAAAGTTTACATAAAAACAACCCATTACTAAAACATAGCCCAACATCACAAATTCAACCTAACTACTATCTATCAGTTGCAAGTGTAGACAGCAGCACGACTGAATCAACTTGTATATTTCCTGAAATACTATACAAACGCATAAACGTATGTGTGGAAAATACAAGTAACACAAAATAACTTCTTAATTTCACATAACACAAAATAAAGACATATATCATGAATAACCTCATAAATATAAATCAATAAGCAATATGAAACAAGAAACATATACAATCAATGTATCTCCCTCTATCATGGACAACCCAAACAAAAATACATCATGAGCCAAAAAAGTAGATACATAATGAAGCACCTAGATACAATCTAAAAGCTCCATAACTCCGAAACACAAAAAAAAATCTCCCCTAAACAACAAAATCTCCCCTACTAATGTACTCCCCCCTTTTTGTGACGAATTGCCAAAGGGCACTCACTCATAATCAAAAGGAGGTGGCAGAGGCGATCGTCTAAAATGCTCACCATGAGCCGCCTAAACGGTCATGACAGTTTCCAAAATATGTCGAATGTCTGAATCACCCGAGGTAGAAGGTGGAGGAAGAGCAGTAGCAGCAGCAGGATCAACAGACTTCTCAGCTGTAGTATCACCTGTAGAAAAGGGAGGAGGAGGTGCGACACCAGATGTCTCAACCCTAGGACATTTAGAGCTTGCTCTCATCTGAGCAGCCCTCTGCCTAAGAAAGTTGGCACCTATGGGAGCGATAATATGAACAGGTTTAGACGCTGGAAACTCATCTAAACCTAGACGTAACAAAATCCGGTGAATAAAAACAAGGAAGAAAAGAGCATGAGCAGTAGAACTACTCCTATGAATCTCAGTCAAAGAACGAATGAAAAGATGAGGAAAGCTAATAGGAGCATCAGTAACAAGGGCATATAAAAATGCACAACGCTCTAAAGGAATTGTGTGCAAGTGAGAGATAGGCCACAAAAAATGACAAGCAATCCTAAAGAAAAGATTATGAATCTCGGTGAGCTTAGTAGTAGTGATCCGAGGATCAGAACCCCACTGTATAGAAGACCCAATGATGTAAGACATGATATCATCTAGGGGAGGAGACTTATCATAAGGGTAGACAGGATGCTGGACAACGGGCACCCTAATAGCATTAGCCACTACCGAAGGAGTAATGGTATAATCTTCATCTCGTATGCAACTCTTAACTAGAGTGTTGGAATCATAGACGTGGATAGAGAGGTTCAAGTAGAACTCTCTAATCAGTGTAGTTGGAGGTGGATGAGAAATATCCAACAATGGCAACCAGCCCCTACGCTTAAAGTTACGCCTTATCTCAGGATCAAACTCATCTAACAGAACATTTCTCTCAGCCCAAATGTTCCTTTTAAGGTTAAGCTTCTCATACGTCTCTTGTTTTTTCACACTCGGAAACCTCTCACTCTCAAAAGAAGGGACAGAAGAGGAGGAGGCTTTTCTATTGGCTCTAGTCTTTCTAGACATAGTGCTAAGGAAAAGACAAGATACACAGAAAAGAACCAAAAAGAAGCAAAGGAAAAAAAAAAAAAAAAAAAAAGGTCAGACTACAAGTTAGCACAAAAAATACAGAATTAACAATTCTATATGATGCATGAACAGTATAAGCAAATGATGCATGCTCTAATGTAGTGAGAATAAGTTCAATTTAACTTTAAATTTACAAAATTGGCTTAAGCATAGAGCTTATATCAAAAACCCCAAAATTTGAAAAACCACTTGTACAATTTTCAAGATTTTGACCAATTGATCACTAAACAAGATAAATAACACAATATAATGATCACATGAATCAATCCAACAAGCCAATTTCATCAAATTAAACCTAATTGAACAAAATCCCAAATTCTGGCAGTTTTAAGCCTTAGAAATTCCAAATTTTCCCAATCCAACAAATTGATCAAACTAAATCACAAGGATCATGTTTATAGCATCCCACAACAAAAACCCATTAATCAATTTTGAAAGAAAATGCTTAAAACAACAAAAACCCTAAATTTGCATAGGTTCGAAATTTTCCCAAAATGCATGACAAAAATGAATGAAACTTGAAAATAAATGAAAAAGGAAGGGTAATATGGTCCTACCGGCCTTGGGAGAGAAAAACCTTGCAAAAAGATTGGAGGAAAATGACAAAAAATTGGTTGGATGCCTTGACCGATGGAATAGAGAGACAATGTTTTGAAAAGTTTGAAAAGTGCTTGAACACGTGAAAAACAAAGGTTTTTAAAAAACTCTCTATACAATTTTCAATTGATTGAAGCTTCGATTGATCCAACATCAATCGACCACCGATCGAAACAGACAGAGGCTGACCAAAATTTTAATCACAATTTCGATCGGTCGAGAAACAGGTTTGATCGATCGAAATTCTGGAAAATTTTTTTTTTTTTTGAAAATCAAAGCAATTTTATGCAGAAACTCCTCAAAGCATTGAATTTTATGAATAAAATGCATGAGTATGAGATGAAATACTTTTCAAAAACACTTGTTTTGGACCCAGTTTTTCCAAAGATTTTCAATCAATTCACCTTAAATACTCAAACAGCAAACATGTTTTGCATAAAACTCAAGGAATTTTCAAACTTGGTTGGCCAAACCAAAATCACACACAATAACATGTACAAAGTTTAGCACAGAGTAACTTGTGTAGTGTGTGCAACTAGCAAAAACTTGAGATACATATAAGGTGATATGTAAATAGAAATCATGCACAATGTCTACAAAGTTCATCACATAGAATTTGAGAGAGACTATCACCTAAAGAGGTACATCATATAACTCTCACATATCCTAGAATAAAAACTTGCAATCATGTAAGTGTCTTGATTTGCCTCATAATGTACACACCAATTTTATATAATCAGAAACTTATTAAAGATAGCCGAGATAATGTACACACCAATTTTATATAATTAGAAACTTATTAAAGATAGCTGAGATAATGTACACACCAATTTTATTTGATTTAAAGTTATTATAGCCTAATAATATACACACCAATTTTAGCATTTAAACCGAGGCTTACACCTTATGTTCTTTTTGTGCATGTGCTACATTATCTCGAGCATAAAATCTTATGATATGCACTAAGGTGTTCATGATTGGCTAGTAGACAATAGTGAGATGGTTATTTATGCCTTTCTCAAAAAGTTCAAGTCCGACAATTAAAGGCATGTGACTTCAAGATCAAGACAATGTGATCAAAAACTATAAACATCTTTCCCACACAACATGTATTACAAGGCTTCAACTAGTAAAGTGTAATAAGTAAGCTTATTAAAGCTAAACAAAGTACATAAACATGTTATGTAAAAATAAATTAGCCAACTTTGATTTCAAATCCAAGAAAAATAACGCAAAACACATTTTGCTTCCTTTCCTTTTTTTTTTTTTTTTTTTTATTATCTCTTTTTAATAACAAAAACAATCCTAGAATGAAATGCATAAATGTTATGCAATGCAAATCCTAGAAAAACATAGAAAACAAAACAGCAAGAAAAATGGTCACAAAGAGTAAAGCGAAGAAGCACATGTTGGAAATATGCATATACGCAGCGGAAAATAAACGGATCTACTTCATTCAGAATTGATAACATGCATAATGTAAGTTTCAGAATAGAACAAGAGAGTGTACCTTGGTGCAGTGAATTTCAAAATCAAAGATGAAAAGTTCTCAGGAACACTTTCAATATTCACTCCAATTCCACTAACGCCCAAGATGTATGGTCTCTCAATCAGTTATTTCTTAAAGAGAATGATAGATTCCAACACTCACATACATGTATTTTCATAAACTTGTTGTGTGTCGCAAAATTCTGTATGTTTCTCTTCTAATAACTGGTTATCTAATTGGGCTAGCCTTTTAGGCATTTTCAATTGGGCTCTAATATATGGCTTGGAGTGGGACCAAAAGGGAACAAATAAGAAACTATCTCCAATGGGCCTTGGGCTTTTCTGTCAACTTTTGACAAGTCCAAAATTACCATTAATTATATTTAATACCACTATATAAATATAATTGCACTCTAGGCCTTATTAATAAATTATATCCCAAGACTTTATTGTACATGCAACCCCTTCATAAAATATTCGTAGTAATACAAAGTTGTGAAAGTAGACTGCCACTTTGTAAATTACTACATCTTAATCCTTGAGTGTCCGGTTTAATCCTTTAAGTTATTCATCATATATTTATGAAATTCAATTTCATAAATACATACTTTAGTAACTATTTACTAAAGTAGTTAGGCCTAACATTCTAAATAACAAACCCATTAAACTTATCTCAAGAGAATATTTTGTATCTCCGTTAAGAGACTATGAATTCCATCTTGAGAATATATGTTCCATCAACACTAAATGTAGTTGCCCAACATACTGAGATTTTGACCGTTACTTTAGATCTCACTCCTGATATATCAAAGCAATCTACACTTCATGATCAAGTCCATTATTCTCTCAGAATTAAGAGTTCATGCAAATATAAGTCGTGAGATTTATTATTCAATTGACAGTCTTTATGAGAATAATAAATCTCACAGCGGTCCCATTCAATATGTCTTAACTCTTAAAACATATCAACATATCAACTAGAAGTCACC
Organism: Quercus gilva; assembly: GCA_023621385.1. Lineage (NCBI taxonomy): Eukaryota > Viridiplantae > Streptophyta > Magnoliopsida > Fagales > Fagaceae > Quercus > Quercus gilva. Next base: position 42,133,095 of record CM042482.1, on the reverse strand, counting down.
ACTTTCATGATCAAAACAAATCATCTTAGTTGACATGTTATAGTCTTCGCAGACGAAATGTCCAATTTTATCACCGACTACGAACCAAATTCTAAATTTACAAAGAACTTGTGAATTATATCTTCTGTGATTAAATCACATAAATCACATACTATGCATCTCATGGAATATATGATAATGTCCAAATATTCATGTTACCATTATTTCAGATAATAATAAAACAATTTTATTAATAACAATATTAAGTCATACATCATGTCATACATAATGTCATACATAATATAGTACATAGCATCATGCAATAGGATTCTAGGGCACAAATCCCAAGCATCATGCAATAGGATTCTAGGGCACAAATCCCAACAGCACAAGTATCATGTTAGAAAAACTCAATTAGATTAAGCATTTTGCATCCAAAACTTTTTAGATGCACCTCGAGCATTGGAGTTCTTTTTCACATTAGAATTATTTCCAACTCCAAGATTGGAATAAAGGTTTAGAGCCTTTACCAATTCACCACTAAGTACCATTGGATTTTGTGCTTGTGGCACAGGTACTTTTCGTTTGTTTGCTCGCTTAGCAGCTTGCAGCCTGAAACAGTTTGGACGTATGTGCCCAAACTTTTCAAAAAAATGACAAACCCATGCAGGCTTATCATGCAACTTGCCCTTAGAAGGGTTAAAAGCCTTAGGTTTAGACTCTTGAAGATCAACCTTAATCTTCCTAAGGAGTGTAACTTCTACAGATTTAACAGTCTCACTCACAAAGGGTTTGACAACCTCACTTACAAGGAGTTCAGAAGAAGGAACAAAGCTTATGGAATGGGGTTCAGGCACAGAGATGCTTTCTACAAAACCTAAACCAGTTTTGTCAGAGGGAAACTTTTGAACACTCAGCATGTGATCAAGTTTGGAGCTTGCAGACCTATTAGTTTATTCTCTAACAATAGATAATTCAAGTTCCAAATTCTTAACTTTATCAAGTAAAAGCATGTTCTCAGTCTTCACATTATTCAACAATTCATTGGCATCAAATAGTTTCATAAGCAAATTTTTCTTTTCAAGTTCAAGAGATGCAATTTTTTTTAAGCGTAAATCAACACTCATAGCATCTTTTGCAACAATTTTGCAAAGTTCATTATAGGCTTCTTATAAATCTGCATTATCAAAGAGTTCCCCATCAGAAGGGTTCTCTTCAACAGCAATACTTTCATCAACTACAGCAATAGCAATGAAAGTAATGAAGTTTCCATCCTCATCACTACCAGACTCATTGTCAGAAACTTTATCATTACTAAGGGTTACAGCCATAGCATTACCCTTAGACCTCAAGAATGTTGGACATTCAGATTTCACATGACCATACCCTTTACACCCAAAACATTGTTGACCTATAGAATTATTAAAATGTTGACCTACTTTTTCTTTAGGTTTTTCAGTGTTATTAACCTTAGTGGGATCATTTCTCCTAAAATTTCTAGGTTCAACAGTGTTCTTACCTTTTGCCCTTCGTTATTGTTCCTAAGAAAATTTCTAAAGTTCTTGGCAAGGTAAGCAATCTCTGTAGCAAAGAGCTCACTATCAAATCTACTCGCATCAACATCATCAACAGACTTAAGAGCCATTGATTTGGATTTCCTAGTCTTAGGTAGGTCCAACTCATAAAACTGAAGAGATCCTACAAGTTCATCAATAAGAATGGAGTCAACATCCTTGCTTTCAGTGATGGCAGTCACTTTGGACCTAAAATCTTCAGTCAAAGATCTAAAAATCTTCCTAACAATTTTAGGTTAATCATAGATTTCACCCAGATTATAAGCAGAATTAATAATATCATTAAGCTTAGCATAGAATTCATCAAAAGATTCATCATCAGACATCCTAATGCTTTCAAATCTAGTTGTTAATTGCTATAACTTATTGATTTTAACTGCCTTTGTGCCTTCATGCACAATTTGAAGGATATTCCAAGCAGTATAAGCAACCTCAACATTAGAGATTCTCTTAAATTCCTCCATAAAAATAGCATTAAAGATAGCATTCATAACTTTGCTATTTAAAGTGGTTGCCTCTTTTTGAGAAGTTTGCCACTCACTCACAGGAGTAGTGGGCTTCTCTCATCCGTATTCAACAGAGTTCCAGACTCTTTCATCAATAGATTTCAGGAATGCTTTCATCCTTACTTTCTAATAAGCATAATTATTCCCATCAAAGTGCGGTGGAATAACAAAAGGGTGTTTGTGTTCCATGACAACCAGGGTCAAAGATCAGCTCTTAGATAAAAAGATCTACAACAAGAGAGCTATCTACTCTGATACCACTTGTACGTTTTTAGACCCTTGTAAACTAGATTGTTTAACCTAATTAATTAACCAAGTGAATACTTAGGTTTATTATTCAGATTTAGGCTAAAACAATAACAATCATATCATGTAAAGCAGTGGAAATATAAAGAACACATGATATGATAACCTAGGAAAACCAAACCGGTGAAAACCTAGGAAGGATTTAACCTAACTATTCTCAAGGTAAAAAGCAAATCCACTATGAAAGAACTGAAGTTTGTACAATAGAACTTAGACCACTAACATTATATTGCGACCTCGAGTAGAAAACTTACTACCACGACCCAATGATAGCTCCGAGTCCACAGACTAAAGAGATCCTACAAGTTCATCAATAGGAATGGAGTCAACATCCTTGCTTTCAGCGATGGTAGTCACTTTGGATCTAAAATCTTCAGTCAAAGATCTAAGAATCTTCTTAACAATTTTAGGTTAATCATAGATTTCACCCAGATTATAAGTAGAATTAACAATATCATTAAGCTTAGCATAGAATTTATTAAAAGATTCATCATCAGACATCCTAATGCTTTCTAATCTAGTTGTTAATTGCTATAACTTATTGATTTTAACTACCTTTGTGCCTTCATGCACAATTTGGAAGATATTCCAAGCAGTATAAGCAACCTCAACATTAGAGATTCTCTTAAATTCCTCTATAAAAATAGCATTAAAGATAGCATTCATAACTTTGCTATTTAAAGTGGTTGCCTCTTTCTGAGAAGTTTGCCACTCACTCACAGGAGGAGTGGGCTTCTCTCATCCGTATTCAACGGAGTTCCAAACTCTTTCATTAATAGATTTCAAGAATACTTTCATCCTTACTTTCCAATAAGCATAATTATTCCCATCAAAGTGCGGTGGAATAACAAGAGGGTGTTTGTGTTCCATGACAACCAAGGTCAAAGATCAGCTCTTAGATAAAAAGATCTACAACAAGAGAGCTATCTACTCTGATACTACTTGTACGTTTTTAGACCCTTGTAAACTAGATTGTTTAACCTAATTAATTAACCAAGTGAATACTTAGGTTTATTATTCAGATCTAGGCTAAAACAATAACAATCATATCATGTAAAGCAGCGGAAATATAAAGAACACATGATATGATAACCCAGGAAAACCAAACCGGTGAAAACCTAGGAAGGATTTAACCTAACTATCCTCAAGGTAAAAAGCAAATCCACTATAAAAGAACTGAAGTTTGTACAATAGAACTTAGACCACTAACATTATATTGCTACCTCGAGTAGAAAACTTACTACCACGACCCAATGATAGCTCCGAGTCCACGGACTACTTCTTTCCTTGGATTCCCAGCAAGTACAAGTACTCCCGCCTGTATATCTTTAAGCTCTTGAATCTGTAACTGAATTGATCACCAAACTCTTGACATCAATCTTGAGATTGGAAACCCTAAGTATGTGTGAAGACAAACACCTCTAGATCTCACAAGAGATTCACACATACAGAATAAAGAGCTCCCTCAAAACGTGGCTAAGGTTTTCCCTTTTATACTTAAGACAAAACATAAAACCCTAGACATTAAACAGGCTTAGGATGAGTTGGAAAATTCTGCAGAAAAACAATCTACACGAGCTTCGATCGATCGAGCCTAATTTTTTATCGATCGAGCCAAACAGATTTATACAGTAAATCCTGCAGTAACTTGATTCCAACTTTACATAGAAACATATACTTTGAGCAAGTCTAAACAAGACTAAAATGTTTTGATTATGGTTTGCCAACTTTACAAATTGAAGTTCTAATACATTAGTTCTTACTTCCTTAGAACCTAACACACACACACACATATATATATATATATATATATATAAACTAATGGTAAAAGAAAGACTAAATAATCCATATAATACTTGAAATTTGAGTGAATTATTATTTTCATCCCTAGAGTACATGTCTTCTATATATAAAATTGCAACCATATATTGACATATGATATAATTCAATTTTCCTGGATAAACTGCAATGAATATATGTAATGACCCACTTGTTAAAAAAAAATTGAAAATAATCATTTATCAAATTTAGAGGGTGTGATCTGAATTTTTGCCTAAAATAAATTGTATTATATCATTTTAACGGGTGCATTTTGCAAATACAAAAGAAGTCAGATTATTATTTTTATTTATTATATTGAGCTTAATTTGACAGTCTCAAATTTTCCCTTATTTTCTACAATATTTAGCATATAAGCAATATGTAAACCTAAAATTTCTGTGAATTCTATTATTATGACATTTTAACGTAAAACGGACAAATAAACCTACTTCCATAAAATAAAATTTAAAAAAAAAAAAAAAAAAAAAAAAACAACAGCAAAAAAACAAAAACCTTGCTGTACGTAAACTCAGATGTAAAAATAAAATGGATAAAATTTTTTTTCCTGTAAAAAAAAAAAAAAAAAAAAAATCCCCCTTAAATTTCCGGGGCCACTATGTCAATTGTCAAAAAGCTTGAAAGAACCTGTCCTTTTTTCTTTTTTTCTTTTTTGCTGAATGAAAGAACCTATCGTTGATGAGGACCAGATTCATTTCCTGCATTCATGGTTTTCTCATTGATCATATCCCAAAAAATAAAAATGATAAATCCAGTTTCAATGGTGGAAAGAGGTGATTACTGATTACTGATTACTGCTTGGCCTCCAAAGTCCAAATTACTGTATTAGAAATATATGATAGATAGATAATAAAACATGCGTTAGCTAAATAATTCCAGTAAATTTAGTGGAGAAGAAAAAAAAAAGTTAAAAACGAGAAATATGAGGTAGTAACTTGCACAGTCCACGTAGTGAAAATCGAACATAACACAAACAAAACTGCACAATCTAAGCTAAGGTGTACGTTGAAGGATCTAAGTTGGGTCCCAAAGAAACTTGGACTAGTGAGTGAGACTGTACGTGAGATTGATATACTTTAGTCGACTAGAAGACCTTGAATTCTTTACTGGCGTTTAAAACTTATGACCAAAGCAAAGTCTGAGAGAATATTGAATGATTATTAAGCAGGTAGCGTTTCTTGTTTTTCTTCTAGTTATTTATTTGCTTCTCTTTACTTTTGACTTGTCTTTTTGCCATGTTGGTACCTCTCACTCACATGGGTGGAAGTAACTGAGGTTCTTGACCAGTCACAGTGACGCCGATGATAAAGATCTATATTATTACTGACCTTATCGCACTGCTTTGTATGTGAGATAGCCTTCTTTCTTTTTTTTTCTTTTTTTTTTCTTTTTTTTTAAGTGTCGTAATTTTTTATTAATCTCAATTTTTAGATTATAATATAACTCAAAAATTAAATAAAAGAAGTCGGTGAGTCTTGATAAAGTGTCAAAAAAATAAATAAATAAAAAGTTGGAGCATGGTCTTGAAGGAAATATACAAAGTAGACTGAGAAGTTTTTTCTTTTTCTTTTTTTTTTTTTTTAATTTTAGATAAGGTTTTTTTTTTTTTTTTTTTTGAAAGAGGAATATTCATTCAATTAGATAGATAAAATATCATGATACAAAGCATCCATGGCTGGTGGGAGAGAGTCCTCCATCCAGAACAAATCCTCATCTAATGTATGTCTAGCATGTTAAGCCAAAGCATGGGCTACCTTATTCCCACCCCTCCTAATACAGCAAACCTCAGACCAATGTAATCCCCTTATCAAATGGTGAATATCATCCACCACATTGCTGAATAACGAATTATTTTCCTCAGAAGAAGATATAGTATTAATAACATTGCTGTTATCACCCTCAATAATCAACCTGGAAAAGCCAGCATCCACAACAAATTCTAAAGCTCTCCAGCAAGCAAGAACTCTGCTTCGTCACTAGTGTGCACATCCGGTCCACAAGCAGTCATAGCAGCCATTACCTCTCCCTTTTCATTTCGAACAATTGCTCCAAACCCAGTTCTGCCTAAGTCCGAAAATAATGTTGCATCAAAATTGAGTTTGTACGCCTCTGATGGTGGTGGTTGCCATACCTCTCCAATTGGTTGTTGTCTCAGCTGAACATTAAGCCGTGTTTAAGCCTGTTGAAAATCTTCAATGCACTCCTCTTCTCATTTGTTCAAGCAAGTTGAACTCTTCATTTTTCCTCCATGTAGCAAAGAGTTTCGCTGATTCTAGATCAACCATGCTTTAGTCCAGAACGGCTCAATCTCTTCTAAATTCAACTACTCCAAAAATTGCTCCATCTGTTGCAACAAACCGAACTGACCATGCTTGTATTTCTGCAGTTTATAGACACTACCAGCCAAAATATCTTGAGCCGCTGCACAATCCCACAGAGCATGGATGGTGGATTCCGATTCTCTTGTGCATATCAAACATTTATCTTCGTGGATTACTCTTCTTCTGGTCAAGTTCACAGCTACTGGCAAAATCTCAAGGCATGCTCGCCATGCGAAAACTTTAATTTTATTAAGGATCCGTAACTTCCAGACTGCAGCCCAAACCATTTTTGCAACATAGCCCGTAGATGTTCCAACCCGAGCTGCATCAGTACGGACTCCTCTTGCCACATGATAAGCAGACTTGACAGTAAACATACCCCGTGGATTATGCAACCAAACTATGGTATATGCTACATATCTTAGGCTCATTGGAATTTGGCAGATTGCATCCGCTTTGTCTCTGTGAAAGATAGTCCAAATGTCCTCATATCTCCATATATTCAGCGCCAGATTGATCAGCTCACACACCATTAGATCACCCCAATTTTCTTGGATCGGATTTAGGACCTTGTTAGTGGGAAAATTTGGGGCCACTTATCCTTCAAGGCATTGATTGAAACTCCATTACCAACCCTCCAACAGTGTCTGGACTGGAGAATAGGCATTGCAACCATCAACCTTCTCCACACATATGAGCAATTAGGTGATTTTTTAGCCTCTAGGAAATTTGATCTCGGAAAGTACCTTACTTTAAAACATTGGTAGAGTAGTGAATCATTGCCTTTAACCATCCTCCAACATTGCTTGGCCAACATGGCTAGATTAAAAGCTCTCAAATACCGAAATCTCATTCCACCTTCTTTCTTTGAAACAGTCAGCTTATCCCACTCTTCCAATGAATTTTCTGTTCATTGCCCACTAATCACCAAAATTTTTCACATAATGTATCTAATTTATCACATAGTTTCAAAGGGATTTGAAACACACTCATAGTGTAGATGGGTATGGACTATGCCACAACCTTGATGAGGATTTCTTTGCCATCTCTAGACAATAACATGCCCTTCCATCCTTGGAGCTTCTTCAAATTCTGTCTTTCAAAAATGAAAAGGCATGATACTTGGCCCTCCCAATCAAAGTTGGTAGACCAAGGTAAGTTTCAAAACATTCAACCTCCTTCACTCCCAAAACTTCCAAAATCAGACCCTTCTGCCTATCTGAAGTGTTGCTGTTGAAGTAAACTGAAGACTTTTCCAAATTAATACTTTGCCAAGAAGCTCTTTCATATGTTTGGAGGATCTCTGCTATGGTTTCCCCTTCAACCCAAGTTGCCTGGCAAAATAGCAACGAGTCATCAGCAAACATAAGGTTCATGACCTTTGGTGCCCCTCTGTAGATGGAAACTCCCTTAATCCACCCTTTTGATTCTGATTTTTTCAATAGTGCAGTAAAGCCTTCCGCACACAATAAGAATAGGTAGGGTGATAATGGATCTCCTTGGCGGATTCCTCTAGATGGATGGATCATTCCATAGGGCTTCCCATTTATCAAAATAGAAAAGGATGGTGTTGTCACACAGCTCATAACCCTTTCTATCCAATCAACCGAAAACCCCAGCTTCTTCATAACCTGTTGAAGAAATTGCCACTCCGCATAATCATAGGCTTTATTGATATCCAGCTTCAATGCCATGGAACCTTCTTCCCCTTTTTTCTGGAGTGCATGGTGTGGAGTGTCTCATATGCCACCAACACATTATCAGTGATCAACCGCCCAAGTACAAAAGCACTCTGAGTGGGTGAGATGATCTAAGGCAGAACATGTTTCAACCTATTTGCCAACACCTTGGAAATAATTTTGTAAATAACATTACATAGGCTTATAAGTCTAAACTCAGACATTCTATCCGGATTTTTAACTTTAGGGATAAGCACAATATTAGTATGGTTAATATCAGGAAGCATATTACAGTTATTTAAAAAATCTAGAATAGCTAGAACAACATAATCACCCACAACATGCCAGAATTTTTGATAAAAAAAGGCATTCATACCATCGGGTCCTAGAGATTCTGTTGGTCCCATTTGAAATAGAGCCACCTTCACTTCTTCAGTAGTAAACTCAGTAGAGAGAAATTCTCGCATGTCATCAGTCACCATACATTGTACTACATTCAGACACTCCTCCATCTGATCCCCCACTCCTGCATGAAAAAGATTGTCAAAGTAGGCTAAAGCTACCCCAACTACCTCCTCCAACTCCTCCACCCACTGCCCATGATCATTCCGGATACCCCTTATATAATTTTTCCTTCTTCTTTGTGTTGCTTTGGCATAAAAAATTTGGTGTTCTTATCTCCATGTTTTAGCCAATTTATTCTAGACTATTGGGCCTAGTAAATTTCTTGCTTTTGTAGAAGATCATCCATCTTTTTACTCAAACCCAAAAATTCAGCTTTTGCAGATTCAACCAATTCGGCCTCATTCAATCTGTCCAGCTGTTTCTGAATTTCTTTGATAGCAATGGTATCTGGATTAGTTATGGGAGAACCCCAAGCCATAAGCTCCGCTCCATAAACCTTTATTTTTTCCTATATTGCTGCCAAACCAAGCCTTTCCTCCCCTGCCTTCCCCCAAGCCTCCTTAACTACCTCTTCACATTCAGTACGGAGCAACCAAGATTCCTCAAACTTGAAGCTTCTTCCACATTGCTGCCTTGGTTGTGAAAAGGATGAACATCTAGTAAAATTGGTAGATAATCCGAAGCATGAGTTGACAAATGCACAATTTTACTTAACTGAAATCTATCTGTCCATTCCTTATTTGCAACACCTCTATCAAGCTGAATTTTGGTATTAGCTTCCCCGGATCTCTTATTGCTCCAAGTGTATGGATACCCCTTATATCCTAAGTCTTGAAGATGAAAAAAATTTAAAGCCTCCCTAAAGGCTTCAATCTGAGAAAACTATGGCTACTTGGCACTTTTCTTTTCTGAAGCATGTAAATAAGCATTAAAATCTCCAATAACCACCCATGGTCCCACTACGAAGGATTGTAAGTATTTCAACAATCTCCAAGAATTTTCTTTCTGCTATGCTTCTGGCCACTCATAGAAACCAGTTAGGTACCACACAAACCCATCTTCTTCCATGACTTTTGCTAAAACATGGTTAACAGTAAAATTAATTACCTCCAAGCTAACTTCATTCTTCCACAAAAAAGCTAACCCTCCTCCAGAGTCCGAATGTTTAACAATGATCTTATTATGAAATGGTAAATTTCCATACAAATTATCAAAACCATCTTTACCAAGTCTTGTCTCCATTAGAAAACATACCGTGGGAACTTGCTCCCTCACAATCTTGTGAAGGCTTCGACCTGTCCAAGAGTTCCCAAACTCTTGGCAGTTCCAGCTTAACAGTCTCATTGCTCCCGACAAGGGTGGCTCTCCACCCCTGCCGATACATTGTCTTTGATTTCCTCATCATTGCTTAGTCTACCTTTCTTCAGAATCTACTCTTCAAGCTGCCCCCCCCCCCCCCCATGTGTTTCACGTGTATCTCTCTTACCTAGGCTAGGTAGTGTAATGGACTTAGTGAATCCACCAAAGTCCATTCTGTTTATACGAGTCCACGTACCTTTGGGCTTGTTATTACTAGGCCCAATTAGGTCCGGGGTTGAAGTAAGACTCGCGAGTTCGAAATTCTGGTCTTCTATTGATATAGGCTTCACGTGATCCACACCTGTGTTATTATTAATCACTCTCATCTTCTGCACTTTAGGAAAACCCGTGTCTAGTTGATTAGGACGCTGAATTTTAGGACCGGTTTCCTCTAATGCAAACTTTGTAACCGTTACGTTTGCATGGCAATTAATATCCAAGCTATCAACGTGCAAAAGTTTCACCCCTTTTCCTTGAATCACAGCATTACCCTTAACCGTTTCGCTAGGGTTTCCAGGACTAAGCACGTGCGCCTCTATCTTCCCTAACGGACCTCCTTGCTCCGCCTGAACAACACTCTTCTCTGCCTCACAATCTGTATCTTCCTCAGAGACAAAGCTTGAACTTGCTTCTTTACTACCTAGAGCTCTCTAACGACCCCCCATTGCCCTAAGAAAATCTCCATACTGATTTTCTATGTGGCCTCCTTTTTTCTCCACAGCATAATGGACTGCATAGTGCTTCAAACCTTGGCCTAAAATTCCACAGCAGTGACAGAACATGAGCAATCTCTCATACTTAAAGGTCACCCATGACTTCACACCATCTGAACCAGCTATAAAACCACCCCTTCAAATAGGTTTAGAGATTGGTAAGGCCACTCAGACTCGCATGAACATACTGAGATCGTCCTTTTTTTTCTTCCATTCCACCTCCTCTACCTCCCCCAATCGACTCCCAACTTCCTTCGCCACTTAAGGGGAAACCATATCAAATGGTGCCCCCCATAACCCAAAGTGATGCAACCTCCAGTCGAATATTTCCCATAGTCATGCCCTTTTTCCACCATTGCAATAATAGTAATTGATTATCAAAGGTCCAGAGGCCTCCTCTCAAAATCCGATCCAAATCAAACTCAAATTAAAATTTGAACTGGAAGAGATTCGGCCCTACTTCAAGGATTTGCATTAATTCATTCAATCCCCAAGCTCTCCTTATTGTATTCTTCACAGCCAATTTATTATAAGACTTACATGTAAGGAATTTTCCAATCAAACTCAGATTACAACTTTCAATAGCTTCCCTTCTTCCTTCATCCGAAAAAGCAATAGTTTCTTCCTCTTCAATTGTTAACTTCATCTTGTCAAGACTATCACACACATCATCCTCCATTTTTTCTTAGGAAATTAAAAAGATTACCCTTCTCACACAGCTAAGGGAGGGAGTACTCGTACTAGTACAAGAGGGAGAGCTCCACGAGATGGAGAGTCTAGTAGAAAAAATGTCATATTGTGTAGATATTTTAAGACTTTAAGTGGAGTTGGAGATATATTTTTACCAGGTTGTCCCAAAGTTTTGTCCCTATTAAACGTAGAGTTTAGAGATATTTCTGAACTACATAAAAGTTCAATCAAAAAAGAAGAATCATGTTATAGATAGTATAGATTAAAAGCTGATTTTCCTTGTGTTCATAATATATAATAAAAATCAGTATGAAACTTATCCATATAATATTATTGTAATTAGCTGATAAGGGTATAATAGGAAAAAAAATGTTTTGGTTATTATTTGAATTTAAAATTTAAAATCATGACAGGAGGTTCCTTTAAATTTTCTCCCCTAAATCTTTTCATCCTATTTTTTAATCGAATAACGGATAGACTAATAACTACTACTATTGTACTGTGTCTATTACTATAAAATACAAACTTTTTCTCTCAAATGGTAAATTTCAATCAAATAACAGCAAGTATTTTACTGAGATGAGATGATATGGTACAACGAATTACGCATGCCTTTTGTGTATCCGAGTTTCTAGATAATAATAAAGAACTCTAAATATTAGCTACAAGCTAGCTTTGTAATTGTTGCCCCAACACAACCATTAATATATGGATTATAGGTTTTAATAATGTCCATATGGAATCATGGATACTTTTGGGCTTCCTAGCTATCATAAGCTTAAACTAGTTGAGAATCATCCTCATGTACAAAGTGCTTGGGGGTTTAGGGGGGAAAGGGTTTGAACTGCGAGATTAGCAGCATGTTATAATTATCTCTAAAAAAAAAAAAGTTGAGAATCATCCTCTACAATTCAGTGACTAAATTTAAAACTGAGATGCTAATTAATTAAGAACGTAAATTACACTCTGAAGTTTGATAACAGCCTTATGATCCATCCAACAGTCTAGATTCCTCTCTCTTCAACAACAAATGACATAAAGGTACAAGTTTATTAAAAAAAACACACATATGTTCATGTAAGGCAACATCTTTTATTAACGACAAAACTTAATTACAGTATTTTAGGTGTTGTTTTTTAAATTTTCCTCTTAAGATTTAGCTATGTGGCTACTTAACCAAAAAATACACTTTCATCCCATGAGAAAATATCCACATGGCAGAATCTTAAGAGGGGAACTTAAAGAACAACACCTAAGTACTGTACCTAAGTCTTGCCTTTTTAGTAAATAGCAAACAGAGATATTTCATCTATATGTAAAATTAAAACGATAAAGTGCAAAGTGCAAACTTTTTTTTCTCACAATAATTAGAGTGAATGAATTTTGAACCCGGGTTTTATCATTTTGTTAAATACAATAGGGTAAAATGCAATTAATACCTTTGAGGTTTGGGCTAATGTCTATCAGGTTCAAAACTGACTAACTTGATCCATAATCATTACCGTGAGAGGAGAAAATTGAGTAACAATTTAGAGTCCAAATTACACCACTTTATTACAAGTCACAACTCACAAATATATGATATCATTGAAAACTTACTACTTCAACTGTTGTAAAAAATATTGTGATTTTTTTTGGTCTATGAAGCATTGCTCTTTAAAAATAAAATGGGAAAAAGGAATTGATCTGAAAGAGAAAGAGAAAGCTTACGGGTACAAATTATATGCCATGAATAATAAAGAAAATAAATAATAGATTGATGTGAAAGTGATAGTTTACTGATCAAATAATTATAGATGTTATCAAGTTATGACAAAGTACGTGAAATCATAGAAGAATTTGAAAATGACTGACGGTCGGCCACAATTTGCCAAATATCATAGTTGAAAGTTTGTGGTTCTTTTCTTCTTTCCTCCAATATATATTGTGGGATACATAAATTTAATAAGGTAATAATACCACGTGTCATACCCGAGGTTGAGGAGGCCAATGCAATTCCGAGGAGACCATACACTAGGAAGATAAGGCCGGAGAGGCGAGCTTCAGAGAGGGGGTTAGCCCTGACATGATTGGAGGGATGAATAGTACTGTCTTGATTACCGCAACTCACAGAAGACTTGGGAGGGTGTCTGATGGGACAAGCACTGGAATAGTGGCTTGCATAATCAACAAATGGAGGGTCAAGTTCAGCGGAAAGCAACTATATAATGTAAGGGATCCTCATGAAAAAAGGGGTTCGAAAAAATCCAAGAGAGAGAGAGAGAGGAATACTGTAGCAAACTGTTCTTGAGATTAGTCCAACACAAGTATCAGTCCTCAGATTTTAGCTAAGGACCAGTATTCTTCATCATTCCTTGTCTTTTTCTTCTACTTCAACTATACTAGGTTATTTGATTCAAGTTCTCGCCTCTACAAAATTCATTGTATTATGTCAACTTATTTTTGGCACCTATAATTGGCACCGTTTGTGGGGAACTTCACTTAACATACACACCTTTAAGGAGAATGCCAAAGAATTTCCAGCAGGGAAAGATCCGTGAGTTCTCATCCTAAGCGGCAGGACTAGTTCGTAAACTTAGAAAACCATCAAGATCGTGAGATAGCTAGGTCCGAGTCTAGGAGCTCGAGACCAGCCCGTCCCAGTCAACGCAGTCATCTCTCAAATGAGAACGTTGGCCTAAGACGGGAGGTGAACCATTTAGGCAAGTGAATAAGGCAGAACTAGAGAGGCTGACGAAGCAAGAGTCTCACTGCAAGCTCAAGCTCTAGTTTAAAGCTAGAATAGAGGCGCCGTAGGAGAAGTAGGACGTCTCCCAATGAAATGGAAATTTATTCCTCCGAAAATTCACACAGAGAAAGGTAGCACCACATGCAGCACAGACCCATCCCCTGAGGAAATAGGGATAGGGACACCATGAGCAAAGCCTTTTCCCAGATATCAAAGTCGCCTTTCACAAGGCGGATCAAGAAGGCCAAGCTGCCCAAACACTTTGTGCAACCCACGTTCGTCATTTACAACGGGAGGACCAACCCCATAGAACACGTTAGCCACTTCAATCAGAAGATGACCATATACGCTAGAAATGATGCTTTGATGTGCAAGGTGTTTCCTTCCAACCTCAGCCTAGTGGCGATGAGATGGTTTGATGGACTACGTGAAAAGACCATTGATTCCTACAAGGAGCTCACCAAAGCTTTTGGTACAAGGTTCGTTACATGCAGTAGGGTGCTGAGGACATTAGACTCCCTGCTGGCGCTGTCGATTAGAGAGGGAAAGACCTTGAAGATCTACTCGGATAAGTACTGGGAACTATACAACAAGTTGGATGGAGACTTTGAGGTCGAGCCGGTACGCACCTTCAAAAGCAGGCTGCCCACCGAGTCCGACCTATGGGAGTCCTTCACCATGAAGTCTGCTTGGAACATGAGATGGTTAATGGACGGGATAGACGAGCATAAAGGGGTGGAAGATGACCAAGCACAAATTAAAGGAAAGGTAAAGGGCTTCCACGACTGGAAGGATAACCGCTTCAATAAGACAGGGGGAAACTGGCCTAAGGCAAACTTCTGCAATCAGGGACAGCCGAGCGAGGTCCAACCGGTTAACTCAATGTTCAAGGTCCCAATCCACCATATATTACAGAAGATCCGAAATGAACCTTACTTCAATTGGCCACACAAGATGGGTGGGGACCCAACTTGAAGAAATCAGTCAGTGTATTGCCAATATCATTAGGATAAAGGGCACATCACTGAGGAGTGCAAACCCTATGGTTATACTTGAACCATCTGCTTAAGGAAGGAAAGCTAGGAGAGTTCATGAACTAGACCTCAGCATAAAGAGGCGCCCCACATCAGGGATATCAGGGAGGGCCAGCAACACAGCCAAGGGAACTAATCATGTTATCCTCGCCAAACCTGAATGGGCGTTGGCCACATTAACAGGGGTGATGTCTATATCTCCCCCCGTTACCAACTTCAGCCGAAAAGACCTCTGTAAGAGGGCCAGGACAGAACCTAGCCTAGTCATGGGTTTTTACAATGAAGACCTGGTCGGCATTGCCTAACCCCATGTTGATGCTTTAGTTGTCACAGTGCGTATTAAAGGCTTCGATGTACACAGGGTAATAGTCAACTGGGGAAGTGGGGCTGAAATCATGTACCCCAATTTGTTTAAAGGAACGGAGCCCCACTCATGGGATTCGAAGAGAAAATGGTTATCCCAAAGGGAAGAATCAAGCTACCAGTCCAAGTAGAGCAGGAAGAGGTGTTGGTGGACTTCATTGTGGTGGACGCATATTCACCATACATGGCCATTCTAGCTCGGCCTTGGCTACATGCTCTCGGAGCCGTATCATCCACTCTACACCAAAAGGTGAAATTCCTGATCGAAGTTCGAATCAGAGAACTACGAGGATGCTAACCCTCGGTGAGACAATGCCTCATCACAGCAATTAACCACTAAACCCCTCCGGAAGGAGTGAACGAGGTGCCACCAAAGTTATAGCAATTAATGCTTATCTCAGTTGAGGCCGAGGACGATAGGGTTAAAGCGGCAAAGGCCTGTGAGAGCTTTATCAAGGTGGTTATTGGTGGCAATCCTAACAAATACTTTCAACTAGGAGCGCATCTATCACCTACAGAAAGGGACGAGTTGGTGGCTTTCCTCAAGCAGCATATTGATGTATTCACCTGGGACCCATATGAAATGCTAGCGATTGATCCGAACTTCATATGCCATCATCTGAACGTGAATCTCGAAGCGCAGCCAAAGAAACAACCACCTCGAAGATCCTCTAATGAGCACTCCAATGTAGTAAAAGGAAAAGTCAACAAGCTAAAACAAGCAAGGGCAATAAAGGAAATTTTCTATCTGGAATGGCTGGCTAACATTGTGGTAGTCAAAAAGAAGAATGGGAAGTGGAGAGTTTGTGCAGACTTCACTGATCTCAATAAGGCTTATCCCAAAGACCCCTTCCCTGTTCCGAGGATAGACCAACTGGTAGACGCCACCTTCATACACCTTCGGATGAGTTTTCTTGATGCTTTCCAAGGATACCACCAGATCCCTTGGGCGCTCGCTGACCAAGAAAAAACAGTCTTCTGGACTCCTCTCAACAACTACCATTACCGATTAACGCCTTTTGGGTTAAAAACATAGGATCCACCTACCAAAGAATGGTGACAAGGATGTTCGAGGCTCAGCAGGGTAGGAATATGGAAGCCTATATAGACGACATGGTGTTCAAAAGTAAAATTGCATTCGAGCACATACAAGACTTGGAGGAAGCTTTTTCTGTGCTCAGGAAACACCAACTGCGATTGAAACGCTTCAAAGTGTTTGTTTGGAGTGAGCTCAAGGAAGTTCCTGGGCTTTATGATAACACACTATGGCATTGAGGTTAACCCAGATGAAATCAAGACCATAAACGACCTACATCTGCCTCGAACCCCAAAGAGGTGTAGTGGTTGACGGGCATGACAGCTGCCCTAAACAGATTCATATCACAGTCGGCTAATCGATGCAAACCATTCTTCCAACTTTTGCAGAAATGGAATGATTTCTCCTAGACCAAGAAGTGTGATCAAGCCTTCTGAGAACCGAAGGAGTATCTGCCAAATTTGCTAGAGTTGTTTTGTCCGGGGTAGGAAGAGGTCCTTTATGCCTACCTAGCTTTCATGAACCACGCGGTTAGCCTTATCCTAATTCGGGTTGATTTTGAGGTTCAAAGACCAGTTTACTACGTCAGCAAATCTGTGCAAGATGCCGAGACGAGGTACTCTCACGTAGAAAAGGCCATCTTAGCCCTTGTCCATGCTACCAAGAAGTTACCACACTACTTCCTGCACATATGGTGGTGGTCCTGACCCAGCTTCCCTTGCAAGTGGTATTATGGAAATTAAACTATTATGGAAGGGTGGTGCATTGGGGAACTGTTCTATAGGCTTTTGACATCAAGTACCGGCTGAGGACATCAATTAAAGGCCAAGTCCTGGCTGACCTTGTCGCCGAGTTCTCAGAGGATCAAACCAAGGACGGTGTACAAAGCTAAGAAGCTGTTGGGGGTTTTTGCAGCCGAAATTTCCCCTCTATGGACTGTGTACATTAACGAGGTAGCCAACCAACGGGGCTCGAGAGTTGGAGTTGTCATCGTCTCCCTGAATGGGATAGTTCTGGAGAAATCCCTAAGGTTATCTTTCTCGGCCACTAACAACGAGGCCAAATACGAGGCATTATGGTCAGGATTAGAGGCAGTAAAGGGCTTGGAGGAAACATCATAAAGGTCTTTAGTGTCTCCCAACTGATAATCGGAAAAGTACTGGGAGAATACAAGGCCAAAGATGAGAGGATGCAAGCCTATTTGGGCAAGATAAAGCAACTACAGGCACACTTTCAGGAGTTCACCTTGAAGCAAGTACCACGATGCAGAAATTCCTATGCTGACTCACTAGCTACACTGGTGACAATGTCCGATGGTGCTCTTTCATGGTTAGTCATAGTGGAGGAATTAGACAAGTAGAGGTGGAAGGACCAGCGCCCGACCATGGTGTAGTCTGTCCGAGCTGGACCTAATTGGATGGACCTCATAGTGGCATTCCTAAAAGGTGAAGACCTACTAGAGGATAAGGTGGAGGCCGTAAAGATCCCGAGGCATGCCTCGTAATATTGGTTATCTTAGGACCAAAAATTGTATCGAAGGACTTTTTTTGGGGCCATACCTGTTTTGTGTACACCTAAAAGCAGTGGAACCATTGTTGGAAAAGTTACATGAAGGGATTTATGGGAGCCACACAGGGGGAAGATCCTTGGCTCACAGGGCTCTTACCTAGGGGTATTAGTGGCCTAGTATGCAGAAGTACGCCCGAGACTACGCAAGGAAATGTGATCAGTGCCAAAAATATGCCCTAAATATCCACTAACCCGGAAGGGTTTTGAACCCACTCTCTAGCCCGTGGCCTTTTGCTCAGTAGGGTCTAGACATCGTGGGCCCATTCCCCCAAGCTACTGCAAACTAGAGGTGGTTGCTCATTGGGACAGATTACTTCACAAAATGGGTAGAAGCCGAGCTGTTGGCTAATATCTGAGACCAGGATGTGAGGAACAATGTCATGTTGTTCGGTGTACCTTACACCCTCATATCTAACAACAGGACACAGCTTGACAACAAGCCTTTTAGGAGATATTGTAGTGAACTTGGAATCAGGAATAACTACTCTACCCTTGCATACCCACAAGGAAACAAGCAAGCCAAGGCCACCAACAAGGTGATCCTTGATAGGCTAAAGAAAAGATTGGACAAGGCAAAAGGGAAATGGGTAGATGAGTTGCCTCATGTACTATGGTCATACAGAACTACTCTGAAAAGATCAACTAGGGAAACCCCCTTCTCCATGACATATGGAGTGCAGGGAGTTATACCCGTGGAAACGGATTCCCAACGATGAGAACAGATCAGTTTGAGGAGTATAACAATGATACTTAGCTATGTACAAGTCTGGATTGGGTCGAGGAGAAAAGAGAGATAGCAACGATAAAGCTAGCCTGCTACCAACATAAGCTGAGGCAGGGTTACAATAAAAATATGAAGTCACAGCCACCCATGCTAGGTGATCTTGTCCTCAGGAAAGTGGTCGGTAATACAAGAAACCCATCCTGGAGCAAATTAGTGCCAACACATAGTTATTTTTCTCACTATTTACATGGGCTTAATTTACTTGAATTAACAACAGTTCATTACTATTAGCTTTTTTGTTAAAGTGTGCGTATTCACCCTTAGAAACATCATCAATCTAACCTCTTAGCAAAAGATAGAACAATTACTACAACCATCAGAGATAAATATTGTAGGGAAAATGAAAGTTCATTTGTCATAAAGCAAAAGCCAATGTCTTTTCATTAATCAAAAGGAAAGATACATCATAAACCATGGCAAACTACCACAACAAAAGAAAAGTACATATGTAAAATAAATAAATAAATAAATAAAAGAGAAAAATCCTAGGCTAAGCCTTGGCTGGGGGAGGATCTTCTTTGCTGGTTGGCTGGGAGACAGGAGGATCAGCCGCCTTACCCGAGGTGGCTTTCTTCTCTTGGGCCACTACTTGAGGCTTGATCGACTTGGACTTCTTTGTCTTAGGAGCAATTTCCTTGCCTTGATCAGCCTCTAGGCCCCTAGACTTTGGCAAAGTTTTGGCCTCCTTGCCTTTGTCCTTATCCTCTAGCCGAGCTCTACCTTGGCCAGCCTCTTTACCCTTGGCCACTTCCACCCCTTGGCCTTGGTCACCAGCCTTGCTAAGCCCTTCGGAGGTCTTAGGAGGAAGGAGAAAGGCCTAGATGGTTAAAAGTTTCTCAGGTGTAGTTGTAGCAGGGACAGCATCTGTCCTAAGGCCCAAAGCTGCTTCAAGAGCTTCTCGGAGGTCTTCAGGATAATACACATTCTCAACCTTCCTCCACTCTGAGGTAGCAAGAGCACCAACTCGGTTCAGTGCCTCAATCCGCACCTCGAGGCAGTAGTCCCTACAGACCCCAGCCAACTTATCAATCAGGAAGGCCTCGGTCTCCTGCACTCCGAGGTTGTAGAACTTCTGCCCTGCAGAATCTGTGGCCACCTAAGCAGCCTTCTTACCTTTTTCAACTTTGCCTTCAAGTCCATCACCTACTATTTGGCCGTGGCCAACTCTATCTCTGTGTAATGAAGCTTTTGACACTACTCCCCAGCTTGCGTCTAAGCGTTCTTAAGACCAACCTCAGTACTCTTCCCTCCCCTCCCCCCCTCTTCTTAGCAGTCAGCTTTGTAGTAAGCTCCTTATTCTTCTGCTTGGCGGTGCCCAAAGCCTTGCTAGTCTCTGCGTGAAGGTTGTCTGCGAGCCTAGCCTCGTTCCGGGCATCTTTCACCCACTCTTCGGCCATAAATACCTCTTGGATGGCATGCACAAAATGACAAAGGAATGTTCTATCAAATAAGAAAAAGATAACCTAGCATGAAGTTAGTAAGGCGTGTCGAGAAACTTACCAAGGCCAAGTCTCTCTTCAGGGATAGAAATAGATCATACTGCTTCACATTCTTCAAAGTAGCCATGTCCTTCGGCAACAAGAGGGGCTACTTCAGGGCGTTGGCAAGGTAATGGGCATTCCCTCTCTAGAACTCCCTGATGGTGGAGTTCTATGGAATAGCTGCCTCATCTAGCTCTAACTGAGGGTTCCACACTGGATTCAAAAGGCGCACCTTGGGCACGTGCTGATCCTCCTTACTCTCGGCTAAGGAAGCCCTTCTCTTGACCTTGGCCATCTTAGGCATCTTTGGAGGAACCCCCTCATTGTAAGGGACCAACTCACCTTCATCAACCACCTCCTTGTCCATCCTCCTCTTCTTTAGATTGGCAGGAGTGAAGGGGTTAACTGAAGGAGAAGGAAGAGGAGTAAGAGGAGCAAGAAGTTGAGACCCCGAGGCATCCTTGGGCAACAACCCCTTGGCCCTGCTCGTGAGGAGTTCACGGAGACTCATCTTCCTTTCCAACAGCATTTCTTCTTCTTTTTCTTCTGAACTGCTGGCTACACGCACAACGATAAATTCGAGGGCACGAATGCCTGAAGATCTGTCAAGCTCATCTTCCAAATCTGAGACCTGAATCACGGCTCTCCCTGCTCCTCCCTTTCTTCCTCGAGATGAAATTGGTCTATCTCCACCTCGAGTGACAAGCGCAAAGAAGCTGTCTCTTCTCTCGGAACCGCTTCCTCACGGGGAGAATGATGGGAGGGCAGCTCAACCTGCGCGATACCTTCTTGAGCTAAGAATTTGAGCACCAAAATGTCAATTCAAGCCAGCCAAGGGTCACCCGCTCTGATTGTGTTACCCACATCCTGAAACTTATCGGACAGGGGTTTGAAGTCAAGGATAAGGTGGACAGCTCTCACTTGTCTATCCTCGCTCACGAACACCTAGATCTCAGCAATCTGTTAAGATCTAGAATGTTGACAAAGTTAAGATTGGGAGCCACGTATCTTTTATCTGCGAAAAAAGTCGAGAAGCAAAACCACAGTTAGAAAAAGAGTAAACTATTAAAAAATTGAAGAAAGAAGCAAACTACAAAACTAATTCTCGTGTTAAAGGACCTAAACCTAGGGTACTCCACTTGGTACTCCCTCCTAGATTAGGCAGTGAAGACCATCATCCCATTCACCCGAGACGATCAGAAAGTCATTTTTCATGCCCGTGTTTGATTTGGAGAGACACAAGATAAGCCTAATGTCGAAAGACCTAGACTTAAGGTAATAGCCAGAGTCTGCAAGCAGACGGCACTCGTACATCCAAACAATGTCATGCCAGGTGAGGCGCAATCTCATTTGCTCGTTAAGAGTGTCTACATTACCTAAGACTCTAAACAAGTTGGGCGCGCATTGGTGAGGGCAGATCTTATGGCTGATTAAGTAGTCTCTGGTCACTCTACCCATGGGGAGCCTCATTCCCCCTTTTATAAAGGCAATCATAGGAATGACAACCTCCCCCTCCTTTCTAAGGGCATGCCACTCAGCCAAAGGGAAATACCGCAAGGAGACACCCCGGGGAATATAATATGGGGCCTTAAACCCCTCCATACTTGCGGGGGTATCTACTAAATGAGCAAACCTACCCATCTAAGTAGACTAAGGAGAAGGGAAAGAAATTTTTGTGAAGAAAGAAACATAAAACAGAAGGTCAATGAAACTGGTCGGGGAGAAATGAACCTAAGAATAAGGGAACTTACGAAAATAATGACAATGGTCACTTCAGGAGCTTCTTAAAAGTTTGAAGATTTTGAAAGTGGGAGAAATGAATCCCCCAAGTGCCTTACATAGGAGACGGAGTTGGGCTAGAGCTACCCTGCCCAAATTTCGAGGAAAAATGCCAGTTGTAAGATCTCCATCTCACTATAGGAGGTAAGGGACTAGGCGCCACATAGAGCATTTAATGAGACATTACAGACTCCGAAGCACCAGGAACGGTTATAGTGAATGCGAAGTGACGTTCTCACGTAGGAAAAACAAAGATGCGTGTGAAGCCAATCACTTAGGATCAAAACCCCATTTTTCTCCTCGGACAAGAGGGAAAAACAGAGTTTTTAGGGGCTATTGTGGGATACAGAAATTTAATAAGATAATAATGCCACGTGTCATTCTCGAGGACGAGGAGGCCAGTGCTATTTCGAGGAGACTATACACTCAGACAATAAGGACAGAGAGGTGAGCCATGGCCACATTAATGGCACATCACTTAAGGGGGGCACATTGTAGAGGAAGAGTTTCAAAGAGGGGGTTAGCCCTGACGTGATTGGAGGGATGGTGGCTACCACCACATTTAATGCACCCCACTAAATCCCTTGGCCACATTTATGTGGAGAAGACCCCTGAACAGTGCAATATTAGTTTCCGCAACTCACAAAAGACTTGGGAAGGCGTTTGATGGGACAAGCGCTCGAGTAGTGGCCAGCATAATCAACAAATGGAGGGCCAAGATCAGCAGAGAGCAGTTATATAATGTAAGGGATCCTCCTGAAAGAAGGGGTTCGGAAAAATCCAAGAGAGATAGAGGAATATTGTAGTAAATTGCTCTTGAGATTAGTCCAACACAAGTATCAACCCTCGGATTTTAGCCGAGAACCAATATTCTTCATCGTTCCTTGTCTTTTTCTTCTACTTCAACTATGCTAGGTCATTTTATTCAAGTTCCCGCCTTTACAAAATTCATTGTATTACATCAACTTATTTTTGGCACCTACATATATATATTGTGGTTGTAAATTAACACAGGATAAGACATAGGCTCAGACTACCAGCCCAGCCCTACCTAACCCTCAGGGAGCATTTGATTTGCTGTGATGTACCCTTAATGTGATGCACATTACAATTAGAGGTGGCAAAATTGAACACAACCCGCAAACCTAATACGATACGACACGAAATTAACATGTTGTGGGTTGAGGTTTAATGGGTTATTGTCATATTCAAGTTGACACGACTGACTCGTTTAATAAACGGGTTGAGCTAGTCTCCATTACATGGAACCCATTTGACTTGTCTGACCCATTTAATTGAATGAAATTTTACTAATATACCATTCAAACCCTAAATATATAAACTTATTAGTTGTTGTTTATTTTGTTTGACATATTAAGATTGATTATTTGTTGTATTAAGATATGCTTTAGTTTTGAATGACTATTTATGATACAGCTACTCATTAGTTCTAAATTTTATATTAAAAATATTTATTTGTTTGGTTTTTCATAATTCATATCAATTTGGTTAATAATAAATTTTTTTTTTTTTTTTTTTTTTTCGTTTTGATAAAATCTGATAAACAGGTCAACACGACTAACCTGTTTATTAAATAGATTGTATTAGAGTTAAGAAATCATGACCCATTTAATAAACATGTTGGGTTAGTGTTGACCCATATAATCGAATACTCATAAATCGACACAACACGAACCCGACACGCAAACACAAATGGCCACCCCTAATTACGATGATGTAACATTAAGATTTTTGATTTATTTTATTTTTTCTAACATGATCATAATTTAAAATTATAGAATATATCGCATTATCTTAATCTCACTACCCTCCAAAACATTATAATGTTGTATTCTTATATTAAGATTACATTATTATAAGATTACAATAACGTAATATTATGGCGTAATGTAACATTAGGTGAAACAAACACTCCCTTACTATTATTGTCAGTCACAACTCACGTCATCAACTCTCTCTCTCTCTACTATTTTCCTTGTGTTTTTGATTTTGTAAGAGGGCACAGCCTGACTTAATTCACTCAAGATTCTGTGATCTCTCACATTCCTTCCATAATTACCTGTTTGGTTGCCAAGAAAAATATGCAATTTTGACTTGTGTTAATTTAAGACAAACCAAAAATAAACACGCTTCAGGATAAATAAAATAGAGCAATAGCTACTTAATATTGTTCATCACCATATACATAAAATGCAGTACATTTAGAAAGCATGCTGATTTTCATGATGCTTTTTTGGAACCTTTTTTTTTTTTTTTTTTTTGGAGAAACAAACACACACACACACAAGGGAGAGGGAAAGGGGTTCTAACACAAAGGCATACCACAACTCCACTCAAATGCCATGGTAACTTTTAAGGGAGGGTGGGGCAAGTTATACTACATACAACACACTTTCTTAAGCAATGTGGAACAAGTACCCATTCTTTTTTTTTTTTAAGAAACAAACACACACACTCACATATACACAAGGGAGAGGGAAATGAGTTCTAACACAAAGGCACACCACAGGCATTTTAGGATAATACTATAAAAGAAAAACAAAAACTAGTACTCCTATATAGCGTGCAGCATAAGCTTAGCCACCAAAACCCTAACACAACACTAACAAATATTAATAAGAACTTAAAAAGAAAATATAACCAATTATTACATCTTACATGAACACCCATAACTACTAGTATTTGTTATTCTGGTCGTCTGAGTAGTGGCATTGGAATAGGCCCCTGACAAAATCAGCAGTGATTTTCCAGAAGACTTCGCCTCGTTGTGGAGGTAGGTTGGTAAAGGAAGTATGCTCGGGCCGACCATTCCCTTTCCCTGTGCCTGGGTTTTGAGCGTCGTTTCCACCTTGATCCATATACCTACCCTCTCTTTCTCACTCTCTTTCTTTATTGTTTCCTCTTGAGTCTTCTTTCCTGCTCACTCACTCACTCAAGTTTCTTTATATAGATCATTTCCCAATTCAAAAAATGGTGGTCAATTCTTTTGGTAAAAGAAGGTGGGATTTTATTTATCTTTAATCTTTGTTAAAGTTAAAAATTAATTCAAAAAATGATGGTCCCCCAAAGGTCAATTCTTTTGGTAAAAGAAGGTGGGATTTTCTTATTTTAATCTTTGTTCAAGTTAAAAATTAATTCATAGAGAATTAATATGGGATTACAATTGTTGACATGACAGAATAAACATTTCTTAATGAAAAAAAAAAACATAGAAAATAAATATGGGTGATGCAAACTTCTTCTTTAAAAAAAAAAATTTGAATTGTTCATAATTAAAGATATAGAGGCTGTAAATTTAAAAGATAATAATAATAATTAATAATTAGTCTTTAGGTACCCAAAAATAGATTCTCTCTAAAAAAATACCTCTAAATCTTATAATTTTTAAACTCTTTATCTTAATAAAGAAATTAAATACTAAGAAAAATGCAATAAACATTACCAAAATTAATTAAACTAAACTATAAAGCTAATCAAATTCATAAGTTATAAACTTTTTGCTAATAATAAAAGATGTTTTAATCCCCCTCTTATCTTCTATAATATAAAAATAAATACAAAATTGCAATTTACACCATTAACTTTATCTAAAAATTATTCTAGTTCCTTAAGTTTGAAGTTGGTTATTGTAGTTAGATAACTTTGCCCAAAAATCATTTTAGTCCTTTAAATTTTAAGTTGGCCATTTTAATTCGGTAATTTTTCTAACCTAGTCCAATTAGTCAATTCGTTTATTGTCATTAGAGCATTTAGCCTCCTCAGATTTTTAGCTAAACCAATTCAAAAAACTCTATTTTTTCTAGTTTATATATCTATCCATGTTTTTTATGCACACACATCTAACTCAATATTTTATTAATTTCTTACTTCATTTAAATATTTCTTTTTTCTATCTCCTCTCAACACATACAACTACCAACACACCAAAGCCAGCCACCACCACATACACGATACAGCTGCCACAGCACAAAACCTAACCACCACTATTTTGAATTGATTAATCTTATAATTGATTAATAAGCAGATAGCGTTCTTGTTTTTCTTCCATTTATTTACTTGCTTTTCTTTATTTTTAACTTTTCTTTTGCCATGTTGGTACTTCTCACATGGGTTAAATTAAGGTTCATATATAGTCATGCTAATGATAATGATTTATACTATTATTAAAGGCCTATTTGCTTTGTGTTCATAATATATAATAAAAATCAATGTGAAGTTTATCCATACAATATTGTGTTATGATTTTAGTGTTCCACAAAAATTAAGAATAAGCTTTTGGATACCCTCCTTTTACAAGCTGGTTTTTAAGGGTGAGTTCTACTCATGAGTTTATAACATTTGATATTAGAGCCAACCACCACATTGAGTAATCAGAAGTAGCTCATTGATTATGAGATCAAATGAGTTGCGGCTTTGTGGACAGATCTCAGAAGGGGCGACCTAGAGGTTAGATTAAAATTACTGATAGGTGAGTATAGCCATCAAAAAGAGAAAGGGCTACCATTAGTTCAGTGTCGCTAGAGTGAGTCGTTGTGGACGTCGACTATAGAGCGTGGTGGTATATTATGATCTTAGTGTCCCACATGGATTAAGTATAAGTTTAACCATGTATTTATAAGTTTTTGAACACTCTCCCCTTGCAAGCCGGTTTTCAAGGGTGAGTTCTACTCATGAGTCCTTAACATATAATAAGGACAAAATTAAGTTACAAAATTGGTTATAGTCATAAATTACAACTTTACTAAATATCTTTTTATTAGTAGTGAATTTTCACAAATCTACCATTGGATGGTATTGTCGATATCACATTTAGTCCGGCCCCGATTAACACATCAAAATAATGCTTAAAACCCATAAACGGGTGAAAATTATGGTTTTTAAAGACAAAAAGGGGAATAAATAAATAAAATTATGATTTATAAACACCATTATAGGTCCTTTTTAAAAAACTTTTTAGGTCCTCCAAAAAAATAATTTTTTTGGGTTGGTTTTTTTTTTTTTTTTAGGACTTATAGTGGCGTTTATAAACACCACTATATGTCGTCAATTTTTTTTTTCCTGGACCTACTGTGGCATTTATAAATGCCACTATAGGTCCTTAATTTTTATTTTTTAATTTTTAATTTTTTTTTTGGACCTATAATGGCGTTATACGATAAACACCACTATAAGCCCTTGTAAGACCCAGGACCTACAGTGGTGTTTATAAATGCCACTACAGGTCCTCAAATTATTTATAAACACAATATTTTTTTTTTCAGGTTTGGAATTTATTTATTTATTTTTAAAAAAAGTAGGCCTATAGTTGTGTTTCAAAACGTAGCTATAGGCCTTTGTAACACTCATGACCTATAGTGGCGTTCTTGAAACGCTACTATAGGCCCAATGTTTCAAAATGCGCCGCTATTGGCCTTTGTGAGACCTATGACCTATAGAGGCATTTTTGAAACGTTGTTATAGGCCTAGTGTTTCAAAACGCCACTATAGAGCCTTCAAACGTGGTTATAGATAAACTAAGCAGCGTTTTTTATGAATGCCACTAAAAAATGGCCATTATAGGCAGTGTTTTTTGTAATGTAAATAATATCCGATTGATATAAAATTTGATATGTGTATTAAGAGTATAAAGAACATACAATTCAGCGGTTGTAGACTTAGACTACAACCAATTTTAAATTGGTTATTGATTGAATTAAAATTTGAAATGGGACTCATGAGTCATGATAGGGTGATCCTTTAATTTTTCTCAACTAAATCTTTTTATTTTGTTTTTAATCAAATAAAAGTTAAACTAATAACTACTACTGCGTACTGTCTATTAAAAAAATATGCAGGTGAATTTTGTCCACTAAATATTGATAAGATTGAGCAATACAGCGGGTGGTAAATATGGGCGTCCCTAGATAGGTGCCAATGCGGTCTGTGGTGGGAATACCAAAGATTCCAGCTACTTGCTCTTTCACACGCCGAGGAGTGCTAGGGGAGAACCATAATTTGGATTTGGATATACTTATAAGCTGGCCCGACGAATCACAAAATTTCTGTAGAACGTTGCAGAGATTCCTACAATCCTTAGGCTTGGCTTTAGTGAATAGAAAAATATCATCAGCGACAAAAAGGTGAGAGAGGTGGATCCTATCCCTAAACTTGAGGGGGTGGATAAGTTTATCCCGCACTGCCTCTTCCAATTGGATCGACAACCACTCCAAGCACATAATAAATAAATAGGGCGATAGAGGATCACCTTGTCTAAGT
Organism: Quercus gilva; assembly: GCA_023621385.1. Lineage (NCBI taxonomy): Eukaryota > Viridiplantae > Streptophyta > Magnoliopsida > Fagales > Fagaceae > Quercus > Quercus gilva. The sequence continues at coordinate 42,104,674 of CM042482.1, read as the reverse complement.
CCCCGACTGGGCACAACCTCCGGAAGAGGGGTCCCATCCCATAAAATATGAAACCTAGTGGATGAAATCATATTCGTAATAAGAGTAATGAGGCTGGGAGGCAGTTGGAAAAACTCTAAAGTCTCTCTAAGAAATACCCAATCTAGTCGATCATACGCTTTTTCGAGGTCCAACTTTAGGGCAATATACCCATCCTGACCCCGTCTAGATTTTAGAGTCCGAATGGCTTCCTGAACGATGATAATATTGTCACTCGTTCGACGTCCTGGCACAAACCCAGCTTGGCAAGGATTGATAACCTCAGCAATGTAAGGTTTAAGTCGTTGCATTATTAGCCGAGATAGCAATTTATAAAGGGTGTTACACAGACTAATTGGGCGAAATTGCATGATCATTTCTGGATGAGCAACCTTGGGGATAAGAACTAGGTTTATGATGCCCCAGGGCGACGGGATAGTGAGCTGCTCAAAAACATCCTGAATGACCTGAATTATACTCGGGCCTAAGCTGGGCCAATTTGATTGGAAGAAAAGCGCGTGATAGCCGTCCAGACTCGGAGGCTTCAGAGGAGGGAGATCCCGAAGGGTCCTATATATTTCATCAGGTTGGGGGATACAGGTTAGAGAATGGCCATGCTCAAGGAAAGGACTATTTGGGCAAAGTGGTGCCAAGGTTCGGGATGAGAGGCACAGATGAGGTGACATAGCCTGAAACAACCTACTAAAAGCATGAGTGATATGTTGGGTTAAAGGCTCTCCTGTAAGCCATAAGCCCGTGTCATCTTTTAAAGTAACAACCCGCGATTGACTTCGACGTTGAATAGTTTTAAGGTGAAAATATTGGGTGTTTGCGTCCCCATAATTTAACCACATAATTCTAGATTTGAGTTGCCAATATAAATATTCTTGGTGGAGCACCATATTATATTCTTGGTCAAGTTGTTGTTCAAGCAAGTATAAATAGGCTGAAGGTTTCCTAGCTAATGCCACTTGTAATCCCCAAATACGAGCTAAAATATGATTTTTACGCTAGAATAAATTCCTAAAATGGTGTTTATTCCATTCCCGAATATTAACCATTAAGAAATCAAGATGGCGAGGGAATCTAGATAATGAAGAGGAAGCAGATGGAATCATTTCAGATGATTTCCAGCTATCGCTCACAAGGGTAGGGAAGGTAGAATCATGATGCCTTTAATTTGTGATTGCAGGAACCTTATGGAATGAGACTGGGTGGTGCAAGTGCAGCACATCTACCGTGAAGCAAATGCATGTGTGGACGCTCTAGCGAAGCAGGGGACACACCAACAGGAACTATTATCTGTGTATAATGGCTGTCCTAGTTTTGTTTATATGTACTATGTAAAGGATATGGCCAGCCTTGGGAGTACTCGTCTATGTGCCCAAGGACCTGTTGTTGGTGTTGTATGAACTCTTTTATTAGATAAATAAAATCCCGTTTCCACCAAAAAAAAAAAAAAAAAAAACGAAACCTTTTTCTCTCAAATGGTTGGTTTTCATCAAATAAAAACAGCAAGTATTTTATTGAAATGATACGGTACAATGAATTGTGTATGCTTTTCATGTGTCTGAGTTTCTGGATAATAATATAAAGAATTCCAAATCTTAGCTACAATCTAATAATCTATAGCTTGGTTGCCCCAGCCCATCCATTAATTAATATATGGATTATAGTTATTATTATTATTATTATCTATATATATATAAAACCGAAGCCTTTGACCTCTCCACAATTTTCCACATCAACATTATTTAAATAAAAAAATAAAAAACAAAAAATCAGTAAAAAAAAAAATACATAACCTACTAAAACCCTACTAATCACACGTTTAAACCTCTTTGCAACTCTCTGTTACCTATCCTACTAAAACACTACTAATCCTATTAAAAAGTGAAACACAAAAATCTTCTCCTTATGTTGCTATTCCTCCAACGCCTGCTGCCGCGGGTATTAATTAATTTTTTCTTTCTCTATTATCAATTTTTAATTCAAATTCGAATAATGAAAAAATATTATTTATAGTGATATATCATTTTGTGTTTCTATTTCTGTTGTTTCAGCTCTAACGCTCCCACTGAATTCACAATCCGTGAGTATACATACATATTTTGATATCAGCATAAATCAATCGAAGTTTAATTTTGATTCTTTTACACAAATCTCTTATTATATATATATATATATATGTGTGTGTGTGTGTGTGCGCGCGCACGCGCGTGAATGTATTGGTTGGTATAGGGTTTGGTTTGAATTCTGGGTTTTCTGCTATTGCAATTTACTCGAAATTTTTAATGTATTTGAAAAAACAAAGTTATTTTTAGGGTTTAATCTAATGTAGAATTGTAGATTCTCACATTGTTTGGCTAGGGTTACATTGCAGTTGATGATAAGTATATGTATATAACCAATCTTTTTGTTATATTTCTCTATTGTGAAGTTATATATTCTTTTGTTTTGTTTCAATAATTTCTAGGCTCTAAATCATCTAATTTATTATTATTATTTATAGACTTTTGGAAATTTTAACATTTGATTCTTTGATTTCTCACTTTTTTTTTTTTTTTTTTTTTGCAAGATCTAAAATTGTCTAACAGATTTCAACAACTATATTCACAAATTATTCTTTTGAAGGTAACTCATCCTTCTCTATATTTCTTTGTTGTGTAATCACATAGACATGTATATGTTTTTTTTTTTAGGCTCTGAATATTCAGATTCTTTCTCTTATATTTCTCTATTGTGTGATCAAATATTTTCATTATGCTTTAATAATTTCAGCTTTGAATCTTATACATGATACAGTTTACATTTATGCAAAATTTTCCTGTGCATTGCACGGGTTAGCAACTAGTTATTATTATTTTTATTTTTATTTTATTTTATTTTATAAATGTTATGACTTATGAGAATAGAACTTGTAAAATACATCTGTTCATGTAAGAGCATTCGCACTGGGACTTCTAAATGGCATATGTAGGATAACTTTACAATTTTTACGCAAAAACCATGCTTCATCCAGAATTCTAAAACTCAACAATTGCAAAAAAAATTCCAATAGTGCTACAGCACAATTCTACCTTTAGAATTGCACTATAGCACAATTCTAAAACGAAATATTAGTTATTTATTCCTTCAGTCATCTCTCCCTCACTCCCACTCTGTCTCTTCGTCTCCCACTCCCTGTTTCTCTCGATGTGCAATGGTGGCCTGTTTATGGAGGATCTTGGCGTGGCACGGTGGTGGTGTTTTTTTTCTGCAAAGTCCCTCTTCCTCTCAGTCCTCACTCTTTCTCATTCAAGGCTTGCACCGGAGCTGGGTTGGGTTCGTGGTTTGATCTGGGAATGGTGGTGGGCTGGGATTGGTTGATGGTGGGTTTGGATTGGCGTGGATCGGAGCTCCGATGGTAGGTTTGATGGTGGATCGGCGTGGATCGGTTGATGGTGGATCAGTGTGGATCAGTTAATGGTGGGTTTGACAAAGGTTTGAATCGGAGTTCTAATAGTGATTTTTTTTAATGGGTTTGACCATGGGTTGTGTTTTTTTTTTTTTTTTTTTGGTGTTGACGGTAGATTATGAGTTGTTGGTGTTGGTGGTGTCAGGTATGTGTAGTGCAACGGTGGTGGGTTTGTGTTGTATTGTAAACGAGGGTGATTGTAGGATATATTATTTTATTGTGTAGAAATATTATTTTAATGAGTAGAATAGGAAAATAAAAGTTGGGATGCTGAAAGTATTATAAAATTGTATTGTATAATTGATAAAGTTGCTTTTTGGGATAGTAAAATGGGATAGAGTAGCATCCATGGATGTGAATGCTCTAAGGCCCTGTCATCTTTTATTAAATAGCAAGATGCTACAGATTTCATCTATATGTAAAAATTAAAACCATTAAGTGCAAACCTTTTTCTACTTAAAAACAAATAGAGTGAAAAAATTTTGAACCCGAACTTTTTTTCTACTTAAAAACAAATAGTGGAAAAATTTTGAACCCAAGTTCTATCATTTTGTTAAATTTTTTTTTTTTATAGAAATCAAACATTTAAGTTTAAGCGCCACATATGATTAGATAGGTTTCATTTTTCTAGGGTGGTCATTAAGAAACTTAAATTATACAATATTTAATATATAAAAAATAGTTATATTTCATTATCAATGTTACAAGTTATATCTCTTTCAAAATTTTAGTTAAATAAAATTTTTCTTGGAATTTTTTTTTTTAATTATTGTAAAAGCCCAATATATTGTTAAAATGACTAAAGTTTGACTACAAACTTAGTTATAGCCTAAAACTATAACTTTCATTAAACAAATTAATATGACTACATATTTTGAAAATCTAACCGTTGAATTGTATGTTTTCTATGTTCTTAAAACACATGTCAAGTTTCATGTTAATTGGATGTTATTTACTATTTGATCCATTAACTTATTTTATGCATATAATTTTTAGAATACAAAAACTCAAAAATTAAACATTTGATTGATAATATAAGCTATTTATCTTTAATCTTCTTGAAGTTTTGCAAGCGTGGAGAATATAAGAAAAAAAATGTAATCTAATTGTGAAATTGTTAAAATTCATACCTAATTAAAAAAATTGAGTGGAGTTGTAGCCTTAATCTACAACTAAGTTTGTTGCTAAATTTTGTCCAAAATTTAATTATATTGGACCTAAAAAAATTTAGGGTGGTCACTTATTTTCTTTAAGGTAAAAAAATCATAAAATCTTTTAATTTTATATAAAATAATGACTTCTTTTTTTTCCAGGCCAAGGTGGTCCTTTGACCACCCTACCTCTAACTTGGAGCCACCAGTGATTGTTTCATAAAAATATTGAGTGGACAAGATTTTTTTTTTCTAATTAGTTTGGAAGAATTTCATCAAATTCAGTATGTAACAAATTTTGAGGCGGTTTACATATATTGTTTAAATAAGTCATATGTTAAAAATCTACATGAATTGTTTTTTTTTACTTGTTACCTAATAGTTCGGAGGAAGTTCAATTTAAATTGTCGTTATAGTAAACTTTTTCGATACTAAATATTTATACATGGTACGCTGAGAGGACATCAAGGGGGTAAAAGGTTCTCTAATTAGTATGTGAGACCTTGCGCCCAGTTCAAGACTTTGGTCGGGATGTAGGATATTGAATGAAGGGCTAAAACTGAGTGAAATATCAATATGCTTTGGCATTGGAATTAATGATTATGGAATTTTATTTTTTATAGATACCACACGGCCTATATAAGATATAGGTAGAAAATCTATCTACATCTTATATCTTATAGTCATAGATTCTTCTCAAAAAAATTTATTAAAAAAAAAAAAATCTTGTAGTCATAGATACCACAGGGCCTACATAAGATATAGTCATATGGGTAGATCTTTGAAGATATTTGAATTTTAATGTTCCACCACTTTAGCTAAGAAGATCATATTATTATTGTGTAATATTGTAAGAAAATTGGCATCTTCAAACAAAAAAGATAAAACCAAAACAAAAGAATGAAAATGACAAAATCGCTAAAGCTAGTAGGTGGTATTGTAATTAGGTTGGCAAATGAATGAACATGACTCGCGTCATTGGGCTGTGTCTCTCCTCTTCTTGCTCAAACAGGTGAGTGGATTCCTTTGAACATGACTAACAAGAAATTAAACAGATAAAGTTAGGTGAACACCTAAAGCCTTCAAATTGTAGAAGGCCTCAAATTTTATCCTATTAGATTAGTTATTTGATTGAATTGATTCTCCTAAAATTAAAAATTAAAAAAATTAATAATTCTGTAAGATACTAAAATGAATAAATTAAACCTCAACTTATAGCAAAAAAAAAAAAAGGGTAAACAAACATCTAAGAGAGAGGGAAAAAAAAAGGAATGAATTATATCAAAATATAAAAAACTAGAAAGATAAAATTTTTGTGACCTAGAAACTAAAATCCCCCCCCCCCCCCCGCCCCTTTTTTTCCTCTCTAAACAAAACTGAACAAATCCCAAAAAATAGAAAATAAAAATTCAAACCTCAAAAAATAAAAAAATTATTAATATTGCTGAAAAATTTTTATTTCTTTTTTCTTTTTAATCCTCGCCTTATGACTTGTCCGTCAAAATGCACAGAGCCGCCCTGTGAATCAGTAACAGTTGTATTAAACCAACAGACATATCACACAGCCCTGAAGTTGCCAAAATCAACAAGGAAATGAAAATTACAACAGGCACACAACAACCTAAATCAACATATACCAAAGAAGGCATATAGCCGAAAACAAAAGTAGCCTGTAAATTGCTACTAACTCTTCAAAGAAGACATGTGAGATGTGAGTGTTACACACCCCAACTAGTACCCCAAACTCAAAGTCAATGACCCTTCTAACATTCGAAAGGCCACTGCACTGGCCTGCAAGCCTCCAAGGCATAGTACATAAGTGATAAGACACCGCAGTACTCTAAATCAGTGCAAGACCCTCTTTTTTCCTTTTTCTTTTTTTATTTAAAAAATTAAAGATGTAAAAAAGAATTTATTTTTACTAATGTATAATCGGTGTGTATAAATAAACTATTTTAGAAAATTTGTTTTTAAGAAATTGAATGAGTTACTAATTTTGACATATAACACAGTTTTTATCACAATTATTTTGGTTGGTAAACTGTAATCGATTTGACTTATCAATTTTTTTTTTAATTATTTGTTGCAAAAGTTATGGAATTTTTTGTTAATCCAATGGCCCGGAAAAATATACCCTGCACGGGCATGTGTTGCCTGTGTCTCGCAACTGGTGGGTCCCACATCACAGCACATACATCAGACAACTTAAACAAACTGAAGACAGGATAAGATCAAACAAGTACGGATAACACAGGATAAGGCAAAACGACGACGTCTTGAGGAGAAGGAAGATGAGTTTGGTTAGAAGACAGCAATGGTGACGGTACGGTGGTTGTGGCGGCGAAGTTCGAGTGGCAAAGCCAAGCATTGTGATTATATAGTGTGAAATTCGCGGGGAGTGTTTTCCTTGTGTTTTGTGTTTTATGATTTTGTAAGAGGGCACAGCCTGCCTGACTTCTCTCAAGACACATTTGATTCTGTGATCTCTCTCACATTTCTAAATGATTCCCATTTTCTTCCAAAACTCTCTGTTTGGTAGCCAAGAAAGAAAATATGCAATCAAGAAAAAAAATATAAAATACCCATTTGGACAAACACAACATTAGCTAGCTTAACATTATCATCATACATAATATAGGCGGTCGTACAATTATAAAAGCAGCTTTTGGTGAAGCTTTTAGGAAAATATAAAGAAACACCAGTAGTCTTGCACAAGCAGATGAAGCTTTAACCCCCCAATCCCAATTCCCAAACCCATAACACAACAACAATAGCAAATGGCCAAAGAGTACGACTAGGAAGTAGGAAGAGAAGAAAAAGAACACCAGTTACATTAGATTACACATGAGGTCTGAGGAGTGAGGAGAACAGCCCCCATAACCATAAATACATACTAATTTCCGCCTTTTGCGTACGAAAAGACTCTGACCGCATCAGAAACAAGCCCTGTAGCGGCTTTTATTTTGATTTTGTTGCGTCGATGTGGGGGCAGGTTGGCCAAATCAGGCCCAGGCCCCGGCGGAGCTTTCCCTGTGGCCGGGTTTTTGCCGCCGTTTCCGCCTTGTTTTCCACCCTGTTCCATTTCTACTATCCCTCTCTCACTCTCTCTCTCTCTCTCTCTCTCTCTTTCACTTTCACTCTCACCCACTTTTCTTTCTTATATAGATGATTGAAAAAAAATAATAATAACCAGCTTGACGCGCCCAAAAAACAGCCTTCCTCAAGCTAAAAAAAAAAAAAAATTGAGTAAAAGATAACAGGTAAATTTCTTTTGGTAAAAAAAAAAAAGTTATAAAAAAGTTGAGAAGAATAATAAAATAAATAATTCTTAATGTATAACATCCCAAACACAAGCTTGATACATATCTATTGTTTCTAGAAGGTTGACAAGTCTTTGAACCTGGGACTGTGTATGGAAAAGAGGGATTGCATTTAATCGTGTAAGTTCTTTTTGTTATCGAAAAAAAAAATATGTAAGTTCTTTTGGTAATAATAATAATAATAATAATAATAATTAATGTTAATAGGAGTGATGCATACTCATTGGCTAATATATAAGATATTGCAAATATTAAAAATATACCTTTCAAAAAAAAAATATATATATATATATATATATGTGGGTGAGAAAGCCCAACGCCACAGGTTGGGCCAGTGGCCTAGTTCAGATACGACTCCCTGTCTGAAGAGGTTAAAAGTATCGATACTCTGCCATCTTGGTGGAGGAGCAATCCATAAGGGACAAACTCTTCGTCCGAAGACAACCTGGACTGGCCGAAGGGACCCTACCCAACGGAGCAGCCCAGGACTTGATCGAGTAGACGTACTAAAGAATTTCCTGCCTGGGGAAAACTTCAGGCATGCCTAACTGCATAGCTATCACGAAATATCTTGCCAATAAAGCTGCCACCGCCACATTTAATGCACTGCAGCAACTTTTCTGGCCGCATTTATGTGGAGAAGACACCTGAACAGTGCGTCTTCACCCACCACCACTCACTGCAAGTTAAAGCAAACGGCTGATGTGACTAGTACTCAAGTGGGTGCCTAGATGAAGGACAAGTGTGCGGTGAAGATGGGAAAAGGTTGTATATATAAGGGAAACAAGACTCACAGGGAGGGGGAGGAAGAAATTTGTATTCACTAAGCCTTTAAATAGAAAACCTCTTCGGACTATAGGGATTTATCTTGTTGAAGGCCTGACTCAATCCTTTTTTTTTTTATTGGTTTTGTTCATCTGGACCATTGCTAAATCCACCATTAGCCCAGTTGTTTAGCCCATTCTCTACAAATTTATTGTGGGAAATTTGGTGGGCTCATCATATAGAGTGTTGGTGCCTGGCCCAACAAATTTAGACCCTACAATTGGCGCCGTCTGTGGGAAACAGCTTGAGCAAAGGTGGGAGCAACACCTCAAAAGATGGCTGAACCAAGGCAACAACCAGCTGAATCCAGGTCGTCTAAGCACACCGATCCTTTTCTTCATCTGGAGCGGAGGCAGGGTCGTGAAGGAAGTGTACACACCGCACGTGACGATCAAAACCAGTCGCATGGGGAGAGCTACATGTCCCATGCAGAGAAAAACAAAGACATGCAGAGGGAAATAGACAGGCTCAAAAGGGAGTTGCGCCATGCGAAGAGGAAGCGCAGCCCCTCATATTCTAACGAAGATTTGGAGGACGAACAGGATGTTGGCTACAAACGGAAACATCGAACGCCGGTCAGCGAATCCTTTACCTATGCAGAAATGCGTCATGACGAGAGGAACTTTCAGAATCCCTTACCGAGAGGTGCAGGGAACGATGCTATGAGCAAAGCTCTGGATCAGATCTCCCGATCTCCTTTTACACGTAATATCGAGGGTGCCAGACTTCCCAGGCGTTTCCACCAACCTACGTTCACCATCTACAATGGCCGGACCGACCCAGTGGAACACGTGAGTCATTTCAACCAGCGAATGGCGGTTCACTCCAGGGACGAAGCCCTGATGTGCAAAGTTTTCCCCTCTAGTTTGGGACCAATAGCCATGAGATAGTTCGATAGTCTGAAGGCAAACGCTATTAGCTCTTTCCAAGAGCTAACCCAGGCTTTTGGGTCCCGTTTCGTCACTTGCCGAAGGGTTCCACAGTCCGTGGCCTCACTGTTGTCCGTCAGCATGAAAGGGAACGAGACTCTGAAGTCATATTCGGATAGATTTTGGGAAACATACAATGAGATAGAGGAAGACTGTGAATCGATGGCTGTTAGCTCTTTTAAACTGGGCCTCCCCACCGAACACCCCTTAAGAACGTCTTTGACGCGCAAGCCTGCCACCAGTATACACCAGTTGATGGACAGAATCGATAAATACAAAAGAGTTGAGGAAGATCAGCAGCAGAGTAAGGGAAAGGAGAAGGTTATCCCTCAGGAGGGGAGGGATTTCAGGTCGGACAGGCAGAATCACAACAGGCCGAGGAAGGACTGGACTGGACAAAGCACAGCGAACTTCCAGACGGTCAATGCAGTTTTTCGCGAACCAGTGCACCAAGTCCTGGATAAGATAAAAAACGAACCATTCTTCAAAAGGCCGAACAAGATGGTGGGAAACCCTAAAAGGCGCAACCACAATCTTTACTGCCAGTATCACCTGGACCATGGCCATACTACTGAGGACTGCAGGAGCTTGTGGGATCATTTGGATCAGCTGGTTGGCGAGGGCAGGTTAAAGCACCTCCTGCACCACTCATATAGTCAGGGAAATCAAACCAGCGCAGGGCCCAGGAGGGGTGATTTTGTAAAACCTCCCTTGGGAACGATCAATGTCATTTTTGCTGCACCAGGGAGGACAGGGTCTTGCCCATCCAGGATATTGTCAGTTGCTCGGGTACCCTCGAATAAGGTTAACAGAGAGCCGAAGAGGCCTAGGACAGACGTCCCGGTTTTGAGTTTTTCGGAAGAGGACAAAATAGGAACTGTACAGCCGCATGATGATGCCCTGGTAGTCACCCTGAGAATAGGCGGATACGACGTCAAAAGGGTGATGGTGGATGAGGGCAGCGCTGCAGAAATAATGTACCCAGATCTATATAAGGGGCTGAACTTGTCCCCCGAAGACCTGGCTCCGTACAGTTCCCCTTTAGTCAGTTTTGATGGAAACGTGATCATTCCGAGGGGGCAGATCAGACTGCCTGTGCAAACCGGTGCTGAGATTGTGGAGGTAGATTTCATAGTGGTGGATGCCTACTCACCCTACACCGCTATTGTAGGCAGACCTTGGTTTCATACCCTTGGGGCTGTGTCCTCCACCCTACACCAGAAGGTTAAGTACCCCTCTGAGGGGGTAGTTGAAGAAATTCGAGGGGATCAGGCTATGTCCAGGCAATGTCTAGTGGCAGCCATCCAGCACGAGCGGCATGCCGAGCCCTCAAACTGTGACAAGGAGAGTTTATAGCAATTAAGGTCTTCGGCGCCGGACACCGGAACCTCGGCCGGAGAAGCAGAGTGCGAAAGCTTAACAAGAATAGTTGTTGATAATGATCCAAAGAAGTTCTTTCAGGTCGGATCTATGCTGCCTCCTCAGGAGAAGGGGGAGTTGATGGAATTCCTTAGAGGAAACGTCGATGTATTTGCATGGAACCCTGCGGAAGCCCCGGGGGTAAGCCCAGATTTCATTTATCACCATCTAAATGTAGATCCCACCATAGTCCCCAAGAAACAACCGCTCTGGCGACCATCGAAGGAACACGCAGATGCAGTCAGGGAAGAGGTAACGAGGCTCAAGCGGGCTGGGGCCATTAAGGAAATTTTTTACCCCGAATGGCTGGCCAACACAGTGGTGGTAAAAAAGAAAAGTGGGAAATGGCGGGTGTGCGTGGACTTCACTGATCTCAATAGAGCTTGTCCGAAGGATCCATTTCCCATGCCAAAGATAGATCAACTAGTTGACGCTACCGTTGGGCACCCTCGGATGAGTTTCTTGGACGCCTTTCAAGGCTATCATCAAATACCACTGGCACTCGCCGATCAGAACAAAACGGCTTTTGTAACCCCTGTAGGAAATTACCACTACAAGGTAATGCCGTTTGGCCTGAAGAATGCTGGGGCTACCTATCAGAGAATGATGACCAGGATGTTCGAGCCACAGCTGGGCAAAAGCATGGAGGTTTATATCGATGACATGGTGGTTAAAAGCAAGGTTATCACGGAACATATTGGGGACCTTCGGGACATTTTTGAAATTCTGAGGAGACACAGACTACGCTTGAATGCCTCCAAATGTTCGTTCGGTGTTGGATCGGGCAAGTTCCTGGGGTATATGGTCACTCATAGGGGAATCGAAGTTAACCCCGACCAGATAAAGGCCATCAACGACTTGCGAGCTCCTCAGAACCCCAAGGAAATCCAGAAGCTGACTGGGATGACCGCTGCCCTTAACAGATTCATTTCCAGATCAGCCGACAGGTGTAGGCCTTTTTTCTCGTTAATCAATAAGTGGAAGGATTTCAAATGGACGGAGGAATGTGCTGTTGCTTTCCAGCAACTTAAGGACTACCTGGCTAGACCTCCCATCATGTCCAGTCCCGAGCCAGATGAAGTCCTGTTTGCCTACATTGCTGTGGCTCCTAGTGCTGTAAGCTTGGTGCTGATCCGAACAGACTGTGGCGTGCAAAAACCAGTCTATTATGTGAGCAAATCGCTGCAGGAAGCTGAGACTCGTTATTTGCCCCTAGAGAAGGCCATTCTGGCTGTTGTGCTGGGTACTAAGAAACTGCCCCACTATTTTCAAGCTCACACCGTCATAGTCCTTACCCAGCTCCCACTTAGAACAATACTCCGAAGTGCGGACTACACAGGGAGAATTGCCAAGTGGGGGACGATGCTGGGGGCTTTTGATATTAAGTACATGCCCCGCACGTCGGTGAAGGGCCAGGTCCTTGCAGACTTGGTCACAGAATTCACAGAGCCCCCTTTAGACGAAGTACCCCCAACACTGGCCGCTGAGAATAGGACCGTTGGCATTGTCTCCTCACGGAACCCCTCGCCCTGGGAGGTGTACGTTGATGGCGCATCAAATCAAAGGGGCTCTGGAGTGGGGCTTGTGCTGTTAACCCCAGAAAGAATTACCATCGAAAAGGCTTTAAGGCTGAATTTCTCAGCAACGAATAATGAGGCAGAATATGAGGCTCTACTGATGGGGATGAGGATGGTACGAAGGTTAGGGGGAAAGTCGGTTGAAGTATTCTCGGACTCGAGATTAATCGTCGGCCAAGTACAGGGAGAATTTGAGGCGAAGGACGAGAGGATGCAGGGGTACTTGAGCCTAGTTAAGTCCTTGTAATCAGAGTTTGAATATTTTAACCTGCAGCACATCCCCAGAAGCGGCAACACACATGCAGACTCATTGGCCACCCTCGCCACCTCTTCGGCACAGGCATTGCCGAGGGTTATCCTCGTTGAGGACATACAGGAGCCTACGGAAATAAGAAAAGAGTCACTCCAAGTCCATTGCGTTAGAGCCGACCCATGCTGGATGGATCCCATCATCAAGTTCTTGAAGGATGATGTGTTGCCCGAAGAAAAAGAGGAAGCGGACAAAATACGAAGAAAGGCCACAAGGTTCTGGCTGTCCGAGGAACGGAAACTTTATAAACGTTCCTATTCGGGTCCGTACTTACTGTGCATGCGCCCTGAAGCGGCTGAATCACTACTGGAAGAATTGCATGAAGGGATATGTAGGAGCCATACGGGAGGTAGGTCCTTGGCCCACCGGGCCATCACGCAGGGTTATTGGTGGCCATATATGCAGAGAGAGGCCCACGAATACGTAAAAAAGTGCGACCAATGTCAACGGTTCGCGCCGAACATACATCAGCCAGGCGGTAACCTCAATCCACTATCCAGCCCATGGCCTTTTGCTCAATGGGGTCTGGACATCGTAGGCCCTTTCCCAAAGGCAGCAGGAAACAGGAAGTACTTGCTGGTCGAGACGGACTATTTTACCAAGTGGGTAAAAGCCGAACCTCTTGCAAATATCAGGGACGTAGACGTGAAGAAGTTCATTTGGAAAAACATCGTCACCAGATTCGGAGTCCCACATACCCTCATCTCGGACAACGGGCTTCAGTTCGATAACAAAGCTTTTAGAAGTTATTGCAACGAGCTGGGAATCACAAATAGATACTCCACCCCCGCCTACCCCCAGGGAAATGGGCAGGCCGAGGCTGTTAATAAAGTCATTGTTAACGGGCTAAAGAAGAGGTTGGATGATGCGAAGGGTAGATGGGTAGAAGAACTACCCCACGTATTGTGGGCATATAGGACTACACCTCGTAGGTCCACTGGGGAGACCCCCTTCTCAATGACCTATGGGTCCGAAGCTGTTATAACTCTCGAGACTGGATTCCCTACCTACAGGACTAGCTATTTTGACCCAGCCAACAACGATGGGTAGCTAGAAAAGAGTTTGGATCTGATTGAAGAACGAAGAGAAAACGCAATGGTCCGATTGGCGCATTACCAGCAGAAACTCAAACAGGGCTATGACACCAATGTGAGGTTGAGACCCCTTGAGCCTGGTGATCTGGTCCTAAGGAAGGTGGTAGGTAACGCAAAGAATCCAGCATGGGGAAAACTGGGGCCGAATTGGGAGGGTCCATATCGCATCACCTCAAAGGCCGGCATTGGAGCATACTTTCTAGAAGACCTGGATAATCATGTAGTGCCCAGGCCGTGGAATGTAAATAACCTTAAAAGGTACTACTATTGAATGAATTCTTCTCTCAGCCATGATTGCATTTTTTTTTTTTATGGTCTTATTCCTAAGTGTTTAAACTTAAATCTAATCATGCCTGTAGTCCTCGGACCAGATGATTTTGGTTAGTTAACACTCCTGTGTACGATTCCTAAGTGTTTAAACTTAAATCCAATCATGCCTGTAGTCCTCGGACCAGATGATTTGGGTTAGTTAACACTCCCGTGTACGATTCCTAAGTGTTTAAACTTAAATCCAATCATGCCTGTAGTCCTCGGTCCAGATGATTTGGGTTAGTTAACACTCCCGTTTACGATGCCTAAGTGTTTAAACTTAAATCCAATCATGCCTGTAGTCCTCGGACCAGATGATTTGGGTTAGTTAACACTCCCGTGTACGATTCCTAAGTGTTTAAACTTAAATCCAATCATGCCTGTAGTCCTCGGACCAGATGATTTGGGTTAGTTAACACTCCCGTGTACGATTCCTAAGTGTTTAAACTTAAATCCAATCATGCCTGTAGTCCTCGGATCAGATGATTTGGGTTAGTTAACACTCCCGTTTACGATGCCTAAGTGTTTAAACTTAAATCCAATCATGCCTGTAATCCTCGGACCAGATGATTTGGGTTAGTTAACACTCCCGTTTACGATGCCTAAGTGTTTAAACTTAAATCCAGTCATGTTGCAGTCTTCGGACCATGTGATTTGGGTTAGTTAACATTCCCGTTTACGATTCCTAAGTGTTTAGACTTAAATCCAGTCATGCCTGTGCTCTTCGGACCAGCTGATTTTGATTAGTTTAAACACCCCTTTTCTACGTTATTCATCTAATCTGGTGCTTAGCGGAATATGCAAATTTAAAGCCAAAATTACGTCAACTATTATCATGAGGCCTTGTTCAAGCGTGTACAAAAGGTTGCCGCTGTTCTTGACTGGCTCTTAATTATTAAACCATCATCGTTAACCAGGATGACACAATCTAACATAATCCGTGAAAGTAACACTAAACAAAAAATATACTTCATTCACTGAAAGGGCAATATCATTACAAAGCAGGTGATAAAGGACCCTAACTATTACATAATTTTAACGTCCTAAGCCTTGTTATGGGGCGCTAAATCAAGCTTCGGCAGATCACCCGCATCTCCGGTCTGAAGAGGAGCTTCACTCGTCTCGGCTGGGGGTGCAAGGTTTTGACCGGCCGAGGTAGCTTCCAAGGTGTCTGGGAGGTCGCAAAGATCAGGGTCGTAGTAGACACTCCCTGGCTGCCTCAACGTAGATTCTGGGGGAACTCCTGCCGCGTCAAGGCATTTGCCCCACGTTATCTCGCAGTATCCCCTGCAGACCTTGGCAAACTCCTCAGTCAGCCTGGTCTGGGTCTCTTGCACCCCCAGCAGGTAGGCAGCCTGCTTCTTGGCCTCAGCCGCTTCTTTGGCTAACTGGGCGTCTTCCTTGGCCCTGGTAGCAGCATCCTTGGCCTTGTCCAGCTCAGCCCGAAGCTCTCTCACCAACGCCCTCTCTGTCTCCAGATTAATCTCGGTGGTGTACAGCTTCTGGCGTTGGTCTTCAGCTTGCTTTTCAATAGTCCTTAGGCCTGCCTCTGCACTTTTCTTGGCCCTCGTCTCCTCTTTCAGCTGCTCGGAGATGCGGGCGCACTCGCTTTTTGCAGCACCCAGGGCTTTCTCAGCCTCCTCCTTTGATTGTGCCTCAGCCTGCACTTCAATATCTTTTTTCTTATTCCACTCCTCCGCCATAAATATCTGCTGGGCGATCTGCGCAAGTCAAACATTCCTTATTGTTATTTTTTTTTTGGACGTTGCAAGAAGAAGGTAATAAAGTAAATTCCCTTACCATGCCTAGATCCCTCTTTAGGGATAAGAAAAGTTCCTGCTGGCTGAAGCGCCTGTAGGAATCCATGTCCCTCGGCAAGAGCAGGGGCTGCTCCAAAGCATCCGCGATATAACCAGCCTTGCCTCCACCATAATTTCTGATGGAGGCATCGTAGGGGATGTCCGCACCATCGAGCATTATCTTTGGGGGCCACGTCCGAGATTCCCGGCGCACATCGGCGGCTGGAGGGTCTTCCCTGCTCTCAGTAGAAGAAGCCCTTTTTCCCCTGGCATCCTGGGCCACCTTTTGCTGCTTGGACCCCTTCTTGGGCACAACTTCAGTGTCTTCAGCCTCCGTCGCGACCCTTTTCTTCTTTAGATCCGGCAGTGGCTTTAAACCGGGATCTGACGGGGCTTGGGGGGGAAGAGGAGGGAGACCCACGTCCGGTTGAGATTGGCCAGTGACCTTGGAGACGGTTTTCAGTTTCCTATTCTTCATCAGCTCCGATAAGCTCTGCATGTCTTCGTCTGAAGAATAGGCAGACACGATTAGTCTCTCCGGATTAACAGCCGATTGCCTGTCCATTTCCTCCTCGACGTCAATAATTTGAATCTCTTCCGAGGCCTCACCCTCAAATCTAAACTGATCGATCTGCTCGTCAAGTGAGGGCGTAGAAAATGCAACTCTTTCCTCCTCGACTACTGGTTCAAGGGGAACTTGTGCAACAGGCTGAACAAGCAGCGGTATATCCTGTGGATTTGGATGAAGCACCAGAGCAAGGTCGAAGGGGGCTAAGAAGGTCTTCCGAGCCACGTCAATACGATTAATGCGGCGGTCCCCAAGTGTTATCGCGTTACCAATCGGTTGAAATTCGGACTTCGGGGTATAACCGAGGATAAGGGGAACGGACCGGAGCTGTCCGTCTTCACTTATGAAAATCTCTGACCGAAGAAGGTAGTTCAGAGCCGCAGTGTTCGTGAGGCTTAGCCGTGGAGCCACGTGACGTCTATTTGTAAACATTGCAACGGAAATGTCAGAAAAGATCGCAATGTCACGAAAAGAATGCCGAATAGGCAAAAGTAAACAATGTTAGAGAATCTCAATGGGGAAGGTCCCACCTGGCTCTCCTGGCTGGGTTGGGCAATGAATTCCTTCATGCCATGCGCCCGAGACGACCAGATAATCGTCCATCATCCCTTTGTTAGACTTGGGGAGACAGGATAGAAGCCTGACGACATCGGATCGGGACCTTAGGTAGTATCCCGCCCCCTCTTTGGTACGACACTCGTACATATGTACCACATCGTGCCAGGTTAGGCCCAATCCTAAGTGACGGTTTAGGTCGTCAACTGCCCCTAAAATCCTAAACGTGTTAGGTGCGCACTGGTCAGGGCTAAGCCTATGGGCGGTGAGGTAAGTTCTGGTAACTGGACCCATGGGGATGGTCATCCCCCCTTCCAGGAAAGCGATAATGGGGATTATAACTTCACCCACTTCTCGGTCCGTTAGTAAACCCTCTGTGGGGCAATACTTCAAACCCACATTTTGAGGAATGCGATATGTCGCCCTAAACTTCTCTATCTGGGATGGGCTGTCCACTAGGTATTTAAATCTACCCATGTCAGAGGAAGGGGAACGTGAAATGACAACTGAAGAAAGCCTACCAAATGGCCGAAGAGACAATCTGGACAGATTTCGAAAATCTCAGGAAAAAAACTTACACAGAATCAAATTAGGAGGTGTTCTTCAGCCTCGCGGGAGGATTGTAGCGGATTCTTAGACGGGTTGAAGTAGATGACAGGAAAGGCTCTGGAAGTCTGAACGCCTGGTTTCGCTGGAGAGTCTGAAACTTGCTAAATGAGAAAACAACCCCTTCTAGGACTTTATATAGAGGTGGGCAAAATGGTGGGACTTATCCCGCCCAAAACTTTTAAAAGGCAATCTCGTCCGTTGGATTTGCAACGTGCCATCAGATTTTAGACAAGACGCCGCCTGGAGCAATTAATGATGCCTCGGGAACGGCACGACAGCAGCGGTTATAAAGAAGGCGCATAAATTCATGCGCACACACGTGTGGAGTCAAAACTCAGTGCCCTCATTTGTCAAAAAATCAAAACCCCACTTTTTCTCTTCGGATGCGAGGTAAAAAGTGAAATTTTGAGGGGCTATTGTGGGTGAGAAAGCCCAACGCCACAGGTTGGGCCAGTGGCCCAGTTCAGATACGACTCCCTGTCCGAAGAGGTTAAAAGTATCAATACTCTACCATCTTGGTGGAGGAGCAATCCATAAGGGACAAACTCTTCGTCCGAAGACAACCTGGACTGGCCGAAGGGACCCTACCCAACGGAGTAGCCCAGGACTTGATCGAGTAGACGTACTAAAGAACTCCCTGCCTGGGGAAAACTTCAGGCAAGCCTAACTGCGTAGCTATCACGAAATATCTTGCCAATAAAGCTGCCACCGCCACATTTAATGCACTGCAGCAACTTTCCTGGCCGCATTTATGTGGAGAAGACACCTGAACAGTGCGTCTTCACCCACCACCACTCACTGCAAGTTAAAGCAAACAGCTGATGTGACTAGTACTCAAGTGGGTGCCTAGATGAAGGACAAGTGTGCGGTGAAGATGGGAAAATGGTGTATATATAAGGGAAACAAGACTCACAGGAAGGGGGAGGAAGAAATTTGTATTCATTAAGCCTTTAAATAGAAAACCTCTTCGGATTACAGGGATTTATCTTGTTGAAGGCCTGACTCAATCCTTTTTTTTTTTATTGGTTTTGTTCATCTGGACCGTTGCTAAATCCACCATTAGCCCAGTTGTTTAACCCATTCTCTACAAATTTATTGTGGGAAATTTGGTGGGCTCATCATATAGAGTGTTAGTGCCTGGCCCAACAAATTTAGACCCTACAATATATATTACAAATATAGAACTTATAAATTAATGTGTTAATTTTTAAAAGATTAAATTATGTAAGGACGTAGAATAATATCTAATTTTAAACATATATAAAAAAAATAATTAATATTTTGACTTGATGATAAAAAAATAATAATTATAGAACAAATTTCACAAGTTCAAATAATATTGTGTCTATAAAAATCTTATAAATATTAATCATATTTATGTCTAAGTAAAATTTTCCCCTCAAAAAAAATTGTTAAGTAAATTTTTTTTTTCAGTAATTTTAATATATTTTAATTTTACTTAGCTATTATTTTTTATTATATATATTTAAAATTACTATTAATTTTATTTAAAAAAACTTACAAATTGAGTAATTTAAAAAAATTAAAGATAATAAATATATATGTTACTATTGTAAATATATATTTTTTTCAAGTTTTTTTCTTCAATTTTAAATTTTTAATTAAGCAATATTTTTATTGAGAATATCCGTTTTTTTTGCTGAATGTTATTGAGAAGATCCTAGCAATAGAACATGCGGACATACTCATCATCCCCCTAGGATTCACAACATTTGTGATGAGTTGCGCTACGTTTGCCATAAAAGTTTCTTTGAAGTTGGAACGTATCGGCCCTATCGGGGAAGAAAAGAATCTAGTGACTGGTCAAACCACATCAACTACTGTCCAGATTATTTGACGGCCTTGCCTAACAATTTGCATAAAAAGTTACTTTCTCTTTCACCATTGCTCAATTAGCAAAAATGAACTTTTGTTGATTTTGGAAATGTCCCATTTAGAGCATCCATAGCAGGTGTTCTAAAAATTATGCCATTTTACCACACCAAAGGCTTACTTTATTATTTTACCACATCATTTTACAACATCCCATTTATCAAATGTTTTATAATTCAATTCTATACATTAAAATAATATTTACTACACATTAAAATAATATTTATTACAACTCATCAACACAATCTACACGTTAAAAGAAAAAAAATTTTGCCACATGCATTCCGTACCGTGGCAAATTTGCCTCGGTACTGTTCAATGTTGCAAAAAAAATAATATATCCCACATCTACTAAATGGGCTAAAATTGGGTTTGGTGTGGGATATGTGCCAAATATTTACCATTTGGCACATATCCCACATCTAGTGTGGGTGCTCTAATACTTTTGTTGCGTTTGGAAAATGAGTTTAAAGTCAACTTACTTTACTGTTTAACTTATTTTTATTACTATTTAGTTTATTTTTATTAGACATAAATGCACTTTTAGTCACTATATTTTGACCCGATTTTTATTTTGGTCCCTACATTTTATTTTTACCGCTTTTAGTCCCTAAACCAATTAACGCGTGACATTTAAGTCTTTACCGTCAGCCAACTAACGGAAAAAGTTGAGGTGGCAAACGGAACACCCTATTAACTGATGTGGCGCTGATGTGGCGATTAAAATATTATTAAAAAAATATTAGTTGGCATTTTTATATGCCACGTCAGCATTTTAATTTTTAAAAAAAGCCATGTCAGACCATTTAAACCAAAAAAAAAAATTAAAAAACAAAACTTAATTTTTTTTAGTTATTATTTAATTATTTAAATAATAATTAATAATTAAAATAAAATTTTCTTTTCTTTTCATTATTTTGTTGGAAGATCATCTTTGTGTTCTTCGTGTTCTTACCGTTCATATTCATCATGATTTTAGTAAATTAATTCCTATTTTCTTGTCTTTTCTTTTCTTTGCCTTTCCAGAACTTTCTTTATAACCAAACAAATCAATATTCAAAACTTAAATCAAACAATAATCATCATACACCAACCAAAATCCAGAAATCAACATACACCCGCCAAAATTGAAAACCTAGAAATCAACATACACCTACCAAAATTGAAAACCAAGAAATTAACATACACCAACAATCAAACCCAGAAAAAAATCTGCATATTCAGAAATTTTAACCCAACATATACCCACTAAAATAAAAACACCTGCATCCTCTCATACGTTTTTTTTTATTTTATTTTTTTTTTTTGGATTTGTTGAATTTTAGACCATCTGATTTGGTGCTATTGCCAGTGATTCCCGTTGTGGATGAGGTATATGTTGCTAGGGTTTCCAATAAGCACGGTAAGCATAGTGAGGCTTGATCTTCGCCGCGGATCTCTGAAACGAAGCGATCGGCGGCGAGATCTGGCGAAGGCACACGTCAGCCACCAGCGCCGAAAACCTCAGGGTGGTGCCAGTGGGACTGTGAGACGGAGACGAAATGGAACACGATGACAACGACGACGATTTCGATGAAGACGTCGAGGAGTTAGGGATTGGAGGAGGAAGAGGAGAAGAGATTGATTTTCTGGGAGGTTTCGGCGGCGAGAGAAACGCTATGATCTTCAGAGACAAAGGCAGTGACGCGGCCTTGTCGTACTCTTCGATGAGATTCACGAGGTCCTCATCGGAGGTGATCGATACCAGAGCGTCGAGATCCTCCGACGGCAACTGGCAACGAAGTTTCACAGATGTACCACAGAACACTCCAGAGTCCGGTTTGAATTTTGTGTTTGGTTTTTGTGTTTTCTTTTTGTGTTTGGTTTCAAAGCATAAGAAAATCTTGTTGAATGGCTTTGTGTAATTGTTGAATGTCTCTGTTTTGTTTTGTAAATTTTTATGGGCATGTCTTTTTATTTTATAAATTTGAGTGATTTTATGGGTTTGGTTGCTAAGAAATTGTAAGAAAAGAAAAATAAATTTTTAATTTTTAATTTTCTGGGCAAGTTTAGTTGGGGAAGAAAATGAAGAACACATAGCACTAAGTTCTTCATGTTTTTCCAAAAGAAATAAATAAATAATTTAACTAATTTTTTTTTTAAATAATTAGGTTAGAAATTTTTTATTATTTTTATCTGACATGACTTTTTTTAATAATTAAAATGCTGATGTGGCATATAAAAATGCCAACTAATATTTTTTTAATAATATTTTAATCGTCACATCAGCGCCACATCATCTAATAGGGTGTTCCGTTTGCCACCTCAGCTTTTCCCGTTAGTTGGCTGACGGTAAGGACTTTAATGTCACGTGTTAATTGGTTTAGGGACTAAAAGCAGTAAAAATAAAATGTAGGGACCAAAATAGAAATCGGGTCAAAATGTAGGGACTAAAAGTGCATTTACGCCTTTTTATTATTATTCATGGGTCTCACTACACTTTTTAGTACTATTTGTGAGTCTCACTATACTATTTCAGTTAGGTTTTATCTTTATTTATAGTACTTTCAATAAAAAATTTTATCTTTTTGTAAAAAGAAAATAAGAAACTTTGTATTTCACCTCTATGTGAAATGAAAATTTACAAAAGTTTTGGAAAATCCATCTTTGCACTCACCATTTCTAAATTGTGATGCAGCCAAAATAATAAAACAAGGTCCTTGGAGATGGTCGAAAAATCAAAACTTTGCTAGTAAAAGAGAAATAAGGGGGGCATGAAAGGTTGAAAAAAAAAAAAAAGAAGATGAAGAAAGAAGCCCGATACTCGGGAGTAGTCACTCCTCCCTTCTTTCACAAGGAGTGTAGGCTCAGTACAATGTTAGGTTTAGTCCCTTCGATAAAAGCCCAAAGTTCCTAGATTATTAAAATATTACTTAAATAATATTTTAATTCTCAATACACAAATACAACATCATGCTTAACAACAATGGATGGAAGGACTAATTTGATCGGGTTAGTAATATTATAAGACTGAACTGACTAATTTCAAATATAAATGAATAAAATGATTTCTGTATAAAGTTACACGACTACAATAACAAACTTTAAACTTAAAATACTAAAATAATATTTAGGCAAAGTTAGCGAATGCAAATTGTATTTTTGCCACAAAAAAAATAAAAAAAGAAAATTTTTTCAAATAAGTAAGACTTATCATACAAAGATTGCGGAAGACATTATTCACATTAATTTAGAATTGACCTTAATTGTACAAATTTTCTTTTGATAAGTACTTTTATTTTTTTAGTTTTAGATAACTTGAAACTTACTATTGAAACTTGAAAGAGTTGAATTTGAACTCTTTAGATGTCTCAATTGAAAATATGGAAAGAATTTATTTGAATTACACATTAAACAATCCAGCAAGAAGACAACAGGTTAACACAGGATATGGAAAAACGAGTGTGGGCTACTGAAGGTGGCCCACAGGCCCAGCCCAGTCTAACCCAGGCAGTCACCGTACTGCAATTCCCCGCCACGTCTCAGTTCTCCAACACCATCATCGGTATCACTGGTCAGCACAACACAGTACACACTATCTGTGTGGGTCGGGGCATTGTAATTAATGCGAAAATTGGCGGGGTATTTTGTTTTTCCTTGTGATCTGTGTTTTTGATTTTGTAAGAAGGCACAGCCTGACACTTAAGACATTTGATTCTGCGATCTCGATCTCCAAAATTTTCTGTTTGGTTGCCAAGAAAAATATGCAATTCGACATAACTTTTCTCAGTAAGACAAACCAAAAATAAAATACCCTTTGGGATAAATACAACATTAGATTAACATTATCATCATATATAGGCGGTACAAATACAAGTATAAAGCATATATATACAAACACAATAGCCTACCCCAATCCCATACCCATAACACAAAATTAGCGAACACTACCTGTAAGAACAGAAAAGAAAGGAAAACCCATTACATGAGTCTGAGGAAAACCCACCATAAAATATACTAATAATTAATTATTTATTTCTTCTTATTCTTCGGTACGGAATTGTAGCATTGAGCACATCACTGACATCGGCAGCTACCTCGGCAACGACTTGCCTTATGATCTTGCCTCGCTGTGGAGGTAGATTGCCAAAATTAGGCCCGGTCCCCGGCCGGACATTCCCAGGGCGCTGGTTTACAGGGCCGTTTCCGCCTTGATCTCCGCCTTGATTCATCTCTACCTTTCTTTCTCTCTCTTTCACTCTCTCTCTCTCTTTCTTCTACTCTTTTTTTTGTTTTTGGTTGCTGAGAACTCTCTTTCTTACTCACGCTAAGCCCTTTCTTATAAATAAAATGGTTGAAAAAGCTTGCTTGAAAAGGACGCTCACCCCCAAAAAAAACACAAAAATATTTATTAAAAAAAAATAATAATAAAAGTAGCCTAACCAGTAACCACATGTGCTTTGCGCATGTGATGAATTTTTTCTTTTTGGGGTTGAGTGTCAAAAAAATTTTAAAAAATAAAAGAAAAAGAAGCAAATAAAAATCATATACAAGTATACAACCATCAAAATTATATGAGTAATAAAAGAATTTAAAAAAAGCATTAAAAAATTACCTTGTAGAAAAAGACAACTCATTCCTTTGAGAGAAAAAGAAAAGATATATATATATATATATATATATATGTATATATTGTGGGGCTCTAAATATTTAACAACCCCGGCCCATTCCACATCGGGCCCAAGATCCGCGTCGAGGAGAGGCAGAGCCCGAAGATAAACGGACAAGGACCAAAGTAGCTAGGGGACCTCGCCAAGGACGCCCACGTACTCAACAGGCCGATGTTGATTGATGGAAGCTGTCACTCGTTCATTAAATGCATGCCAGCAACACTCTGGCCGCATTAATAGTGAAATGACCAGTGAACAGTGCAGCCTTGGTTATTCCAACTAATAGAAAGCCTGCAGAGGTGACTAATGGGACAAGCCCTCAGATATAAGTTCAGATGACCGATAAGTGGACGGGAGAGATCAACTAAACGAGACTATATAATAAATGGGACCTCCAACGTAGCAGGGGACTCTCTCTCTCTTGAATCGAAAGATAGAAATGGTTTTCAGGGAGTCCGAGGACAACCCTTGTCTTTATCAGTTCTGAAGAAAATTGATCCTCGGACTGAGCCGAGGACGAACTTTCTTCATAAACACTTAGCAAAAATCATCATTGTTGTTATCCTCCCAAAACACTTAGTCAAATTCCTTTAGTATTAGTCCTGTGAACCTCACGCCGACCATAGTTCGCTTTGCTGGTACTTAGCCTTTCTACCCCTGCTCTACAAATGTTATTGTTTGGGTCCAAAACAATTTGAGTCCCTACATATATATATATATATATATATTTTAAAGATTAAACTGACGAAGATAGACATTTATTTATATTTGATTTTAGTTACTGACTTGCCATTCAAAAAGAATAAAGAGATATGGAACTGCATAATTTTAAGGAATATGGATAAAGGAAATAAGTTTGCAAGTCCATCAAAAAAAAGTTAGCAAAAAAAAAAAAAAAAGGAAAAAAGAATTTACATGAGAGAGAGATATAGTGAAAAAATAAATTTAGGAATGTTTCAATTAGTAATTTTACCTATCTAACCCTATTATTTAAACTTTCTAAACATATGAATTGGAGGGTATTTTAGTACACAAAATGATGAAACCAAATAAGAGAATCATGTTATTAGTAGTGAGGCTCAAGGTAAATAGACTCAACATTACAAAGGAATCAAATACATACCTCAATAGAAATTAAGATCGGGCTTGTAGTCAATGATCTCTGTCTCTCTCACCAAGCTCTCTGTCAACAACAAACACCTTTAAATACACACCTCAATAAAAGGAAGGTGGGAAACGTGATATGCTTGATAGTGGCTAAATGGAGTTCAAATAATAGTGGGTAGATGCAATTTTAACGTGTTCAAATGACAGCAATTTTGTACCGTAAGAAGTTGAAACCCAATGGGATATCTGAATTTATTGATTGGAATAAGAATTGTGATAAGTAAAAAAAATTGAGATTTGAACAAAGAAAAATGATATATGTTAGTGTGGATGGATGGGGATGTGTGATAAAACTTTATAGAGTTTGGATAACAAAAATTTTGGAATGTTTTAAAGAATTAAAAAAAATAAATAAATAAAAATTTCGAGATAAGAATAAGTAGCTTTTAAGTGAGGTAGTGGGTTTTTTTTTGGAAGAAGTAATTTTGTATTTTTTATATAAAAATAATTGAAGTATTTGAATTCAAATAGATAACAAATATAAATAGGAATTAGACATTTGAATAAAAATGGAAATGGGTGGTGAGAATAAGGTTTTTTTCTTTTTTTCTTTTGTACATGATAGGTAGTGTTTGTTTGTTTGTTTGTTTTTTTTTTTTTTTTTTTTTTTTTTGGAAGAAGTAATTTTGTATTTTTTATATAAAAATAATTGAAGTATTTGAATTCAAATAGATAACAAATATAAATAGGAATTAGACATTTGAATAAAAATGAAATGGGTGGTGAGAATAAGGTTTTTTTTTTTCTTTCTTTTTTTCTTTTGTACATGAGAGGTAGTGTTTGTTTGTTTGTTTGTTTTTTTGTTTTTTTTTTTTTTTTGAAGAAGTAATTTTTATTATTATTATTTTTTTATAAACATAATTGAAGTATTTGAATTCAAATAGATTACAAATACAAATAGGAATAAGATATTTGAATACAATTAATGGGTGGAGAGAAAAACTGTTTTTTTTTTTTTTTTTTCCTTGTGTACGTACATAATTGATTTTTTTTTTTTTATAAAACAAAATTGAATTATTTAAATTCAAAAAGATAACAAATATAGGTAAGAATCAGATATTTGAATTTTTTTTTCTTTTGTGCGTGAGATAGTATTACTCTTTTAACTTTTTTTGCTTTTTTGTAGGAAATAAAATTAAACTAAAGAGTATGTTATTTCAAAATTTGTATGAGGATATTTTAATACGCCAAAAGTTGAAGCCAAAATAGAGGAATCCTCTTATTAGTAGTATAAATAAATAGATAAGTAAAAGATAAAAGGTAAAAGGTAATTTTTCTTTTGGTCAAAAAAAGTGGGAGATGAAGCGATCACAAATTCACAATCAAACAACTCAGTATAACCAAACGTGCCTTTAGTGTATGGGTATTTAACTTTTATTTTATTTTATTTAACAAATTACATATAGTCAAAAACAAATCACAGAATTTTCAACTGTTCCTATGGGGTTAGAGTTGTTAGAATAGTAAAATAAATAATTATTATTTTAAAAAATAGAGAATAAAAAAGAGTGATGGGATTATTTTTTAAGATCAAACTATTCATAACTAAAATTACAGAGGCAGAAAGTTAAGGGCATGTTTGATAAGAGTATATAAATATAGTTTTTGTTTTGCAATCTATAAAATGATGGGTCTTAAACTTAAATATATTATTTGGCTGATATTTTTTAAATACAATTTCATAAAATTGTATCATATTTTCCTTATTCAAAACAGGATCTTGAAAACGGCTAAAAGAATGTTTATAAGATACAAAAAATGTTTTTAATAGCATAGTTATAAATAAATTGAAAACAGTGGACCCTACATATTTGTCCAAACTCTTCTATCTCTTAAATTAGGAAGTGTATCTTTTTCCTTTTTTTTTTTTTTTTTTTTTTTTGCTAATCAAGGAGCTTATTTTTATCACAAAATAATTCTCAAACTTCAAATTTGAAGCTTATCATTATAAAAATAAAAAAAAATAAAAAAAAAGGTAGATGAGCTCTATTTCCTTATCAGTATCCAAATAATAATAGTAATAATGATAATAATAATAATCTCAAAAATAGAAATGGTCTCTTAAACAATATATATATATATATATATATATATATATAGGGACAAGATTTGTAGCCTAAGCCCAAAAGATATGGGATGCGAGCCCAACAAGCCCAATACAATGAATTTGTAAAGAGTTGGTGAAAAAACTGGGCTGTTTGTGAAATAAGCAACAGTTAATCAAGATTTTAAAAGATTAACCAGTACAAAAACATGCTCGAAACTTGAATAAACTGATGTCCGAAGAAATAAATTATTGTCTGAAAGGCTAATATCATTCTTAGAGCTACAGTAAATTTTCCTTTCTCTTCTCTTTCTCTTTTCTTTCGATCCCCCCTCTTATGAGAGGTCTCTTACATTTATATAATTTTCTTTTTTACATCTTCATCGTACACTTGTTCCTCATCTAAGCATTCACTTGAGTACATGTCCCATCAGGTAATTTCTTTGGTTCTTTATGAGTGGCGGCAGCTGAGATGACACTGTTCAAGAGTTTTCTCCACATAAATACGGCCAGAAAAGTTGCTGCAAGACATTAAATGCGATGGTAGTAGCTTTTGCTTTAGATATTTCTCTATTCTTATCATCTTTATACGTGCATGAAGTTCATCCTTATCGTTGGAACTTCCTGGAAGTTCACCCAAACTGCCCAGGTATTGGCTTGACCGATATTCTTCAAGTCCGAGGAGAATACACTCCTCGGACTATATTCTTCTATCCTTTCCTTATGTGATTCTCCACTTTGAGGTCTTTCCCAATCGTTTACTCCTCTTCGGACGTACCCACATCCTCAAATAGGGCTCAAGGCCCAATATACGAATTTGGGCTTTTATCCCCACAATATATATATATATATATTGGATTTTGAAAACTTTTCTTAAAAGTCGGAGCCAAACACGTATAATATAAAAATTATTTCAATTTTAATTTTTTGAAAATTGATTTTATATTGTTTTAAAAACAAAAATAAAAATCCTTCTGCCAGACAGGCCCTAAAAGATATTAGTAATTAGTCTTTTAAAAAAATGAAAAAAAGGGGATGATTATTAAAATAAAATAAAACAAGGTTTAGCCCCAGCTACCTATATAACATCCCAAATACAAGCATGATACATAACAGGAGGATGTATGAAGATGAAGAAATGCATTTAATTATACAAATTCTTTTGATAATAAATTTCTTTGTTATTATTTTTAAAAATATTTTATAAGTTATGTTAATAGGAGTGAAGTATACTCATTGGCCTAAGTAGAGGATACTGCTAATATTATAATACAAATTGTAAGGACACGAAACTTTGGCAGCCCAAACTGACTAAGAATAGTGAAATTGGTGTTGTCCAGCTAGGTCCGAACCAATAGATATTTGTAAAGAGAGTGGGGTAAAACAAATTGGGTTTAGCCCGAGGATTCAAACAGAGAGGGAATGAACGAAAATTAAAGATTAAGTATATAAATGGTTCTTTACAATCTCACCCGTAGATGATGTTTTGGCACAAGGATGTACACTATTCTCTCTCTCTCTCTCTCTCTCTCTCTCTCTCTCTCTCTCTCTGTTCTTGTTCTAATCTTTTTTCCCTGATTTTTTCTAGGGTCCATTCATTTGGAAGTCCTATTTCTTTATATACTCCTAAGCTTATTGCATCCTAGCTCTCCATCTACAGTCCTCTCGACTCTCCTTAGGACATTTGTCCCTTTAAACTTCTATTGAATGTGGTAAAAGGAGCTGCTTAGCTGTGAACTTTACTGTTTAGGTCACTTCCTCATCAATGCAGCTGATAAAGCTGTTGCCAGTCATTTAATGCGGAGACAGTAGGTGAGTTTTCACTGGAAACTTCCTTCACCTACCTTGACTCTCTCACTGAACACTATCCTCTCCATTCGGACTTCCAGGAAGTATATTGTCTCTTCTCCTCCTATCCTTGGGCGAATCCCCTCTTCAGGCTTGTAATGCTTTTATAATGATAGTCATAGTTTGTTGTATCCTTCCTCGGTCCTCGATTCTCCACACAGACCTTATAAATTGATAAGTAAAATTTTTAATACACAAAACAAAATAATTAGTAATCTGATTTGATGGTAAAGAATAATCATTATAGAATGCATTTCATAAGTTTAAATTATATTGTATCTATAAAATAGAAAAGAAGAATTTATTTATTATGTGGTATTAATCACTTTTTTTTTTTTTTTTGATAATTTGATAAATAGGAGAAGAGGGATTTGAATACTAGATGTCAAGAGGTGCCAATTAGTTGAGTTACAAGAGTTTTAGCTAATTACTTTTATTTTTAAGTCAAGTTGTTAAGTAAAAATTTCAGTAATTTTAGTAATATTGTAATTACTACATATTTTCTATATAAAAGAAGCTGTTTAAATTACTACTAATTTTATTTTTTTAAAAAAATTATAATTTGATTTGATAATAAATATAATTGAGATCGCCTAAGAACGTTACAAATAAATGTTACCATTTTAAAAAAATATTTTTAATAATTAAGATATAAATTACTATTGTTCTATTTTATCTTGAATTTTAAAATTTTAGTAAATAAATATTGTTATTGTGATGATCCTTTCAATTGACATGCAGACATACACATTACCCCTTGAGAATTCACAACTATTATGATTGAGAGTTGCATTTTGTAGAGCATTCATATAAGCTAATGTAAAAATTTATGTTTATTTTAGTATAATAACCTACTTTTTATATTTTACATAATCACTCTTTAAAAACATTTACACTAGATGATCTTTTTTTTTTTTACGATATATTTCTTTAAAATTTGATTTATATATCAACTTTTTGTTACTCTCTCAAATTATCTCTCTGTCTCTATTTGTGTGTTTACATTGTAACAAAAAGGTATATCTACACACTTTTAAATTTGATTGACTTAGGTGATTTTTGAGTTTAAATATGTAAAATTAACATTTTATGCTATTTCACAAATGTGAGTGCTCTTACAATAACAGATTCTTCGAATTTCATAGGAAAAATTAACATTTTTGGGGATAGATAGTTGAGAAATGATACGTCTACAACATTTTTACAACAAATACTAAGTGGCAGGTTGTTACTGGTTGTTATTGTTGGGGCAAAAAAGTAATCTTAGTGTTAGTTTCAAATTTGAACCAATAACAACTAACCATCTGTAATTTGTTGTAAAAATGTTGTAAAATTGTTGTAGACGTAGCATCTCTCTAGATAGTTACACCTATATTTTTGGATAATTCAAAAGTTACAAACTTACAATGGATAAGGGGGATTTGAAACCTACACACATCACAAACTTTTCAGAAATCATATCTATCCAACGGCCAGCATCACATCCATCACGCACTTTAAACAAACCGGTTACAAAGAGAAGACAAAAACACGTACGGTTAAGTCGTTAACACAAGGTAAGTCAAAATGAGTGTGCTGCACGAAGCTGGCCCACATGCCCAGCCCAGCTCAACTCGGCTCAGTCAACGTACTGTCATTCCCCAACACATCTCTCTATTCTCTAACACTATGTTTGGTTGGAGGGATTACAGGGAGGATGAAAAACAATGGGTGGAAAATGGTGTGGAAAACAGTATTTTTTACTGTTTGGAAACCAAAGAAAATCAGAGAGGATGGAAAACCGGGAGAAAATTTTCCTCCCGGGCCCACCAATTTTTTTCCTCCCAAATTGGGAGGAAAACTATGGAGAGAAAACTGCCCTTACCTTGGAATTACACAAATGTCCTCTCCACTTAAAAAAAAAACACAGAGAGAGCAAGCTGGAGAAAAGAAAGAAAGAATGAGAGTGACAGATGATTTGCTGGAAGCCTGGAACGTGTGTGGAGAAAAAGAAAAAAAAAAGAAGGGGGTGGGGATAGAGATAACAACATGTGGAGGAGATAGCGTCGAAAAAAAAAAAAAAAAAAAAAAAAACAAAAACAAAATCGTATGGATGAAATGAAAAGGGAGAAAAGAGAAATAATATAAAGCATAAAAAATCCTAATGGAGAAATGTTACTATAATATTTTTACAATAAATTTTAAGTAACAGATTGTTATTAGTTAATATTGGTGAGTAAAAAAATAATTTCAGTAGTAGGTTCAAATTATAACTAGTAACAACTTTTCACATAAATTTTGTTGTGAAAGTATTGATAAAAATATTGTGGACATAACACTTCTTATTGAAAAATATAATTGTTGGTGAATTTTATATTATTTAATGAGTACAAATAAATCTATTTTTTACCTATTATGTAACAATAGTATAATAGTCAATTTATATAAACTACTTTTTCTATCCTCTCACTTTTCTTTTCAACCAAACAAAAGAGTTTTTCATCTTCCAACTTTTCCATCCCTCCAACCAAACACACACGAGGAAAAATTAAATATTTTCCATCCTCCTAGAATTTTTCATCCTCCCACTTTTCCACTCCTCCATCCAAACTGACCCTAAAACACCATATTCACTGGTTAGCACAGCACACACGTGTACACTCTTTATCTGTTTGTGGGTTAGGGGATTGTAAACAATGTGAAATTCGTAGGGTATTTTATTACCCTTGTGTTTGCGTTTTTGATTTTGTAATAGGATTCTCAACACATTTGATTCATGGATCACTCTCACATAACTAAATTATTTCCACTTCTTCCAAAATTTTCTGTCTGGTTGCCAAAACAATATGCAATAAATGAAAACAAACCAAAAGTAAAATACCATTTTGGATGAAGCGTACAAATACAAAATTATAAAGCATGCTGCTTCTGGTGATGCTTTTAGGACAATACAAAGAAGAAACACCAGTAGTCTTGCATAAGCTTAACCCCCAATCCCAAAAACCCATAACACAAAATCAGCAAATAGTAATACTACTAGTAAGAAAAGAAAAGAAAAGAAAAGAAACCAAACCCAATTACCAAATTACTATATATTACATGAGTGTGAGGAAAACCCATAAGAATTATACTAATAACTAATTAATTATTTATTTCTTCTTTGTGGGGATTATTGGGATTGAATTGAACACATGGACAGATGACCCTGATCAAATCAACAACCCTTTCACATATTTTCTCACAGATCTTGCCTCGCTGTGGAGGTAAGTTGGCAAATGAAGAACTACTCATACTCCTCTGCCGGTCATTCACTGCGCCCTGGTTTTCACCGTCGTTTCCACCTTCGTTCATTTCTCTCTCTCTCTCTCTCTCTCTCTCTTACACACTCTTTTTTTTTTGGCTGAATTGAAAGATTTTATTGAAAGCAGGAAACAAGGCTACAAACAGAAATATTAACTGGCCTCAACCCTTACTAACACAGGGAGGGCAGTTTCTTTACTCACTCACGGACTCACTAAAGCCCTTTCTTATAGATGGTTGAAAAAGCTTAAACCCGAGGCCCACCCCCAAAAAATTACATTAAATAAAAGAGAAGCAAAAAGTAAAAGGAGTTTTTTTTTTTTTTTTTTAATTTTTTTCTTTGGGTCAAAAAAGTGAGAGCGTTCACATTTCTATTATTTTTTCCAGAACCTTCACATTTCTGTTTTCACAGTCAAACAACTCACTAGCTCAATATCTTATTAAATTATTATAACCAAACGTGAAACTTGCGCCTAGGTATCTAACTCTTTTTTTTATTTTTTATTATTACATATAATTAAAAACAAAATCATAAAATTTAATTCAGAATTGTAAACTGTTAACCTATCCCATGGATTAGAATTCTTAAAATGATTTGTTCTTGAATATTTGAGAATATATAAGAGTGATAGCTGGGGTAGTGTTATTTACTATTAATGATTTTCAAGATTTAATATTAGCAACAATAAGGAGTATGTTCATTGTATTAAGAAATAATATGCCAAATTAACTTAAAGTTCATTTTCTATTCTCTTACTATTACTTCAGAAAAATTTGTAATATGAAAACTGATGGTGATTTATAACAAGTCTCGTTCGTTCATAAAGGTCGTCCAAGCCTAACAACGTCCAAGATAATTTTCCGGAAAGAGAAAATAGAAAGATGCATCACAAACATGAAAATGGGCTGTCCAAGGAAATGCTAGTCATCCAAAGAGATATTGGTCGTCCATATCACAGGAAGGTATAGACAACCAACCAACACTTAGTGCATTTCAGAGTATTTTCTACAAACCCAAAATAATTGGACCACGATCCACTATTTTGAGGCATGAGCCGAATTCCCTGAAATTCGCTCCACTCTCCCTACTAAGTTCACACATCTCCCATGATGTTAGTGGAGCCTAACAAGTAGACCCACTCCAAACGGAGTTTATTATTAAAATAAAACAAGGTTTAGTTTACTATACAATCTCTAAAGAGTACTTCAGCTACATATATAACATCCCAAATACATTCTTGATAAATAAATGGACATTGGGTATATCTTTTGTTTCTAGAAGTCCGACAAGTCTTTAAACTTAGGACTGTGTATGAAGATGAAGGACTGCATTTAATTATGTAAGTTCTTTTGGTAATAATTTTTTTTAATTATGAATTATGTTAATGAGAAATGTTATGTTCATAATATTTTCACAATAAATCTTAAGTAGTGGGTTGTTACTGGTTGTTTTTAGTGAGTGAAAAAGTAATTTTAATAGTGAGTTCAAATAAGAACAAAAAATAACTTACAACATAAGATTTATTGTAAAAATGTTGTGAATATAACACTTCTTTATGTTAATAGGAGTAAGCTATACTTACTGGCAATATAAATATACAAAACAAACTAGCCTCTGAACATGCGTGTGCTTAGAGGCTCTTCTATTTTTTGAGTAAAAATTAATAATTTGCATTTATTATAATTTGGGATTTCTACTTTTTCCAATCACAAAAAAAAAAAAAAAAAAAAAAAGAAAGAAAGAATACGTGGGGTAAGTTTTGTAGATTAGAGGAGTTTAAAAACTAACAAAAGAGTGATCATATTTTGTAGGGAGTTAGAGAGTAGAAGTAATAATTTAAATTAACGTAAAAGTAGGAGTTTATTAGAAGCAGGATTGCATTTCAACATAGAAGTAGGAATTTATTATTTTTTGTCAATTTACTATTTTAACCCCATTTTTAAGTTTTAGATAGGGGTATTTTTAACAGTAAAAAAACAATAGCTAACTTTCGTTTGCCAGTTTACTATTTTAACCCTATTTTTAAGTTGTTAGTTAATTAATTTAGAAGTATTTTTTACAGGAAAAAAAGTAATAACTAACTTTTTGAATCCTCTTAATATATACAGATAATTATTATTCTTGTCGATGATAAAGAGTAATTATCAATAGAAGGAACTTCATATGTTCAATCATATTGTATTTATAAAGTAGAAAATATAATTTTTTTTGGGTATTAATTAATCATGTTTATTTTTATGTCATAAATAAAACTTTCAATCATTTTAGTTTTTTCTTAACTACTATTTTCTAATATAATAAAAATGTCTAAATTATTATAAATTTTTTGTAAAAAAATTTACAAGTTCATACGAAAGTAAATGTAATTGAGATAACTTTAACAATATAATAAATAAAGAAATCTTACCATTGTAAAATATAAATCTCTATCTTTCTATTTTCTCCTGAATTTTAAATTTTATTTAGGTAAATATTGTTATTTTTGATGATCTTATCCATTGGACATGCAGACATTCTCATTGCCCCCTTAAAATTTTTAACCCTAATGATTGATTCGTGTTTCGTTTGCAGTAAAAGTTTATTCGAACTTGATGAGGAAGAAAAGAATCTAAGCATTGCTACAAATGGTGATTCCTCAAGGCACATGACTCCTGTCTAAATTGTTTAACCACGTTGCCTCAAATTTGCCTAAAAGGTCAGTTTCTCTTTCATTATTGATCAAATAGAAAAAAAATGAACTTTTGTTGATTTTGGGAATATCCTACTGACATTTATTTTTTAAATCTTTTGTGGGATACTATTATTCAAGATTTTTTAAAAAAAAATCATTGGTTATATATGTATAATTAACTTTTGGACTTCTCCATTTCACCAGTATATTTCTCTTTCTCAGTTAATTAAAAAAAAAAAAAAAACGAATTCTATATTTCATCTGCATGTGAAATTGGAACTTGCAAATTAAAGTTTGGGAAAAATGAAAATCCAACTTTGCACTCTCCATTTCTGACATTGATAATCGTCAAGGAGTTGATGCAGCCAATTAAACAAACTCCTAAAAGTTAAAACATTTGTTGAAAAAGTGGATATAATTGATGACAAAGCAACATGTCATAATGATGTTTTAGACTCTGAATAGAATGTTTGACCATCATATATACGCTGTTGTTGTTTAATCATGAAATAATTTTCAATTCCCATGAACTCGTTAAAAACATACAGTGTATCTGCTGTAATCGGAATTTTAGTCAGACATTAGTAAAAGCTGTCCAAGGAAATCAGAGCTCAAAAGTGCCACAAAATGTTTGATAATTGGTGGGAAGAAAAGAAACCGAGTTTAATATTACGGTCAAGCCAATTGGACTTAGACGATATATAGGTTTAAATCATTGACCAAATGGATCCTTTTCCTATTATTTGAAAAAGTATATTCAACATCCTTTTTTTGGTTTCTCTCCTACCAATAACTGAAAGGCACATGACTAATGGGATCATTGGTTTCGGTGTGGTGGTGTGACGTTAATTTAAAGACTTCAGGTTCAATTCATCACATTTTAAACTACTACGCCGCCATATATGCATGTAACACAAACAAAATTTCTTACACATAATTTATTTATCTATTAGTTTCACTTTCAGAGGGGGGAACAACATTTTCATATTCTATAGTTTTGTTGAATATTGATTCATAGTCGTACTACTTTAAGAGAGTCCTTGAATAATTCATGAAATAGCAAATTCGAAACAAAAAATATATATACCATTTTTCTTGGTCAATCACATCAAACAATCAAGTTTATGACTTTATGCATCACATACATAGAATAGATAGCTTTCATAATTTTTCCCAGCTATTGCATCTTTAATGAAGGTGGGTAAGGGTATGACTTAATCAATCCGAGAACCACTCCAACCAAAACCGAAATAGAATTTATATACTAATAAATTTGGATAAGTGTTTTGATTTCAAAACTAGAGACAAAACCTTTATTTCGAAATCGAAATCCATCCAAGAAACAAGATACAATTAATAATTTAATATACATCACACAATATAAGACAAGCCGAAGTAGAAAACACAAAAATTTACATATGGCACTGTAAAAAACGAAAGCAAATAAAAGAAAAGGAGACATACGCCCCAATTTTTAGTGATGGTTTCGGCACTTTTTAGTCAATCCTTCAGAAAAGTGGATTGAAACAAGTCAAGTTTGTTGTAGTATGCATGTAACACAAACAAAAGTTCTTACATATAATTTATTTATCTATTAGTTTCACTTTCAGAGAGGGGAACAACTTTTTCATTTTCTATAGTTTTATTGAATAATGATTCATAGTCGTACTACTTTAATAGAGTCCTTGAATCATTCATGAAATAGCAAATACGAAACAAAAAATATATATACCATTTTTCTTGGTCAATCACATCAATCATATGAGAATTTGATGAAAACTATTTTCATTGATTAATTAAGTAGCTATACAACTGTATATATATATATATATATATATATACTAACTTAACCACTACAAGCACGTGTGCGCACAACGTAACAAACATAACAAACTTATACATGTGTCTGACTTAAAGGCTAACTAAACTAACTAATCAAAAACTACATGCCGTTTATGTATACTCATCAAGTAGACCAAGCAAACCACACTGTCGTTTAGAGGAGTAATTACAACTCTTCAACTTTGAAATACAATCTGGACTTCTACTTGAATCTTCAATCTGAACTTCACTTGTCTTTGATCTCGAATTTCTTGTCTTAGTTATTCCAGTGCTTGTTTGAGCAGTTCTAATGCACGAGCGGCTGCACTGGGTACCAAGCTGTGCTACACTGAGTGTGGCAGCTGAGTCTGCATCATCTGGTGCATTGGCTGCTGCACTGGGTGGAATGCTGTGCTGCATTGGTGTGGCAGCTGGTGATGCATCCACTTGCTTTTCACACTCCCCCTCAAGATGGACTGAGGAAGAATAGATGTTAAGCAGTCCCATCTTGGATGTTAACTCAGAGAATTGTTTATGGCCCAATGCCTTAGTCAATAAATCTGCCAATTGACAATGTGTTCTCACATGATTCAATTTAATCACCTTAGCTAACACCTTGTCCCTTACAATGTGACAATCAATCTCTATATGCTTGGTCCTTTCATGGAAAACTGGATTGGACCCTATATGCAAGGCTGATTGGCTGTCACAAAATAACATTGCCTCTCTATCATGCCTAATCTGCAGATCCCTTAGCAAATAAAGTATCCACACAATCTCACAAGTTGCCACAGCCATAGCCCGGTACTCTGCCTCAGCTGAAGATCTTGACACAGTAGCTTGTTTCTTTGATTTCCAAGAAATCAATGAATCTCCAAGAAAAATGCAGTAACCTGTAACAGATCTTCTTGTATCTGGACATGATGCCCAATCTGCATCACTGAAACCTTTGACATGGAGTTCTGACTTTGCAAAAAAGAACACTCCTCTCCCTGGTTCATACTTAAGGTAATGAAGTACCTTAAGTGCAGTGGCATAATGAGGCTTTCTAGGCTTTGCCATGAACTGACTGAGCTTGTGAACAGCAAAAGTAATGTCAAGCCTAGTAATAGTTAAGTATAGTAGCCTCCCTACCAACCTTCTGTACTGACTTGGATCATGAAACACATCACCTTCATGCTTACTAAGTTTCAAAGTAGGATCCTTAGTAGTCCAACATCTTCCAAAATATCTAAAGCATATTTCCTTTAACATAAGGAAATGCCATTGGCTGTCCTTGCTACCTCCAAACCAAGAAAATACTTCAAGTCCCCTAAATCCTTCAACTTAAATTTCTGGTCTAACAAAACTTTAAACTCCTCAACTCCCTTTTGATCATTGCTTGCAATTAGAACATCATCAACATAAACTAGAAATACAATAAATAAATCTCCTTGCTGCCTAGTGAACAATGAGTAATCAGCCTTGGATTGAACAAAACCAAGATCAATTAAGGCAGTTTAAAACTTAGAAAACCACATTCTAGATGCCTGTTTGAGACCATATAGTGATTTATTGAGTTTACAAACCAATTGATGTTGCTCCCCTTTGCTGTGAACAACCTGAAATTGCTTCCCCTTGCTGTGAAAGCCTGGGGGAAGTGACATAAAGACTTCCTCATGCAAATCTCCATGGAGAAATGCATTGTTTACATCAAGTTGGCTGAGAAACCAACCTTTCACAGCAGCCACAACAAGCACAGCTTTGACAGACACCATTTTGGCAACTGGTGAGAAAGTGTCAATGTAATCCAACTCCTCCTTTTGGGTGAAACCTTTGGCAACCAACCTGGCCTTATATCTCTCAACTGAACCATCTGATTTGTACTTCACTCGATATACCTACTTACAACCAATGGGTTTCTTACCAGGTGGCAAGGAAGTGACAGTCTAAGTTTGATTAGCTTCTAAAGTTGAGATCTCAGCATCCATGGCTGCCTGCCACTTGGGGTTACCAACAGCTTGGTAGTAAAAATTAGGTTCAATGATGGAAGAAATGGCACAGCAAAAGGATTTGTAGGGAGAAGACAGGTTAGTGTAAGACAGATAGGATTGAAGGGGATGAGAAGTACCTAAAACATGATTGGAGGAGCTTGGAATGGCTGCTGATTTGACTTGATTACAGTGATAAGCTTTAAGGTAAGAGGGTGGTTTAGTAGGTCTGGCAGACCTTCTAAGAATAGCAGGCAAGGCAAGTGCATCAGAAACATCAGTTGCATCAGGAAATTCATGAACCTCTTCATCAAAATCTTGATGAATTTGGACAATGGTGTCATCAGAAATGGGAAAGGAAGAAATAGAGAGAGGAACAACAAGAGATTCATAGGAAGGAGTTGAAGGGAAAATAGGCAAAGGAATAAGAGTGACAGGTTGAGAAGAGGCATCCGAAGCAAAAGGAAAGTT
Source organism: Quercus gilva (assembly GCA_023621385.1). NCBI lineage: Eukaryota > Viridiplantae > Streptophyta > Magnoliopsida > Fagales > Fagaceae > Quercus > Quercus gilva. The sequence continues at coordinate 42,064,920 of CM042482.1, read as the reverse complement.
TGATTCATGAAACACAACATCTTTAGAGAGAAAGGTAGTGTGAGAATCAAGATCAAATAGTTTATAGCCTTTGACATTGAAAGGATATCCTAGAAAAACACATTTTCTAGCTCTTGATGTGAATTTGTGTTTATGAGCAGGAGTTTGGTAGCATAACACAAGCAACCAAAAATTCTAAGATGTGAATTAGAAGGAGGTTTATGAAATAAAAGTTCAAAAGGGGTTTTATGATTTAGGAAAAAGGATGGAAGCCTATTTATAAGGTAGACTGCAGTGAAGACACAGTCACCCCAAAAAGAGAGAGGAACATTAGATTGAATTTGTAATGCCCTGGCAGTAGCAAGGATGTGTTGATGCTTTCTCTCCACAACTGAATTTTGTTGTGGAGTGTAAGCACAACTCAATTGATGAACAATACCTTGGAACTGTAAAAGTCATTAAAACTAAATTCCAAAGCATTATTAAATCTAATGGATTTAATCTTGGTTCCAAATTGAGTGAGAATCATGTTATAGAATGATACAATAAGAGGTCTAACTTCAGATTTTGCTTTGAGCAAGAAAACCCAAGTTGCTCTAGAGGCATCATCAACAATAGTTAGAAAGTACTTATGACCATTAGAAGTTAAAACAGAAAAGGGACCCCATACATCCATATGAACAAGATCAAGAGGATAAGCACACTTGTTATTATTGAAGGGAAAAGGAATTCTTTTCTGTTTTGCCAAAGGACAAATAGTACAAGGCTTATTACAACAAATCTTAAGAAAAGGTAAAGTACTACTTAAAGAATGAACCTTGACATCAGAAGGGTGCCCAAGCCTTGAATGCCAAAGTGAAAACACATTTGTAGAAAGGGAAGAAGAGCAAACAGCAGAGAAGGACTTGAAATTCTGCTTGGAAAGGAAATCAGAAAGAGATGTAAAAGCTTGAGAAAGGCTTGAATCTTGTAACAAGTACAAACCATCATGCATTTTACCCATTCCAATCGTGCTCCAACATGTAAGGTCCTGCAGAAAACAAAATTGAGACAGAAAAACCAAACATATAGGTTGAGATTTTGTTAAGGCACTGACTGATAAAAGGTTAAAGCTAAAGGAGGGTACACAGAACATTACTAAGGGTTATGTGGGAGGAGAGTTTAATGGTACCAATGTGTGTAACAAGAGCTGCTTCCCCATTAGGCAATTCAACCATAGTATGTGAAATCTCAGTATAAGAAGTCATCAATTGAATGGAACATACTATGTGATCACTTGCACCAGTATCAATGACCCATGTATGAAGATTATAAGCTCTTCTATTAACAATTTTAGCAGAGAAAATAGAATGCTTGAAGTTAATGGAATTACCTGCAACAACATTTGATGGACAAACCACAGAATTAGCAATATGAGGTTCTTGACCTTTAGGGAATTGTTGAGTAGAGCAGGAACCAATTAAGCTCAGAAGTTGCTAGTATTGGTCATGAGTGAAGGCTGGGGCTTCAGATACAGACATGGATGGAACAAAATCAGTGACTCCAATAGAGGTGTTGCCTTAAATTAGTTCAAGATTTGTTGAAACTTGATGAGCAGTGGCATTTTTACTGTTCTTGAACTTGAATCCTGGTGGGAAGTCGTGCAACTTATAACATTTGTCTATAGTATGGCCTAGCTTTCCACAGTGAGTGCATAAAGGCCTGTCTTTGCCTTTGAAGTTAGTTCCTGAGTTCTTGGTTGCTAAGGCAGTGGATTCAACCCTAACAACATTATGCACAGACCTCTGCATTTCTTCTTGGATGAATAAAGAGTGAGCTTTATTGACAGAAGGCAAAGGATCCATCAATAGGATTTGAGTTCTTACTTGAGAAAAGGCATCATTCACTCTCATAAGAAATTTCATGGTGGACTCCTTGGTTTGAAGATTCTTCAACCTTTGATTGATTCCACATATACACTGACCACAAGTACACTAAGGAAATGGACTCAAATTCTGCAATTGATCCTACAAAATCTTGAGCTGAGTGAAGTAATCAGTGAGTGATTGCTCTCCCTGATGAATCTCAGCAATTTGTTTCTGGATATTGAAGATCTTGGTTCCATTTCCTTGACTGAAAGTGTCTAGAAGGTCAGTCCAAATCTCTAAAGCAGTATCTCTGTAGATAATGCTTCCTTGGAGCTTTGGTGATACAGAATTGATGATCCAGGTGCCCACCATGTTATCAACACGAACCCATGCTTGAGTAGCATTTGGAGAATTCACCAATGGTGAAGAGATGGTTAAAGATCCATCAATAAAACCTAGCTTATTCTTGCCAATCAGAGATTTTCTCACTGATCGTGTCCAAGCAGGGTAATTTTCTCCTCCAATCAGTGGTTGAGAAGTGAGAACTGCTCTTGGATTTTCTCCAGGATGTAAGAACAGAGGATTACTGAGATTATACAAATCTTGTGAAGAAGATGAAGTCTTTGTAGTGGAAGTATTAACTGTTGCTGTTTCTGCCATTGAAAAGCTTGAAAAGCTTGTAGAACACAACAATGTGGATAAGAAAAGCTTGAAGAAGATGACAATGGTGGATGAGTAAAAACAGAGAGTAAAAAAAAAATTTTCAAAGAAGATGATGGTGATGAATGAGAAAACAGAGAATTCCCAAAATTGATCTGAGAAACCCTAAGAAAATTAGAAGCGCTTAAGAAATCGCTCTAATACCATATGAGAATTTGATGAAAACTATTTTCATTGATTAATTCAGTAGCTATACAACTGTACATATATATACTAACTTAACGGCTACAAGCACATGTGAACACAATGTAACAAACATAACAAACTTATACACATGTCTGACTTAAAGGCTAACTAAACTAACTAATCAAAAACTCCATGACGTTTATGTATACTCATCAAGCAGACCAAGCAAACCACACTGTCGTTTAGAGGAGTAATTACAACTCTTCAATTTCTTCAACTCTGAAATACAATCTGGACTTATACTTGAATCTTCAATCTGAACTTCACTTGTCTTTGATCTCGAATTTCTTGTCTTAGTTATTCCAGTGCTTGTTTGAGCAGTTCTAATGCATGAGTTGCTGCACTAGGTACCAAGCTGTGCTACACTGAGTGTGGCAGCTGGTGATGCATCCACTTGCTTTTCATAAATCACTCAAGTTTATGACTTTATGCATCACATACATAGAATAGATAGCTTTCGTAATTTTTCCCCAGCTATTGCATCTTTAATAAAGGTGGGTAAGGCCATTGGCCTCAGTAGCCTATTGGCACCCAGGTACCTGTATGACCTGTTGCTTGGGGGTTCTAGCCCCCGCAATCACCTAGCAAAATAATAATAATAATAATAAATAAATAAATAAAGGTGGGTAAGGGTATGACTTAATCAATCCGAGAACCACTCCAATCAAAACCGAAATAGAATTTATATACTAATAAATTAGGATAAGTGTTTTGATTTCGAAACTAGAGACAAGACAAAACCTTTATTTCGTAATCGAAATCCATCCATGAAACAAGATACAATTAATATACATCACACAATATAAGACAAGTCGAAGTAGAAAACACAAAAATTTACATATGGCACTGTAAAAAACGAAAGCAAATAAAAGAAAAGGAGACAAAAAGATTTTAACGTGGTTGGGCCATGAAAAACCTACATTTTCAGAGTGATCATTTTACTTCTCTATTTGTTGTGAGTTCTCTTGTAGATGCTTCTTTACGTACATAATTTTTATAGACAGAATCCACACACTAGGGCAATTTGCTCTTATGAATATAGCCATTGTTTTCCTGAAAGAATTTGATCAAACGGTTTGATTACATGGAGGTGTATTTGCTAATGGGATTGGTGAGGTTTCCATACAGCAGGTTGGGTCTTAATTTTTCATAGTGGCTTGGTTTTCCTCGACAGGCTATCCTATAAGCTGGTTCAATTTTAGGCATGATTTTTCAAGTAAGCGTTTTCCCTTTCAAAATACAATAATGTTCCTCTGTGGAACTAGCTACCACCCTTATTTTTGAGCAAGGGGTGTGTTTGATATATATAACTGAACGAGTACTCGATGTGTGTGTGTGTGTGTATATATATATAGAGAGAGAGAGAGAGAGAGAGAGAGAGAGATGATTTCAAATATATGTTACATTATTAAAACTCTTTAAAGTATTAAAAAACAAATTTGAATATTACAGAACATTTTCAAAGCATAATAATTAAAAATAAGGGTGTTCAACAACCAAGAGTGGAGCCAGAAATTTTTGTTTAGGAGGCCAAGTTGCAAGACTAATATATTTATCAAGATAACCTCTCACATACACATATATACATACACTTTTTTATTATATACACACACTTTTTATTTGATAAGTTATATATATACACACACTCAACAACAAAAAAAAAGCTAAGCATTTTCAATCAAAATTATGTTTGATAGTGATCTTTCATAAAATAAAATTCATTTTTACCATTTTTATTATGAAATTCATAAAAAGTTTCATTTTCGATACAAATTATCAAATTTTATACTAAAGTAAGTAAAAAAATCTTTTAATTGAACTAATGTAATTTTCAAAAACATGAATGATCCAAAGTTTTGAGGAATAAGTTTAGACTCTAAACATATTTGAAACTATCTTGCTCTAACCCATTATGTAGCAATTAAAGAGACATTTTATGTGTATTTTTAGAGACAAGATTTTTTTAATGAGTCAATGACTTATTAATCGTCACATAACGGGTTAAAAAAGATAGATTCAAACATGTTTGGTACCAAAATTTATCAAATATTTAACAGATATAACAACACATTTTACAATAAAAAATAGAATTACGAAAAATAAAGTTATGTCTTTTAACTATTAGACCAATTATTTTTTTTAAGAGTATTATTGGACTAATTTAAATATTTGAGGTGGCCAACTCTTATTTTTGTAGACTAAATTTTAAAAATATTAAATATATATACACATATATATTTCAAAATTTTGGAAGGGCCATGCCCCCACCCTTGTACATAGCTATGCCCCTGTCAACAACTTATTCAAACCAACAAACATGGTTGGTGTGCCGATTGAACCGCTAGATATGGTTGTTTACAGTGGCTATTGGAGGTGAAGGGCTTCCAACATCAGCCAGTAGGGCCTAAAATCAAAGATTTTCTTCCCTTTTCTTTTTCATCCATTTATAATTTATGTTTGTTTGTATATATTTTTGTTCTCCCTCTTCTTATTGTGATTTCCTTTTCATGTTTACACACGATTTTTGAAAACACGAGTAATTGGGCATTTTTTAGCGTTTCCTATGACGTAATTTGACATTAAGTGATTAATTTATGTGTCAATAAGTGGATTAAAAGTTTAAAACAGAAATAAAAAGGAGAAAAAGGCGACAAACTACTCCAACTGATCGCAAGTGGATGAGACCCTTCACCCTTGGGAATAAAAATTTTAGGTGTGACTATAGAATTCCAACTCCTAGCCAAAAAATAAAAAAGTCGTTGATAAATTATTATTATTTTTCCAGATGTGAAAGTGAAAATGCAGAATAACAACAGCAACAGCTACTCTATTAGACTTGTGCATATATGCATTTATGTGTGTGTGTAGAGTTTTATTAGATAGAAGAAAACAGCTTAGAAAATAGTTTGGTTTCTTCTGATGTGCTTGCATAGTACGATGTTGGATAAGATGTGAATATGTGGAGCCCAATGCATTGAATAAACCCCCATGGCCCAGGCCACAACCAATCCAAAATAAAAAGAAAAAAGAAAAAAAGCTACTACAAGATTACCTAAAGATATTGAAATGGACAAATGGTGACCAAATTAAATTGCTTCGGCCATATCTATCTCCATTTCATTTGGAAATATCTAGCTAGACCCACACAACCTTTGTGAGGATAATGTTTTTGGTGCATGTGGTTTCTAAGATGCCCCATCGTTTCCTCATTAGTCAAATCTAATAGTATAAAAGTATATAATTAAGTAAAACAAAAACAAAAAAACAAACTTAGATTCCAAACCATTTTTGTGCTTGCATTGAAAATCAACCAAATGGTAGATGATATGGCTGGGTTTTTTTCTCTTTCTAGTGGTAATGAGACATTCCTGAATCCTGTGCTAACTTGAAAAGAAAAAGAAAGAATAGAAGAAAATAAAAATAAAAATATATAGCAAATTTGGGTGAGAGGAATAAAACATGGATTATGGCCATTAAAAGAAAGGAAATTGGATGAGATGTGTGCCAACAATTAAACTTCACATTTATAAATTTTTTTTTTTTTTGATTTGTTCACATTTATAATTAAGCAGCTGTAAATTGGGAAATTCTGAAAACAATGGTACTTGGTGGTGGACCTGAAAGGATCTCTGTGGAGATTGTGTGAATTAAAGCACAATTTGTGTGGTTCTAGCCTAAAAGAGAAAAAGACAAGAGGCATGCAAGGGCCCTTGGTGGAAGTCCCAGATTAACTTAGATGAGCCTACGAGGCTATGACGGACCATTTGTACACACTGGGCCATGAATGACTTGTCCTCTTCTTTAAAATGATATCTGTCCTGTCCATAATAAGCTTAGCATAAGTGCATAACTGCTGCTAATTATCAAGTTTTTGTTCCTTCTATTTTTATAATTATTCTTTTTGCAAATTAAGTGTCCGTTTGGCATGATTAATTTTATCAACTTATTTTACTATTCAGCTTATTTTTGTTACTATTTATGGGCCCCACTGCACTTTTTGATACTATTTATGAGTCCTACTGTACTATTTCAGTTAATTTTTACTTTTATCTACAGTATTTTAAATAAAAAATTTTCAATTTCAACAAAATAAATAGATCCTAAATAGACCCTAAGAGCATTCTCATCAGCTGTTCTATAAAAAATGTCATTTTGACACATTAAAAGCCTACTTTACTATTTTATCACATCATTTTACAACATCTCATTTATCAGATGTTCTATTCTTCAATCCCATACATTAAAATAATATATACATCACATTAAAATATTATTAAAAAAAAACTTCAAACGGTAATATATACTGCACAGCCCCCCACCACCACTGCCCATAACACACCACCACCACCACCACTGCCCATAGTAGCCCACCGTCGACAACCATAACCAAAACCCAAAATCAACAAACCAACCCACTACCACCGACCACCATAGCTAAAATCCAAAATCAACCAAAACCCAAAATCAGCCCACACCCACCAACATCAGCCATCACAACCCATGAAAATCAGCCCACCCACCGCCATAACCCACCAACATCAACCCATTAAAACCCATGAAACTCAACCCACATCCACCAAAAAAAAAAAAAAAAAAAAAACCAAGGCGATATGATCTGAGAGTGTGAGATGGACGGTGCTGCGTGGTGGACGCTGATCTACCCATCTGAACCCACCCACTATCGATCTGTCCATCCGAAGCCACCCATTGCCCAACCCACCCATCAAACCACAGCCAAAAAGAAAAGAAAAGAAAAGAAAAACCACAGCTAGAGAGTGATCAGTGTGGAAGTGATGTGTTGGCGTTGGCGTGGAATTGATGCGTCGGCATCGGCGTTGGCATGGAAGGGAATTGATGGTGAGGAAGAAAATATGAGGGGATGAGAAAATATGAGGGAACTGATCGGTGTTTGAGAAAAAAAAAGGAGGAAGAGACTGACAGAGGAATGAGAGAGAAAAGAATAAAAAATTCATTAAAATTATAGCACATCTCTCCGTACGCTTTCATATTTGAGAGTGTACTATTCATGTATGCCAAATTTTTTGAGATTTAGAACATCTCAGGGGACATGTTTTTTGGTGTTTGGTGTGTCAAATGCCAAATATTTGGCATTTAGCACACCTGATGAGAATGCTCTTGGCATGCACCACAAATAACTACATATATCATTAATCGGCTTGATATAGAGTTAGATATTCCACTTGGGCTGCTCGATCCCCATATCATCACCGACATTTTAGCACAGAAGTTATTTCCCCAGATAAGGCATAGGGCCTATATAGAATAAGATGATTCAGATCTTTCACTTGTAATGAATCCCCACCGGTTTGGTGAACCTACCCAACCGGCCCACATATACAGGCCAAAATGGCCCATTACCATGAAATCTTGAAATATTTGGGCGAAAAGCACTGTTTCGGAAATAATTGGGAAAGTACCATCTTTTTGAGTACTCGAGTTTGGTGAACTCGAGTACTATGTTTTTTTCCTTCCACCGTGGCACACTGACATGGCGGCTGGATTCAAATTTTCCACTTAGTACTCGAGCTTCAGGAGCTCGAGTACTGTTCTGCCCATACTTAAACACACACTTAAACACACGGTATCAGACTACCACTTACCCACACTTAAACCATTACTCACTCCTCTATCAGACTAACACTTTCTCAATCTCAAATCTCCCTCTCAATCTCGCTATCTCCCTCTGAAATCTCCCTCTCAATCTCCCACACGCTGTCAATCTCCGTCTCAGTCTCGCTCTCGCTCTCGCGCTCTCGGTCTCGCCGTCGTCTTCGGCAACACAAGCTCTCTTTCACTATTTCTCACGGCACAAGCTCCGTCTCAGTCTCAGTCTCAGTCTCAGTCTCACGGCACAAGCTCTCTTTCACTATTTCTCACAGCACAAGCTCCGTCTCAGTCTCGCTCTCGTTCTCGCTCTCTTTCACTATTTCACTATTTCTCACGGCAACCAGGTACATCACTCTAACTTTTCTCTTCTTCATTGACCTCTCTATTTCTCTATTTCTACTCAATCTTAACGCATATAGGCTCCGGGATGTGGGTTTCATTTGAATTTTTTTTTTTTTTTTTTTTTTTTTTTTTTTTTTTTTTTCTGTGGGTTTGCTTGGGTTTCATTTGATTTATTGTGGGTTTTGTTCGTTTGTTTGTGCGTTTTGTTTCATTGTATTTTCACTGATTTGTTTTGGGTTTGTTATCTTTTTGTGGGTTTGTAATGCAAATTATGTGTTTGATGAAATGCTTCTTGCTTTGCATGCACTTCTTCCATCCCCTAGGTCCCATCTTTGTTTTCACATTCCTAAATCAGTTGGGTCCTGTTAGAGTCAAAGAGATATGAAATGTTTGCCATATTCAAGCTTTTATCAGGACCATTTACCATTAGGCCATGACAAAAAATTCCAGGTAAATGAATATTGGGCACCGGTCAATATATGAGTTACTAATTTCTTCTAATGGGTTGTCTTGATGTTGGATGTGTCTAATTTTTCTATCCAATCTCACTAGTGAGTACCCATTTATCCTTTTATTGAGGGCTACGAGTTCAAGTTCAAGAAAATGAGTGAAACAATGCTTGCGATGAGGCAAGAGATAAGACAACGTTTGGGGTGGCCACACAGGACTGTCTTTTTTGATGAACCAAAGAACTATCTTGGAGTATTGTTTCATGAGGATTGGCATGTGTTATGGCGCAATACCTCTTGCTTCACACGTACCAAAGTCATTGAATTTGGCTTAAACTATGTAGCCTTTCCACGATAATATCTAGCAGTCACTTATGTGTTGTTTGGTTACAAATGAGAGAAGAGAAGAGAAGTGAATAGTAGTACGGAAATGGGAAAGAAATAAAAAGAAAAGAAATCAATTCTCGTGTATGTTTGAAAATAGGTAGAAAATGGGAAAAGAAAAAAGAATAATGTATTTCTTTTTCTTTTGTTTGGTTTGCCATATAGAAGGAAATGAAAAGAAAATATATGTTTTTTTTTTAATGCCCGTATAAATGTACGAGATGCATAAAAGTTATAGGCAAATATGTAACTTCATGTCATATTATATTATTTATGTGAACTCTATTTTTTAAAAACCATTTTCTCCCTTCAAATCCTCCCAATTTGGATGGATTACAAATATGTGAGCTCAAGGGAAATGGTTTCTTCCATTTTATTTATTCTATGATAACCAAACAGAGGAAATGATTGCATTTTTTCTAATTTCTCTTCTTTTCCGCTCTCCCCCAGCCTTTCCAAATGCACTGTTACAGTAGATGCACAAGTGGCATATAGTTGACTAGTTGTGAATTCGCATATTATATTTTTCATTACACCGTGATAACATTGATAAGTATTACAATCAAGCTCACAAATTGTCACAGACTTTAACCTGAATCTCACATAACATAGTCTTTCTAACTCTCTCGTTAGATACAACTGTTTGCTAATTCTTGTACTAGGTGAAGACCTTATTTTAGGGATGCTAACAAATGTTGTAGGGCACTTGTTAAGGGGAATTTTATAATGTAGTCGGTTTGCTTTTTATGGGAAATCAAGCAACTTTTAGTTTAACGGGCATTTTTCTAACAACTTTTACTACCATTCAATGCAAGTCAAACCTGTTTAAAGTCTCCTTAATGAGTGCACAAGAACACCCATTAACAAAAGTCTTTTTATTAACTAACATTTGTGATTGTTTTCATTTTGATCATTATGTTCTAAAAGTTTCATTTGAACCTTTCATGTTTAATTAGTTTTCATATTGGCTTTTTGCGTTTCAAAATGTTTAATTTTAGCTCTATAAGTTTGACTCCATTTTCTATTTGGCCCTTTACATTTTAAATATGTAAAAGTTCAAAAATAAAACAATTCCAAACTTTAAGAGCCAAAAATATACTTTATTCTTTTATTTTTAACTATTTCAAACACAATAAGGTTACACCACACCATTATATTATTATATACATAGGGGATTATTACCTCTTTACATCTTTTTTCCCTTATACATCAATGTGGACTAACAATACTACTAATAGGAATTAATGTACCTTCTTATCATTATTCTTCTGGTTGATCATATAGGATTCCAAAACTGATTAGCAACCCACAAAACTTATTTAGACTTAACAATATCTTATATTTGGATCATCGTCAAGGAACAAAAAGTCTAGATTATGTTTGCAGTTTCCTATCCTCTCTGTTTTTTAGCAGCATTACTTTCACCTTTCTTGACTTGTACAACCTATTATTGTATTTTCAGAACTTGTACAATGTGTTATTGTTAAGATTTAGAAAGGCCGTTTAACTCTTATCAAGGATCACTGCTAAGATTTTGCACTAGAAAAGGTTCTGATCCTAACTTGAATAACATATGCTACTAGCTAGAGCTTTTTGTCCAAAGTCAAAAAGAAGGTGGACAAGGGTAACTGTAGCTTAAAAGCAATAGGATTTATGGTAGAATAGTGAAAAATATTTACTCCAATAAATATTATGATTTTTTTAAAGAAGAAAACAGTAAATTTTATTAATGAAGGCTAAGAATATCTGCTTCTAATAAAGTAATGATATTTGCTGGTATATCTTTCATCCAAACTTGGAATTATAAGGTGGAAATTGTCTGTCTCACTTAAGAGTTTAAATTCATGCCTGAGGCACACATGTAAAGTTTTGTCCCACTGCCATAGTACATTTGCTAGCAATTTAAATAATGATCAATCTTGGGACATGATACTCAATGAACAAGGTTTTCTTTGTTTTTTTCTTTGTTTTGATTGAATTATTGTATAGACAAAGTTGAATGAAAATTTCCATTATCTAGGTCATAACTAAGGCTAATACTGAATTGATAAATGTGAGAGCTGTGGTAAGTATTGGTGGGTGAGGGAAGATAGGTCGTTGTCATTGCAGTTTAGAGATTTTAGGTGTGAGGGCTCAATCCACATTCTTAACCATAAGTTTTTGAAGTATTTATATTTAATCAATAATCATGATTGATTGATTGTAGTCATATTTTTAATACCACCTAATGACTATTCTATAATTGTACTCTTTAAGATAAGTGGTTCATAGGGCTGTTAAGTTGCAAAAGAATCTGAGAGACTGATTTTATAATATTGATCCTCAGTCACAACTTTGGTCAGTTAGAATATTATTTTCAAACAAAGACTAGGAAGTTACTACCGACGACATAAAATATGCAACTTCAAAATTAGTGGCGCTAGTCTTTGTATTTTCAAACAAAATATGCTTTGTATTTGACCTAATGGGCCATTAATCATTAATCACCTTTAATTTATGCCAGATATGGACCCACATAGAGCGGGACCCTCTATAGATGATGTCTTGACGAGGCAGGATATGCATCGTTCAAGTTTGCTTTGGGATGCTCGTTTGGCAGGCGAGGTATGCACTTGTCCAAAATTGTTGTCAATATACGCAGTAGAAAGATTTTTGGCATTTAAGTTTGAAGTGTAATTATTCTGTGCTTAGTGAATGCTATTATTAATACTAAGTTGCTCTGTTTGCAGGAAGTGTCAGGTTTACTGACTTACCGTCATCGAGAAAAAGGTTTGCTTGAAGGTTTGCTTGAAGGTGGGTTAGACCCACGTATCGCCGCTCATATCACGGATGCAGGATTAGATGGACTACTTCGTGTCCCAAATATAGACATTGACCATAGCTTGATCACGGCTTTGGTGGAAAGATGGCGGCCGGAGACACACTCATTCCACTTGCCCCTCGGTGAGATGACCATCACGCTGCAAGACATAGAGGTTATAATGGGGGTTCCTGTAGATGGGTTGCCGGTGGTGGGATATACCCATATGGATGATTGGGGTGACCTATGTGCCAACATGCTAGGGCATAGGCCGCCGAAAGGTGTTCGTGGAGTTACAGTCGTTAAGAACGGTGGAGTGATGGAAGGGCCAAGGATAAAAGCCAAATGGCTTGAGGATCGGTTTAGGGACCCTCTCCCGGCTGATGCCAGTGAGGAGCTTGTGCAGCAGTATGCTCGGTTTTACATACTGGAGATGTTGGCTGGTATATTGTTTATGGACAAGTCTGGCGAACGGCACTCAATTAAGTATTTGCAATTTTTCAATCCAATCAGCAATGGAAAGAGATATAGTTGGGGTAGTGCAGCACTAAGTTGGTTATATAGACACCTTTGTAATGCATCAGAGAAGGGAGCCAAGCAGATTGGCGGTGCCGTGCTATTGGTTCAGTTGTGGGCATGGGAGAGGTTTCCACACATATGTCCTGTGATGAGGCATCCACACCAGGCACTGCCCCCAGGTCCACTTGCTATCAGGTATGTAGGATCTTAGATAGTTACCATTTTAAATTTTTGTATTATCTTTTGTCGCATGGGAATTATGTAAGTACCTAATATGCAGGTTATGTTTGTGTTGTTTGGTAGATGGAAAGGGGCTAAGATAACAACTGAACATCCAATGCACGTCCTACGCGCCTATCGTATGTCGCTCACTTCACTACGGCCAAATCAGGTATCGTGCGTTACAAGTAGGAATCGCTTTGGCATGTAGTTGTCGTACTTACAAGTGGCAATGAATAAACATTTTTTATTTCAGAGTTAAACATTGTTGCTATGTATTGTTCACATCCGTTACACATTTTTTCTAATTATATTGTTAATATGGTTGTTTGCATCTGTTGGATCATTGCAGATTGTCTGGGAGCCGTACAGAAATTATTTGGGTTCCCTGCCCGCATATTGTACGGCAGGCCAACGCATATGGAGGTCTATCGTGCCACTGATGCATTTTTGGGTGGTCGAAGGCCATCACCCAGAACGTGTTCTCCGACAGTTTGGGATGAAGCAAGACATACCGATCAATGTCGATACTTCAACTGAACTTCACAAGATAACACTTCAGGGCAAGCATGAAAAAGACTGGGTTGTTGAACATAGAACACATATTGCTAAATGGGCGGCACATGCCACAATTGCCGATGCACCGCCCTTTCATGGGGAGATGAGCTACAATGACGATTATATGGTGTGGTTTCGTCCTCGCACTGTTCGCCATATTACGAGAGAGACCTCATACTGGGACACTTTGGTAAGCTTACAAACACTGTTCTGTTATAAACGTACCTCGCTTCGCATAGTTTAGTTCAACCTACTAACACTATTCTTGTATACTTGTGACAGGTTGAATCACAGTTGAGGATTATGGAGAAGTGCGAACCAGGGTCTGAGATCTACAATGATTGTATTAATGCCTTGCGAGCTGTTAAAGAGCTCGATCGGTTGACATTGGTCAATGCACGCACTACGGGCAACACAAGTGAACCGGCTGTAGGGCGTGGTCGGCAAGCAGGTAGACGTCAACGGCAAGGAGGCCGTCAATCTAGTCAGTGTCCCACTTCTAGTCGGCGTCAGACACCCGTGCCCACATCTGGTCGGCGTCACACACCCGTGCCCACATCTGGTCGGCGTCACACACCCGTGCATGACCACACCATGGAGGAAGCAAGTCAGACAGCAGATGAAATGTGTTTGGACATTGGTTATGACATGGGCTCCATGGCGCACGATGATGCGGGTCCATCCCATACATTTGCCCATAAGGACACATCTCGGTCCCCATGCATGAGGAGCGATGATACCTGCCCACCCACATCCCCTACTACATCTCCATTGCCCACCGCCCGTATGTCTCCCCCAGTGACTACCGGCCCTGCCCCCGCAGATGTACATGGTAGAGATGAGATGAGATTCATGCCCACTCCTAGGCGACCCACCCCTGGTGCTGTCCCCCCTGAGTTTGTGCATACTGAGTTCATCCAGACACAGATACCCGCCACCCCACCAGAGGCTTCACACATTCAGGATCGGCCACGAAGGCCGCAATGGACACGGACACATCCTCCTGATTGTGGGACTGGACATGGTACGATACTTCGATTCAATACCGATTACGTATAATAGATAAATGATTTGCATATTAATATTTGCTTGTGTTATTTTCAGGCAAGGTGAGACCAGTCAAGCAACCAGTGAGGAGAAGAAAACGGGAATGATTTTCGATGGACAAGAATAACTTATGTAAGTTATTTTTCAGTTGCACAACTATATTACCCTGTCCAGGAACTGTGCACTTTTTATATCCTTAAGAATCTAAGTCCTAAATATGTTGGTTAAGAAAAGAGCTACTGCTACTATTAGAGTTAGTCTATTACCAAAAGAAATCCCACAACTCTAAATTTTTATGTAACTTGACACTAATCTTTACATAAATGTTTAAGAGTACTAAATGTAAATCATTTTCCTTGAAGTTGGAATGGCTAATTTCACTTGATTGGATTAGATTTGGGGTTAAAAATTTCATTGTCAGTCAGTAGCATCTTTCTTGTCTGGTGGTCTTATGGGTAATTTAAGGGTTTAATGGCTATCCCTTTTTCTGTTATGCACATTGAGTCTCAATATTCTTGCTGTACTTTCATTTGCATGATTGAGTTGTAAAATTGTCTAAATTGGGTCCTGTGATAGGGAGAAGGGTGCTTCTATGGTGGCTACACTTGGGGGGAGGTCTGAGTTTGCTGAAGTCAACATTGACAATGTGAAAAGCCTGGAAGCAGCTTTAAGGGGTATGTTACAGTGGTAAACTATACCAAACGTACTTTAATGTATTTAGATATCCAATTCCATTAAATTTCCCGGTATTTTGAATGTTGTACAATCACATGCATATTGCATGTAGATCTTCGGTGATTTTAAGTTTGACATAGCAGGGATTGTTCATGAAGTTTTTGAATTGCTTTCTTATTTGAAAAGTATTTTCCATATGCTATTTTGTAGTGCATATGTAACCTATTCTGTTCATATTTTGATATCTTTTACCTAAGGTAATCAAATTTCCCATATACTATACACCAACTCAATTACTGCCATGTGGTTTCTTACACCTACAATTTACATGACTTTATATTTTACATCCTGCACTTTATCTAATTAAGATTACAGTAACTAATCTGTCAGAAGTTATACTAAGTTTAGTTCCTCTTGATGTTCTGTGTCATCCTTCAAGTAGCTCGTTAGTGTTAAGGCTTAAACTCTGCCTTTTTCTTAGCAGATGTGGATCTTGTAGTTCATACTGCTGGTCCTTTCCAACAAGCAGAGAAATGCACTGTTCTGGAAGCTGCCATACATACCAAGGTGAGAAAAAGGTAACTACTATGTTTGTAAATCTAACCTGTTCTTAAGCTTGTATCTTTGTAAGTGATACTGCACACCACCCCTCAACCCCCACACACACAAAATTTTGATAACTTTCGTAGATAATACATATTACATTATCTCAGATAGTGTTTTCAATCTTTCCTTAGACAGCTTATATCGATGTTTGAGATGACACAACATACGCATGTCGTGCTAAATCCTTCAAGACTAGAGCAGTAGCTGCAAATATTCCAGCTATTACAGCAGCCGGAATTTACCCAGGAGTGAGCAATGGTGCTGTCATATTCATTCTTTTGATGTAGTCAATAGTTTTCATTGTGCATACATTCTGGGAAAAAAAATTGACCAAGATAAGAACTATTAGTATTTTTTTACATAAAGTGATTAACATAATTATGATCTCGTATATAATGCTCTACGGCCATTAGTCTTAAACATGGTTGCAGGGCATTGTTTTAAACAATCATCTAGGCCCTGTGTCCCACAATTTGGATCAGCAGTTACTAGCCCATGTTGAAGTCACGGCTCCCAATGACTATGCCAAGTATAAGAGAACTCAAATCAATATATATGTTAAAGGTATAACTCAACTAATTAAGATCAACATATCTCAATTTATGAGCATCTCTCAAATTTTCAGACAATTTCAAGTCGGTGAGCTTTGGAAAATTAAGATGAGTTTTATGTTAAAGGCATAACTCAACTAATTGAACTCAATAACTCCTCATTTGGTTCATTGGGATGCCTATCTGGGTTATTGAACCAAAGGGTTCATAATGCAGTACTGTGTCACTGTCAACCTTACATGAACCCTTCCCTTTCATTTGGACTTTTGGCTACCTATCCAATAGCACAGAGTACATTCTAATAGTACACATAAGCATAGATGTTAGGCCAGATTAAGCATTGTGTGAAAGATGAAAACCCTCTCATATGCCCTGCATGCTAAACGCTAACTCTTCCCACCATTATTACGACAGTGATGGCAGCAGAGCTAGTTCGTGCTTCAAGAAGTGAAAGCAAGGGTGAGCTAGAGAGGCTACGGTAATAACTCCTCACTACTTTACCCACTACTATTTGATTTGAAGCATGATAATTGTTTCTTTTTCTGATTTTTTCCCTAAGTAGTAGTTCATAATCATTAATATGTTGGAAAAATGGTGGAAAATGTACATGTGGCCAACCCTAAGGATCCACGAAGCTGACCCCAGTTGAGTTGGGATTAAGGCTTAGTTGAGTTAGGCTGTGTTTATGTTAGATTGTCAACCCTAGTATTCTCATTGATCAACTCAATATCCTCATCCCCTTTTCATTTACTAATGCATGTTCCAAAGAAAAAATTAGAAGAAATAGATGAAATTCAAGCACAACATGAAATGCATACATCGATTCTTGTTTGCTTTACAATTACATTACATGTCCAAGAAACTTAAATATCTTTAATTTCTTTTTTTCCCATGCAAGTTTTGGCAGCTCACATGCAAATATGCTTGTCTCAGATTCTAATATTACACAGCAGGCAGTGGTGGTGCAGGTCCAACTATTTTAGCTACTAGCTTTTTACTTCTTGGAGAGGAAGTGGTTGCATATAATAAAGGTCCGTTTCAGCAGCTGTTTATAAAATGAATTATTCCTTTTCTCTCTACTGATTCAGCATTTTGCATATGATGCCTAACTACAATAGTCAACTATTCAATCAGGAGAAACGATCAAACTGAAGCCTTATAGTGGAATGCTCAACATTGACTTTGGAAAAGGAATTGGAAAGAGAGATGTTTACCTTTTGTAAGTTCCATTAGAAGAAAAAAAGGCGATTATAAAGCAGTGAATTTTCATGCATAATGAGAGAGTTTCATCCAGAATGTCCATCAAAGTTATATTTCTGGATGTAGCAATTTAATGAAGAAAATAGAGACAAAGCTAATTGATAAATACATTAATACAGCCTCTCAATGAATCCATCCCAAAAGCTGTCCTAAAAGTAATCTAATAGCCCTTAGATTTTAATATTTTATAGGCTAGCTTAATTTAAAGAGTTACCAAATGTAGCTTCCAGATATGTGAGCAGTGACTTTGGTGGTCATCCTCTGTCACACCTAATGGGATCTGTATTTGGCATGCACAACAGAAAAAATGTTGACGTTTGTATATTTTTTTACTTCTCATTATGTAAGGCTGTCTGGGTTTTCTTTTTTTTCCATACCTTGCAGCAACTAACAAGTCCTTCATAGGTGTTTTGTTACGCCTTGAGTCCAAATGATGGTACTGAATGGAGACAGCGTACTCAATCTGAAGCTGAGCACTTTGTCGATGTCTCAGCCATGACTTCAGATATGATTGCGAAGATGATAAACAAGGATAAGATTCATGTCCTTGTCAACCTTAATGGTTATACCAAGGTATATTTTTAAATTATCTTCTGAAGCATTCAATATTTTTTCCCCCTCCAGATGTAGCCAAAAAAAACATGTGGTTAACCTTAATGGCTGGTTATTGTAGCAACCAAGAGAAAAAACGTTCCAAAGGATTTTGCGGGAAATAGATGGAAAAGTGAAATAGACCTAGGAATTAGTGCTTAGGTAAACTGAAATCAGCACCAAGCAAGCAAAGTTTTCTTATTCATCAATCATAAACTATCCCATTGGAATCAGCATCAAGTGGGGATAGAAAACCTAGGAATCATCTCATAGGTAACCTGGAATCAGCACTAAGTGATCATAGCAATCATAGGTGTTTTTTTTTCATCAATCATAAGCTGTCCCCATTGGATTACAATTACGCACTTGTATCGACTACTAAGACCCAATCCTAACATTAAGTTACTTGAATTACAAAAATAAAGCTGCGAAATTAAAATAAAACACTAATAGCCTAATTAGCTAATAAGATTTAAAATAAATTTCAATGGACCAATAGTAAAAATACAATTTGACCTCGAAAGTTAAATAAAACTAAATTAAAATAAAATTGCCTTTTTGCTCCTTGCATCTTATTATTTTCTCTTATTATTTATTTATTTATCCTTATTTTAGGCTTTATGGAAATATCAATCAAGATAGGTCACAATAGTCTATATATATGGGAAATTCCACATTCATGCCTGGTCTCAAGTACATGTTTCTGCTTATGTCATTTTGCAATCCTGCTTGTATGATGATCAAATTATACCCTTTAAGTTTGAAATTCTGGTTTTAAACTACCATGATGGTTGTCACTATGCAGGGAGCCAGAAATGAAATTTTTGCTATGCAGCCTGCACCTATTCAAGTTTCATACATGGGGTTCCCTGGGACCACAGGGGCGACTTACATAGATTAGTTGGTCACTGATGAGGTGGGAAATGGTCCACAATCTCAATATTAGATAATTTACTTAGTCTTTTCTATGTTACATGTCTGATTTGCTGTCTCTTTGCTTTCAGTTTGTTTCTTCTCTATGTTTCTCGCATATTTATTCTGAAAAGCTTGTCCATCTTCCTCATTGCTACTTTGTCAATGACTATAAGCAGGTCAGTCTCTCTGAGATTACAATATAGCAAACTTTCTATTATGTTCTTTGCTTTGTAGTATGTTTTACCCGTGCAGTGATGCAAGGAACCTGATCTCTTTATTTCATTGATTGTTTTGTGCTTAGAAAAATCAGGATGTGCTGGATTCAAACTGCCCGCACAAACGATCAGATTATGGTCTGCCTGAAAATAAAATTATATTTGCATGCTTCAATCAGTTGTATCAAATGGATCCTGAAATCGTAAACACTTGGTAATACCAGGATAAACCTTTTAGTTCATGTCTCAGTGTGTAGTTTTTTGCAGTTTGGTGTCTAACTAATCTTTTTTTCCCCCCCTTCCTCTAGGTGCAATATCCTAAAACGTGTACCCAACAGTGCACTTTGGCTTCTCAGGTTCCCAGCTGCAGGCGAAATGAAATTTCGTACATGTATGTGGCACCTGAAATCTATTTTCGCCTGCTTCTTGCATACTGCTGCTCTTCTGTGATTTATATCTTGCTACACAAATTTAGCACACCCCTTATTGCTCTTTCATCTCATTTGTCCCTATCTCTATGAAGTACATCTGGTGTGTTCTGTTGAATGTCATCTGTTGGGGGCCCTTACTAATGACTGATGGTTTTATTCAGATGCTGTTGCACAGGGGGTGCAACCAGACCAAATTATTTTCACAGATGTTGCCATGAAAAGTGAACATATAAGACGAAGTGGTTTAGCTGATTTATTTCTAGACACGTAATGTTTTTTACTTCTTTATTCCTTTTGATTCTGTTCTTAAAAGTTAAATTAGTTTTGTTTCTTTGTTCCTTGAATAATTTGAAGTTAAATTTCTGTTTAGGCCTTTATGCAATGCACATACCACTGGTACTGATATCCTGTGGGCTGGCTTGCCGATGGTGACCTTGCCTCTTGAGAAAATGGCTACTAGGGTTGCTGGGTCACTTTGCCTTGCCACTGGACTTGGGGAGGAGATGATTGTCAGCAGGTACACATTAAATTATTTTTACATAGCACATAGACATCATGTATTAGGTGGGAAAAATCTATATTAAACACTTCACAATTGAGGTGGAATGTTTCGAAAGTCTTGTTGGAATGCCATGATGGTTAAAACTCCCCTGCTTCATTTTCAATGTTGAGAGTTAGGTGGAAGAATGCTGTGGTAAATAGTAATAAGTAAAATGTAGTCTTCAAGATTCCTTGTTATTTATTCTTCAATATATGACAAGCTAAAGTTGCATATGATTGATTCACCTTAGTGCTTGGTAAAGTTCTGTCCCCTTGCTGTCTTGGTTGGCAGTTTGATCCCTTGCACTATGTGTATTATTGGCCATTTGTCTTGGTCACTTTCTGATCTGCTTGCTTCTTTGAATTTTTTGTACACTGACCTTCTTTTTAAAAGTAAGTTATGCATGGCAATTATCTTTCTTTTGATGTATGTGTCATGTGGTACAGCATGAAGGAGTATGAAGAGAATGCGGTATCTTTGGCATTGAATCCTCTAAAGCTTCAGGCTCTTATTGACAAGCTCGAGGCAGTGCAAATGACTTGCCCACTTTTTGACACTATACGCTGGGTACACTTAAATAATTCAGTTTTAAATTATTTGTTTGTTACCTATATACATGGATGCTTAATAATGTGTTCTTAAAACTATTTTAGGTGAGGAATCTAGAAAGGGCCTATTTCAAAAAGTGGAACTTGCATTGCTCGGGCCAAATAGTTGCTGCAGGGAGCTCTCACGTTTTATTGCTGCAGGGAAGCTTCAGCATCTTCACTCACTTCGTGAAGAGGCTTCCTGTGTCAAATAGTTGCTTCTCCAAATTGAGAATCAGTTGTCCAGTTGCGAGGCTGAGACTAAGGAGCTAGAGACTCGTGTAGGTGAGGTTTCTAGGGATATGTTGGAGTCTGAAAAGAGTTTGCAAACTGCATCTCAGGAAGCAAAAGAGGCAACAAAACGTTGTCATCAAAGGGAGCAAAAGCATAATGCAGCCAAGACAGCCTTAGGGATGGCAAGAATTAAGCTTCAACAGTGATTGTATATTAACCATTCTCAATGTAAAATATAACAATGGTGTTTATATATGTAGATTATGCTGTATGATAGTGTAGAGTGATGTGTCTCCTTCGTCCTTTGATTACTGAGAGTCATCTGTATATACAGGATAGATAATCTAAGGTGGTCGTATTGAAACTATGGGTTTAATGAAGGGTGGGGGAGTTATGTCGACCACATTTAGCAGTAACTTAAAAGACTTTTGGTTGTTTTGGTTTATGTCATTTTCATGTTAGTTACTGTTTCAAGTACTGAAATTTTAATTATCAATTATCTTCATACACAGGATACAGTTAGGGAGGAGCCTGCAACTGTCAAGGTTGCTGCGAACCTCGTCAGGCTATTGGCCTATAATAACAAGGTCTGAGTTTACTGCTTTAGTTTGTTCAATATGATTGCTTTCTTGCTTTGGTCAGAGCAATATATAATTGTTTCATTGCCACTCTTTGAATGCACTGGTTTTCTTCTTTGAAAGTCATATATCTATTCATGTTATGGCAGATTGAGTATCAAAATAGGAATGATTTTGAGATTTTTTTTTTTTTTTTTTTTAAATTCTGTTGGAGAAGAATACGACTCTTCATGAACATGAATATTAATACCAACATAAGCCGGTTGTGGGCTGCACCATGCAGTTTATGGCAATAAGAAAAATTTATTTGTGAAGGTTAAAGAATTTATATGTTGTGGTAGAAACATATATGTAGCAGTAACAGTATGATGACTATGATTAACCATTTGTTGGTACTAATGTAAATGTTTTCCCAATACAAACATTGCCCAAGTCCTTCGTACTATATATTTGATCATATTGCAATTTTATTTCAATCCAATAGAAGACATGTATGGAGTCACTCTTCTTGCCTCCTACTGAAGATCATGTTTCATTCTGCCCTTTTTTTTTATTACAGTAACTTAATAAACACAAGCAACTAATATATAATATTCTTACTTGAGGTTGTAAATTTAGCATCAATAAGAACTAAACGAGTTACTTAGACTTTCACTGCTGGTGGCGTTGGAGTGTGGTGGTTATTAAACTATTTCTAGTTTACCGAAATACTTGCTTTGTCACTTTGACTTGGCAGAACATGTTACAAACTGGCATGATTGTTGGTGGGTGGGACAAGTATGAAGGTGGTAAAATTTATGGAGTTCCTCTTGGTGGAACAATAATAGAGCAGCGTTTTTCAATTGGAGGTATGCTTTTTCAATTGGAAGAGTCATGATAACAGTTAATTCTTTTCTTTTCATTTTTCATTACTTATTACAAAAGGAGGAATATGTGTGTAAGGATGGAGTACGAGGGCTTCTCCATTTCTTGTAACTCATACTCTCTCATTGCTCATCCAATATATATAAGTATAAAACTGTTATTTGTTGCTGTGCTTTTTAGGCTCTTAATTATTTTTTGGTGTTTTACTGCAGCAATTTGTGGTTAAGGCTGTTTCCCTTGCCATTGCACGTGATGGAGCTACTGGTGGTGTTGTTCGTACTGTCATTGTAAGATTTGTGCTAAGCATTTCCAAGTAGATTCTTTTTCACCGTTCACATGCTCACAAATTGACTGAAACCCCTTGGTCTTTGATGTTCTTGCAGATAAATTCCGAGAGAGTGACAAGAAATTTCTATCCTGGTGACAAACTTCCACTGTGGCATGAGGAATTGGAGCCACATAACTCGCTGTTGGACATACTGAACTCAACTAGTCCTGAGCCAATGAACATATGAAGTGGAGGAATCATAATGTTGATAGGCCACTAGCCTCACTTTATTTATTTCTCTTTACTCTGCTACATCTGTTTTCCAAACAGGAATGAGATTTTAATCATTTTATATTTCATAATGGTTCATGTACCATATCATAACCAATATATTTCTTATTCAATCTAGATGGGTTTAAGTTTATTGCCTGGTGTCATCATAATCTCCTCTCTGGGCCAATTAGAGGTCAGTGGAAACTGGAAATAGATATATTTGCACCTCATCGAGGGTGACGTTTTTGATTCATATTTGCACCCCATCTGATTTCATAATCTCATCCTATAAATGAAAGCTAGAATTTCATAGTCGAATTTCCTCTCTTTTTTCTCAATAGCCAAACAAAGATTATGCTAATTAATGAGCACAATGAAATCAAAGACTGAACAACTTGTATTACTCGGCTATTGCTCGATCTCCTATTGCTCTATTCGTTTCACCGATTCCAAAGAGGCTCAAATCATTTACACATCGTTAATTGATGCTAATGTCAGTTTAATTTCTTAGGAAATGCACAAAATAATGAAAACTAAACTTTTATAGCCAAACAATAACTTCTAATAAAAGGACTTATAGCAATCTATTGAAAGAAAGTTCAGAAACTCAAAATAGCAAATATATATTGTCAGTTAGCGCTATTGGATAGTGAAATTGCACAAACTTTATGAAATCAACTTTTATATAAGTTATTTCAATTCCTTAAAATCTTTATATAGTAAGTTTGAAAACAATAATGAATGGATAGTTATTTCAAAAATTCCTTGAGCCAAAAACGTTGAGGCAAGGGCAATAAGGCAGATTGGTACCCGAGTTTCTCAAACTCGAGTACCAATTTCCCTTAATACATATTTTTAAGCCAAAAAAACCTTTACCAATATTTATTAAGGCAAATTGGTACTCGAGTTTGAGAAACTCGGGTACCAATCTGCCTTACCAAATTTTTTTCAAAAATTCCTTGAGCCAAAAACGTTGAGGCAAGGGTAATAAGGCAGATTGGTACTCGAGTTTCTCAAACTCGAGTACCAATTTGCCTTAATAAATATTTTTAAGCCAAAAAAAACCTTTACGGAAGTGGAATAAGGCAGATTGGTACCCGAGTTTGAGAAACTCGGGTATTAATCTGCCTTACCAAATTTTTTTCAAAAATTCCCTGGGCCAAAAAAAAAAACCCTGAGCCAAAAAATTCCCTGTATGCCAATTTCTGGATGATGCACAAATATTTACGTCCATCTAGTTATGGGGTTGTAGCTGCCCATGTAACTAACTCAAATTGGCTAGAAGCTCATGCTTTCTCTCTCAGTAAAAAAACAAAGAAACAAAAGTCACCATATATGCTATTATATATTCCTTGGAAAAAAGGCCCATGAGTAGCAAGATCTCACATTTCCTTAAAACAGAATCATACCACAGAACATGTCACATAGGAACTCTCTTTTTTGCTCAGGCATAGGAACTAAGTCACATTTTCTTAATACATTACATTGCATTTTATATTGTGCTCAGGCATAGGAACTAAGTCACATTTGCTTAATACATTACATTGCATTTTATATTGTATTCATGTACAAGACGCACATGGCACATACACATGAAAAATATTAAGAGGAAGACTCTGGACCCATGCTTTCCCATGCATTTCTGAAATTTGAGACCCCTACTTTCAACATGTAATCAGCTGCTACAACCTCCAGGTCCTCTAGCTGGTATTCATCTTCATCACCATCATCCTCTGTCTCACCAGTGCTTGGATCAACCTAATAGTATCGCCAAATGCATTAGTTCAATAGCCAAATCCAGCTAACTACGAAAAGGTTTTGGATTATAGTTAAGTCAATAGCTTGCTTACAAGTTTTGCTTTCAATTTCACCCAACTTAGGCTTGTTAAAGATGGAACTGGAAAAATCAAATCGACATTAATCAAATATTATGTATATGAACTTGATAAACATGCAAAACCAAGGATCCCAACGTGATAAACTTGCCACATAAATTAGATCTAAACCATAGTCCAATATCTTCAGTAGATAATCACAAAAGCTAACAATGCAACTATGAGTTTGAAAACTGTAAAGGACCACTCATCGAAAAACAAAAAAAATTGTAAGAGACCTAAATAGACAAAGTTCTCAAAATGACATAAATGATTTGTCATACTTACCTAAATGTGGGTACCCTCTTTGTTGTACTGTCTTGCCTCTTATATATCCATATGAATTTTGTGTGTGCATACTCTCTCTCTCTCTCTCTCGATATATATATATATATATATAAAAAGAGAAATTTGAATAAACCATCACATCAAGGTCTGACTTATTATAACTCCCATATATATAACATATATGCACATGCATTGTAGAAGTCAGCCATGAACTTCTTCATTAACTTTGTCAATTAGGGGGCTGGTTATCGTCTTGTAGTGAGTTAACCACATTCAAACATAAATCTGATTCAGCAATACAAACATAAAGAGAACATCCGAAAGAAGAAAGTTGTATTTTAAGATAGGAAATAGATAGGAATGTCCAAAAGACTAGTAGTAAGATAGGTATTTTAGATGAACATTTATGTAAGTATATAGTTGTCCAACCAAAACCAACAATAGAGACAGCAATACAAAGGCTTCTACTATATCTAAATCAGCTGTCATATCTATAATCTATCTAATGCCAAGCTTGAGGACACGTTTGAGGACAGCACATTATAAGTTCACTTGGTGTCATTATGCCTAGTTTCTTCAGGGCATAGTGGGATGGCTCAAAATGCCAAGCTTGAGGACAGCACATTACAATTTAAATAGAAACCATACACAAGTTCAATAATTTAAATATAAAGAGGATGTCATCATCACCATAAGCATAATAATTTGAAGTTTTGAACTAGTGCAATCAAAGACATTTAGGAGGAACTAAAGTGTTCAATCGTGAGAGTATAGGCAATTCTTTTGATTGGTAGCAATATTTAAGAACAAGTCAGAAGTTAGAACTTCTACGATCAGCATTAAAAAAATGGAAAAAATTTACATTTAAAAGGATGCCATGGTTGAAACTTAGCGTACCTAGTCCGTGAGACCACCACTCGTCCGTGCCTCGTTCCGGTTAAGGCATGTTCTTCGATTATGCCCCTCTTGGTCACACAACCCGCATTGCACCTTCCTCCCCCCCTCCTTCCATGGTGTGGTTCTCGGCCGTCTCCCACCCTCGTCCATCTCATTCCTGATTCGTGTTGAGACAGGGTGACCTTTTTCTCGGATCAATCGGGGGTTAGGGAGGACTTTTCGAGTTTCTTCAGGATCCGACCATGATAATCTATCTTTCAACACAGGGAAAACGGGAGCATAGCTCCAGAACAGTGCATCCACGCTATAGCATGGGTCAATGTACTGCTCTGCATCATGTCGATACCTAATACAAACTGCAATGACATGTGAACATGGTATCTTGTACAGTTTCCATTTCTGACATGTGCAAGTTCTTTGCAACAGATTAACTCCATGTGTGTGATCCCCACATCCAGCAGTCCCTGCATTATGCGGTGTATCTACTTGATATGATTGTTGTTGCGCGCTCAATCTCGTCACCCTGTGATTCTCCGCCTTCGCCCTATTTCTCATGAAGATATCGAAGGCATATTTCGTCCATCTTTGACCTGATTTCAACTGCGCTAAGCTCTTATTACGACGATCATCAAAGTAGGCATTTAGTTTGAACCATGTGTATTTCACCATTGCCGTAATAGGCAGGCTACGAGCACCCTTTAGAACACCATTGAAGCACTCAGACACGTTTGTAGTCATCGCCCCATAACGGTAACCGTTGTCAAAAGTTAGAGCCCATTTCTCTTTGGGCACATCCTTCAGATATCGATGCGCATCCCGGTTGACATTCTCAATTGAATCGAAAGTGGCATTGAACTTTCGCTCTTGGGTAGCACTTGCTGCCCTCCATACTAGATTCTTTAAAGTTTCATTTTTCCATCTAGTGTTAACATTACTGCATAGATGACGAAGGCAGTAACGATGTTCTGTCATGGGAGGTCGCAGGGAGACGTCTCGATTAATGTCTCTGAAGATAGCTTGTATCCCAGGGTGTCTGTCAGATATGACACACAGGTCTCTCCGGTCGGTAACATACGTTCTTATACAAGCCAAGAACCAACCCCAAGTCTCTGTGCTCTCGCTCTCAACAACGGCGAAGGCTAGTGGATAAATCTTATTATTAGCATCTGTCGCCATTACAATCATCAATTTCCCTTTATATTTTCCATAGAGGTGGGTTGCATCAATGCTAATCACAAGCCTACACTTCTTGAACCCAACAATACATGGACGAAACGCCCAAAATACAGACTTGAATGTACAGGTTCCCCGTTCATAATTATCGTCCAGTAGTAACTTATATTGTGTACCCGGACTTGCATCCATAAGTCCTGCCAAAAAACGAGGCAACTCTGCATACGACTCCTTAAAATCTCCGTATATAGCTGCAACGGCCTTTTGTTTGGCATCCCATACCTTGTATGTGAACCATAATGATTACGTTACAAATGAATATAAGTTAAATCATTATAGTTGAATAAAACAAATGAAGACCTGTAAGGCTATAAGATGAAAATAATATATATTCCTCTTTATTCATTTTTTTCTTTTTCTTTTTCAATTTCAATTTTCTTAATATAAAGTATTCGTGGGTTTTCGGAAAAAGTATCTTGGTTATACTAGACTGGTCTGCATGTCTCTACATTGTATTGAAAAAAGAATGCAAATTAAATAATACCTTGTACTGAGATACTTCATGTTTTAAGTCTGCCAAAACAACGTGGCGTAAGTTCTTTATCTTATATGCAGGGTCTTCTCGTATATAGCGCTCAAGTACGTATGCTAGAAACACCGAATCAATCATCCGACCATCGTGAGCATTCTGAATTTTGTCGCACGTGTGGGGCCCCTTGCATTTTGCGATCTTCCAGACATTGTCTCTCTTGGAACAAGTCGCACGGACTGACCATGGACAGGAATCATCCTCACAACTCACTATAAGCCTCTCTAAGTCTGAATGCTCAGTCTTGAAGCTAAAATTCTCTCGTAATGCGTACAAAGTCAACGCAAATTTTACTGCCAATTTAGTGGCGAATACCATCCCTTTCAGTGGCTGCTCCCCAGGCGTCCAACTTGATACTTCCGCTTGCATAACCGGTGATGGATCAAACATATTATCCCAAGTGTTTTGAGTGAACCATTCTGGTGTAGGATCAGGACCTGGGCATGTGTCTCTATTCTCTTCTACAACCACATCTTCGATATGATCAACATCCTCATGTTCACCCCTGGTATCTAGGAACTCCTCGAACTCATCCCTAGTAACATCAATATGGGTTGCATCATCAGCAACTCCGTAATTATCTTCATTTTCGAATGTGCCCCCATGCAGCTCATCATGAGATAAATGCTCTCCTTCATGCACTTCCTGGGGCCCTGCCTCCTCCTCAATTGAGTTCATACCAGGAAATGTCTGCCATGGTTCATTGCCATACCCATCTCCTGTGTTCTCTGCACACCCTTGATAAGACTGTAGTGGTATTGACTCGATGTGCTCATTTGTAGTTCCATCCAAAACAGTATGTTGTGAACCCTCTCCAGCCTCTACTATGGTGGGCTCAACAGTGACATAGAGCTCTGAAGCAACAAATCCTTTCGCCACCATTTGTTCAACAACATCCCACATCATCTTCACTTCGGCGCCACACGATAACTGTAGTGACTTGTACACAACCTGGGTGCCTACAACTAGTTGAGGTGCTCGATACACGATGGAAATGTTATGCCTACACTGGTCTAACCCCATCGCCTTCAATATTCTTCGTTTCAAATTCATAAGGCCTATCCCACGTTTCACCTTAACACATTTTTGCTTTTGGTTTGAGCCTTGGTATGACAACCCATTTAACTCATGATAATACGTCTCTCCATCGTAGTAAACATAGAAAAAGTGAAAATCCATCACCGACCTGTTATTAACAATATTAAAAGTTGTCATAATCTATAAATAGTTACATAAATTTGGCGTATGATAAAAACAATTTTTATTCAAACTCAACCTACTTGACCATGTGTATAGACCAGGGGTAGAGTCAGGGGGGGTCGAAAGGGGGCACTTGCCCCCCCTGACCCTGCCCAAAGTTTTCCTTTTTTATGTGTGTAGCAGTAAAAGGTGGAGACTTAATTGAAATTGTGATAAATAGTGCATGAGTAATGAAGCTGCATTAAAAACCCCTTCAGCTACATGTTTTGAAATAAAATTGTAAAGTGGAGAGCCACAGTTGCTTACCATACATCCTTTTTTGTGTGTGTGTGTATATATATATATATCCCTATCTTTTTGAAAAGTCAAACTCAATTGATTTATCATATATCTTCATATCTTTTTTTTTACTTTATCAATATTTTTTAAAGTTCAAATTTAAAAAAATAAAAAAACAAATAAACAATGATAAAAAATAAACTTAAATAAAGAAGAAAAAGTCTCAATTGAAGAGACAAAAATACGACCCCCAAAAAAAAAAAAGTTTCCTTTCAAATGTATTAAGCAATAAAATTTGGAAACAATTACATGAAAAATTCCATAAAATATAGTAGGGGATTATATTATTGGCTATATATTAAAAAAAAAAACTAATAAAATATACGCAATATAATGGTATGCAATGATTGTACGGGATCTTTGAATATTGAATGATCACTTACTATTCATAATATTGGCATTTAATTGTCAAGTTTGGTTAATATTTTATATATATAATGCATATGTTGTATGCTACATACACAATATGTATTTGTTTATGGAGACACATGTATATTAGTTATAAATTTTGCCCCCCCTAAGGTCAAAGGTCAAATCCTGGCTCCGCCACTGGTATAGACATATAAATAATTGAATCTCGATCATAATGTGCACTTAACCATATATATATTCTATACACAAATAAAATAATAAAATGTCAACCATTTCGACTTTATTTTATTAAGCCAATTTCTTTGATGAGTAATGAATTCATATTATATGCAAGTGTCATAGGTAAGGTAAGTATGAGAAGGAAAGATTATATTAAGAAACTGTACGGTAGGAAAAGGAAAAAATATACCAAACTGTATATACAGCCTCACTTTTATATCAGATAATTTTAAATTGTGAAGAAATTGATAACTTCATATAAATAGAAAGAAAAAAGGAGTTTATGTAATTTATAAGTTTATATTAACTGCATATTATTATTTTGTTTTTTACTTCATCTAAATAAATAGTTAATGTTATTAGAATTTCATTAGAAATTTTATTTCATTTTACCTTCAAGATAAGAAGTTCACATTAGTGAAGTACAATTCTGAAATTTCTAACGTTGAACGAGTAAATGCTATCGATATGATTTATGTTTTCATTTCTTTATTTATGTTTAGCATATAGCTAGAAAATACTTCTTGTCAATTTTCATATTAATTTTATATTGATGGTTCTAAACTATTAATGCCAATGCGTTATAGCTTACATTATACTTGCAATTCTGGCCGTATATAGATTACAAGGCCAATATTCAAAACCATCTGGATGTTTGACTATGTGGTAATAATAAAAAGATGTTTCAGTTGACATTTCCACTATTATATTATGTAATTAAATTTAATACTTGTTTTGAGGTGAAAATGGCCAAACTCATTACACAGTTAAATTTCCATTATATATATAGAACCATGTATGTATCAGCAGTTGTACACAGTTAATATTGCAAAACTCATTACATGAAAGTCATGCATAAAAATCTCATACAAACACAATCTAAAAACTCATTGAAGTCATTTAACTCATGCAAAAAAAATTTAAAACTAAGCATTTAACAAAATACCTCTATGTACTGGTCACAAGAGAATTGACCCAACGGTGAAATGGATAGCACGTTGGTTGATGGAGACGCTGACAAAGCTCAAGGATTGGTAGATGGTGACCAAACAGTCAAGAGCATGGCAAAATATCTGACTCGCATGGAGGTTCTCAAGAGTTTTGTACTGAAAATGTCTTAATGCTGATGGGTTGGTGTTTGGTTAAATGGTACTCGAGCTCAAGGAACTCGAGTACCATTAACTAGCATTTACTGAAACCGTTGGAGCCCGTTCGTATGTGTAGGTGGGTAATAAGTGAGGGAGTGGGTACTCGAGTTTCTAGAACTCGAGTACCTTGTTAAAACTGCCAAAATTTCGCAGCTAGCTCAGTATTACGTGGCTCAGTGTTTTATAAATAATATGTAAGGCAGATGGTACTCGAGTTTCCCACACTCGGGTACCAATCTGCCCCAGCTGGTTTTCAGTTCAATATTTTTTTAAAATAACGCACCTTGGTACCCGAGTATGAGAATCTCGGGTACCAATCTGTCTTAATTTGCAGTTGATTGGAGTGCTTAAAACAGAACTAGTTGTTGAGGCACGTGCTGGTGCTGCTCCTACTATTTGAGAGGTTTATTTTTTTTTTAATAAAAGGTTAGACCATAGTGTCAAATGGTTGTTTAGCATCTTTATGCATATTCAAAGACTTTTCTTTCATATTCATTTAAAAATAGAGATAGAATAAATGATAAAAAGTTATCCAATACAAATTAAAAAATGGTTTATTTAAATATAAAGGTGGCAAAGTATCCACCAACAGGCCTTGTGCTCTTGAAACATTTATGAATGGGTGCAAACAGGATTCCAGCACCTGATACATCTTTGATTATATTTTCTATGTACTAGTTACATACAGCTTCAGCAGCTGATCCAGTAGGTTGTTCTGTCACTTTTTCATACAAGTGCAGAGAGGAAACTAGTCCTGAGAAGGCTTCTGTGAGCAAAACTTCTCTAATACCCTGGGTTAAATCCATGCTAATATGCTGCTCTGCAAGATGAACAATGCTGATGTGTCTGTGAATCAGAGACTCCAAAATAGAAGGCCGTTGAAGATCATTATCAGTTTTAAGTACTGCAAGCAATCTCCTCCTGAAGTTCCCAAGGATGCATTCTCTCATATACTGCAGTTAATGATTGGTGTGTTAGGATCAAAATATCAAATTACAAGAATCTGTTAATGGTTTTATTGGATTCCAAACATGTGCATCAACATGCGTGTATTTAATTACACACCCATATGCATTTGATGTGATTTGATCACGAACTACTATTATTGTAAATATGTATGAATGAATAGATTGTGGATATTAACTGCAAAAGAAGCATGATGCTAAGCTGTCTTACAAAACAAATTCAGTAAGACTACTATATCAATAACAAGGAAAATAATAAAAGCTAACTTTTCTAAATGGTACAGGCTTCTATAAGTTGACATTTGAAAAATATTTTTAAGATTTAAGACTGAAACTCACCACATAATATACAAGAGGAAGATAAATGCTTTTCTATTCTTTTACATTGTAGTAATCCCAAGTATTTTAAGCATCTTATATCATGTCTTAATCTTTTATCTATTGTCATGCTTGTGCTGTAGCATTAATATTAATAAGATCCAATAACTACCAGTTTTTGGCTTAGTCAAGATCCAGAGTTCCATAAAACAGCCAACCAAAATCAAACCAAAAATCAGTTGCTTTCTCGAGATTAGAACCGAAACTATTTTATAATTTCATTAATTCAGGTGATGAACTACCTAGGCACCTGTTGGCAACCTTAAGTTCTTAAGTTGTGTTGCGTATTTGCATAACACATTTTAAAAATAAAATAAAATCCATTGCTCTAGGAGTGAATGTCTCTCAATGTGTGTTTCTGTCATTTAGAGTTTCTTCACATTCAAAGTATGGTACTCAATACCTCTGTTATCTTTACAAGTTAATCCGTGTAGATTGTCTATGAAGTTCAATTTTCAACTAAAACTACTGAGGATCAGATCCTATTAGGCAAAACATTTGCCTCCATTAGGGAGAATCCACAGTCAAACTGTGAAAAAGCAAACAAGTCAAATAATACGCATTTACATTAATCATTTGAAAAATTAAGCATTACATAATTGTAAGAGTTAACACTAATTGATAGCATATTTTGAAGAGACCAAATTTTTCGTTTGTTAAATTACCGATTGTTAAATTAAATGATAGCTCTTGGGATATGATAAATTTAATTATTTAATTAATACTTCTAAGTTTTAACACTCCCCCTCACGTGTGAGCCGAAACTATCTTTTAATAGGTAAGGCCAAACGTGTGGTAATTTAAATAGGAGGTAGAGTGGAGGAGAGAAAGATCGAACTCAGGACTTCCTACTTTGATACCATATTAAATTACCGATTGTCTCAGAAGTTTAAGCTCTTGGGATATAGTAAATTTAATCATTTAACCAATACTTTTAAGTTCTAACATCGTTCTTGATTAGTCATCAAACACCAGGAAGGAAAAACAAAAAGGAAGAAGAAGAAGAAGAAGAAAGAAAGAAAGAGTGGGATTTGTTTTCAAGTGGTTGAAAAAGCTGCCAAATAATGCACAAGATGGCGTTCCAAACACAAAAGATTCAATGACGTCTAAGCAACTAAATTTTATTGAAAGGATCATAAATTAGTTAGGCACAAAATTGATTTAATCAAAAGAGAGAAGGAAGCAACAAAAGAAGCTATCGCCAAAAAAGAAGGAAGACAATGGGAAAAAGAAGGGGGGTGGGGGGGTGTGCACTTGTAAAACACTTCTACACAATTTTGTTATCATCAAGGCAACAGGAGAGAAGTGAAAAGATTAAGGGAAAACAGATGGAAAGAATAAGAAGATAAAATGTTTTACCTCCCTCAAGACAAAGACATTGTTTAGAACACATATAGGCTCCATGTCATTCAAAACTGAGCACAGATTGGTCAGCCTCTGCATTGCAGCTTCTAACCTACCATTGTCGAAGAATTAGACATACAAAGTTGCAGACTCTTGAATTGAAAGAAAGCAAAAGAGAACTTGGCATTTGATTAAAATAACATACATTTTTATAGAACTATCATTTTCAGGATAACTCTCATGGCCAGGCAAAGCATAGCCAGCTGATAACTTTGGGGAATTAGTTGAAGGATTTGAAACTCTTGATGCATAATTGATATAGGAAGCTGCCTGCTCTGGAAGAAGCTGAGAGATTTCTCCATAATTAGTATCATTAAACAGAAGCAAGAGATCAAGTTCAAGTATTTCTTTATGTTACAACATGACATAAATGTATCAACCTGATTCTCAAGGGCACCAAATCCTCCTTCGGAATCAAGAATATTGATTAATCCCTCCAATCCTCCCATGATTGATTCAATGAGAGATTCAACATAAAGGACCGCATCCCGGCCAATTTTCGTTACCTGCTTGCAGTATGGAGTAAAGTCACTTTAATTTCATTTTATCATTTTTCTGTATGTGTGTGTATATGAAACACCTGATGAAGGATTCAATCAGGCAGCAAGAGCAAGTAGTAGATGGGAGCAAACATGAACTTGGTATAAGCATCACCTAAAAGACAACACTCATTACCCTGGCAGCATTGCCATCAGTTAAGTCACTATTGTTTGTAATGACGGAATCACATTTCCCAATCACATTACTCATTATCAAATATAAAGAAAAAAAGAATTTACATTCCACCTTATCTTAAAATGATTATCAAAAGCATGTGGATAAACCTTGAAAGAATGAAACCTCTCAGAAGTGCAAAATGATCCTGTTTTAGGCAGATTTGGCAAAACTACAACCATGGATTTAAAAACTAGACCAGACCAGGAACCTCATACCAATCTAGTCCGGTAAAACTGCTCAAACCAGCCAAAACCATTAAAAACCGGGAATCAGGTGCAAAAGCGGTTTATTGACCGGTTCGGTTTTTAAAACCATTAGTACAACATATTTCTTACTGATAAAAAAACTTAGAAGCCACTATCTAAAGATTAGAACCATTTAGTGATGAAATATTAAAATGTTATGATATGTGGCGATTTTTAAGATATTGTGGGCTTCTAAGAAATCCAAAAAAAGAGGTCATAGCCAACGTACAATACTCTCACTTTTTATGGGGTTTGGGAGACGTGATTGGTAGGCTGACAGACAACCTTGCCCCCCAAAATATGAAAATTACGGATGCACGGGAGTGGGAGGGGGAGAATTTTACCTCTTCCGGAACAATGGGAGAAGCACATTCTGGAAAACTACTAGCAACACCAAACATGCACAGCAATGCAAAGGACGTCCTTCTGGTCCAAACATGGTGTTCCTGAAGACCTATTACAACAATTAAGATCCAGGTCAGCAACACATAGCACTTTAATAGAATTTAATAGAATAAATAAATTCCATATCAATCAGACAATGCAATTTTTTTGGTTATAGGAAGGGGAGCCTAGCAAACAAGTTAAAGAAATAGACTGCAAGAAATTACAGCTGTAAGGTGCTGGTGGTAGAAATAGAGCTTTTTAAGACTCCCATGCTTTGATAATTGAGATTCCAGTTCATCAACACATCTGCATCAAAAAGCGAAAGAGATGCACATAAGCTATTATTGTCTCTTTTGCAGAAATCCAAGTATTTATTCATTTCATCAATGCTCATCATATGTGAATTTTATCAATATAAGCTAACATGCTTCTGAACTAGTTCAACAGATTTAAGCACATAAACAACTTAGATATCACTTTGAGAATACGATGACCTAGCCCGCTAAACTTGTAAATGTCTCAAAAAATGCAAACAGCCCCTAAGATACTGGCGTATTCATACTAACCTTCTTGGTTTTCCAACATGTTATATAAAAAAAGGAACATGAAGTTCTTAAATATTGGATTTTCCTTTTTCTTTTTCTTTTTATGGCCAGATATTAAGTGTTAGATTGAAATCACTAGTGATGATTAAAAGTAGGAAAAAGGTACCTTCAAGCATTTCACCAGAAAAGAGTCCAGCTTTAACTTACCTCTTTCCCTCTCATTTTCTTTTATGTGTGTGTGTGTGTGTGTGTAACATATGGATCATCTAAAAAAACTATACAAATCATTTTCTTTAAAATGTTTCTTGGAGTTCAAACAATACGTAGTATTCATTTTTTTCCCCTTGACTATTAAGCCCTAAGAATCCCTATTTCCAAATTGAAAACCATGAGTCTTCTTTTCAGTACAACTGCAATATTAATTTTGATTGGAGTCCAAATCATCTGTCTCACATTCTCTATTCCACCCCATGCTCCACAAATTAAAATAAGCCACATGTCTCTTAATTCCTAATTTTAAGCTATTTTATTTGACTTACCTAAAATAAATAAGAAAGAAAAAACCCAGCACATATTTGTCCCCAACCCTCCCACCACCAACCTCCGCCCAATGCCAGTGACATAAGTTTGCTGACGCTGTCGACTCCAATCATAGCCACCGTATTGCCACCAAGTTCAGGAAGAATTGCAATCAATTTGAATACCCACCACCACGTCATTGTTCACTTTGTCTTGGTCCCTTATTCTTATACTGATGATTATATTCTTCCCCGCTGGTTCAACTCCAAAATTTCAAAATTTTTGAATCATGATTAAGAAGGTTTCCAACTAATATATTTCTTAAGAAGAATAAACACAGTTAGAAATTCCAAACATTCGAATCAAAATTAAGAAGAATAAGGGCCTGGGACCACCACCAACAGCATGCTCTATTTACCTAATCAAAATCTTCTTTGAGTTCAGGTTCTGCTCCTTAAGGGCATATAAGAATATGAGAATTAAGAGGAGGCAGGGGCGTTGGTCTGGGAGCGAATAAAGGACAAGGTAAAGTCAACAATGATGGTGGTCGTTGTGGGCATTCAAATTGAATTCAGATCTGTTTGGACCTAGTGATTGTGACTAGAGTTGCCGGCGCCAGTGAACTCATGTCAATGACGTTGGGCGTTGGGCGGAGGTTGGTGGTGGGAGGGTTTGGGAAGAATATGCGCTGAGTTTTTTCTTTCTAATTTATTTCAGGTAAGTTGAATAAAATAGCTTAAAATTAGGAATTAAGAAACATGTGGCTTATTTTGATTTGTGGAGCATAGGGTGGAACAGAGAGTGTGAGACAGATGATTTTGATTCTTTTGATTGTTGTAACTTATTGCAACAATGGACTATGATATTTCGCAAACTAATCAAAGTCAGATATATAGAACACCTGGACCAATTGTAAGCAGCATTTCCCTCTGATAATAATCCTTCCTTCCCGGTGGAGACTGTAGCTTTCTCCAAATGTCTTATGTTTATGTTAGACCGAGAAGATGTGACTATCATCAAAATTGTTAACCAATCCTTTCAGAAATCCTGATTAATTACCACAAATCATTATTTATCCATAATGTGCCAATAAAGAAGCCAGTACAAAAATGAGAACTACGATACTTACAATACAATGAGGACAGTTTTCAAACAAGACTAACTTCAAAGCAAATCAGCTTAGAGTGAGTTACAAAATAAGCATATCTAGAAACAACACACAAGTTGTGTGCAAGATGAAATATAAAACAGCTACACTACAAACTCTTGAGTGCAAATTACATATCTAATGTAATTTGTAGACTGTTGTGGCAATTCATTAAACACGCTACATAAGAAATCCTCTAGTTGAAAGAGTGCGAGTTTTCTCTTTTCTGTGATCTAATATGGTCAGGGAGAAAGGGAGGATTCCATAGCTGACACCAAAAGTTTGAGACTGAGACTGTGGTTGTTATGTTTCTATTGCCTTCTCACACATATACACATCCATTTATATGTACAAGGGGCTTCGTAGTTACCTTTGCATTTCCTGTCCAATCTTCTCTATTATCTCTCATCCTTCCAGTTGTCTTATCATGCATGATAAGAGACCACTTTTAATTTTATCAATGACCTCTCTTGCATTATTATAAAACACAAATTCTGAATAACTTAAAAGGAAAAGCTTCAAGATATACAGAAACACACACTCAAATATGAGAAACTAATTGAAATCTCCGAGGCTTTTGACATAAACAAATAATCTCAGTTAACATGTTTATTAGATCACATATATTTGTCACTATGTTTTGTTACTAAGTAATTTATTTATACGAGGCTTTTACCCGAAGGAGGTGACGAACAAAATTACAGACCCATAGCAGGTCAGTAAAGTTTCAGAAACCTCAGAAGATTTTTGATATGCAACATTTACTCAATAAAAATAGAACATGGTCTGCAGTGATAACTTACAGATAGATCACATGTGATGGCAGAAATATTTTCACCCTGAGGTTTTGGAATTTTTTCAAGGTGTTGAACAATTTGCTGAAGAAGTCCTTTTAAGCCTGCATCTAAGTCAAGTGCCACCATTCCCGGAGTGCCCAGCAAGAAACGGATTCTACCAGCACAGGAAGAAAGATATGACAATGCATCACCTCGAAATTGCTGCATACAAGTATGAAAAAAAGTATAAAATATACTTTAAATTTATATGAGAGATCTCTGGCTGTAGTAACAAAACAACATAGCATATTATCTAGTTGCTGCTCAGCAAAGTTTATCAGTCATATCAGATAAAATCTACATGAAAGCATTCATGTTATATCCAAGTGAAGCCCAGAAGAATGAGTATTCATGTTTAGTTTACTTGTCTTGCAGACTTGCACTGTTGATATGCTGCTCTGAAGGCAGTGGATGATTAACTAAACCATCACTCTACTAAATTACTATGGACCAAAACAAAAATTAATTATTTTTTTCATGCAAAGTAGCACAGTAATGCCATCTTAAGATATATATTATGTGGTGATAATTAAAATCACAAAGCCAATCACGGAATGGGTGGCGAATTACTGTGGCTCAATGGTGAATATGAACCTTCTGAGAAGAGGGACTAGGGTTTATTTATTTTAATTTTTGGTACTAAATTATCAGATGGTCCTCTCAATTAATTCAGACTTTTAGAAGCTTAAAAAGGTAAATCATATTTAAATCTTCACGTAAACAACAATTAAAAATCAACAAGGTTATTCAACATTCTAAACTCGCTAGTGTAATGTCTGAACATCTCAATAGTAGAAAGTTATCACTCCAAACGCATTTCACAATTTTTATTATTTGTATTTGGTACAAATTAGCCAACGAATTGAGTCATTATAAACTATCTTAGAAGGAAACAAGATACATATAACTTCTTGCTAGGGAGAAAAAACTATATAAATATATATATATATATATATAAAACAATAAATTTAACCTGCAAATAATAAAAACTCTAACCTGCAATATACTTGCGCACTAAACAGCATAGGCGATCAATTCCATCTAATAGGAACCCAATGGTTGGATCACTTTGATCTGAAACAAAGGTCATGGTGGTTAAAGTCAAGCACTTCATTAGCTGGTTCGCAAACAAGGACTAGTGGTAACTGGTGCAACCAATAAAGGGAAGGAAAACTTCACTTACTATGTCCACTGGTACCGTTCGTGCAGCCTTCGATTTTGATGATGCAATTCCTACATGTTGGAAATACCATATGACCTCAGATTGAGCAAAAGCCAAGGCAGAAAACACCATCTGTAGGAAATATTAAATCATTAGAGAATGCATCATTCAGCACTACAAAACTACGAATGAGTCAATTTTATATCTAAGTAATTTACATGTAAAAACAACTCGAACTGATTGACAAAGAGGGCAAAAGGAGGAAATAAAACCAATTAGTAGATCCAAGGGCTCTAAGAAATTTAATATCAATGTCATTGTAAAGACCACCTGCCCATATCTTAACTCATCCAGAAATGTAATTGACTTAACAGTTTTACTAGAAAAAAAAAAAAGACAGATTTTCAGTGTGGGATAGGATGGCAGGTGAGCCACCCAATCAGAAGTAGGGCTATGCCCAAGTTGAGTCAAGCCAAGTATTTAAAGTTAATAATTTGTTTATTTAATTTTATTTCAATCACAAACCAAGTTGAAGCTCACCACCAAGTTAGATTACAATTTCCCTCACAATCTTTTCAGGTAAAAGTACACAAATATATTTGCGTGCTAATTAGCACAACCTAAACCAACTGAAACTCAAGCATATAAAAAGATCACTGTGGTCCAACTCCTAGTTATGGAAGTAACCCTGTCCCCAGAGGCTAACAACTTGAGATTCCAATCCAGAAGTGATAAAAGGCACATGTGAATACTTGACTGGGAGGGTGAGGTCACAGGTGTGCATGTAACTTACCAATAATTATAAATAAAAAAGCACATTTTCTGCCAAGACCACATCAAAAAGCCTACCATCATTGCAATTAGATGTTAAATATGATATAGAATTTGGCTCACTTGAACAACAGGATATACAGTCATAACAGCCCTACCATTGAATTGCTACTGCAAGGTATTTCTTTTGCTTCTGTGAATTTTTTATTTCTTTTTCTCTAAATTATTGGTATTTGCACATGCACCCAATGGGTCATGAACCATGACCACACCCTCCACTGAGAACTTATAAGGGGAAGAGGTGCCAGTTGCATTAGAGTTCATTGGCACTTTTGTAAACATGAATGAAATCAGATAAGATTGTTAAATACCCTCAGTCCAACTGAGAATTCTCAGTTGTTGGCAACAAGGAAATTTATGAGAATCTGACGATCAAAGCATCTATAAATTTAAAATCATGGACATGGGATCAGAGGATCAAGTAAAAATATACTTGAAAGAAACACCAGACCATTTTTCAGGTGAATTAACCAAACTTAGAACTAATTTTTCAGTCCAAATTCAACCTCAATTAAAAGCCAAATGAATTTAAGGTTTTGCAATCAGTTGCAAAAATTCTCAAATCATTGGCTTAATTGATGCTTCAATAACTTAATTGTTGACCTTAGAATTATACGATCCAAAGAGCCTTTAGTTACTTCATACCTTTATCTATTCATGTGGTGCCAGTGAAAAACCTCATCATCTCATTCTTTACATAACATAAAATGGAAAATATATTGCAACAGATGCAAAAGTGGAAATTTCTCTGTAAAGCATACAACATGTAATATTACTAGAGAATAGCATTTAAGCGTACATGAGCTATACTTCCATGGATGGCTGCTCTCTCCCGCAATAACTACATCCTTGGGGACATGCTCCCAGATGCCTGCATGAAAGCAAGTGAGACAAACCTGATGTTGAGAGACAACAAAGCACAAGAAATAATAACAATAACAGCAAAAACACAGCAATGAAAAGTTGTAACTATAATTATGGAATAATGAAGAGCTTTTAGTCATGCTAACCTTATACTCACTGATATCATCCCTGACAGAACTCAGCAGATCCGCATGTTTGCTCATAGAGTTTATATTTCCCTTGATTCTTCGAAATTCCTAAAAGAGAAACCCAACATGCCATGGATTGACTCAATAAAATTATAGTGATTGAAACTAAAACTAAAACCCTCTACCACAGTTCCTATTTCCCCATGAAATAAAATGATAGTGTTAATGCCTTTTTTTTTTTTACATAAGTATAAAATATAGATCAGAAATAAAATGATAGTGTTGATAGTGTTAATGCCTCATGACTAAACTAAAACTAAAACATGCTACAGCGGTGCTTATTTCCACATGAAAGAGGATATTTGTCAGGGAAGTGCCTGCAACTATTCAGTCGGAAGTTAAGTTCTAGATGGATAATTGAGCATCCTTCAAAATTATGGATCAGAGGCTTATGCTTTAAAACCAAAAAAGGAAATAAAAAGTAAGGACTCTTGATTTGCAAACTTTATTCTTTATTCTTTTTTTTTTTTTCCCTCACTGACCTATCTATTAACCCCCAATCTAGGTATGAAAACTTTTTGTATTACCATTTTATTGGGGTCCTAATCTGTGGTTTTTTTCCTAAATATTTCTAATTTTCAATCCATTAAAATTTCAAATGAAATACGTAACCCTAAAACTAAAAAACTGACCTTAGTGCGAGACAGTGAGAGAGCTGAGTGAGAGGTATTCGACGAGAGTCTTCCGCCACCGATGGAGTTAGGGTTTGGGGTTTTTATGTTTGGGTGTGACGGAGAGTGAGAGTGTGAATGTTCACAGCAAGATAGCTGAGTTCGATCGCCGACGAGAGTCTTCTGCCGCCGACGAGAGTCTTCTGCTGCCACGGGTTTTCCGCCGCCGCCGGTGTGAGGGTTTGGACTTTGTGTGAATGTGTGAAGGAGAGGGAGAGGGTGAGGGTGTTCTGGTCACTGAGAGTGAGAAGTGAGTGAGTGAGAAATAAAAATGAGTTTTTAGATATTAGTATATTGATAGGGAAATAAATTTTTTAAACAGTACTCGAGCTTCCTACACTCGAGTACTGTTTGGAATTCATTAATTCCAGTTGCTAGAAGCAGTGCCAATACAGATTAATACCCGAGTTTAGTGGACTCGGGTATCCCATTGAACAGTACTCGAGCTTCAGGAGCTCGAGTACTAGGCGAAATTTTTCACTCACCTGCCATGTCAGCGTGCCACGGTGGAAGGAAAAAAACATAGTACTCGAGTTCACCAAACTCGAGTACTCAAAAAGATAGTACTTTCCCAATTATTTCCGAAACAGTGCTTTTCGCCCAAATATTTCAAGATTTCATGGTAATGGGCCATTTTGGCCCACATATACATATACGTCTTAGATTCTAGCCCAAACATCTATAAATAACAAATAGACTGCCACCCGTTCCCCAAAAAAAAAAAAAAAAAAAAAACAACAACAACAACACAATGCTCACCATGTGTACTGTAGGTACTAGGTAGTACATACTATCACGGTGCCACTTGAAATTATGATTTTAAACTTGAAAACATAATATGAAATCATGACTTCACTATTTTACTTCTACCACTTCAGAGTCGTTATGTAATAAAGTTGTGGTAAAGTTGTGAAAAATTTTGTAGCACTAGACTTACTAAAAAAAATTATTTTTTATTATTTTTACCTATGGTGAGGAACAATATGTCTTGCTGGTTGTGGTGTGCTACGGTTTAAAGTTAACTTTATTTTGTTAGTTTGTTGAGTTTGATGCATAAGGCTTTTGTGTGTTTTTGGTTATATTTTTAGCACCGGGCCAATCATGTTCTTAAAAAAGAAAAAAAAGTTCTTTAATAAAAAATTTTACTAATATTTTTAAATATGAACCGTCATTTGTTTGTGATATTTCATTTTTCAAGTGAAGTTGGACAAAGTAAAATTTAAAAGTAAAATGCAAGTATCACAACAAGTGACACAATTTTTTTTTCGTGGTTGTGAGAGTGCAGAAAAAGTGGTGGGTTTATTTGGGTCAACAATTTCATAACTTAGTCCACTCGCAACTTACCACGTGAATAAGTTGTGTAATATTTTGTTGTAGTCCTAACATTTTTTAATTTGAAATGGCCGTGTGAAGAAGACCATAGGTTTAGAACTATTATATTGACTTGACAACAAAAATGGATAAAATAATTTAGACGGAGGAAATTATTAAAAAAAATTGTTTTTTTAAAGATATAGTTTCAACGCCCTTGCTTGATGATAGCCCATTGTTATAAGATTAAAACACCAATTGATTTTTTGATGTAGACAAGGACCAAACTCAAATCTCTTAGTAGTTAGTACTATAAAAATGCTATTATTTTATTTCATTCGTATTTATTTTTACGGGTTGGGTTCAAGTTACACCTGGTGTAACTCTAAACAATGTTACACCACCCAATAACTTGTTATAGAATTCATATTTTGAAAATTCTACCGTTGAATTACATGTTTTATATGTTCTTAACAATCATGCCAATTTTCAAGTCAATTGGATGTTATTTACCATTTGATCTATAAACTCATCATTTTTGCATTATTTTAAACTATAAAAACTTGAATTTAAAGAATTAATTGATGACATGGTTATTAATCTTTGATCACCTTGAAATTTTGCAAGCATGGAGAATATACGAAAATAATGTAATCTAACGGTAGATTTGTCAAAATTTGCATCTAATTAAAAAATATTGAGTGATGTAACACTGCTTAGAGTTACACTAGGTGCAACTTGAACCCAACTCTATTTTTATATATGATGTATAATTTTTAGGAGAAGTGACAGAGAAAACTTTATTTCAAAGAATATCATTTTGTACAATAGAAGAGGCAAATTTTCTACTCTTAACAAACTAGCTCTTAGATCAATCTCTTTAGCAAACTCAGCTGAAGCCTGGCTGCCTGGACCGCTTGATTACATAAATAAAAAGTATAATATATCGATCCTAGAAATGGTATTCACGGTCTGGGATGATGCTATCAAACTACCCCTTTCAAAAGCTCCAAGGCACACAACGTTGCTTTGCTTGAATTTGGGTATAAGGCCAAAACTTTGAGCATGATATTTTTTATATTTAAATAATAAATAAATAACCAACTTAGAATGACTAGTGCAAATGAGAAAACTAAAAAACTAATTAAATAAAAAAAAATTGTAACAAAGGTAACTTGGGTTGTAGATCAACTTCTTAAAGCATTGTGGATTCTAGGACGACTATTTTAAGTGGAACCCATTCTTATATTTTGAACATTAATTACAAAAATTAATTAATTTTTGGTATTTTTTAATTTAAAATTTATTTTTTAGATTCAAAAT
The DNA here is from genome assembly GCA_023621385.1 of Quercus gilva. Taxonomy (NCBI): domain Eukaryota; kingdom Viridiplantae; phylum Streptophyta; class Magnoliopsida; order Fagales; family Fagaceae; genus Quercus; species Quercus gilva. The sequence continues at coordinate 42,020,061 of CM042482.1, read as the reverse complement.
TACAAATTAAAACTAATACACTGTATTACTAAATGACTATATAGCTAAAATATACTATCTATTGAGTGAAACAACCAATTACCAAAAAAATAAAAAAATTATGATTGAAAACTTTGATAAAACTATATATTTAACATCTTTAAATAAAATTTGAGTATAAATTTATTTACTAGTGGAAGATTAATGAGTTTTTTTATCATTTGTGTGTGTGGGAGATTAATGAGTCTTACACTCTAAACTAAGAAAAATGAATAGTTATTGCCACATCTAATGAGATTTTTTTTCCCTAGGTTTGCTTTGATAAAAAAATTATTTTTACTTATTGGTGAATATTTGGGGGCTTAATTAATAATTCCATTGGTACATGGATATCTTTATTTGATAAAAAATTGGGGGCTTAAGGCAGTTGACTGCTTGTCTCATGTATTGAACTGGCATTGCGTATAACATAGCAACAAATTGAGTAAATAACTAAATAAAAAACAAGTGAATGAGTGGGTGATAGCAAGACTTAAATTGAACTCTAAATGGAGTTCTTGATAAAGAAAAAGGATTTTACTAAAGCTCTCATGGTCTTATTCAGCCAAGAATCAGAGAAAGCCAATAAATCACTTGAAGATTATAAGAAGATTAAAAGAAGAAGAAGAAGAAGAAGGAAAAAAAAAAAAAAAAAAAAGGGAGAGTGAATCGAAAGCTAGAAGCTAACTTGAAGATCAAAGCAAGGTCGGCTCACACACAGTCCACCTTCACCAAATCACTGATTGATGAGCAGCTACTAGAAAGAAAGCTTGATAAAAAGAATCAATATGGTGAGCAACAAGGTGACAATGACCCAAAACAATTGAAATTTAAATATTTAAGAATTATGATGGAAAGATAGAGAGATTTATTTTTCTGCTTTTTGTTAGTGTGTTTCTATATATACATTCTCTCTTAGCAGATTTCAATTGATGAACGTTAAATTTTGTGTTTTGGGATATATACTGGGGAGACTTTAATTTTCTCTCTTCACGTTTTATTAAAAAAAAAAAAGTTTTTGTGTTTTTTATATATAGTGGGTCGACAATGCATATTATTGGCCAGGCCTTAATTTTTTTTTTTTACTGAGTGAACTAGCCTTCATTAAAAATTTTAAAAAAAATAAATATTATATTAATTAACAGTCTGATCTTTCACAGAATAGGACCACCAGTAGACATCACTACACTACACATGGCCCATTGCAAAGCCCGATTTTGCACCAGACTGAACGTGTACCGAAGAAGATAAAAATCTCACAACAATTACGGGCTCTTTCGGAAATAAGAAATGAGACCCACTCCCTCCACTTCATGCCAAGGCCCATGGTTGAGACTGCTCATAGCTATTTTAACGTTGCTCTCTCCTTTCAATTTTTTATCCTTTATCTTCTTCTTTTTGTAGTCATTGAAGCAGAAGCACCTGTTTTTTTTTTTTTTTTCATGAAAACCTCAATCCATCAACCTAAATTTCAAAGGTGTGTTTTTCACTTTATCAAATAAATAAATAAAAACTGCATCAAGCTCCTTCCAAAATAACAAATTTGTGAAATCTACAATACCTTGCCATAACAAAAGATTTTCTCCCCCCCCCCCCCCTTTTTTTAATCCATTTAAATTTCTCTTTTTCTTCTCCTGTAATTTTGATTTTCTTTTCAAATTTTTACACAAGGTTTGACAATATCGGAAATTTGGCCCTTATTATAATGTAATTTGACAATAACATATGTGTTTTTTGACTCTATAATGATTTTGTATCAAAAATGGATTTTTTATTTTATTTTATTTTATTTTTATCAACAAATAGATATTGTAAACCTTAATATACATTTCATGAGACATTGGTTGATTTTTTATGTAGACAGAGTTTAAACTCCAGAGCTCTTACTCGATGACAATAGTCTTTAGCAATCAGGCTAACTACCCAAATTAAAAGTTCAATACCAAAATAAATAGGAGCAAAAGGTGACAAAACTACTCCAAGTGATGGCAAGTGGATGAAACCCTTTATTTTTAAAAAGTTAGGTGCAACTGTATAGAATATCGTAATTCCCAACCAAAAGGGAAAAAAAAAAACACTCAATGATGAATGATTATTATTTTTGCAGATTGAGATGTGAACGTGAAAGTGTAATAAAAATAGAAGTTCCATTAGACTTTTTTTTGATGAATAGAATTTCGATTAGACTTGTATAGTTGTATGCGTGTGTATGTGTGAAGTTTTATTTATTTATTTTTTTTATGTGTGAAGTTTTATTACATTATAAAGAATAGCACAATTAGCAGAAGCATGCGTTATAAGGAATAATTGGTTTGCACAGTACGACGTTGGATGAGATGTCAATTCGTGGAGCACACAATTCATTGAATAACCCACCTAATAAGATAAAAAGAAAACCAAAGGCTACTTCAAAAGATACCGATCATCACGGTGACCTAATTAATTAAATTGCTTTGGCCCTCCATATCTTTACACAACACAATCTACGTGAGGATACTGTTTTTGGCGCATGTGGTCACCAAGATGCCCCATCATTTCTTCACTAGTCAAATCTAATATAAAAATATATAATAGAGTTAAAGAACAAAACTTAATAGATTCCAAACCATTTTTGTGTTTGCATTGAAATTGAAAACCAACCAAACGGTAGATGATAAGGCTGTGTTTTTTCTCTTTATATAGCTACTGGTAATGAGATTTTTTTTAGGAGGGTAATGAGACTTGTTGAAAAGAAAAAAGAAAAGGAAAAAGGAACACAAATTAAAAATAAAGAATAATGTAGCAAATTTGGGTGAGAGGAATAAAACATCCATCGGGAAATTCTGCAAATAATAATACTTGGTGCTTGGTGGACCTGAAAAAGGATGTCTGTTGGGTAAAGGATTGGGTGAATTAGAAAACCATTGGCGTGGTTCTATGTCCAAAAAAAAAAAACAATGAAAGACAGTCATGGGTCATGGTGAAGCTCTCAAAAACATGAAAAAAACTTAGATACTTGGAGAATATGCTTCTTCCTCTCACCTAAGGGATGGACCCCACTCATGTGTCCCACTATAAGGTCCAACCTTCTCACATGAGAAGAGAGAGCATTGCTGCTAAACATAATGCAAATAGAAAGAAGTTAGATTTATAAGATAGTACTAGCCTACTGGATCATGACTTTGTCCCCAGCCGGTCTATCATTTTGTAAGTTAAATTTATGGATGAATTTGCGTTGCTAATTACCACTTAAGTTTTGTTTTGTTTTTTTGTTTTTTTTTCCAAGCAAGGCGAGTACCACAAAAATTAGCAATAGATAACATTCCCCATCCCTTTTGAGCTAAAAAAAAATTAACGGAAAAGGGAAAAGGGAAAAGGGAGTTTGTTATATTTTCCTTGTTGGGGAGTAGAAAAGGGAGTTCGTTATATTTATATATTAACGGAAACATGTGTACAACAAATAACAACATATCTTTATGGAGGCGGGCATGATGTAGAATCAGATCGATCTTCCGCTTGGGTTGCTCTTCATTGATAATTCCCTTAATAATGAGTGATGGATATGGTCACACTTAGTTGGAAAATGCCAGCTCAAATTGCCCTGACCTATTTTTGTTCATAAAAAAAAAAAAAAGAAAAAAAAAAAGAAAAAGAAATTATACCATACATATTAGATCTTAGCACAAACATCTCTAATTTACTAATAGATATCGCTTCCCCTTCCCACAAAAAGAAAAAAAAAGAGTACATAACATATAAGATGATATTATTAATTACTCCCAGAGGAGGAGTTGGCGGGAGCGGATGTAGAGCGTTTGAACATGTCAGTGAAGATCTTCTTCTTGACATCACTTCGTGATTTCGGAAGGTTTGCAAAGGTTTTAGGATTAGGGGCAGATTGGCCGCCCCCATTGCCCTGATTTGCCTTTTTCTGATCACTCATATTTCACTCTCTTTTTTCGGATCACTTCACTTCTTTTCAAGTGAGTGCGGCTTTTGAGTGAGTGAGAGAGAGTTGAGAGCGATTACTTTTATAGATATTAATGACTTGAAAAAAATGTAATTGAATAACCGGAAATTTTTGGACATATGGCTAAAATTCAATGTACTGAGGTCGTTTAAACGTAAGGGTGGACCCAATGATTGCGTATGGGATGACGTAGCCAATTATGTCGGCTTGTAATTAAAGAAGGAAAAAAAAAAACTTATAAATATAATTATTTAAGGGTGCTGTTAATGAGATAAAATTTAAAATATATTATTCACATTTTTTTAAGGATATGAAAAAAAGTAAATATGTATTAAATGTACGTCAGTTTAGATTGAGTATTAGAGAAATTAAAGTATACGTTTAGTTTAATATAAATCACAACTGAAAAGTAAAATTTTATCAATTTTCAATGTAAGTGAGATTTGTAATAGATCATAAATGAACTACAACTAGTTCATTAACAAGTACTGGTTGCGTCTGTTAACAAAGTCTGTTTAATACCCTATTGGATTTGAATTTTTTTTATCGGAAATAGTAGAAAATACCCTATTGTAACTCAAGCATTTGCCGTATCTTTTAATATGAACTGTCATTTGTTTGTTTGTTTGTCATATTTTGAGGGAAGTTCGACCAATCAGAATTTAAAATGGCGATACCAAGAAAGGTTGTAGTTGTAGAACTGTTACATCTATTTATTTATTTTTTTGAGTCATAACAGAATTTCTTTGAGGCTTATCCACTTAACAAAAATTGATAAAAGAATTTAGATGCAAAAAATGATTAAAGAAGTTATTACAAAAGTGCTGTTATTTTATTTCTCTCTCTCTCTCTCAAACACACACATATATAAATGCTTAATGTATTTAGAGGTTTAGAGTGTAACTGATGTATATGATGCTTAAAAGTCTAAATCTTTTGTCTCATCAATTGTGCTCCATTTTATGCTCCATCAATAAAACTTGGACAACTAACATCTCTCATTAAATGAGATAACTCTGACTTTAATGAGAGAGACTAATTGTCTCATTTAATGAGAGATGCTAGCTGTTCAAATTTTATTGGTAGAGCATGAAGTGGAGCACAATTGATGAGACAGAAGATTTGGACTTGATGCTTAATGCTTAAATTTAAATTTATATATTTGAAACTATCATTGGAATTATTATTATTATTATTATTTTGCCATTAATAACAGTTTGTGACAACATGCTACTTAAGATTTATTGTAAAAGTGTTGTGAAAAATATTATGAACGAAACATTTTTTTTCTTCTTCTTGTTTTTTATTTGATAAAAAAGTATTATTTTATTTATTAACTAATATTTAGACTTAATTAAATTAAAAATTGGAGCATTTTTTCTACTTGGGGCCTTAGGCGACCATATTATTTGCTTTTATAATGGAGCCGGCACATTGTATTTAATGTTTGATTCTTTTTTTTTTTTTTTTTTTTAGGAGAAGTGATAGAGAAAACTTTATTTCAACGAATATTATTTTGTACAATTAGCTCTTCAATCTCTTTAGCAAACTGATCAGCTATAGCCAGGACAGCATGATTACATAAATTTAAAGTATATATATCGAAAACTGTCTAAAGGCCAGTGTAAGATTTTTGATCGCAGGCTCTCAGCTACTACTATTTCAACTTCTGCCCCGCATGACCCTATCGAATTGACATACAGCTTCACAAGTTCATGGGAATTGCATTCTAAAATTATTTGATAAAAACCAACTTCGTGAAAGAAAACCACAGCTTGCAAAGCTCCACAATATCCTTCGCACTAGAAATGGTATTCTAGTGCCTATGATGCTATCAAACTCTCTTTCAAATGCTCCAGCCTCACAACATTGCTTTGATTGAAGGACTTTGTTGCGCAAGATCGTAGGCGGCCGGTTCAACAAAATGTTGAAAGGCGAAAATTTTGAGCGGTACATTTTTATTTTTATTTTTATAAATATTAATTAAACAATATTTATTAAATAAATAAAGAAAACTGGTTCTATCATATTAGAGAAAATTTATAAATACAAAAAACTTGACAATAATTTTGATACTTGTTGGTGTGGTACATTATTAATGGTAAGTAAAAAAATGATATTAGTGGTAGATTCAATGAGAACTACAATTAGTTTGCTATCTAAATTGGTGTTAAAAATATTGTCAAATTTTTTGTGTATATAAGAAAAGAATTATCAGCACAAAAGAGAAAAGTTAAAAACTAAATAAATTAATAAAAAATGTAATAGAGTTTTTATTTATTTATTTATTTTTATTTTTTATGAGAAACAAATGTAACAGAGTAAACGTGGGTAAATTGGGTTGATGTGATATATAATAGGTACAGAGATAAAACATGGTGGTTAAAAAAAAAAAAAAGATAAAAATGGGAAATACGTAAAGAGCTAAAGGTGTTGATAGAGATAAAACATGGTGGTTAAAAAAAAAAAAAAGATAAAAATGGGAAATACGTAAAGAGCTAAAGGTGTTGATCCGTAGATCAACTTCTCAATTACATGATAGCGTGTAACAAAGCAACAAATTGAATACATAAGTAAATAAAAAACAAGTGAATGACTGGGTGATAGCAAGACCTAAATTCAACTCTAACTGGAGTTCTTCATAAAGAAAAAACTAAAGCTTTCATGGTCTCATTTAGCCAAGAATCAGAGAAAGCCAATGAGTAACTTTAAGATTTTAAGAGATTACAAAGAAGAACCCAAAAAAAAAAAGAAAAAGAAAAAGAAAAAGAAAGCTAGAAGCTAACTTCAAGATCAAAGTAAGGTTGGCTACACCAAATCACCGATTAATGAGCGGCTACTACAAAGAAAGCTTGATAAAAAGAATCAAGATGGCGAGCAGTAAGGTGGCAGTTAAAAAAAAAATTGGGATTTAATTTTTTCAAGAATTAAGATGGAGAGAATTTATATATATATATATATACACACATTTTTTTTCCTTTTGTCTTTTGTTATTAGAAATATATATTCTCACTTTTGGTACATTTCAAGCGATGAACATTAAATTTTATTAATAGATTTGTATGCTATTAATTTAAATTTTAAGTATTTTTAGAAGTGTTTTTACTGATTTTAATTTTGTCTCTTCATTTTTTGTGTTTTGGATACACATGTGACAAACAATGTGTATAGGTGGCGAGTTAAATGCTGACGTGACTAATAAAATAAAAAAAAAATACTATGTCAACATCTAATTTTTTAAAATTAATTTTATCAATTTTAACAAAATTAAAAAAAATTAAAAACATAAAAATACATAGATTCAATTTTGAACAAAAATACACAAGAACATGAGCCTAGATCACACAAGAACTCAAGAACAGAAACCTTTATCACAAGAACAAAAAAAATGCAAACTAAAAAACAATAAGCAGTTTATTTTTTTATTTTTTATTTTTTAACTAAATCATTTCTTAAAAAAAGCCAATAGGAATCTGGCACTTCACACCATTATCTTTTTAATTCTTTTTTTTTTTCTTTTCTTTGACCTTATCAGATTAAAAATCCCTAAAAACTGTTTCTCGTTCATTAACAGAGGCTGAATATCGTGCTTTGGCTACCATAGTAGCTGAGTTGTCTTGGTTATGTACTTTATTTAAGGAGCTTCGTATTTACCTTTCTCATATTCCAGTCATTGGGTGCAATAATGTTTCAGCTTTTGCATTGTCTGCTAATCCAGTCTTCCATTCTCGCACCAAACATCTTGAGGTTGATTATCACTACACTCGTGAGAAGGTTCTTCGCAAAGAATTACAAACTGGATTTGTTTCAGGTTGAGATAATTTTGCAGATATTTTCACAAAGTCCCTTTCTACTCCTCTGTTTCATATTATTCGTTTCAAACTTCTGGTTGATTCCTCTCCCATCAGTTTGAGGGGGGGATGTTGAGCACAGTCCTGTGTATGTGAAGAAGAAGCCCAAGCCCACTAGAAGCCCAAACATGAAGAAGAAGAATAGTAAGCGCGCCGTTTCATTTACTGAGGCTCGTTTTTGTTTTAAGTAAAACGGTGCGTTTGGTTCTATTAAAAGGGACGTTGGATTATGAAACTACTTCTGATTCTGACAGTGATGTTGATGATTATAACTATGATAATAGTACAAATAATTGGAGTACTTTAATAGGAGATAAAATCAACCGACAGCCTAATAATCAAGATAATAGCTTTTTAAATGTAATTAATAAAAAATTAGAATCTTTAGAAGCTATTGAAAGATCAAATACGGATACTAAAATAGAAAGGAAAGATGATAGTTTTTTGGACCTCTATGAAAGAATGAAAACTTTTACTTCATCTTTAGAACATAAAAGCAAATTTGAACCCCATCATAGATCACCTTTAACAACTATTGTGACAAATAATTGGCATAATAAAACAAGTACTAATACATTGACAGACAGTAGAAAAAATGACTCAATAGATAATGATAATGATAGTTTAACAAAGTCAAAAGCAATTGACAAAGTTGTATTTATAACGGATAAAGAAATAAAAATAGATTCACAGGCAACTGGCAAAAAAGTTAACGGAAAAAATGACCCAATTAAAGAAAGACCAACACGTATAGAAGAAAGAAGCACTATAGACAAAAAAGATAAAGGAAATAGTAACCTTGAAGAATCTTTACGTAGGAACCTAGAAGTAGAAGAACAAGAAATTGGTAATAATAGTCCAAAAGAAGTGGTGGAAAAGCAAAACAATAAAGTAAAAGTTAGTTTAGTGCAAATTGCATGTAAGAAGCTAGAAATAGAAAGAGACATGAAGAAACAAGACATAGAAAGACAAAAAGAAAAAATAGTAACAAATAATGAAGATAGTCTACGTAGAAAGCTAGAAGAAGAGAAAGAAAAAGATGAACTAAAATCAAGAAAAGAAATAGTCAACAAAGGAAGGAAAATTGATAATAGTCTAAAAGAAAAAATTGATGAAAGACTAAAATCAATAATAGATACCCAAAATGATAGTTTGACAAAATTGACTAAAAAGATAGAGATTTTAAGCACACCCTTAGATACGGACAGAAAAAGAGAAATAACAGTTTTGAATATTACTGAGTCGACAGAGCAAACTGACAGACATAATAAAAACACTATTTGTCATAAATGTAAAAAATATGGTCACACTAAAAAACAATGTGATAGACAATAAAATAACTAAACAAATTGGTAACTTAGAATTTCAAAAAGATACACTAAATGAATTAATGGAGATATTTAATGTCAGTCAAAAAGAGATGGATCAAGTTAAGAAAAAAGAACTAAAATCAACCAACCCACTTAAAATTAACAAAAGAAAAAGAAGACAAAAAGACATAATAGTAAAATTAGTAAATAATTTACCCAATCACCAGAAAGACAAAAAAGACTATTTATTAAAATTAAAAGACTCTATAGACATACCTACTGCTTGTATTAAGTGTAGAAAATATGGACATCATGTTATGGAATGTAGAAAGGACAAGAAAGAAAAGCCAAAAAAGAAACAAGATAGGCTGGATCATCCAGTAACCTTACAGGATTTAATGACAGAAGCAAAAATACTAAAACAAGAAATTAAAGATATTAAAAAAGAAAATGCTACAGATATAAATGAACAAAATATTGCAGAGATAATAAATCTAAAAGAATTTCCTAAACCCATAATAGAACCCCCTTCATTACAAAAAGAACAGAATTTCTTGAATTTAATTGACAGAGTAATTTTTCAAAAATGGCATACAGAAATTACCCTAGTAATTAATAAAGAATTTTCTCTAACTGAAATTGCTTTAATAGACTCTGGTGCTGACATGAATTGTATACAAGAAGGATTAATACCTTTAAAATATTGTGAAAAATCATTAGAAAGATTAACTCAGGCTAATGGAGAAAAGCTGATAATTAATTATAAAATACCTAATGTCCACATATGTAATGACGGGATATGCTTTGAGACAGTTTTTGTATTAATTAAAGACCTTTCTTCTAAAATTATTTTAGGAAACCCCTTTATGGCCCTACTTTATCCTTTTTTAACTACAGAAGAAGGAATCACAACCAATGTATTAGGAAAAGACATACTTTTTAAATTCATTCTACCACCTATCCCGAAAGAAATTTATTCACTTGATAATGTTTCCATAATAAAGGAAATTGATAGAAAGAGAATTGACAGAAAGAATAGACATTTAGAATCTTTAAAATTAGAAATCTTATATGAAAGAATTGCTGACCAATTAACAGACCCCATGTTGCATCAAAAAATAAAATCCTTCAGACAACAAATTGAGACAGATATTTGTTCTACTCTTCCCACTGCCTTTTGGCACAGGCATCGTCACATAGTACAACTACCTTATGAAAAAGACTTTAATGAAAGACAGATACCTACTAAAGCTAGACCGATACAAATGAATAATGAATTATTAGAACACTGTAAGAAAGAAATTGATGACCTTTTAAATAAAGGATTAATTAGGAAAAGCAAGTCTCCTTGGAGCTGTGCTGCTTTTTATGTCAATAAACAGGCAGAATTGGAGCGAGGAGTTCCAAGATTAGTCATAAATTATAAACCTCTAAATACAGCCTTACAATGGATAAGATATCCCATTCCCAATAAGAAAGATCTACTTGACAGACTTCATGGAGCAACCATATTTTCTAAATTTGATATGAAAAGTGGATTTTGGCAAATACAAATTGATGAGAAAGACAGATATAAAACTGCTTTTACAGTTCCTTTTGGCCATTATGAATGGAATGTTATGCCCTTTGGATTAAAAAATGCACCCAGTGAGTTTCAAAATATAATGAATGATATATTTACACCTTTTACAGAATTTTCAATTGTATATATAGATGATGTTTTAATTTTCTCCAAATCAATTGATGACCATTGGAAACATTTAGATATATTTGTCAAGGTAATCAAACACAATGGATTAGTTGTCTCAGCTTCAAAAATAAATTTATTCCAAGATAAAATCCGATTTTTAGGACATAATATTTATAAAGGAACCTTAAGTCCTATTGACAGAGCCATTCAATTTGCAGATAAATTTCCAGATGAAATAAAAGATAAAAATCAGTTACAAAGATTTCTTGGCAGTCTAAATTATGTGTCAGATTATTTTCAAGGGCTAAGAAAAATATGCAAACCCTTATATAAAAGGTTGGAAAAAAATCCCCCTGCATGGACAGATAAACATACTATGATAGTTCAACAGATTAAAAAATACGTTAAACAACTCCCTTGCATTGTTATTCCATCACCCCATTCTTTTAAAATTGTTGAGACAGATGCTTCTGAAATAGGCTATGGTGGAATTCTAAAACAGATAGCAAAAGAGGATGCTAAAGAACAAATTGTTAGATTCCATTCTGGTTCCTGGTCGACTACTCAGCAGAATTACAGCACTATTAAAAAAGAAATTTTATCTATTATATTGTGTGTTTCAAAATTTCAGAATGATCTTTTTAATCAAAAGTTTTTAATCCGCGTTGATTGTAAAAGTGCTAAAGAGGTTTTGCAAAAAGATGTTCAAAATCTTGTTTCCAAACAAAGTTTTGCTAGATGGCAGGCTATTTTAAGTGTTTTCGACTTTGATATTGAATATATTAAAGGAGAATCTAACTCTATTCTTGATTTCTTAACCCGCGAATTTCTACAGGGAAGATGAGCTCCCCTGCCGAAAAGAATAACTCTACAAAACCCAGAACCAGACAGTCTTATGCTGCTCCACCTATCCCTCCTCCCCCTAGCAGATTTCTCCCTTGTCCTTCGTTCACCTCACCTAGTTTCTCTTCAAACAGACCCCAACAAAGAACCCCAATACCCTGTAGCCCAAATCCCTTCCAACCACTTTCCCCAAGCTCTACTCCAACAACTAAACAGTCTTATGCCACATCTTCAACTCCTCCTCCTTTAAAAACACCATTCAATATTGTTACCGCTTCCTTTCCCCCGTTAACCTCTCCCTCTCCCTCTAACCCATCAAAGGACAGACCCTCTACCTCTCAAACTCAAGCCCACCCTCCAAAAGATGATCACAGTGTTGAACTCCCGAAAAACTCTTGGAATTTTATTCTATGGATTGAAAGAGAATACCAGCACATTACTGATCCCCACTCACTAGTCAGACAGCTGTTACCCCCAGGATGGGAACACCCTAAGACAGAAACATTAAAGACCCAGGCATTTTATGAGTTTATTTTAGTTGACACAGACTCAATCCTAGTTACACATATGCCTTGCTCCCAAGACCCAAGCAGAGTTGGTTATTCTAAAGTAGTCATAAAACAGATCCTCACCCCTTCCCAGTGGAGGGCAGAGCCTTGGATTCCCAGGAGATTTTCTCAATCTTTTGAGCCTCAGTTTTATAATTATTATGACTATATGGAAGCATGGGACAGATTAACTACTCAGGAGAGAGCACAGCAGTAATATAGAAGCATAAACAATGATAAAATAGATGATAAAGAAGAAAATAGCAAAATAGATATATTCAAAAATAAGTTAAAACAGAGTATGGAATATGAAAACTGAAACTAATAAAATCTTACTTGAAAATACTTCTGTCTTTGATTAAACTTGAAAACAAACTGTCTTTGATACAAGCTTGAAAATAAAACACTGTCTGAAGAGTTACAAGATTACAAAGTAAAACTGTCTTTGAAACTAAAGGGTTACAAGGTTCTGTCTGAGAGAAAGGTTACAAGATTACAAAAGGGGAATAGTACAAAGATATTTCTGAAAGAAGGAGAAAGCTGTCTTGGACTTTAGTTTGAGAATTGAAAATAGAAATTGGACCTCTAAACTGGACCTGCCTTCTGTCTTCGGAGCCTGCCTTTTTATAGATAAAATAAACCATGGTAAATCTTCAAAAGTAACCTGGGTTGAATAAAGTAAACTCAAGTTAATCTGTCGGTAGAATCTTGAACAGTAAAAGTAGATCTTGAATAGTAAAAGTTTTACTATTCATGAACAGTAGTTTGTCTTTCAATCTGTCAGTAAACCCATGCTATTGAATAGTGACCTAAGAAATCTCATTCTGAACTATCTTGACTCTTTCTTGAAACTATTTACGTGTGCTGGTGAATAGTGATCTGTCATCAGTGCTCTGTCTTTGGTGAATAGTGATCTGTCATCATTGTTTGTTCGGGGAAGCATCAATTCTGTCTTTCAATCCGTATCCGCATAGTTCTCATAATCTAGCGGATCGGGGTTGTCCTCATACTGTTGATGCTCATGGAGCACTCCATAATCATTACATAGAGCGCAATATGAGATAAGAGTAAAAACAGGATCATGATCCTTAGCTGTCATTAGTCTCGGATCCTTAATAATCCTTCTTTTCCCAATAAGCCTCCTTGCTGAAGGTCTTGGACCATAAACTGCTATTCTGTCAGTGTAGCCATATAAATGGAAGTTTCTGTCTAAATCATTCTGCACTTCATAAATCTTGTTACACATGAAATTAGACCATTCTTGAGCCAAAGCACCTGGATCATCAAGTGATAAATAAGTATCTCCTGTATACCAGTTATATTCGGGGATAAAACCCCAATCATAGATAAGGACCAGAATATGTGCTGGCTGGGCTTCCATATAATAGCGTGTATCCCAAATTGGAAGAGTACTCCAGATTTCTATCTTCATATAATTAAGCCCTCCAATCTGTGCAGCTGCTTCTTGAATGACTTTAGGGAATAAACTAATCTGACTTGCAGAAGTTATGATTAATTTGCTAATAAACCCTGCTTCTAGCATTTCAGATAACCATAAAGGATCACTGATAACTGGATCTCCTGTCTCTGTGTTGATGAGTAATCCCGGGTAGGGATTATATCTGCCTCCTGTTCTGTCGTAAACTCTGTCTGAATTTCCAAAACTCTCATACCATTTAGCTTTATGGGATAACCACGTTTCACCTGTCATGTCTTCTGTTCTGATAAATGCTGTAGAGACTAATAATTTAAAAAGATACATCCATCTATCATAAGAACTTGTTATAGTTGTATGAGTTAATATATTCTGTTGAATTTTAGGGGGTAAGGTTCTGATAGCAAGTCTCGTTTTTTGCTGAATCTTAGGGTGGAGCTTGGAAAAGCTTGTTCCCATAAGATAGCTTTTTAGAGACTGTAATTCTGTCTTTGTGGAGCTTGAATCTCCATCCTCCTTGCTAGGGAGTTGACAACCGAGTGCTTCAATAAATGCCCCGGTGCTAACAAGATGTAATTCCAAAGCCTGAAGGGTCTTTTGGAATAAGGATTTTTGTTTGAGGATAAAGGCTGCCTGTAAATTGTCAAGAAGTATTTTAATATGGAGAGGAAGGTCTGTAAATTCTCCGTCCTGATACATGAGATCAGTCTGGAGCACTTTTTGCAGAATTACTCTGTTTTCACCACATGAATACATTGCCTTTGCTAGCAACGTATCTTGAAGGGATATTGTCTCGATCGAGACGCCTTCATGCGCATTCGAAATTTTTACCGAAGGCTTTCGGATTCTGGGTGGCACCGCTGGTGCTTTGCCCTTTCCTTTTATGTCTGCCTGAGAGGTTCTTTTACTCATTGTAGTCTGCAATTGGGTGTTGAGAAAATTATGTCTTGAGATATTATATATAGTTTCATGCAAAACTTCTTTCAAATTTATTTTTAAATTTCTTTTGCCAATGCCTTTCTGTAAAATCTCTTTGAAATGTTTTATAAGAAAATTGTGTTTAAATTTTAAAGCATATAGAACAAGCTGTACTTCGTGCTCTAGCTGAGTAGTGGTATAAGAGTAGTCATAATGAAGTCTTTCAATATTAGAGGGGTTAAGATTCAAGAACTTTAAAAAATCTGTCATGATTCTATCTATTTTGTATATATTATTATATTCCTCATTTTGGGAGAATACGTGGAATAGAGCCTCTCCATAGAGTCTTTTATCAATTACTGTAATAGTCTGTGGGAAGTCTGTTAAAAGCACATGATTAACTCTTTCTATTAAGGTATTAAATCTGTCTTTGGTCAAGAAATTATCACAATTAATATTTTCTTTAATGATTAATAAAATAATATCTGTCAAGGCTTCTTTTATTAAAGCATCTACCATATAAGTATCTGAGAATACTATAAAAGGTGTAAGAATGTTATTTATTATAATTTTGCTTGGTGCTCCTGTCAAACTATCAATTCTTTTAGTCCAGTCATCATATTTACTAAAAGAGCTTGTAAGCATGATCTTATCTTTTACATGCTTTCTTCTGAATTCTTTCTCGTGAAGTGTTGGGACTATATACTGATACAAAAAGGTAAAATAAGAAACTTCTGTCTTCATATCTTGTTTAGACTTTTCCCTGTCAATATCTGCCAAGTGGTCTTTTTCTATCAAGTGTCCCCTACAAGTGCTTTCTTTATTGACATCTTTTAAGATAGTTACTATTTCTTTATTGACATCTTTTAAGATAGTTACTGTCTCTGGCAATCGAATTTGTTTCCAAATTAGAGGTGAGGTAAGTCTAAAGACTAATATATTAATTTTAATCTCTTCATCTGTCATTACAAAGGGGTAAAGTAAACTTATAGTAGGGTTAACTTTTAAAGTAATATCGGAATGAAGACTTTTTATTAAACCAAAAATAATTTCTTGAAAATTGGATAAGGCAATTTCTGTCAAAGAAAATTTCTTATTAATAACTGAAGTGATTTCTGTGTGCCAGTTTTTAAAGATTACTCTATTAATTAAGCTCAAAGGATTCTGTCTATTACTGTCATTTTTAATACCTATAATCTTTTTATCTTGAGGGTCTGTCATGGGTTTAGAGAATTTTCCTGGATTTATTATTTCAATATTCTGTTGTTCAGCTATATCTGAGGAATTATCTTCTTTAATTTCTTGTTTTACTATTTTTGTCTTTTCTTTCTTATCTTTTCCTTTGTTAACTTTTTCTTTTTTCCTGCATTCTGTAACATGATGTCCATATTTCCTACACCTAATACAAACAGTAGGTATGTCTATAGAATCTTTCAATTTTAATAAATGGTCTTTTTTGTCTTTCTGGTGATTGGGTAAATTATCTATTAATTTTACTATTATGTCTTTTTGTTTTCTTTTCCTTTTATTAATTTTGAGTGGGTTGGTTGATTTTAGTTCCTTTTCCCTAACTTGGTCTACTTCTTTTTTACTAACATTAAATATCTCCATTAATTCATTTAGTGTGTCTTTCTTAAATTCTAATTTACCAATTTGTTTAGCTATTTTATTATGTCTATCACATTGTTTCTTAGTGTGACCATATTCTTTACATTTATGACAAATAGTATTTCTATTATGTCTGTCAATTCCTTTATTATCTAATGACTCAGTGTTATTTAAAACTGTTATTTCCCTTTTTCTATTCATATCTAAGTGTGTATTTAAAATCTCTATCTTTTTAGTTAATTCTGTCAAATTATCATTTTGGGTATCTATCATAGATTTTTCAATTAATTTTAGTCTTTCATCAATTTTCTCTTTTAGACTATAATTATTGTCAATTTTCCCTCCATTGTTGACTACTTTTGCTTTTACTATACTATTACTATTTTCCTTTTCTTCATTATGATTAGTTTTCCTTCCTTTGTTGACTATTTCTCTTTTTAGTTCTATCTCTTCTTCTACTTCTAGTTTCCTACGTAGAATATCTTCATTATTGTTTGTTACTATTCTGTCTTTTTGTCTTTCTATGTCTTGTTTCAAAGAAAACTCTTTTTCTTTCTTTATGTCTCTTTCTATTTCTAGCTTCTTACATGCAATTTGTACTGAACTAGCTTTAACTTTATTGTTTTGCTTTTCCACCACTTCTTTTAGACTATTATTACTATTATTAGTTTCCCAACAATTGTTGACTTTTCCTATCTCATCCTTTATATCTAGTTTCCTATGTATAACTGCCATCTTTTGCTCATTTTGTCTTTCTATTGCTTTTATCATTTCTTTTACCATTCCTTTTTTCAACACTTCTTTATCTTCTATACGTGTTGCAGTTTCCTTACCAACTCTTCTGTCAGTTGCTTTTAATATCTGTGAGTCTATTTCTTTGTCTTTAAATGCTATAGGTATAGCTCTGTCAGTTTCTTTTGAATTATCTGAAAAGCTGTCTTTCCTACTTTCTATTATTTCTTTTACTATCCCTTTTTTTATTATCATTCCTTTATCTTTTTTGTCTTTATCTATTATATCTATGGCACTTCTTTCATTTATGAGATTGTGATTCTCTTCTTCTATACGTGTTATTCTTTCGTCAATTGGGTCAGGTTTTTTATCAATTCTTTTGTCAGTTGCTTTTTGTTTTTGGTAGTCCATTTCTTTGCCTATGTATTTTATAGATGTAGCTGTGTGAGTTGCCGGTGAAATCTTTAAGCCATTGTTATCATTATCTATTAAACCATCTTTCCTGCTATCTATCATATTTATTGATGCGTCAATACTTGTTGAATTACCGTCTTGCCTATTATGAAAATTGCATATCATAGTTTTTATTAAAGGTGATCTATGATGGGGTTCAAATTTGCTTTTATGTTCTAAAGATGAAGTAAAAGTTTTCATTCTTTCATAGAGGTCCAAAAAACTATCATCTTTCCTTTCTATTTTAGTATCCGTATTGGATCTTTCAATAGCTTCTAAAGATTCTAATTTTTTATTAATTACATTTAAAAAGCTATTATCTTGATTATTAGTCTGTCGGTTGATTTTATCTCCTATTAAAGTACTCTAATTATTTGTACTATTATCATAGTTATAATCATCAACATCACTGTCAGAATCAGAATCAGTTTCAAAATCCATATTAAAATCTAACCAATTATTGTCTATATCTGTCATGCTATGACCTTCATCAAAATCTATATCATCATAGTCCATGTTTCAGATTAGTGTGTGCCTAACCTAAGTGTGAACAAGCAAACAGATTATGAGCTGATAAATGTATTTATTCTCTTTCTAAGCAATTAATAATTACTGGCGGAACTATTACTAACCACTGGTATCCTTGCTATCGGGACCACCTCCTCGGGAAACTCCATTGCGGGACCACCCAAACATCGCCTATCCATCGGCTTCAACAAAACGGGCTGACCAACGCGAAACTATGGTTTGCCAACGAGTTTGAGGCTGACCAATGCTATCAAGGAGCAAGTAGTGGCTATATAGTAATATGAGTTCCTAGTAACATCTTAATTGCAAAGAAATAAAACTCATACATCTACCCTCCATGGCTCTGATACCATTAACCATTAACTACCCAGGAGAGAGCACAGCAGTAATATAGAAGCATAAACAATGATAAAATAGATGATAAAGAAGAAAATAGCAAAATAGATATATTCAAAAATAAGTTAAAACAGAGTATGGAATATGAAAACTGAAACTAATAAAGTCTTACTTGAAAATACTTCTGTCTTTGATTACACTTGAAAACAAACTGTCTTTGATACAAGCTTGAAAATAAAACACTGTCTGAAGAGTTACAAGATTACAAAGTAAAACTGTCTTTGAAACTAAAGGGTTACATAGTAATATGAGTTCCTAGTAACGTCTTTTGAGCCTCAGTTTTATAATTATTATGACTATATGGAAGCATGGGACAGATTCCTTTTATTCCAAAACAATATCTACAGACACACTTAGTTCTTCTGATTTGATATGTATAGAAAGAAAGACATGATGATACCAAGATGGTTTATTGACTGGTGGATCTCTTATGGTCCTGAAGCTATGATCCTTCCTCCTGATCTCCTCAAAGCCTATGAAAGTTTCAAAAAAGAACCAAATATACAGCATCTTAAAGATTTCCCACATCTTCTGCAGTTCTTTTACAGGTTTCCAGATCTCCCATGGATCATCCGTTGGGAATACAAGATAGAAAAGCATCCCCAGTATCCTTTTCCTATGCTCACTAGGAAGTTTAAATTAAAATGGTGGAATAAGTTTAATTTTGATCATATTTGTCAAGAATTACAGGAAAAGGCCTCTTCCTCCCAGACAGAAAGTCCTAATTTCCTCTTAGAAAAGAGTCAAGTACAGTGCCAGCTTGCCTCCGTCTCAGACAGAAGACAGCTTAAAAAGCAACTACTTGAAGCTGCATCGCAAATATCAGATGATGAAGATGACACAGTAATGGAATCCTCCTCCCCAAATTACAGGACTCACCCAGAAATGTTCCAAGATTCTCAAGACCCCTATGACATGTGAAAGATAAAACAAAAAGACAGAAAAGTCAAAACAAAAAGCAAGATGACAGAAAAGTTGTGCACCCGACAGAAATACTAGGAGATCCCTATTCATCAACATGCGAACTGACAAATTCCCAGACAAACTACTGATCATGAATAATAGAACTTTTACTGTTCAAGATAAGATTCTACGGGATTTACTTTTACTGTTCAAGATTCTACAGAATTCTTACCGACAGATTAACTTGAGTTCACTTTATTGAACCCAGGTTACTTTTGAAGAATTACCATGGTTTATTTTATCTATAAAAAGGCAGGCTCCGAAGACAGAAGACAGGTCCAGTTTAGAGGTCCAATTTCCATTTTCAATTCTCAGACTAAAGTCCAAGACAGCTTTCTCCTTCTTTCAGAAATATCTTTGTACTATTCCCCTTTTGTAATCTTGTAACCTTTCTCTCAGACAGAACCTTGTAACCCTTTAGTTTCAAAGACAGTTTTACTTTGTAATC
This sequence comes from Quercus gilva, assembly GCA_023621385.1. NCBI lineage: Eukaryota > Viridiplantae > Streptophyta > Magnoliopsida > Fagales > Fagaceae > Quercus > Quercus gilva. The sequence goes on along the minus strand of CM042482.1, from coordinate 42,000,371 downwards.
TTGTAACTCTTCAGACAGTGTTTTATTTTCAAGCTTGTATCAAAGACAGTTTGTTTTCAAGTTTAATCAAAGACAGAAGTATTTTCAAGTAAGACTTTATTAGTTTCAGTTTTCATATTCCATACTCTGTTTTAACTTATTTTTGAATATATCTATTTTGCTATTTTCTTCTTTATCATCTATTTTATCATTGTTTATGCTTCTATATTACTGCTGTGCTCTCTCCTGGGTAGTTAATGGTTAATGGTATCAGAGCCATGGAGGGTAGATGTATGAGTTTTATTTCTTTGCAATTAAGACGTTACTAGGAACTCATATTACTATATAGCCACTACTTGCTCCTTGATAGCATTGGTCAGCCTCAAACTCGTTGGCAAACCATAGTTTCGCGTTGGTCAGCCCGTTTTGTTGAAGCCGATGGATAGGCGATGTTTGGGTGGTCCCGCAATGGAGTTTCCCGAGGAGGTGGTCCCGATAGCAAGGATACCAGTGGTTAGTAATAGTTCCGCCAGTAATTATTAATTGCTTAGAAAGAGAATAAATACATTTATCAGCTCATAATCTGTTTGCTTGTTCACACTTAGGTTAGGCACACACTAATCTGAAACATGGACTATGATGATATAGATTTTGATGAAGGTCATAGCATGACAGATATAGACAATAATTGGTTAGATTTTAATATGGATTTTGAAACTGATTCTGATTCTGACAGTGATGTTGATGATTATAACTATGATAATAGTACAAATAATTAGAGTACTTTAATAGGAGATAAAATCAACCGACAGACTAATAATCAAGATAATAGCTTTTTAAATGTAATTAATAAAAAATTAGAATCTTTAGAAGCTATTGAAAGATCCAATACGGATACTAAAATAGAAAGGAAAGATGATAGTTTTTTGGACCTCTATGAAAGAATGAAAACTTTTACTTCATCTTTAGAACATAAAAGCAAATTTGAACCCCATCATAGATCACCTTTAATAAAAACTATGATATGCAATTTTCATAATAGGCAAGACGGTAATTCAACAAGTATTGACGCATCAATAAATATGATAGATAGCAGGAAAGATGGTTTAATAGATAATGATAACAATGGCTTAAAGATTTCACCGGCAACTCACACAGCTACATCTATAAAATACATAGGCAAAGAAATGGACTACCAAAAACAAAAAGCAACTGACAAAAGAATTGATAAAAAACCTGACCCAATTGACGAAAGAATAACACGTATAGAAGAAGAGAATCACAATCTCATAAATGAAAGAAGTGCCATAGATATAATAGATAAAGACAAAAAAGATAAAGGAATGATAATAAAAAAAGGGATAGTAAAAGAAATAATAGAAAGTAGGAAAGACAGCTTTTCAGATAATTCAAAAGAAACTGACAGAGCTATACCTATAGCATTTAAAGACAAAGAAATAGACTCACAGATATTAAAAGCAACTGACAGAAGAGTTGGTAAGGAAACTGCAACACGTATAGAAGATAAAGAAGTGTTGAAAAAAGGAATGGTAAAAGAAATGATAAAAGCAATAGAAAGACAAAATGAGCAAAAGATGGCAGTTATACATAGGAAACTAGATATAAAGGATGAGATAGGAAAAGTCAACAATTGTTGGGAAACTAATAATAGTAATAATAGTCTAAAAGAAGTGGTGGAAAAGCAAAACAATAAAGTTAAAGCTAGTTCAGTACAAATTGCATGTAAGAAGCTAGAAATAGAAAGAGACATAAAGAAAGAAAAAGAGTTTTCTTTGAAACAAGACATAGAAAGACAAAAAGACAGAATAGTAACAAACAATAATGAAGATATTCTACGTAGGAAACTAGAAGTAGAAGAAGAGATAGAACTAAAAAGAGAAATAGTCAACAAAGGAAGGAAAACTAATCATAATGAAGAAAAGGAAAATAGTAATAGTATAGTAAAAGCAAAAGTAGTCAACAATGGAGGGAAAATTGACAATAATTATAGTCTAAAAGAGAAAATTGATGAAAGACTAAAATTAATTGAAAAATCTATGATAGATACCCAAAATGATAATTTGACAGAATTAACTAAAAAGATAGAGATTTTAAATACACACTTAGATATGAATAGAAAAAAGGGAAATAACAGTTTTAAATAACACTGAGTCATTAGATAATAAAGGAATTGACAGACATAATAGAAATACTATTTGTCATAAATGTAAAGAATATGGTCACACTAAGAAACAATGTGATAGACATAATAAAATAGCTAAACAAATTGGTAAATTAGAATTTAAGAAAGACACACTAAATGAATTAATGGAGATATTTAATGTTAGTAAAAAAGAAGTAGACCAAGTTAGGGAAAAGGAACTAAAATCAACCAACCCACTCAAAATTAATAAAAGGAAAAGAAAACAAAAAGACATAATAGTAAAATTAATAGATAATTTACCCAATCACCAGAAAGACAAAAAAGACCATTTATTAAAATTGAAAGATTCTATAGACATACCTACTGTTTGTATTAGGTGTAGGAAATATGGACATCATGTTACAGAATGCAGGAAAAAAGAAAAAGTTAACAAAGGAAAAGATAAGAAAGAAAAGACAAAAATAGTAAAACAAGAAATTAAAGAAGATAATTCCTCAGATATAGCTGAACAACAGAATATTGAAATAATAAATCCAGGAAAATTCTCTAAACCCATGACAGACCCTCAAGATAAAAAGATTATAGGTATTAAAAATGACAGTAATAGACAGAATCCTTTGAGCTTAATTAATAGAGTAATCTTTAAAAACTGGCACACAGAAATCACTTCAGTTATTAATAAGAAATTTTCTTTGACAGAAATTGCCTTATCCAATTTTCAAGAAATTATTTTTGGTTTAATAAAAAGTCTTCATTCCGATATTACTTTAAAAGTTAACCCTACTATAAGTTTACTTTACCCCTTTGTAATGACAGATGAAGAGATTAAAATTAATATATTAGTCTTTAGACTTACCTCACCTCTAATTTGGAAACAAATTCGATTGCCAGAGACAGTAACTATCTTAAAAGATGTCAATAAAGAAATAGTAACTATCTTAAAAGATGTCAATAAAGAAAGCACTTGTAGGGGACACTTGATAGAAAAAGACCACTTGGCAGATATTGACAGGGAAAAGTCTAAACAAGATATGAAGACAGAAGTTTCTTATTTTACCTTTTTGTATCAGTATATAGTCCCAACACTTCACGAGAAAGAATTCAGAAGAAAGCATGTAAAAGATAAGATCATGCTTACAAGCTCTTTTAGTAAATATGATGACTGGACTAAAAGAATTGATAGTTTGACAGGAGCACCAAGCAAAATTATAATAAATAACATTCTTACACCTTTTATAGTATTCTCAGATACTTATATGGTAGATGCTTTAATAAAAGAAGCCTTGACAGATATTATTTTATTAATCATTAAAGAAAATATTAATTGTGATAATTTCTTGACCAAAGACAGATTTAATACCTTAATAGAAAGAGTTAATCATGTGCTTTTAACAGACTTCCCACAGACTATTACAGTAATTGATAAAAGACTCTATGGAGAGGCTCTATTCCACGTATTCTCCCAAAATGAGGAATATAATAATATATACAAAATAGATAGAATCATGACAGATTTTTTAAAGTTCTTGAATCTTAACCCCTCTAATATTGAAAGACTTCATTATGACTACTCTTATACCACTACTCAGCTAGAGCACGAAGTACAGCTTGTTCTATATGCTTTAAAATTTAAACACAATTTTCTTATAAAACATTTCAAAGAGATTTTACAGAAAGGCATTGGCAAAAGAAATTTAAAAATAAATTTGAAAGAAGTTTTGCATGAAACTATATATAATATCTCAAGACATAATTTTCTCAACACCCAATTGCAGACTACAATGAGTAAAAGAACCTCTCAGGCAGACATAAAAGGAAAGGGCAAAGCACCAGCGGTGCCACCCAGAATCCGAAAGCCTTCGGTAAAAATTTCGAATGCGCATGAAGGCGTCTCGATCGAGACAATATCCCTTCAAGATACGTTGCTAGCAAAGGCAATGTATTCATGTGGTGAAAACAGAGTAATTCTGCAAAAAGTGCTCCAGACTGATCTCATGTATCAGGACGGAGAATTTACAGACCTTCCTCTCCATATTAAAATACTTCTTGACAATTTACAGGCAGCCTTTATCCTCAAACAGAAATCCTTATTCCAAAAGACCCTTCAGGCTTTGGAATTACATCTTGTTAGCACCGGGGCATTTATTGAAGCACTCGGTTGTCAACTCCCTAGCAAGGAGGATGGAGATTCAAGCTCCACAAAGACAGAATTACAGTCTCTAAAAAGCTATCTTATGGGAACAAGCTTTTCCAAGCTCCACCCTAAGATTCAGCAAAAAACGAGACTTGCTATCAGAACCTTACCCCCTAAAATTCAACAGAATATATTAACTCATACAACTATAACAAGTTCTTATGATAGATGGATGTATCTTTTTAAATTATTAGTCTCTACAGCATTTATCAGAACAGAAGACATGACAGGTGAAACGTGGTTATCCCATAAAGCTAAATGGTATGAGAGTTTTGGAAATTCAGACAGAGTCTACGACAGAACAGGAGGCAGATATAATCCCTACCCGGGATTACTCATCAACACAGAGACAGGAGATCCAGTTATCAGTGATCCTTTATGGTTATCTGAAATGCTAGAAGCAGGGTTTATTAGCAAATTAATCATAACTTCTGCAAGTCAGATTAGTTTATTCCCTAAAGTCATTCAAGAAGCAGCTGCACAGATTGGAGGGCTTAATTATATGAAGATAGAAATCTGGAGTACTCTTCCAATTTGGGATACACGCTATTATATGGAAGCCCAGCCAGCACATATTCTGGTCCTTATCTATGATTGGGGTTTTATCCCCGAATATAACTGGTATACAGGAGATACTTATTTATCACTTGATGATCCAGGTGCTTTGGCTCAAGAATGGTCTAATTTCATGTGTAACAAGATTTATGAAGTGCAGAATGATTTAGACAGAAACTTCCATTTATATGGCTACACTGACAGAATAGCAGTTTATGGTCCAAGACCTTCAGCAAGGAGGCTTATTGGGAAAAGAAGGATTATTAAGGATCCGAGACTAATGACAGCTAAGGATCATGATCCTGTTTTTACTCTTATCTCATATTGCGCTCTATGTAATGATTATGGAGTGCTCCATGAGCATCAACAGTATGAGGACAACCCCGATCCGCTAGATTATGAGAACTATGCGGATACGGATTGAAAGACAGAATTGATGCTTCCCCGAACAAACAATGATGACAGATCACTATTCACCAAAGACAGAGCACTGATGACAGATCACTATTCACCAGCACACGTAAATAGTTTCAAGAAAGAGTCAAGATAGTTCAGAATGAGATTTCTTAGGTCACTATTCAATAGCATGGGTTTACTGACAGATTGAAAGACAGACTACTGTTCATGAATAGTAAAACTTTTACTATTCAAGATCTACTTTTACTGTTCAAGATTCTACCGACAGATTAACTTGAGTTTACTTTATTCAACCCAGGTTACTTTTGAAGATTTACCATGGTTTATTTTATCTATAAAAAGGCAGGCTCCGAAGACAGAAGGCAGGTCCAGTTTAGAGGTCCAATTTCTATTTTCAATTCTCAGACTAAAGTCCAAGACAGCTTTCTCCTTCTTTCAGAAATATCTTTGTACTATTCCCCTTTTGTAATCTTGTAACCTTTCTCTCAGACAGAACCTTGTAACCCTTTAGTTTCAAAGACAGTTTTACTTTGTAATCTTGTAACTCTTCAGACAGTGTTTTATTTTCAAGCTTGTATCAAAGACAGTTTGTTTTCAAGTTTAATCAAAGACAGAAGTATTTTCAAGTAAGATTTTATTAGTTTCAGTTTTCATATTCCATACTCTGTTTTAACTTATTTTTGAATATATCTATTTTGCTATTTTCTTCTTTATCATCTATTTTATCATTGTTTATGCTTCTATATTACTGCTGTGCTCTCTCCTGAGTAGTTAATCTGTCCCATGCTTCCATATAGTCATAATAATTATAAAACTGAGGCTCAAAAGATTGAGAAAATCTCCTGGGAATCCAAGGCTCTGCCCTCCACTGGGAAGGGGTGAGGATCTGTTTTATGACTACTTTAGAATAACCAACTCTGCTTGGGTCTTGGGAGCAAGGCATATGTGTAACTAGGATTGAGTCTGTGTCAACTAAAATAAACTCATAAAATGCCTGGGTCTTTAATGTTTCTGTCTTAGGGTGTTCCCATCCTGGGGGTAACAGCTGTCTGACTAGTGAGTGGGGATCAGTAATGTGCTGGTATTCTCTTTCAATCCATAGAATAAAATTCCAAGAGTTTTTCGGGAGTTCAACACTGTGATCATCTTTTGGAGGGTGGGCTTGAGTTTGAGAGGTAGAGGGTCTGTCCTTTGATGGGTTAGAGGGAGAGGGAGAGGTTAACGGGGGAAAGGAAGCGGTAACAATATTGAATGGTGTTTTTAAAGGAGGAGGAGTTGAAGATGTGGCATAAGACTGTTTAGTTGTTGGAGTAGAGCTTGGGGAAAGTGGTTGGAAGGGATTTGGGCTACAGGGTATTGGGGTTCTTTGCTGGGGTCTGTTTGAAGAGAAACTAGGTGAGGTGAACGAAGGACAAGGGAGAAATCTGCTAGGGGGAGGAGGGATAGGTGGAGCAGCATAAGACTGTCTGGTTCTGGGTTTTGTAGAGTTATTCTTTTCGGCAGGGGAGCTCATCTTCCCTGTAGAAATTCGCGGGTTAAGAAATCAGGAATAGAGTTAGATTCTCCTTTAATATATTCAATATCAAAGTCGAAAACACTTAAAATAGCCTGCCATCTAGCAAAACTTTGTTTGGAAACAAGATTTTGAACATCTTTTTGCAAAACCTCTTTAGCACTTTTACAATCAACGCGGATTAAAAACTTTTGATTAAAAAGATCATTCTGAAATTTTGAAACACACAATATAATAGATAAAATTTCTTTTTTAATAGTGCTGTAATTCTGCTGAGTAGTCGACCAGGAACCAGAATGGAATCTAACAATTTGTTCTTTAGCATCCTCTTTTGCTATCTGTTTTAGAATTCCACCATAGCCTATTTCAGAAGCATCTGTCTCAACAATTTTAAAAGAATGGGGTGATGGAATAACAATGCAAGGGAGTTGTTTAACGTATTTTTTAATCTGTTGAACTATCATAGTATGTTTATCTGTCCATGCAGGGGGATTCTTTTCCAACCTTTTATATAAGGGTTTGCATATTTTTCTTAGCCCTTGAAAATAATCTGACACATAATTTAGACTGCCAAGAAATCTTTGTAACTGATTTTTATCTTTTATTTCATCTGGAAATTTATCTGCAAATTGAATGGCTCTGTCAATAGGACTTAAGGTTCCTTTATAAATATTATGTCCTAAAAATCGGATTTTATCTTGGAATAAATTTATTTTTGAAGCCGAGACAACTAATCCATTGTGTTTGATTACCTTGACAAATATATCTAAATGTTTCCAATGGTCATCAATTGATTTTGAGAAAATTAAAACATCATCTATATATACAATTGAAAATTCTGTAAAAGGTGTAAATATATCATTCATTATATTTTGAAACTCACTGGGTGCATTTTTTAATCCAAAGGGCATAACATTCCATTCATAATGGCCAAAAGGAACTGTAAAAGCAGTTTTATATCTGTCTTTCTCATCAATTTGTATTTGCCAAAATCCACTTTTCATATCAAATTTAGAAAATATGGTTGCTCCATGAAGTCTGTCAAGTAGATCTTTCTTATTGGGAATGGGATATCTTATCCATTGTAAGGCTGTATTTAGAGGTTTATAATTTATGACTAATCTTGGAACTCCTCGCTCCAATTCTGCCTGTTTATTGACATAAAAAGCAGCACAGCTCCAAGGAGACTTGCTTTTCCTAATTAATCCTTTATTTAAAAGGTCATCAATTTCTTTCTTACAGTGTTCTAATAATTCATTATTCATTTGTATCGGTCTAGCTTTAGTAGGTATCTGTCTTTCATTAAAGTCTTTTTCATAAGGTAGTTGTACTATGTGACGATGCCTGTGCCAAAAGGCAGTGGGAAGAGTAGAACAATTATCTGTCTCAATTTGTTGTCTGAAGGATTTTATTTTTTGATGCAACATGGGGTCTGTTAATTGGTCAGCAATTCTTTCATATAAGATTTCTAATTTTAAAGATTCTAAATGTCTATTCTTTCTGTCAATTCTCTTTCTATCAATTTCCTTTATTATGGAAACATTATCAAGTGAATAAATTTCTTTCGGGATAGGTGGTAGAATGAATTTAAAAAGTATGTCTTTTCCTAATACATTGGTTGTGATTCCTTCTTCTGTAGTTAAAAAAGGATAAAGTAGGGCCATAAAGGGGTTTCCTAAAATAATTTTAGAAGAAAGGTCTTTAATTAATACAAAAACTGTCTCAAAGCATATCCCGTCATTACATATGTGGACATTAGGTATTTTATAATTAATTATCAGCTTTTCTCCATTAGCTTGAGTTAATCTTTCTAATGATTTTTCACAATATTTTAAAGGTATTAATCCTTCTTGTATACAATTCATGTCAGCACCAGAGTCTATTAAAGCAATTTCAGTTAGAGAAAATTCTTTATTAATTACTAGGGTAATTTCTGTATGCCATTTTTGAAAAATTACTCTGTCAATTAAATTCAAGAAATTCTGTTCTTTTTGTAATGAAGGGGGTTCTATTATGGGTTTAGGAAATTCTTTTAGATTTATTATCTCTGCAATATTTTGTTCATTTATATCTGTAGCATTTTCTTTTTTAATATCTTTAATTTCTTGTTTTAGTATTTTTGCTTCTGTCATTAAATCCTGTAAGGTTACTGGATGATCCAGCCTATCTTGTTTCTTTTTTGGCTTTTCTTTCTTGTCCTTTCTACATTCCATAACATGATGTTCATATTTTCTACACTTAATACAAGCAGTAGGTATGTCTATAGAGTCTTTTAATTTTAATAAATAGTCTTTTTTGTCTTTCTGGTGATTGGGTAAATTATTTACTAATTTTACTATTATGTCTTTTTGTCTTCTTTTTCTTTTGTTAATTTTAAGTGGGTTGGTTGATTTTAGTTCTTTTTTCTTAACTTGATCCATCTCTTTTTGACTGACATTAAATATCTCCATTAATTCATTTAGTGTATCTTTTTGAAATTCTAAGTTACCAATTTGTTTAGTTATTTTATTGTGTCTATCACATTGTTTTTTAGTGTGACCATATTTTTTACATTTATGACAAATAGTGTTTTTATTATGTCTGTCAGTTTGCTCTGTCGACTCAGTAATATTCAAAACTGTTATTTCTCTTTTTCTGTCCGTATCTAAGGGTGTGCTTAAAATCTCTATCTTTTTAGTCAATTTTGTCAAACTATCATTTTGGGTATCTATTATTGATTTTAGTCTTTCATCAATTTTTTCTTTTAGACTATTATCAATTTTCCTTCCTTTGTTGACTATTTCTTTTCTTGATTTTAGTTCATCTTTTTCTTTCTCTTCTTCTAGCTTTCTACGTAGACTATCTTCATTATTTGTTACTATTTTGTCTTTTTGTCTTTCTATGTCTTGTTTCTTCATGTCTCTTTCTATTTCTAGCTTCTTACATGCAATTTGCACTAAACTAACTTTTATTTCAGGTCGAGATAATTTTGCAGATATTTTCACAAAGTCCCTTTCTACTCCTCTGTTTCATATTATTCGTTTCAAACTTCTGGTTGATTCCTCTCTCATCAGTTTGAGGGGGGGATGTTGAGCACAGTCCTGCGTATGTGAAGAAGAAGCCCAAGCCCACTAGAAGCCCAAACATGAAGAAGAAGAATAGTAAGCGCGCCGTTCATTTACTGAGGCTCGTTTTTGTTTTAAGTAAAACGGTGCGTTTGGTTCTATTAAAAGGGACGTTGGATTAGGCGCAAGATTTAGCTGGAGGTTTAGCTTAACAGTTTTAACAAACTTTCCCATTTTTAGGAGGTAGATCCTCATAATGTGGGAGGTTTAACTTAATTAATCTGGTGTATATAAAGTGCTCTGTGAGCCTTACTGATCTTTTATGTAATTCAGTATTATCAATACATGTTCTAGATACATCTTTTCTCTCTCTTTGACTTTCTCTCCCTTTCTCACGCTTTCTCTCAGTTTCTTAGATATTTTCTTTTCTGTGTGTAGCCGTGATTGTTGACTTGTATTCACTGTTACTCAGTCTGTGATACTGAGTTTTTCATCAGTGGAACGAGGGTAGCAATTTTAGAGTGGAGATTCTCACCACAAGTGACTATAGTATCCACACGTTGGTTAAGGTACTGAATCAATCCCATCCATTTCTGCCCACTGCCATTTATGCTTCACCTAATTTTAATAAACGGAAAATTCTGTGGAATTATTTAAAAAAATCTTGCTTCATCGGTAAATCACCATTCGGTGGCTTCAATAAATCCGTTTTTTGACCATTCGGTGCCACCTCAGATGGATTACTCTCTTGCGTTGTCACCGAATTGCTTTGGCCATATATCCATCTCCATGTCATTTGGAAATATCTAGCTAGACCCACACAACCTTTGTGAGGATAATGTTTTTGGTGCATTTGTTTCCAAGATGTCCCATCGTTTCCTCATGGCTCATTAGTCAAATCTAATACAAAAATATAATAGAGTTAAAAAAAAAAAAAAAAAAAAAAAAAAAAAAAACTAACTAACTTAGATTCCAAACCATTTTTGTGCTTGCATTTAAAACCAACCAAATGGCTGTGTTTTTTTCCTCTTTTTCTGTAGTTGAAAAGAAAAAACAAGAACAAAAAACAATATGTAGCAAATTTGGGTGAGAGGAATAAAACATGGATTATGGCCATTAGAAAGGAAATTGGGTGAGATGTGAACCAAAAATTGAACTTCACATTTATAAACAGCTATAAATTGGGAAATTCTGAAAATAATGGTACTTGTTGGTGGACCTGAAATGGATGTCTATATCGATTAAGTTAATTAGAAAACAGATGGTGTGGGTTCTATCCAAAAATTGAAAAAGACAAGGGCATGGGCCATGGTGGAACTCCCAAACAAATTTTCTTAAAACGTTATAGAAAGAACTTAGGTCTATTGGACACTATGTCATGTCTTTGTCCACATTCTTTCTTTTTGTAAGTTTTTAATCTTTAATGTGATCTGTCTTAAATTCTTAATTAGGATGAATTTGCGTTTCGCTGATGATATTGTGTCCATAAGCTTCTTTTTTTTGATAGGTGTCCATAAGCTTAGCATAACTGCTTAAGTACCCTTAAGTTTTGTTTTATTTTTCTAAGCGTGTCATGCACCACTAAATGTTCAAGACTAAACGAGTATTGAACAAGAATTAGCAACAGATAATTACCTACCTCTTTTGACCTTAAAAATTAGATTCAAAACATTCACAACAAAATAAAAGGATAAAGAAAGCTTTTTTTTTCTTGTAAGGGTAGAAAAGGGAGTTCATTATATTTTATATATTAACACAAACTCGAGTACAACAAATAACAACACATCATTAACGAGGACGGCCTGATATAGAAAATCAGATCTTCCACTTGGGTTGCTCTTCATCTTCATTGACTGTTCCCCGATAAGATGTAGGAATTCTTTATTCCTACGGAAAGAGGTCTCTCTTCTCACATCAGTGTAGGCCCGATACGATATTGGGCTCAGTCCCTTCAATAAAAGCCCAAAATTCCACCGCTACACTTGCAATGATTCCCACCGATTTGAAGAACCTACCCAACTATGCACTGTCCCCCACACACACACACACATACATATTTGATTCTAACCTAAACTTAAAATGCTATGTCTACAATATTTTTATAATAAATTTTAGGTAACAAGTTGTTACTGATTTTAACATGCCATCTAAAATTATTGTGAAAATATTACAACGCAACATTTCTTTTTACAAAGATACTGACTCCCCCTCCAAAAAGAAAAAGAAAAAGAAGCACCTTATTATTTCCCCGGAGAGGTGGTAGTGGGTGAACAGGGTTTGAAAATGTCAGCCAGAATGGTGTTCTTGATCTGGCTTCGTGACTTCGGAAGGTTTGCCAAGGAAGGGGGCGGCCTTGGCTGATTTGGCTTGCTTTGTTCACTCATTTTCACCCTTTTTTTTTCTTCCCTACTTTTCAAGTGTAGTGGCCTTTGAGTGAGTGAGGGAGTGAGTTAAGAATGATTATTTATAAAGGTTCAAAAGGTGATTGAATAATTGGATTTTTTGTACAAATGGCTATAATTCATTGGATTGATGAAGTCACAAAATGTAAGCATGAGTACGTAAGGGGTGACGTCATGCTTGTTACAGAAGTAAGTAGAAGCTTTTATACATTATACAAAATTATTTAATTCCCTATTGGATGTGAATTTTCTTCTCATCAAAGATATTTAATAATATCTTTAAAGTTATCCATTCATGCATGTTTGAAAATGGAGGTTTGAAGAAGAGCGGCAGTTGTGGAAGTTTTGCATCATATTTACTTGACAACAAAAAAATATTGTTAAATAATTTTGGACGTGAGAAATGATTACACAAGTTATTATAAAAGTGTTGTTAATTTATTTCATAAATATTTATTTTTAGAATAATGATTATCACAATATCTTTATGAACTGTCATTGCGTCATACATATATATATATATATATATTAAAACTGTGTTTTTAAAATATGATTCCAAAAAAAAAGTGCACAAAATATATAATAAAATTTTCCTTTATTTTATGTTTGATTTTGTTTTGGGGAAACCATAGAGAAAGTTTATTTCAATGAAAAACATTTTTTACAAAGAAAAAGAAAAATAGAGGGTAATCTTCTAACTATACAACTGGATCTTCAATCTTTTTTAGCAAGCAGCACATCTCTTCACGCCATCTTTGTTGTTAATTCAGAACTAGCACTATTCCTTTCAAATACTCCAAGGCCCACATGATTGCTTTGCTTGAAGGACTTTGTTGCAAAGATAATTCAACTAATTACTAAATATCCATTGAATGATACCGTATTGTACTTTTTTTTTCTTCTTCTTTTTTATTTATTATTTGATAGTTGGGTGGGAGGATTTGAATTTTGGAATTAGATATCTCTGTTAAAAATTTCAGAAATGTCAACTAGTTAAACTATAAAACTCTTAACATTATGTATTGGATGTCTTTAAAAAAAAAAAAAATCAAAAGTATTTTTAACCTTCACAATTTCCACAAAAGGCTAAGTAAAATTTTAAAAGAATTTTAAGATAGAAACTTCAAAACCACAACTTTTCAAGATTGACCTAAAAGCTCTTTTCAAAATTTGCCAAATGAGTTGCAATTTTGACCAAAGCTCTTTTGTACCTTGAAAGGTCTTTAAGAATTCGAAAAGTCTAGAAACATATATTGAAATTTTCACATATTTTTCTTTTGCTTTTATGTTGTGGTAGATCCAAGTAAAGTGAATTGTAATCCAATTGGTTGTCACCTTCTAATTTGCGTGAGTGGTTCATTGTCAATGACTTACAACCTGTTGAACCAAAAGCCACTTGAATGAATCAGTTTAAGAGAAAGCTAGTCTAGTATAAGGAGCTTGGCTTATGAAGAAAATTGGAGGAAAGCGAGGTGAAAGTTTTCCTTTTTCTTGAAGGTAATTGGGGATATTCAAAGAAGAGTTCAAAAACACGTGTTGAACTTGACTTGCGATTGCCTTTTTGGTATTTTTTGTAATTTATTCAATGATATTTGAAATATTTTCATTGGTATCCGAATAATAACAATAGAATTCACGTGGTATACTTTTGGATTGGCTATCTTGAACGTACTTATATGGATTTAGTGGTATGGCGTGGAGAAATCTGATTGACTGAAAATTTCATTCTCTGCCATGGGAAATATCATTTTTTATTTTGCTGCTCTTCACTGTAATTTGTAGTATCTTTTATTTTTATTTTTATAATGATGACTATATTTTCAGATATTTTAGAACTGATACATTACTCTTTCAACTTTTGTTTTTCTTTTACAGGAAACCAATTTTACCAAAAATAAAGATTATTTTGAGGTGTTTATTAAAGTAGACATGAAACATCTAAATCCCAATAAAATATACAGAGAAGATAAACACGTGACTAAAGCTTGGTCTAACCTATCCCCTCTAAGTAAAAGCACAAAAGTGGGACAATAGGTCCAAACTTCCTTGGTGATAAAGAAAGGGATCTATGCTTTTAAAAGCATTGCTTTACCGTGGCGACACCACATTTGGTCAGGCGTTCCCAAGAACACCCTAACCTTAAAAAAAAAAAAAAAAAAAAAAAAAAAAAAATTTATATATAATAATTAAAAAAATTTTATTTGTTTATCTTTAAAAAAAAATTAGAAACATCTTCAACCAAAAACAGATTTCGGGCCGAAACAAAAACTCTTGATTTTCCATACAAAATAATGAAAATATAAACCTATAATCGAAACAAAGTAGATATAGATCAGTAATGGAGGTGAGGAGACATTGTGCTGAGTAGAGGCAGCTTGAGAGAGGAGCATGGAGGTGCTATTAGGTATGAACGATGCTTGTTGAAAGAAGAATGGTGGCAGTGTAAAACGATACTTGAGAAGAACATTGAGAGAGAAGAAAAGCTGTAACTAAGAAATAAGGACGAAGAAAGAATAGAAGAAAGAAAAGAGGAAGTGATCTGAAGAAAAATCTAGAAGAGAAGGATAGAGATAAGATGGAAAGCACTTGTGAAATGAGAGAAAAAAGGTTAAAGCAAAAATGACACATAAGTTAAAATAAGAAAAAAAAAAAAAAAAAAAAAAACCTTGGAGGTTTCCGGAACTATAGGTCCATTGTTTTCTTTGGGCTGTTTTGTGCTTGTAACGCTCTTGGGCCGGGTTTCTTTTTGTTTTTTCTTCTGATTAGTATACTTCTACCATTTCAGTCAAAAAAAAAAAAAAAAAAAAAAAAGAAAAAGAAAAAAAAAGACTTGATGAAGAAAACAAAGGGAGAGAGAAAAAAAGTTATTAAAGATTAAATTAAATTAAAGGATGGGCCTTGGTTTATGGTTTGGGTTATGACATGGGTATAATTTAAGGCTTGGGTTTATCACTTGATTGACCAACTCAACTTTTAATTATGTTATAGATATTAATTATACACATAACAAATTATAGAAGACAATTGATAAACAAATTAAACAACTAAATTATGTTAGGCTAAACAATAATGAAACAATACATTATAAAAGACAAACAAATTAAATTATGTTAGGCTAATGTTTCAAAAAAAAATTTTATATTAGGCTAAACAATAATTAATAATTTTATAATTAATGAAACAACAATATAACAAATTATAGTTTATAAAAGACAAAACAAATTAATAAAACAACTAAACAACAATAATTAATAATTTTATTAATATTTCAAATGAACTTATAGTTTAGTGTTTATTCTTTTGCTAGAATTATAGATAAATATTTGATAAGAAAATCATGTATAAGGCAATTGTAAACTTTATGTATTTGCGTGTTTTTTCATTGTTGTTGTCAATATACAAAATTTTCTTTTTATTAAATTGTATAATTTATGCTTATTGAGGAACACCCTGAAAAAAATTTCTGAAGTCGTCACTGTTGCTTTATGATGAGTTTCTATTTTTCAAAACCATTTGATGAGTGTTTAATCATGCGGATAGATAATCAAGTTTCCATCAATTTTTCAGTCGTGACAATAAGTGCATGATTTTTTTTTTTTTTGGTTTTTAGACTTTTCGTTTAGTGTCAGACAATATATTATTTAATTATTATTTGATAGAAGTGTCGACAATTTATCGTTTAATCACTTTGTAAATGAATTGACCTTGAAGGTTGTCCTACGAATGGCAACCAGGGTCATCAACTAATTAAAAAAAAAAAAAAATGTCATTGCCAGATTATTTGGAGTTAGCCATCAAACTAAAGCTTATGGAGTGAGCTTTTATCATTTTCTCCATCTTATAAAGCCTTGCTAATTTGCTAAAGGAATGGTTATTTATTTTTCATTAAAAGCTAGCATTGATTTTTTATTCAGAATTAATAAAGAAAGACAAATAAATCCAAGAGATGACACAATGAAATGAAAGTTATTAGCTCCAATTTGCACCCCCACCCTTTACTCGCTCAAGAAAAAGAAGAATAAAGACAAGACAGAAAACCCTATTAAAATAAAAAAGTAAGATAGGAATAGGACAGCATTTAGTGGTTTTCAAAGAGATTTGGGGAGGATCTCTCTCATTAGAGAATCGAAATGTCCAGGTTCAAAGTATATATATTATCTGGCAGTGGGAAGGGAATATAGGGGATGCATTTGGTGAGAGAGAGAGAGAGAGAGAGAGAGTGTAAAAAATCAAAAGCTTTTTTTAGATGCATAAAAGCTAGTGGATTGACGCTCTTCGTTAAAATGCAAACAAAAACTATACATGATTAGCATATTCTGGAATATCCAAAACTACCTTTATTACTAACTGTGTTGTATTGCTCCAAATCAAAATGTGATTCTTAATGTAGTTGATTGTAGTCAGACTAGTTGACGAGGTCACAAATTATACATCATCAATATATAGTGTCTCTTGGTTGTTTGTTTTGACATAAAATATTCTTAAAAAGAAAAAAACAAAACGATTTATCTGGATTTATGATAGTGTTCCTGAAAATATTTTTTGGTATTTAACTTGTACAAGAAAAATGAAAAATTACAATTTTTTTTAAAAAACAATGCTATAATCACAAAATATTTTACAAATTATTTTACAGACTGCTTATATAGACTATTGACATATCAGTTATTAAAATACTAAAAAAAATAACATCAGATTTCAAAAAAACACAAATGAAATTTTCATTTCAAAGTCTAAAAATCAAATATGAAAATCCAATATTAATTCACTACTTTAAAATATATTTTATTTAGATATTAAATTCTAACATTTATTCAATACTTTAAAATATTAATACAAAACAACCTATCCATAAGTACAAGTCTTTTTGGGGAAGTCTTTGATTTTAGCTTATCAAAACCGATCACTTAGGGGCTGATTGGTAGGAGGATTTTTGTTTTTGCTTTTAAAACAATATAAAAACAATTTTCAAAAAATTGAACTTGAAACTAGTTTTCAAATAATAATTTTTATATTGGCCTGTTTGGCTTCCACTTTGAAGAACAAATTTCAAAATACTAAAAAAAAAAAATAATTGTTTGGAAGACCATTTCTAATTTTGAGATTTAAAAAATATATATTTATAAAAAGTAACGTGTAAAATCTATAAATTACATTTTTTTTTTTTGGGTGGATAATGATAAGAAAATAGAGCTCTCATGTTTTTTTTAATGATAAGTTTTAAATTTGAAGTATGAGAATTCTTTTTGTGATAAAGATAAACTCCTTAATTTAAGAGATAAAAGAGTTTGGACAAATATGTGGATCCACTATTTTCAATTTATTTATAAAAATATCATTAAAAACATTTTTTATATCCTGAAAACACCTTCTTAACCGTTTTCAAAATCCTATTCTAAATTAGGAAAATAGAATATTGTTTTTTGAAAATTGTATTTAGAAAATATTAGCCTAACAAAAAATTCAAATGTGGGGGCCACCATTTTATGGATTGCAAAATAAAAAAAACTATATTCAATACTCTTACCAAACAGGCCTTATTTTCAAAGAATTTAAATGGTAGGGATAATTATAAACTAGTCAAATCATAGGTATAATTTTAAATTAGTCATTTGTGGTTTGGATGGATTTCATGTTTGCCTGTCCACCGTTTCAATAGTGTCACTTTACCCTTCACTCTAATCCACCTCTGTGTTACCGTTAAAAAACACAAGAAAAAAAAAAGAGAGATTTGAGAATCAAAATCCCCCATCTTCTTTTTCTTGAGACTTTAGAAAGACATATTTGACAATCCGTAAACACGAAAGAAACATTTATTTTTAACCATATGTAATCTAAATTCTAAATATTGAAAACAACAAATTATTCTAAATATTGAAAACAACAAAGTAAATGACCAGAAATCTTGTGAGCACTATAGATAGGAAAATGTATGGGACAATGAAGGGAAAGCATTACCTAAGAAACAGGAACATTATAATTTCGAAAAAACATGCTTCAAGTTTTTGGGTTTCTTACTAACGCTATAGCTATGTTATTGTTTGAGATAGGCAAAAAAGATACAACTTAGCTCGAGCGCATTGAAATTGACACAAAAAGGAGAATGCAGAGAGAGCAAGACCTAAGAACCATGAACATTGTAAGTTAGAAAGAAACATGCTTTGAGTTTTTGGGTTTCTTGACGCTATTGCTATTGTGAAGTTATGATTTACAACTATATTTTATGTTGGTTTTATTTTATGACAAAAAGTATTGTAATTGCATTAATTTATTTCTTTGTATTTTGTGAGATTTTATTGTATTGAGTTTAGTATTAAGTTGGTGAAGAATCAAGCATGTAATGAAGATTAGTGCAGTTTCACGATTAGCTCGCAAGAAGTTCGCTAGTAAAGGTTCTCGTGAAAAGACCACATGAGAAGCACGTGTTGGAAGCTAAAGAGTCAAGTGCCAGACTACATTTCGCAAGTACTTCATGAGACAGGCCATCTCGTGAGGTACCCAAGAAACTCTCTGCCTGGAGGATTTTAAGTGTGACTTTCTTATCCTTCACTCATATTATATTTACCCTCATTACCCATAAAAGTAAAAGAGGCTATTCAATAAGAAAACCCTAGATAGGTATCTACAACACAACATACCTACCTTTTAGAGAGAGAGTTACTTATCCTTTAGTGAGAAATCATTGTAATCTCTTCTCCTTCCCTCTCCCATTGTCATACCTTGAGAGGAGATTTGCACCTAAATACAACCCACATCTATTCAGAGTGTAGAGAGTGTTTTGGAGCTTGGGAAGCTTTGAGGATTTGCCAAAAGAAGCCGGTGAGGCTTGGCAGATGCAATCGGGTGGTTTTGTGGGATCCGGTAAGTTAGTGAAGACAAGACTCTGAGAAGTCCATTGCTAGCAGGAGCTTAGAGAGTCTTTTATTATTCATGTACTCCAACTTATTCAATAGTGGATCGATTTTGACTTGGAGGGTCGCGAAGAGATTTTTCGCCGAGTTCTTCGGTTTCCTCTTCGATAACATGTCTTGGTGTTATCTTGTATTTGTATCTTTCTTCCTTTACTCTTTAAGCTTTATATTTATTGTTGCTTGCTTGCTTATGGCTTAGAGAGTAGTTTCGGTTATTGCGCTTCTTTTACTCTTGTTCCGCACTTAGACAAGTTAGAGTAAAAGCAATTAAGCCGTAATTTTAAAATTGTGGGTCTAAATAAGTATTAGTGTTTCACACTAATTTGAGCTTTCAATTGGTATTAGAGTGAGTACACTTGTGTTGGTTTAATTACTTAAGTGTGATCCTTGACCCTTTGTATTTATTGCCATGGATAGTGTTTTGTATGCTTCTATGGATGTTGTTGATTGTAACATACCATGTGTTTGTGAAAATGCTCCTATGAGTGTTTATCCTCATGTTTGTGATGACATGTTACATGGACCTTTGGGTGTTGATAAAATTCCAAATGTTAAACTCTTGAAGAAAAAGTTTAAGAAGTTTCATGAGAATTTGAGCAAGTTCACTAGTGAAAAGGATGATTTGATTGCTAAACTCAATGAATCTAATAAATTGGTTGATAAATATAAGAAACTTGCTGAAAATTCTTTTGAAAAGATGAGAGAATTTGAATGTTTGAATGTGGACTTGGATGCTAAACTTGTTTTGTCTAACAAACTTGTTGATGATCTTAAATGTGAAAATGAATCTCCTAAGATGCCTGTCAAGTGTTTGATTGTTGAACCTATTACTAAAAATGAAGAAAATATTTGTTGCAATCATGTTGTGAGACCCGATTTTGTGCCTATTGTGAGTTTTACCTCTAAAGATAAATCGGTATACATTTTTCCATACAAAAGAAACCAAAAAGTGGAGATAAAGGCTCTTAAGCCTAAGCCTTCGTTTAGGTCTCATCCTAGGGATTTGAGTGGATCTAAATTTGTTCATACTTGCTACTATTGCGGTGTGATCGGTCACATAAGACCTCAATGTTCCATGCTGAAGAGAGAACAAAACTATGTTGTTAGATCCCTCCCTAAAAGGCCTAGTGGATCTAAACCCATTGTTTGTCACCATTGTGGTGCATTTGGTCATCTTAGACTGCATTACTCTAAGTTTCAAGCTCTTAAAAGAATCAAAAGAAAAGAGAAACTTGAGCTTCTTGGAAGTTGTACTAAGAAAGCTAAACCGGATTTGATTGAAAGTGGTAAGTTATTGAAGCATGTGGTTAATGCTCTTACCTCCTTTTCTATGTGTATCTTCGGTTCTCATTCTTCCAACCCTCGTCTCACTTCTTATGATACACTCATTCCAAACAATCGTTCCGTTTGAATGAGGACGGGTACCTATAGTTGAACTTTTGCTCTTTCAGTCATTGATCTAATTCTTTCGATCTTTGTAGGACTCTTCAAGCATTAGATGTTTCATTATTATGCATTTGTACATCATGCATCTCTTTATATGCATTGTTTTTGTTTTTGTTGTTAATCTTACTTTTATGCTTTTGTTTTGTGTGTGTAAAAATCCAGAAACACATAAAAAGTGAAAAATCCAAAACGTTTAATCATGTTTGTTTTAGCACATATCACATGTGGGTTTGGCGTAGTACCTCCATACTAATGGCGTAATGCATTTACGAGCTTACTTTGTTATGTATGCACATTTTTTAAGTATAAGTGAAATCTAGAAATCTATGTTTGATTGTTGTAAATAGATTTTTAAGCTTATCATAAATGATTAGCCAATAGTTTTGTTTGATCTCGATACATGTGTAGACTTGTGTCTATATATCTCCTCACATTTATTTTTTTTTAATGTCAAAAAGCTTTACAAACGTCAATCTCTGAAAAGAGAAAGAACTGAAAAAGTCTTGTTTTGAAAACTAGTTTGACTAGGAAAAGTGAAGCAAATTGTATTCAAAATGTATGATGTCAAAGCCAAAAGCTTATTTCTTAAAGAAATATAAAAAATTTCATAATATCGTTGCTAAAAAATTGAGTTGTATTGATCAAAAAGTATAAAAAAGGAAGCCGAATGAAAAACTTTCAATCAATGTAAACACTTTGGTCGCTGGGGGGGGGGGGGGTATCATATGTGTTCATTTCTACTAGTGAGATAGGTCACTTGACTTCGTATTAGTTGTATATGACTTGATTGAATTGATCATTGAAGTTTTATACTAAACTATGAACTAGTTCATACTTGATTCACACACACAACAAACAAGTCCAATGTTCAATGAATGTCTGTTTCATTTGTGTGATTGTATATGTTCAAATATAATGTGTGTACTCAACCATATGTGGATCAAACTAAAAAGATTTTTGATCATTTTATTTGTATTTGGAAGTGTTTTTCATCACTCTTTGTTTTTAAGTTTTGTACTTACTTTGTTTTTCAATGTTTCAAACTTGTTTTTGTGTTGAAAAATAGGGGTCAGAGTCTTGATTCATACTAAACTATGAACTAGTTCATACTTGATTCACACACACAACACACAAGTCCAATGTTCAATGAATGCCTGTTTCATTTGTGTGATTGTACATGTTCAAATATAATGTGTGTGTACTCAACCATATGTGGATCAAACTAAAAAGATTTTTGATCATTTTATTTGTATTTGGAAGTGTTTTTCATCACTCTTTGTTCTTAAGTTTTGTACTTACTTTTTTTTTCAATGTTTCAAGCTTGTTTTTGTGTTGAAAAATAGGGGTCAGAGTCTTGGGTGAGTAGTTTGTGACTTAGCTGCGAGTAGTGAAGCTGAAAAATGCATTTTTGGCATTTTTGGTCATTAGGCAGTGGGTTTTGCGAGTAGCTCATGAGTAACTCACGAGTTAGCTACTCGCAAAATGCCTAAATCAACTATTTTATAGGTATTTCATGAGTTTTTGGTCCAAAACTCCTCATATGACTCTATTATGACTCCATCATCTCCAAACCCTCTTTTTCAAAGCTTTTACATCAAAACCCAACTAATTTCAAGTGTTTTGCATTCCATAAACATCTCTAAGGTAATCTTTAATACTTTTAATTGATTTTAATTCTTAGATTATGTTTTTGGGGGGTTTTATGTTCATAGTTGAGATTTTCTCAAAAGGGGGTTTAAAAACTTAATTTTTGTCAATCTTTTTTATTGAGTTTTGTTTTAAATGTCTATTTGCTTTGGATGTTGGCTCCTTGTGGTATTCTAAACATGTATTCAGTGTAGATTTTCACATGTTAATGCATTGTTCATTATATATGTATAGTGTGTGCACGCTAGGTGTTTGATAAAATGTCTCTATAATATTTTTTCATTGTTTAGGACTCCATTGAGTACCAATTTTTTGAGATCACCATAATTATTAATGTTTATCATGCTTTGATCATTGATTGTGTTTTTTATATACTTTTCCCCATAAGTGCTTGCTCATGCATTGGTCGTGCATCTCATATGCACACTAGATGCACCATTAATGCACACACTCTATCACTTGACATGTTTTGCATTCACTCATGCTAGCTAAGTCTTTTTAGACCTTTTAGCACATATAACATGTTCTTGTATCTATGTCATGCATTGGTCTATACCTTGTTTCATCATCCTTAGCATGTCATGTTTTCTTTATACTTTGTAGCATTGTGTTTTTAAGATGTTTTATCTTTTGTTTAAACTTCATTTTCTCATTCATCTTGCACCCATCCTACATCTTTACCCTTGTCCATATCTTCATTTCTTTCCCTTCTTCCTCTTGATTCATTGTCTATTCGTGACAAAAAGGGGGAGAGTATACCAGAGTGTATCGTCATTTTTATATGACTCTTGTGCATTTCTATATGACTCTTGTGCACATTCTCAGGAGGAGAAATTCTATCTCGTGCACATTCGTAGGGGGATAAATTCCATAAGGGAGATGCATATACCAAGGGGGAGAAGACATTTCTTTTCAAGAAAACCTTACTTTTTTTTTTGGTTTACTTTATGTTTATTTTCTTCTTTGGTTTTATGGTGCTTTGAGTTATGTTTAGTATCTATGCTTTGTTGTTCTCATCGCATTGTGTTTATGTGTTGGACATGCATACATCTCTATGCTATTGTGCTTTATTGATTGCATGTTTGGATGATCATTTTCTTTGCTATGTGATCATTGTGGTCATTTCTATATGAATGTTTTGTGTTTGATCAAGTTACTCATATGTTTCACATCATGTTTACTTGATCGCATTTTTACTTGTTACACTATACTTGATCTTTTATTACTTGCTTTACCTTGAGGGTTTAATGTTTTTGTGCAAGTGTTTTAGGATACATGTATTGTGTTCCAAGTTCATCATAGGTTTTAGATTTAGGTGTGAGTGAGTTTTGCCATTGTTCCCAAACTCACGTTTAAGTCTAGAGTCTGTTTTATGGTGTTTTTGTCACAGAATAGCCAAAGGGGGAGATTGTAAAGTTGTGATATACAACTATGTTTTATGTTGGCTTTATTCCATGACAAAAAGTGTTGTAATTGCATTAATTTATTTCCTTGTATTTTGTGTGATTTTACTGTATTAGGTTTAATATTAAGTTAGTTTAGAATCAAGCATGCAATGAAGATCAATTCAGTTTTGCGACTAGCTCACAAGAAGTTTGCGAGAAAAGGTTTCGCGAAACGGCCACGTGAGAAGCAAATGTTGGAAGCTGAAGAGTCAAGTGCCAGGCTGCATTTCGCGAGTACTCCGCGAGACAGACCATCTCGTGAGGTTCCCACAAAACTCTCTACTTTAAGAATTTTAAGTGTGGTTTTCTTATCCTTCACCCATACTATATATACCCTCATTACCCATAAAAGTAAAAGAGGCTATTCAGAAAGAAAACCTTAGACAGGTTTCTACAACACAACACACCCACCTTTTAGAGAGAGAGAGAGCTTCTCATCCTTTAGTGAGAAATCATTGTAGTCCATTTTCCTTCCTTCTCCCATTATCATACATTGGAGAAGATTTGTACCTAAACACAACCCTCACTTATTCAGTGTGTAGAGAGTGTTTTAGAGCTTGGGAAACTTTGGGGATTTACCAAAAGAAGCCAGTGAGGCTTGGCGGATGCAATCGAGTGGTATTGTGGGATCCGGTAAGCTAGTGAAGACAAGACTCCGAGAAGTTCGTTGGTAGCAGAGGCTTGGAAGGCTCAAGTACAGTAGGTAGACTAAGCATGGATGGTCTTTTGTTTTTTGTGTACTCCAACTTATTTACTAGTGAATCGATTTTGACTTGGAGGTCGTAGAGAGGTTTTTCGTTGAGTTCTTCAGTTTTTTCTTCGATAACACGTTTTGGTGTTATCTTGTATTTGCATCTCTCTTCTCTTACTCTTTAAGCTTTATATTTATTGTTGCTTGCTTGCTTATGGCTTAGAGAGTAGTTTTGGTGATTACGCTTCTTTTCCACAGTTAGATAAGTTAGAGTAAAAACAATTAAGCCGTAATTTTAAAATTGAGGGTCTAAACAAGCATTAGTATTTCACACTAATTTGAGCTTTCAGCAATGTTATTGTTTGAAATATGCAAAAAGGACACAATGTGGGGATTTACCAAAAGAAGCTGGTAAGACTTGGCAGATGCAATCGGATAGTATTGTGGGATCTAGCAAGCTAGTAAAGACAAGACTTTGAGAAGTCCGTTGGTAATAGGAGCTTGAAGGGTCTTTTGTTATTTGTGTACTCCAACTTATTCACTAGTGGATCGATTTCGACTTGGAGGTGTTGAGGATCCTCTGCCCTAATCTAAGGCTTTCCATATGTGCAACCTTTGACCCTTAATTTTAGGAGCTTGTTTAGCTAATTCTTTCCACTTATTTTGTAATCAACATTTATGTGTAGTTATGTTATACAATCTGTAAATGACTATATAAATGCAAAACTCTCACCACTCAAAGGTGTGGTGGTTTTTCTTAACATTCTCATGGTATTAGAGCCATACCTGGATTAGCATCCCACGATCCTCCATGGCCTCTGGTTCCACTTCCAATTCCTCTCCCACCCTTCTTCCCTTTAACACCATGATTCACATGGTTACCATTAAGCTCTCCTCCTCCAACTATCTTCTATGGAAGAGTCAACTTCTTCCCCTCTTTGAGAGTTAAGGTTTGCTGGGTCATGTGGATGGTACCCTTGTGCCGCCACCTCTATTCGATTCTCCCACCTCTCAGACACCAAGCAACAAACACCTTGCAAGGAAAGCAGCTGACCAGCACCTCCTTAGCCTCTTCCTTTCCTTCCTTACAGAGGAAGCAATGGCTGAAGTCGTTGGCCTCTCCACATCCTGTGAGGTATGGACCGCCCTGGAAAACACCTTCAACCACTACTCCAAGGCCCGTGAAATTTGCCTTAAAGATGACCTCTAATTGATGAAGTGTGGCACCCATCCAGTCACTGCCTATGCCTATGCCTTCAAGGCCTTGTGTGATTAGCTTCACGCAATCGGTCGCCCAATTGATGGAACCAACAAAGTCCATCGGTTTCTTCGTGGTCTCGAGCCCAATTTCTCCAGTTTTTCTACTACCCAAATGGCACAAACCCCCTTCCCCTGCTTCTTCGACCTTGTGTCTAAAGCTGAGAGTTTTGAACTTTTTCAAAAATCTCTAGAGACTCTGGCGCCCTTAGCTGTAGTGTTCACCGCTAATCGAACCTCTTCTCATCGCAGGGGTGGCTCTTCTCACCACAAACGAGGCTGCGGAAATGGCCCTAGCAGTGACTCTCCCAGTCACGGACAGAGCCATGCCAACATCAACCAAGGTTGCCGTCCACCACGCTGCCAAATTTGTCGCTTGGAAGGACACTATGCAGATCGGTGCAAGCAGCGCTATGATTGGCATGAACCCACAACGCAACTTACAGAAGCTTTCACCTCTTCGTGCTCTCTGTCTGGAAATAAAGCATCTGACTGGTTCGTGGACATAGGGGCTTTGGCCCACATGACTCCAGCCCACTCAACTTTGGATCACTCCACCACCTACACAGGTAAGGATTGTGTGATTGTAGGGAATGGTGCGTCCCTACCTATTACCCACACTGGTAAACTCTCCCCTCCCTCAGATCTTCAATTGTTAGATGTTTTGGTTGTTCCCCACCTCACTAAAAATCTTTTGTCCATTAGTAAATTAACAAATGATTTTCCTTTATCCGTTACGTTTACTAATAATTTTCTCACTGTTCAGAATTGCCAAACGGGAAAGGTGGTGGCAACCAGTAAACGTGATGGAGGCTTATATGTACTAGAGTGTGGCAATTCTGCTTTTTATTTTTGTCCTTAAAAATGAATCTCTTCATGCTTCATATGATTTATGGCATACTCACCTTGGACATGTAAATCATTATGTTATTTCTTTATTAAATAAAAAAAGGACAGCTTTATCTTACCTCATTGCCATCTTCTAAGTTATGTGATACATGCCAACTTGCAAAAAGTCGTCGTTTGCCTTATTCTCGTAATGAACATAAGTCGTCTAATGTGTTAGATCTTATTCATTGTGATATATGGGGTCCCTCACCAGTAAAATCAAATTTGGGTTTTGTTTACTATGTTTTGTTTATTGATGATTATTCTAGCTTCACTTGGCTTTATCCCTTGAAATTAAAATTTGACTTCTATGATACCTTTATTCAATTTAAAAAATTTGTGGAAAATCAATATTCTACTCGTATCAAAATTTTTCAAAGTGACGGTGGTGCAGAATTTACTAGCAACTGCTTTAAAGCTCACCTTTGTACCTCTAGCATTCATCATCAACTATCTTGTCCATATACTCCCGCCCAAAATGGTCGTGCTGAAAGAAAGCACCGTCATGTGACTGAGACTAGTTTGGCCCTACTTTTCCATTCCCACACTTCTCCTTGCTTCTGGGTTGATGCCTTTAGTACTGTAGCTTACATCATCAACCACTTGCCCACACCACTTCTCGGAGGTAAGTCCCCTTTTGAGCTTCTATATGGTTCCCTTCCAAATTATGAAAATTTTCATCCCTTTGGTTGTCGTGTTTATCCCTGTTTACGTGATTATATGCTACTAAATTTTCCCCCCGTAGTATTCCTTGCATTTTAATGGGATACAACTCTTCTTATAAAGGGTCTCGTTGTCTTGATCCCACTACCTCTAGGCTATATATCACCAGACACGCTCAATTTGATGAGAATTATTTTCCCTCCCTAGATACCTCCCAAGCTCAACCCATATCCTCCCTCCTATTTTCAAATTTTCTAGAACCAAGTCTTCCCCATACAGACATGCTCCCATCCTCCCCTGTGCCCCATTCCCCACACATTGCTCAATCCGGATCTAGCCCGTGTGTTCTTTGTACTGATCCAGTGGATGAGTCTTTGCAAGTTGGTGATTCTCTTGCAGGTCCTTCTTTGCAGCACTCGGATCCTAGTCTAGCTTCTCTTGTGCCCACTAAGCTACCCCCTACTGCTTTTGTTGCCGCCATTTCGTCGGGTTCTCATCATATGCTCACACGAGCCAAGGTTGGTATTTTCAAAACTTTCCACGCGAATCTTGCTTTCTTGGGATCTTTTGTTCTTCTCTCTGCTCTCCTGGCATCCACTAAGCCAAAAGGGTTCAAATCTGCTACTAAGAATCCTGCTTGGCTCGCTGCCATGGATGAAGAAGTTCAAGCCCTGCAAAATAATTGTGATTTTGGTCCCTTGACCTGCCAACACCAACATTGTGGGTTCCAAACGGGTGTTTTGGACCAAGTATTTGCCTGATGGATCTATCAAGTGTCTTAAAGCCCGCCTTGTTGCCCAAGGGCTATACATAGGTACCTGGTCTTGACTACATTGACACTTTTAGCCTTATCATCAAGGCTACCATTGTTCGTGTTGTCCTTTCTCTTGATGTGACCAACCACTAGCCTCTCTACGAACTTGATGTCAAGAATGCATTCCTCAATGGACATCTTACTGAACAAGTCTATATGAAACAACCTCCTGGGTACATTGATCCTCGCTTCCCTAATCATGTTTGTTTATTGAAGAAAGCTCTTTATGGCCTCAAACAAGCACCTCGTGCCTGGTTTCAACGGTTCAGCTCTTTCCTCATTCACCTTGGTTTTTATTGCACTCGTGTAGACACATCACTCTTTGTCTTTCATAGGCAGTCTGACATTATTTATTTGCTTTTTTATGTTGACGACATTATTATTACTGGAAACAACTCCTCTCTTCTTGCCCGCTTTACTTGTAAGCTTTATTCTGAGTTTGCTACCAAGGATTTGGGTTCTCTCAATTACTTCCTTGGTCTCAAAGCTACACTAACCACTGATGGTCTTTTTATCAGTTAGCTAAAATATGCTTGTGATATTCTCACTTGCGCTCAATAACTTGACAGCAAGCCTGTTCACACCCCTTTGGTTGTTTCTCAGCACTTGTCTTCTGATGGTCCTCTATTTTCGGATCCCACTCTTTACCGATCTCTTGTAGGTGCTCTTTAATATTTGACCATCACGCGTCTTGATATTGCTCATGTCGTCAACTCTGTCAGTCAGTTTCTACACTCTCCGACTGAAGACCACTTTGTTGCTGTAAAACGCATTCTTCGCCATGTCAAGGGTACACTGTAATTTGTCCTCACTTTCTGTCCTTCTGTTGCTCCTGGTACTTTAGTTGCTTACTCTGATGCCAACTGGGCAGGATGTCCTGACACTCGTCGCTCTACCTCTGGTTATTCCATTTACCTTCGCGACAATTTGGTTTCCTGGAGTGCTAAGAAGCAACCTACCGTTTCTCGTTCAAGCTATGAATACGAGTATCGTGCCCTTGCTCTCACTACAGTCAAACTTCTTTGGCTCATGCATCTCCTTCATGACCTCAAAGTTTCTCTTCCACGACGGCCTCTTCTATTATGCGACAACAAAAGTGCCATTTTTTTGAGCTCTAACCCTGTTTCTCACAAGCAGGCCAAGCATGTTGAGTTAGACTACCACTTCATGAACTCGTTGTCGTTGGCAAACTTCGCACACAGTATGTGCCCTCTCACTTACAGGTTACAGATATCTTCACCAAAAGTGTGCCTAGGCTTCTCTTTCAATTTTTCCAATCCAAGCTCCACGTCTGTCCCAATCCAGCGCTTAACTTGCGTTGGGGGGGGGGGGGGGTGTTGAGGATCCTCTGCCCTAATCTAAGGCTTTCCATATGTGCAACCTTTGACCCTTAATTATAGGAGCTTGTTTAGCTAATTCTTTCCACTTATTTTGTAATCAACATTTATGTGTAATTACGTTATACAATTTGTAAATGACTATATATATGCAAAACTCTCACCACTCAAAGGTGTGGTGGTTTTTCTTAACATTCTTAGGAGGGTCACAGAGAGGTTTTTCACTAAGTTCTTCAGTTTCCTCTTTGATAACACGTCTTGGTGTTATCTTGTATTTGCATCTCTCTTCCCTTACTCTTTAAGTTTTATATTTATTGTTGCTTGCTTGCTTATGGCTTAAAGAGTAGTTTCAGTGATTGCGCTTCTTTTACTCTTATTCCGCACTTAGATAAGTTAGAGTAAAAGCAATTAAGCCGTATTTTTAAAATTAGGGGTCTAAACAAGTATTAGTGTTTCACACTAATTTGAGCTTTCAGCTATGTTATTGTTTGAAATATGCAAAAAGGACACAATTTAGCTCTAGCGCACTGAAACTGACACTATAAGAACACGTGTTCGATTTTTGTCATGTGTCCATGTCATGTATGCTCTAGTACATTGGAGCTAAGCCTTACCCAAGCAAAGAATACTTCTTTTTGTCCCAAGTAAACAACTATCAAGTGATGTTCCCAAGTACACGTACAATTGTCAAGTGATTCCCAAGTTCACAACTGTCAAGTGATGGCAGTGCTAGACTTGGTGATATTGTTGTCCAATGTCAAAGGCTAACAGAACAACATCGATGGCACTTGTAGTGCTAGACCAAGTGATACTTTTCATATAATACAACTTGTACCACTAAGTACAAACTCCAAGGCAGACTTCGATGATGACGAATAATGTATCCTACTAAGTAAATTCATGGTAGAGTAGATAAGTAAATTCTCAGTAGGGTAAATGAGAGAGCACGTACGCGATCTATATATAGTGAATCCTGCTAAGTATATTCACGGTAGAGTACATGAGGAAGCACGTGCCTAATAATTCAACGGCAAGTCAATGTCGTAAAGCTCTAAACTATTGGGGAACTTTACAAGGGTCTTACCACATTCTGACTATATTTTGGTCTTAGGGGTAGGGATGGCAATGGGGCGAGGCGGGGCCAAAAGATATGGTCTTCGCCCCTGCTCCAAATGGTTTTGTCTTACCCCATCCTCTCCTCACCCTACATGACAGGGAAAACTTTCTCACTCCATCCTAGCCCCCTAAGGCCCTGCGAAGCCCCACCCCACCCTGTAAAATTCTATTTTTTGTTGATTTGTCCTACAACTAGTACATTATTTTTTAATAAAACCTATTTCATCAATAAAAATATACTTGAAATTACAACTAAATTTATCCCATCAAATCAAATTAATTTTTAGTAAAAATTGAATGATATTATCCAAGTGTTTTACAAGAAAATCACAAAGAATAAATCTCATAGTATGGCACATAACAAAATAGAGGCAGAGAGCCAAGTTGGGTAAAATAAAATAAGCTAATATTGATATGTTTGTTTAAATAGTAGGGTTTTAGGATAACAAAATAGTGGCAAAGAACCAAGTTCGGTAAAATAAAATAAACTAATATTGATATGTTTGTTTAAATAGTAAAGTTTTAGTGTATGAAAAATTTAAAATTATAATCCTTATCAACGCGGGGCGAGAACGGGGAGGGGTGGGCAGGGTGAGTCTAAAAAGTCTAAACCCATCCCATCCTGCCCCGTGATGCGGGACTAAAATCTCGCCCCTTCCTCGCCTCAACACCTTTGCGGGGCAGGGAAAACCTGTGCGGGGTGAAGCAAAGAGGGGCAGGACAAAATTGCTATCCTTACTTAAGAGTACTTGCCGGGGATTTGTGCAACTGTGGGCAGATTCCATTGATCAGTATGTAACTAAACTTTGTTAAAATTTTGATAACTATATATAAAATAAATACAATCCAATAAAATTAATGAATAATTAAAATTTATAATCCTAAATCTTTTTCAAAAGGAAAAAACATCAAATCTAAAAAACATATCTCTAATCCTCTTCACTTTTGATCTAATCCTTTATTTCTCAGTATCTTCTTGTGAAAATTGGAATATTTAGAGACATCAAAAGTTGGGCTTGCAGCTGGGCGATACTCTGGAACTAACCGACCTGACTTGTACCTTACTCCACATGCGTTACACAGAGTTTTTGGCCCCAAAGGTCCTTCTCGCCACTGTGGTGTTTCCTCAGCTTCACAATGGGAGCACTTTCTCAAATAACCCTCCTCTTCTTCCTTATTTTTTCTCTTCAACTTCAAAAAAGATAGTTCCTTTTTAGTGTAAATCTTCTTCGTATTCAACCTTTTAGTCGTAAGTTCTTCTTTCGGAGTGTAAATATTCTTCGTATTCAGCCTTTTTGTTGTAGGTGTTCTAGGTTTCTGGGAAAAACTTTCTATGCATTTTACAAGTACACCATTCATATCTTTAAAAGCATCCCTCTTCTTTGTTTCTTTGGCAACCCTATTCTTCGTTTCTTCTCTATTTATCGTTTCTCCTACCTTTGCAATCTTATTTCTTGTTTCTTCTCCCTTTAACTTTAGCTCCAGATTGCTGCTGTTATGCTCCAAATCGCTGTTGTTAATAAAATCGTTCCAATCGCTGTACTTTAGCTCCAGATTGCTGTTGTTATGCTCCAAATCGCTGTTGTTAATAAAATCGTTCCAATCGCTGTGAATAAAAGAACCATCCGATGAAGGAAACATAGTGAAGTTTATATCACACAAATCGTCTTGTGGTGTAGCTAGAGCGCTACCAAAATCATCTTCAATAATACTACTGATTGTATTATTCAAGGCTTCTAACCCAGACCAG
Organism: Quercus gilva; assembly: GCA_023621385.1. NCBI lineage: Eukaryota > Viridiplantae > Streptophyta > Magnoliopsida > Fagales > Fagaceae > Quercus > Quercus gilva. Next base: position 41,968,138 of record CM042482.1, on the reverse strand, counting down.
ACTTCATAGTCATGGTGGTTCATATCATATATAAACATGGTATAAAGAGCCAATAGAAAAATAAATATGGTACTATAAGATAAAGATGCAACACAAATTAAATATGAGAGAGAATGAGAGAAGAACGGCGTAAAAATATACATGTCACCCACTGTGTATTATGTTAAATATATATAGTCGGTGCTTATGATAAAAGGAAGGAAATAATATAGGATCTGTGGGATAATTTTGCTTCGTTAAGAAGTTTTATCAAATCATAAAACGGCCGTGAGTATGAGTCTAAGAAAGTACATATCCGCATTTTATTTATTTTTTATTTTTATATAATCAGAATTTGGTTCTATTTTTTAAATAAAAAATTTGGTTCTATTTATGTATATGTCTGATTCTAGGACAAATTTAATTTGTTACCAAAAATAATTTAAATGACTTTGGCCTATATCTAGACGGTAATGCAAAAACGTGTAACACTCGGACATTAATAAGAGGATAGATAAAAATTCGGGCATCTGAATTTTCAGAGAGGGATGACAAAATTTAGGTTGTTTGTAAAAAAGAAAACAAAGGATAGATTGGATTTCTATAATAAGTTTGAAATTATATTAATGAAAATTTCTCTCATAGAATACGTGGCAGTTGTATATTGGATAGAAAACGTGTATAAAGTTTTTTTTTTTTTTTTTTTTTGGATACAAAAACGTGTATAAAGTTAAAACCGTCTAAATTTGTTTTTGATTAAATCAAAAACCGCATAAAGAAATAAATGGTGCTGAGCTGTTATATGGCCGGTTTATACTTAATGATTTAATAATGTCCAAATTCCTTACCTTTTTTGTTTTTTGATAGCTTTAAATTCCTTTCCTTAGTTACGAAGTCCCAAAAAAAAAAAAAAAAAAAAAAAAGCAATTTGGACATTATCAAATCATTAAGTGTAAACCGGCCATATATATAACAGCTCAGCACCATTAATTTCTTTACGCGGTTTTTGATTTAGTCAAAAACAAATTTACACGGTTTTAACTTTATACACGTTTTCTATCCAATAAATAACTGCGACATATTCTATGAGAGAAATTTTCATTAATACAATTTCAAACTTTTTATAGAAATCCAATTTATCCTTTTCTTTTTGGGCAAATAACACTCCCCTCCCTTGAGGTTTAGAGAAATGACACTCACCCCCAAACTTGAAAGGAAAAAACACTCCCCCCCTGAGATTTAAAAAAAAATAACACTCCCCCCCTTCTGTTAATATTAGTAACGGAATATAAAGCATATTATAAAACATGTTGCTTATGTTGATTTTTTAGTCTCTTATAGCACCTTTCCAATTGATTTTTTAAAGTTTGATGATCCTCTTAGATTTTTTAATCGCTCTTCTCTCTAACACTTTGGATCAAAATTTATGAAATAAAACAATTTGCTGAAACTTTCAAGCATTTATTTTTTAAAAATGAGTTTGAAATTTTCAAAGTCACTTATCAATATAAAAAACTTTCAGAGTCAATTTTGGAAATACATTATTAACCAAAGGGTACGTTAGTGTACAACATTTTTAATGTCAATTTAACAGAGTTTAGATAAATAAATGTCAAAGGGGGGAAAATGTTTTTTTCCTTTAAGTTTGGGGGTGAGTGTCATTTTTCCAAACCTCAAGGGAGGGGAGTGTTATTTGCCCTTTCTTTTTTACAAACAACCTTGATTTTGTCATCCCTGTCTGAAAAAAAAAAATATATATATATATATATATATATATATATAATATAGGATGCGTTGGTTCAAGTGAAAAGCTTTTACAACTTTGGGTGGACTGAAAAACCCAATTCCTTTTTATTGTAAAATAGGGCCGGCTAGAGTGTAAAATCAATTACACCTTCATTTTACGGCATTTCATTTTCAGCCTTCACTCTCACTTGCTCTACATGCTCGAAGCAAAGAGAGATAGCAGAGTGGAGAGCTCACACTGGTTAATTAGCTTGCGTTCTTTCCTTTTTTCTTTCTTTCCCTCGGACCTACGAAAGCACCAAAGTTCAATCTATTGAGATCGAGCTAGCATGTACCGAAACTGAAGTTCTTTCTTGTCGGTCTGAGCCATGTCACCAATATGATTTTTTTTTTTTTTTTTTAAATTTTACCGTTTACCCCCTTTCTCCATATATTTCTCACAGTGAAAATACATTCTAAGATCTTTTATTGTTTTCTACCTCAATCTCTCTCTTAATTTTTATTATTCAGAAATAATTTTAGATGGAAGCCAAACAATGGAAATCATTTTCCAGTTTATTTTCCAAAATGTAACTAAACACTTGAAAATATATTTTTTTTCTGGAACATATTATATATCGAGCCAGACACAGCTTCAACCTAACAATATTTTCAGCCCAAGTAACAGCCAATACATAGTTTGAAATAATTGTATTTTAATTTTGGATTTGAAACTTTATTAAGATCACATGGAAAAGTGGTCGTGAATCGATCCAATTGGATTTAACTAGTTGAATTTTCACACGAAGTGTGGTGCATTTTAAAATATTTTATAAGATAATAATGAGAAAATGAAACTCGCTGTTTTTTTTTTTTTTTTTTTTTAAGAATCAAATGCAACTCACTAAAAACAATAAAATTAAAAATATGAACCTACTACTTAATTGAATTGATAAACCTTAATTACTTTTATGTCTTTGTCACATGAAAACAAATTAGACTAGCATATACTCTCCAAATTAATTCTTTTTTAAAATGAAATAAACTCGCAAACCTTTATTCAAGACCAGCTATTGTAGCATCAATTTCTCCTATTTCTTGCTCTTAACCTATGTTATTAGTTTCCTCCAATAGTTCAATAGTTTTCTTTGTAAAAAATTGTAACATTTAATTTTTTATTTAATAGAAAAAATAGAAAGATAATAAAAATAGTATAATGATTTGATCATATTATATGTGTTTATAAATTTGAAAGTTTCACAATATAATGATTAATATAGATAGGCATGTGTATGCCTACTCAAGAATGCAAATATCATTTTGATAAAAAAAAAAAAAAAAATGAAAATATCATGCAATTAGTTTTTTTACATTCTTGATTGTGTGTTATTAAATTTAGGAAATCTCCCATAAAAAAAAAAGGAAATCTAAATGATTAAGATAAGTTTTAGTAAATTCATAAAAATAAAAAAATAAAAATATTCTCAAAGTAAATTTACCAAACGTTGTTTTTAATAATTAATAATAAAATAATTTTATTTTCTCAAAAAATCTTGTCATAAGGATATGACATATAATTATTATTTTTCTTATAAAAGAGAATTTGGACTGGCCTCTACTTTAGTCATAGAGACAAGGTAAATTGCAGTGAAATTCGATACTTGGTAAAATCTATAGTATAATTTTAGGAATGTAAAGTTATGTGAAATTCCATTTTGATAGATGATCAAGTTGAAATATATTAATATATATATATATATATATACATATATATATAGACACACTTAATAGATGCTAGTTTTTTTTTTTTTTTTGTATTAATTTAGTTTTGAATAGATATATTTCTCATTTTTTAATGGTGATTTTTTATTATCCATGTACCCTTTAAAGATGAAATCTTGATTCGGTCCCTCGCTGATGGTGTCCCGGTTATTTTACTATAAGTTGTAAATAATTTAAACATATTCTCTCCAAATAAGATTAACTGGAATCCCTGTATTCTTAATAAATTATAATAATAACCACTGTTAATATTACATTTTATCTATACTATTTTATTAATAAGAGGATGGACAAAGTTTAGCTACAAAATCGATTGTAGCCTTAAGTTATAAACTCACTCAATATCTTTTTATTGGAGGTGAATTTTAATAAATCCACCATTGGATTGCATCTTTTTCTTATATCCTCCATGTTTGCAAAATTTCAAGAAAATTAAATATTAATAACTATGTCATCAATAAATTTTTAAATTACAAGTTTTTGTAATTTAAAATTATGTATAAAATATAAGATTATAGATTATATAGTAAATGATATCCGATTGACACAAAAATTAACATGTGCATTAAGAGCGTAAAAAACATGTAATTCAACGGTTATATTTTCAAAACATGCAGTAATATTTATTTTATTAAGTGAGTTTATAGCCTAAGGCTACAACTAATTTTGTAGCTAAACTTTGTCCTAAGAGGATTCCCTTGTTTTGTCTTCAATTTTTTTGGCGTACCAAAATATCCTTATACAAATTCTGAAATAACAATTTGTTTCCTACAACAGTAATACTATCTCACATACAAAAGTGAAAAAAAATTGTTATTCTCACCACTTATCTATTTGAATTCAAATACTTCAATTATCTTTAAAAAATATATATATATATATATATATACTATTAATAAGATGATTCCCCTGATTCGCCTTCAATTTTTGGTATACTAAAATATTCTCATACAAATTTTGAAATAACATACCTTTTAGTTTAGTTTTTTTCCTACAAAAGTAATACCATCTCACGTACAAAAGGGGGGAAAAAAATAACCGTTATTCTCATCACTAGTTTGTATTCAAATGTTTGATTTTTATCTGTATTTGTTATCTATTTGAATTCAAATACTTTAATTATCTTTATAAAAAAAAATTACTTCTTAAAAAAAAAAAACTACTACAGTAAAAACTACTCATTCTTATCTCAAAATTTCTATGGTTTTTTTTTAAAAAAATTCTTTAAAACATTCCAAAATTTTCGTTATCCAAATTTTATATAGTTATCACAAATCTTCGTCCTTCCACACTAACATATATCATCTTTCTTTTATTCAAATCTCAAATTTTTTATTTATCACAATTCTTATCCCAATCAATAAATTCAAATGTCCAATTGAGTTTCAACTTTTATAGTTCTCTATCTCATTTTTAAATATTATTCCGCGTTACCTTATCTCATTCTTTAAAAAAAAAAATACAACAGTTATTTATATATCACTTTTAAGCATTATAACACCAAACAAAAAAAATAAATAAATAAAAAATAACATTATTGCACGCATAAAGTGCGTATGATGAGTCTAGTATACATATAAAAGAAAAATTGAAGACATTTGCCCTTTTGTTCACTTTATAATATTGTCTAGTTCAGAGACCCCACAATATTCCTACATCATTATTAACTTAAAAAAAAAAAAAAAAAGTGGTTTATTATTTGGATTTTGAATTTCTCCACAAAACCTAAACAATTAAATGTAAGGAAAGTTGTAGTAGCTTCTCCTCTGTCTCCAGTTTACTATCTTCTTTAGCAACAAACCCTACACAGCTAAGCTCAAGGCGACGTTCATAAATAGTGATATTTGTTTTATATCCATGCTATGCAGCATTCTTTCGTTCTATTCCTTTATCAGATCCCTTTTGCTTTTGAGTGTTCAAGATAGTTGCTCTATTCTGATTTATACAATATAATATTTTCATGTCTTTAAATTCAAGTAATATATATTGATTCAGCTGTCCTTGAAGGGGAAGCCGAGTTGGTTATAAATTCTTTGAAATAGGTTTCTCCATCTTATTTGGTCTCTTGATACAGGGTGCTAAAGTTTTGCAGAGTCTTTCTACTATCTTATATTTTCTCATGTTTGCCGTAAGGGAAACTCTGTCACTAATAACCTTGCTAAATATATTATTCATATTGCAGGTTGTTTAGTGTAGATGGAAGATGTCCCATTACACCTTTCTGGTAATCTAGGCTGATTTCGCTATAGGTTAATAAAGATTATATATAGTTGTTTTCTAAAAAATAATAATAACAATAATATACAATTCTTTGTTTGTCTTTATTCAGGGACAGACCCAAGTGGGCCCAACCCCCCCCCCCCCCCCCCCGCCCCCCGGGTCCAATTTTTTTTTTAATAGTCATTATATATTTAATTTTTATAGTTGGGCCCCCCTCCCAAAAACCTTATGCCTCTCTTCTCCTTAATAAGCCTAGCTAACCTGACCAAAATAACAACTATTCAACCCAAAAACTTAACAAAAACAATAAAAACATTTACAATGGTGATTGTATTTTAGCCAAAAAAAATAGCCACCAAAGAACCAAAAAATTATGTGTTATTAGAGAAGCTAAAACTAATTTTTTTGCAATTACAATAAATTGGTATAAATACTTGTTGACCGTAGCAAGTTGTTAAAAATAAAATATAATATTTTATTAAGATTATATCTCTTCCTTCAATTAAAAAACTTAAATTCTCTCTCTTCCTTTATTATTTTAATGAGTTGTTTATATTATTTTAAATAAAGTGATACAAAAAATAGAACATTTGATATCGGGTGTATTGTAAAGTGATGTGGTAAAATAGATAAAATAGTTTGATGAGATAAAAGCTAAAATTTTTAGCACCACCACTGTGAATATTCTAACTTCAAAATAAATAATAAAAAATCCCAGCCAGCCTAATATTAAAAAAAAAAAAAAAACATTATTTTGTTTTTGTTTTTGTCTTTGTTGGTAAATAATTGCATTTTAATATATTTAGAAACAACAATTTTGTGTATTTATAATTTTTTAATACTAAATAGATGCCTATTTTAAGTTTTTCTTTTTTTTATACCCCAACCTCCGCTAGCTTAAAATCTTGAAACCATCCCTATCTTTATTTATTTATTCCTTTTTAGATTATGTGCAAACAGTTTTTTTTTTTTTTTAATAATTGTTAAATTGTGCCAAGCTATTTGAGAACCCGAGGTCTCAAACAATGGAAGCAAGAGCTAACCCTGCAATCTCTACATCAGACTTTGCTGTACATTACTACTTTTATGTGTAGCGATATAACTTTGGTACAAAAAATTCAAGGCCCTTAATGTCTTACCTACTTAAAGATATGCAAAGAATGCTTGTGTTTGCATGTCAATTGGGCTCTCTTTCTACTGTTTACTACTTGCACCATGTGTGGCTTCTCGCAGCTGCAACCTAAATGTGGTTCTTTAAGCCATACTAATGATGACATATGAAGGAAAAAATCCAGGATTTTACAGACCGAGCAATGTGAGGGATTATATTATAGAAAGGAATGATAGAGACCTTAATTTTCGTTAAAAAAAAGGATGCCATTGAAAATAGACATGGTCATATGATATGCCTAACAATATTGGTACTGGACTTATCATTATTGGTGCTAGTGTGTGTATATATATATATATATATTTTGGTAACTTTCTTTACAAGTGATCATAACTTTAAGCAAGTTGAAAATTTAAAGCTTTTATTTCATTCTCACTTGGAGGAAGGAAACACAATTCTGGCCAATAATTAAGGACAAGTAGACTATTATTAACCATTATCATCATATCATAAATAGAGTTGTTTCTCGGAAAAAATTGCTCTTTGTCCTTTTCGGGCAAATTATATAGCCTTATGCCCTTCTTTTCAAACTAATTAGAGAAATGTCTTTCTTTTAAAACTTGATTTACTCCAAATTGAGTTTTTTTATAAAAAAAAATGAAGCCTTATAGTGGCATTTTAAGAACCTATAGTGGCGTTTTGAAACTCGACTTTTATGAAATCGAGTTATGGGCAATTTTTTTTTACCTATAACTCGAGTTCATGGAGGCCGAGTTTCAAAACACCACTATAGGTCTTTAAACGTTACTATAGACTCCTTAAAAACGCCACTATAGGACTTAACTCTGTTAAGTTCTAAAGAATTAGGAACTAATGTATTTAGAACTCTAATGTGTAATGTTAGCAAACCATGATCAAAACAAGTTGTTAGTCTTGTTTAGACTTGCTCAAAGTGTGGGCGTTGTATGTAAAGTTGGAATCGAGTGGCTGCAGAAGTATTAGTGACTTTCTGTCTGGCTCGATCGATCAAGAATTAGACTCGATCGATCAAATATCAGGCAGAACGTTTTTCTGCAGAATTTTCCAACTTAACCCAAGCCCATTAAGGATTAGGGTTTCAAATCTACTTCTCCCACTATATAAAGAAAACTCTAAGCACGTTTTTAAGAGACTGAAAAGAGAGAGAAGAGAGTGCCTCTTTTTTATCTAGGGTTTTGTACCCAAAAACCTCTCTAAGGTTTTCGTTACTCATATTTGCTGTTTGTGTGAATTTCTTGTGAGATCCTTGAGGAGTTTTCCTTCACATAAACTTAGGGTTTTCAAGAAGGAGATAACTTCAACATCTTGATGATCAACTTAGTTGCTGCCATTGGAGCTTAAAGAAAAACAAGCGGAGGTGCTTGTACTTGTGGAGAATCCAATAAAGAAAGAGTTCGTGGATTCGGAGCTTGCACGTGGTTGTGTCAGTAAGTTCTACTGGTGGGTAGCAATAGGAAGTCGAGCGTGGGTGCTTGTTAGTCTTATTGTATGAACTTCGATTCTTTCATATAGTGGATTCAAGTTTACCTTGAGGATAGCTAGGTTAAATCATCCCCAGGTATTTTATCGGTTTGGTTTTCCTAGATGATCATATCTTTGTGTTTTTTATATTTTTGTTGTTTTATATGCTTGATATGATTATTTAATTGTGATAACCTAGAATTGTATAATTTGACTAAGTTAATCACTTGGCTAATTCCCTAGGTTAATCCAATTGTTGTTTTAAGAGGTCTAAATTTCTAACAAGTGGTATTAGAGCGGGTAGCTCTTTTGTTTTAGATCTTTTGATCTAAGAGTTGATCATTGACCCCTGTTGTCATGGATAATTTGAAGTGTCTTTTTGATCATGTTTCTGCTCATGCTTCTATTGATTTTATTAATACCTATGAAACTCTCCGTAAGGAATTAGTGAGATCTATGAAAATTGCTAAGAAATTTAAGGAAGAGTTAAAATTGGCTAATCTTGAAAAAGAGGAATTGATTGTTAGATTAGATGAATCTAATAAAAAGAATGAATTTTTGAGAAATCAAATTTCCTCTCAAGATGAAAAGATGAAAAGCTTGCAATAAGAGTTAATTGAATCTAAAACTAAAATTGAAAATTTGACTAGTATCAAGCTTGCTGTTGATAACAGATGTGTTTCTGTTTCTCTTAAGCCTAAAGCTGAAAAAATTTATATCCCTCCTTTCAGATGTGTTTTTGTTTCTCTTAAACAGTAGGCTTATTTTGCTAGGTTAGATAAAGGTAAAGTTTTGATATAGACGCTGAAGTTTCTAAACCTAAGTCTAAACCTACTGTTAGAGAGCATAATAAATTTGTTTTTGTGCCTACTTGTCATCTTTGTGGTGTTGTTGGTCATATTAGACTAAATTTTTCTTTGTTAAGGCAAAAACCAAAGCCTGTGACCGGAAACCCCATTAGGAATACTGATATTTCTAAATTTGTTTATGTTTGTCACTTTTGTAGTGTCCGTGGTCACATTCGTCCTAATTGTCATAAATTAAAATTTAAGCATTATGTATGTCAATCTAGGATATGTGATGATATTTCTCCTGCCATAAGTCCATATAAATTGTTTCATATGCTTTTGAAAAATTTAAGTTTGTTGGCTTGTGAAAGGAATTTGCAGGATTTTAGTTTTTCTCAGAAGATTGGTGTAATCCCTCAAATACACTTTGCTTCTCATGGATTTTCACCTACAAAGCCGAAGACTCGTGCTATATGGGTGAGAAAAGATCCTTTAAAGTGAGTGTTGCACACTTGTCCTTGTTTTAATTCTTTCAATTGTTTGTGGACATGTCTTGTTTCTATTTTTGGTTGTTTTGTTTTTTAGGTTGTTTTTTATTTAAAAAAAAAATCCAAAAACATTGAAAAATTTTCAAAAAGACAAAAATATTTTATTTTGTGTCTTGTTTTATTTTTCTTGAAGATTACATGAATTATGATATCTCTATCTTGATTTAGAACATGTTTGACATTGTGGAGAAACTTGAATAGTATTTGCTAAGCTATTTCTGTTTTTTTTTTTTTTTTTTTTTTTTTTTTTTTTTTTTTTGTGAGTATGTACTAGTTTGTACATGTACTCAATGGTTAATTAAGAAATTGATATTTCTTGTTCGTGTACCCTCTATAGCTTAGTTTAGCACTATCATGCATTACTTTTGCATTGTTCATTTAACATAATATGTGCTTTTTGTTTTTTGTCATAAAATTTTTTTAAAAAACCAAAAAGATTTTTGTGTTTTGTATTTCACATCTTGGACTTATAATCAAGGATTGGCCATATTATCTTTACAGAACAGGTTTATATACCTTGATTAGCTTTGATGAGCTTATTTTTTGCACTTTACTAGTTGAAACTTTGTAGTGCATGTTGTGTGAGAAGATGTTTATAGTTTTTGATCACTTTGTCTTGATCTTAAAATCACATGCCTTTGATTGTCGAACTTGATCTTCTTGAGAAAGGCATAAATAACCATCTTACCACTATTACTAGCCAATCATGAACACCTTAGTGCATATCGTAAGATTTTGTGCTTGAGAAAGTGTAGCACATGCACAAAAAGAACATAAGATATAGCCTCGGTTTAATTGCTTGATGCTTAAAATTGGTGTGTACTATTAGGCTTGATGCCAAATTACATAATTAAAATTGGTGTGTACATTATCTTGGCTATTTTAATAAGTTTCTAATTAAATAAAATTGGTGTATACAATATGAGGCAATTTAAGAAACTTACGTGATTGTAAGCTTGTTTTCTAAGAGATGTGAGAGTTATATGATGTAACTCTTTAGGTGATAGTCTCTTTCAAATTCTATGTGATGAATTTTGTAGACTTTGTGTTTGATTTCTATTCACATATCACTTCACATGTTACTCTTTGCTAGTTGCACACACTACACAAGTTACTCTTTGCTAAACTTGGTACATTATATTGTGTGTGATTTTGTTGAGGCCATCAAAGATTAAAAATTCCTTGATCTTAATGCAAAATGTGTTTAAAGTTTGAGAAGTTGGATTTTTTAGGGCTTGAATGTACCTGAATTGGGAATTTTGTTCAAATTTGGTTAAACTGATGCAATTGGCTTGTTGAATTGATGTAATTGATCATTATATTGTGTATTCTAGATTGTGTGATGATCAATTGGTCAAATTTTTCCTAAACTCTTAACAAGCGATTTTAAAATTTTGGGGTTTTTGTTAGAAACTCTATGCTTAAGCCAATTTTGTGAAATTGAACTTAAATTGAACTTAGTTTCACTGCATTAGAACATGTATCATGACATATGTTTTATGCATCATTTGTGTTTAGGATTCACATGCATTGCATTGATTTCTGTATCCATCTTGCAGTTTTGCAATCATATCTCTCATTGTTTTCACACATAACATGCATACACTTTGTTAAATTGGATACTCAACTTGATTTAAAAATTAATTGATTAATTTTTGAGTTTTGTACATTCTAGTATATGCTATTTTTTATGTGTGAACTACAGAAAATATTTTTCTTAAGAGATATGATGGATAATCAATGTGCAAATATTTTCTCTACTCATGCAACTGTTTATGGGTCACATAGTACTATGTTTACATTTTATTGAAAGAGAGAATATTTTTTATGTGTATCCTCAACTTAGTTTGTTTTTAAACTTGATTTGTGTCTTTTTATTTACCCCACCTCATTTATTTTTCCCCAAAACTGTTTTTCCCAAAACTTGTTTTGTTTTTCCTATTTTTATAGGAGGAGAAACTTGTTTTTAAACTGTGATGTTCATAGGAGGAGTTGTCTCTATTTTCTATAGAGCTGAATTATTTTGTCCCCTTGATTCTCTATTTTCTCTTATCCTCTATCATGTATGTTTGAGTTGTCTTTGTCAATACGTGACAAAAAAGGGGAGAAATACTTGTAATGTGGGAATCATGTTTGTTTTGTTTAGGGGGAGTTGAATTTGTTTTTGATAGGGGAGAAAATAAATTTTTTTGTATCTAATTTAGGGAGAGAGTTAGTTTACATATTTGTTGATTTACTGTTTTTCTGTCACACATGCGTTTATGCGTTTTGTTTAGTGTTTCAAAAAATATACAGGTTGATTCAATTGAGCTGCTGTCTACACTTGCAACTGATGGATAGTAATTATGATTGAATTTGTTGTTATGAGCATTTTTTTGTAAAGGGCTTTTATTTGTAAATTTTGAGCTTTTAGTTTGTGTTTTGTCACGGATTGCCAAAGGGGGAGTTTGTTAGGTTCTAAAGAATTAGGAACTAAAATATTTAGAACTCTAATGTGTAATGTTGGCAAACCATAATCAAAACAGGTTGTTAGTCTTGTTTAGACTTGCTCAAAATGTGGGCGTTGTATGTAAAGTTGGAATTGAGTGGCTGCAATAGTATTAGTGACTTTCTGTCTGGCTCGATCGATCGAGAATTAGACTCAATCGATCGAATATCGGGCAGAACGATTTTCTGCAGAATTTTTCAACTCAGCCAAAACCCATTAAGGATTAGGGTTTCAAATCTACTTCTCCCACTATATAAAGGAAACCCTAAGCACATTTTCAAGAGACTAAAAAGAGAGAGAAGAGAGTGCCTCTTTTGTATCTAGGGTTTTGTACTCAAACCTTTCTAAGGTCTTTGTTGCTCATATTTGCGGTTTGTGTGAATCTCTTGTGAGATCCTTGAGGAGCTTTCCTTCACATAAACTTTGGGTTATCAAGAAGAAGATAACTTCAACATCTTGATGATCAACTCAGCTGTTGCTATTGGAGTTTAAAGAAAAACAAGCGGGGGTGCTTATATTTGTGGAGAATCCAAGAAAGAAGGAGTCTGTGAATTCGGAACTTGCACGTGATCATGTCAGTAAGTTCTACTGGTGGGTAGCAATAGGAAGTCGAGCGTGAGTGCTTGTAAGTCTTATTGTATGAATTTCGATTCTTTCATATAATAGATTCAAGTTTACCTTGAGGATAGCTAGGTTAAATCCTCTCCAAGTTTTTTACATGTTTGGTTTTCCTGAGTGATAATATCTTTGTGTTCTTTATATTTCTGTTACTTTATATGCTTGATATGATTGTTTGATTGTGAGAACCTAGAATTACATAATTTGACTAAGTTAATCACTTGGCTAATTCTCTAGGTTAATCCAATTGTTGTTTTAAAGGATCTAAATTCCTAACAAACTCGATTTGGAGTAAATCGAGTTTTAAAAGAGAGGCATTTCCCTAATTAGTTTGGGAAGAAGGCATAAGGTTATATAATTTGCCCGAAAAGGACAAAGGGCAATTTTGTCTGTTGCTTCTCAACAAACAAAAAAGATCATACATTTAGTTCACAAACATGAATTGCATGAAAATATTTATACCTTTACTTTTCCTGCAAGCATAAAGGCCTTGACGGTCACAGTTTTTATCACATTAGGACCACCCCGAGCACTCTCATGCTCCTTAATCACTTCTTCAGGTAATAAATCCACCCCTTGGTCCTTGGCTTTAGTGACTGACGAAGATGACCTTAAAACCCTCACAATTTCTTCAAAGGACATCACTCTTTGTATGTCGAGTTGCAATGGTTCTCCCTCAGAACCTAATCCTACACTCTCAAAAGGAAATGGAAGTGTCCTACAACCATCAAGGAAGCATTGTGCCTTTGGGTCATAAAAGGGAAGGGCTGTTTCACGGACTCTTTTCATCACAGGATCAAATGTTGGGCTTACTTCCATGTTATTGTAGCCCCATATGGCAATTACTCCTCCTAGCTTACGTAGAAGCCGTGTAACAATGGAGTAAAATTTTGGGAGTTCAAACCAGTGCACAGCTTCAGCCACAGTCACCAAATCAACTGAATTTTCACCACCTATTTGAGTCACTAATTCGTCGTCAGAGAAGGATAAGGGGGTGTGGATGTTTTTGACTCGAGGATGTTGCCTTGCATGTTTTAGTTGAGCTTCACTTATGTCTGTTCCAATTACTTGCTCAAAATACTCAGCAACCTGGAAAAGCGAACGTAATGTATATGGTTCAAGAATATCTTAAAAAGAACAAAATAATTTCAGAATTTTTATTTCATGTTTTCATCCAATTTTCATTGGAATATTTTATATTTTAATATTTTATTTATTTAGTTTGGGTTTAGATATAAGTTTGGATTACATTAGACTACTCATGAATTAGTAGTTACAGTTCAACTAAGATTTGTTTTCATGGATGTATCTTTATCTCTTTGTTTCCGAGAAGCTCAATAAAAGCTCCAGATGGTTTATTGGTTTTCAAACTATTGTTGATTAATAAAATTTCATTTGTTAAAATTATGTTTTTGCTTGGTGGTGATTCCAAACAACTCTTAGGTAGTGAAGTCTAAGCTAAAATTATACCTACCTTAGACTCCCAATTGAATTATCTGTTTACACTGTATTTAATTGTTCTTTGAAAAGATAATACTAAATATATGTGGCTAATGCACTTAAGTATTTGAATTTAATTGAGCAACCTAATATTTATATACTGTGCCTATAATTATTTATTTACTATTATAAGAAAACCTTCATCTATGACTTAACTCCTTTTTTTTTTTAGTTGTTGGAGAAAACCTTCGACTATGACTTGATTTGATCTAATACTTTTTTTTTTTTTTTTTAAATACTAAGTATTTTAATACACACATAAAAAGATAGGAGAAAGTTTTAAAGAAACTAATAACAGTATATATTCAAAAGAGCCTTAATTTGATCTAATATATGTGAACCTAATCATTGAATTTTGATACCATGGTATTAATAATGATCACTCATTAATAATGATATGAGAAAGTTCATGCTTCACTTATTTCAAAAATAATAAATAAGATTTATTAAATTTAATATCATGATTGAGCTATATAAGAACTTTAAGGCGTGTTTGGTAGAGTAAATTTTAGGGAGGATGGAAAACTTTGGAAAAAAAATGAGAGAGAGTACCTTTTTGAGATGGGAGGAAGGAAATTATTTGTGGCTTTGTGCACTTGGGCTGATAGAAATGCCCATGTGCACTTGCACATGGGCTTCGTGCATGCCCAGGTCTTTTTTTTTTTTCCTTCTTCTTTTTTCATTTGCTTTTTATTTTTATTCTTTTTTGTCCACTTGCACATACACAATTATTTTGGCTAAAAACAATGTGTTAGTATTTTTTTGTTTGCACGTACACAATTTTTTTGCTAAAAAATGTGTTGGTTTTTTTATTTTATTTAATAGGGATATAATTGTAAATTTATATTAATTTCACTTTTTCATCTTCTAATTTTTTTTCTTAACCAAATAAATAAGTTTTCCATCTCTCCACTATTTTATCCTTCTAACTAAAAGCAAATGAGGGAAAATTAAATCTTTTTTATCTTACCACTTTTTTATTTCCTCCCCATTTTCTATCATCCACTTTTCTACTACTCTAACCAAACCAAACGGACCCTAACTGATTTGAATCCAATAATCTCAATTCTGCACTTAATAATAGATTATACGGTAGAATAGAAGTGCTTCGTCCAATCAGATTCTGAGTCACAACTAGTTAGAGCTATGCAAACCAATCAAATTTTTAGAGCACAAAATTGCTTTAGGGGTTTACCTAATGGGTGTGCATGCGACTAAAAAGAAGTAAATACTCATTCATCAGCTTTGACTTTTGCTTTCATGTCACACGGTTAACAAATCAACAAATCAGCAAAAACATAGTTATTAGACCAAACTTGAGAGAGAGGGAGAGAGAGAGATAGAGAGAGAGACTAACAGCAAGAGCAGCTTGGCCGCTGTCAGTGCCAGCATCCCAAGCTAAAGAGTGTTGAGAGGTCAGAGTAGCCAGCTTCGAAAACCATTCGCTTGGATAGGTTGGCCTTGAATCTGAATAAATCTCGGCCTGTTTGTCGAACAAACCAGCCATATTGACTACTTGCCTCTAATGATTGGGCTCTCAGTCTTAAGGAGAGAGCAAAGAACATTTTGAATTCATATATAAGCTTCGGCCTCGAGCCTTCAATGAAAGTTGGATTATTATCCAACCACATGGTAGAAAAAGAATTTGTAGACTTTGACCAGCAACCCAGAGTTCGTAACCAAATACAATTTGACTTGCGTGCACGCGAACGGGGATTGTTAAATATCTTGTAGATATTTGAGTCTTGTAGGCATTTGTTAAAACATAGAATATCTTTTGGATATTAGTTTAGTAGTTCTGTATTGCAGTTTTGTATATAGAAGTGCTAGTTTGTATATATTATAGAGTAGTGCTCAGCTACAGTAGCAGTGGCGACTCCAAGAAATTTGTTCAGGGTGTTCCTTAGGAAGCATAAATTACACAATCTTATTTCTTTTTAACCTTTAGGTAATTAGGTTTGATTCAATGTTACTAATTTCATTCCGTTCTGACCGTAACGGCCGGAAAATACCATGCCGGTAAACAAACAAGAACATAACCCACCCTATTCTACTTCGAAAATTTTTTTGGGTCATTCCAGTCTATTTCGGATGTTTCGATAAATAGTGGCAGGTCTAGAAATATTTTTTAGAGTGATCCTTAAAGAAGCATAAATTACGCAATATAGCACACATTCCACAATCTAATTTGCTTTGCATAATGTAAAGACAAAAAATATGCATCATCCACCCGACTCAATCCACTACAAAACTGCTTAACATAGTTTTTTTTTTTTTGGTCTTTTATAAATTATAACGTGTATTCACTTACTTTTAACTTTTAAAGGACCACAGACCACTACCCCAATTCAATGCCACAACCCCATCCATCCCACACTAAGAGACGAGCCAATTAGCAATTTCAACCCAATTACATATTTTTATATTTACCTACATTTACACAAAAAGACAAAAACTAAGCAATTTATATTGTCAAAAAATAAGTTTAAGTCAAAAGACTCACAACACAAGTCAGACAAGAAAATGAAAGCCAATGAGCCATGTACCTAGCTGAAGTAACTGAGATTACCTTTTGCTTTTGTAGTGTATAGTTTTAAAACCATACACGTGTGGTCCTCTAGGATTAGAGCAAATAATAAAGTATTTTTGGCCTTGGAAATCCGTGAAGCACTAGAAGGCTTTAGAAAACAACTTAGAGAAAAGAAGAAATAAGTTTCCTACTCCTAATACTTTCCCAGAACACAGATTTGAGACAAGAAATTGTCAAGCTCATAAGCTACATTTCTAAAAATTAAAAAAAAAAAAGTGGCTCTGCCACTGTGAGTATGAGTGAGAGAGAGAGAGAGAGAGAGGAAAAAAGAGAGAGAACTGAAATACCTTGATGTTGCCTGAGGTTAGGGGCGGCACCGCTGCGACACGTTGAAGGCTAAGGTTTTTATTTCCCGATCTCGCTTTTGCCGTCACCGATCTCACAATCTCCGATCTGGGCCAAGTCAATCTCCGATCTTGCCGTCGCAGAGCTGCTCTGCGTGTTCAGTGTTGCTGTTGTTGCCTTGCTAAGTCGCTGCTACTGAGAAGTGAGGACGTGAGGTTCTTATTAGGTTAGGAATTGTTTTAGTTTAAAATATGATTAAGTAATGGGTATACGTATTAAGTTTATAATTTTTTTATTATCATTATTATATTTGTTGAGAATCTATGGGCTTGCACCGATTAGTTTTTTTTTTTTTTTTTGAGAATCTGTGGGTTTTTGTTTTCTAGTATATTGGGCTTTTTTTCCTGGGGGGCTTGCCTGTTACAATTTTTTTTTTTTTGGCTTGAAAATAGGACAATTAAATTATTTTTATTTTTATTTTTATTTGAGGGTGTTCTTAATTTTTTATTTGAGGGTGTGCTTAATTTTTTTTAAAGGGTAAACAAATAAAAAAAATTTAATTATTATATATTAATTTTTTTTTTCAGGTCAGGTTGTTACTGGGAACATCCTGATATGAATGTGGCGTCGCCACTGTACAGTAGCACAGAGATGCAGTGCATTACACGAGTGCTGTTTACAGCAAAGGAGTCCGTACCTTACCGGCCGTAGCGGCCGGTATATACCGTACCAGCAAGCAAACTGGTATATATAACCCTTGTTTCGTACCAGAAAAAATACCGGCCATATCGGCCAATTTCGAGCAATATCAGCCGCCTAGTACTGGCCGTATCGGCCAATTTCAGGCAATATCGGCCGCCTGGTACCGGCCGTATAGAAAAAAGTTTTTTTTTTTTTTTTTTTTTTTTAAGTTTTGTAATTTTTGAATTTTTGTTAAAGTAGAATGGTAACTTATTTGCATTAACTTATTAGTATTATTTGTTTTCTTAGTATGCAATGGTAACTTTTAGGCTTTCTATTTTTTATATTGTATTTTTTTTTCTTTTAATTGATACTAAAGTCTAAAACTATGAATAATTAGTTCTAAATTGAGGAAATGTTTTATGGTAAACTTTTATATTTATTATAATATATATATACACACACACACACACACACACACACATATATATATAAAATAGTGGTAAACCCGAAACGGTACACCGGTATTGACCGATATCCAAAATATATCGTATCGCTGGCCAAACCGGTACAGCTACCGGCACGGTATTGACTCCCTTCATTTACAGAGCACACTTAGTTAGTTAGGTATCTGTCACTTGTCATGTTTGTATTGGTTGACTTGATTGTTGGTCAAGTGGTTATTCTGTTTCTGATATATAAGGAAGCAAAGTCAGATATTTATATATACGAAATCATTCACAACACTTTTCCTCTCTTTTCTTTCTCTGTCTCTATGTGTTATTCCACCATTCACAACACTCTTTTCTTTCTTTCTTTTTATTTTTATTTTTATTTTTATTTATTATTGATTAGGAAATTGGAATGGGAGGAGACTTTAGACCAGAAGTGGTTGACGAATATAAATAGATTGGTCTATTTTTCATAGGGTCTGTTTGTTTGAGAGAATGGAAAAGTAGGAAGATAGATAATGGTTGTTGAGGGTCATTTTTGTAAAGCCAGCCCAACCCAGCAAAGCAGGCAATAAGAGTGGCAGGCACAGAATGAGACTATTAGGCCCAAGCGGCAGGAAGAATGGAACACAGGCCCATAACATGAATAAATGGGTCTTGAGAAAGCAAATGGGCCCAAAGGGCCCGGAAAGAGAGAAATGACACCCATGGGCAATGTATGGTATGAAAAAGCAAGAATGGGCCGCGGCAGGCCTAAGGTAATGTAAATAAAGAAAGTAGGGGTTGATGGCAAACCCATGAACCCCAAGGATGAGTATAAGGAGATTGGGTCGGGGAAGCCCAATCAAGTTAGTAAAAGCCCATGGGAAAGCAAAGTCAGTAAATGGGTCGAGGAAGCCCAAGAAAAGTAAAAAGGGCCGCAGGCCCAAAGGGAAAAAAGAAAGGGACAATAGAGCCCATGAGTAAGAACACCAGTAGACTTTCTTGAGTCACTGGGGGAAAGAATGGAACGGCAGGCTTGAAATGGGCCTAGCAGGAACATATCATTGTGGCAGGAAATGCCAAGTAATGAAACGAGACATGAACATAAATCAAGAAATGGGCTAAGAGAGATGTGAAACCCAGTATTAAGAAAAACCCAAACCCAAAGGAAAGTAGTGAAAGTACAGGATGACCCACATGAAAGAACGAAGAATTATGGTAGACGAATGCAAGCAAAGCTTCAGAGCGCAACAAACACATGGGCCGCAAGCAGTTTTTTCAAATGTACGCATGCGCAAAGCTCAGGTGCCACCAGCCTGTACCCAACCAATATGGGTCGTGGTGGGGCTATGGGTCAGTGAAAAGAGGTAAAGGGGGGTGCGGTTTGGTGGTGGGGAGGGGGGAAAATGTTTATTTTGCGTTCCCTGTCCAAACCCTTTTGGGAGGTACGTCCTGCTGGGATGATAGACCGCCCAAAAGAGGTAAGATTGGGGAGGGAACGTTGGGTGCATGCCATAGGAAGAGAGAGAGAGAGAGCATTTAAGCCACGGCAGAGGACAGTGCCACGACGGACAGAAACAACACCAACCTGTTTTTGTCTGGCGAGGGTAAGCAGTGTGCAGACGGTGGTCGGCAAGCATGCCCAGACCAGACAAAGGCCGTTAGGGGGTGAAATGGTAAAAAACCATCACGGCAGGCCCTATAAAAGGATCCTTGTCGTGCCCTGTAAAAGGGACTGAAAAGCAGAGGAAGAAAAACATAGAAAGAAAACTAAGAGAAAAAGAAAAAGAAAAGAAGGAAAGAGAAGAAAACAACTTGTGAGGATAATGGGCATGCACCAATAGATTTTTTCTTTCCTCTCCCCCTCAAAATCCCACTCTCTAAGGAATAATTAAGCAGTAAAAACT
This sequence comes from Quercus gilva, assembly GCA_023621385.1. Classification (NCBI taxonomy): domain Eukaryota; kingdom Viridiplantae; phylum Streptophyta; class Magnoliopsida; order Fagales; family Fagaceae; genus Quercus; species Quercus gilva. The sequence continues at coordinate 41,947,982 of CM042482.1, read as the reverse complement.
TTTCTTCAGGCATCCCTCATTTAGGACCGATTCCCTTAAAGTCATTAATCCCCACGGCAGGATATTCTCCTGGGAGGTTAGTTTCATTGAGAGGAAGCGTTCTTCCTCTTTGAACAGTTGCCATTACAGACTTGGTTTTGGTTGGATGTTTATTTTCGATTAAACTTCCATCATTATTCAATCCATTATTCTTTCTTTTAAAAAAGCCATTATTATTATTACTACTATTACTACTGTAACGTTCGGTCATTATTATTGTTGAAAGCTACTGCACTCTGTTTTTCTTTTTATTGTCATCATATCTGCCTGCCGTAATCTTATTATAACAGCTCTGCTTGCCGTAAGGATGCTCCTGGCAGACTAGGCTAAGTTTGTGCCAAGCCGGCCCAAGTGAATTACAGTTGGGACGGTCTCAACTTCCCTACTCAGAAGAAACATTCAGGCCCATCACCGTAAGAGGTAGTCCAGCCCAAATACAAAAAAGGCCCCTACAATGGTGGAATGATATAAAATATTTAGTTTTTCCTAGTTTTGTGTTTAGTTGGGGGGATAGAAAAGTGAAGGGATGAAAATCTTTTTTGTTTGGTTGTAAAGATAAGTGGGAGGGTAGAAAATGTAATTTATATAAATTTGCTATTATTTCCTTAGTACATAATATGTAAAATATCATTTCTTTGTTACAAAAAAAAATATATAATTTCTTTGTACATACTCATTAAATAAGAAGAAAATATTAATTATTTTTAATTAAAGTTAATAAAATAACATTATATATAAAATAAAATAATATATTAATTATTTTTTTAATCATTATATTAATTTCCTTTATTATTATATATTATATAATATAATATAATATATTACTATGTAAGAACAATGTAATACGATTCTAACAGTTTTAGTTTTATTTAATTCTTTACAAGCGTCAAGATGCAAGGAGACATTTAGTTCTGTACAAAAAGTAACAGTAGTTTTTTCATCGAAAGGATTCATCCAATCATACAAGATTTAGACAGGTTCATAGATTAATATCTCGTGCAATACTTAAGATGCAATATAATAGCTCTTATAGTTGAGATTTATTTTTTGTTTTTGGTTTTTACTTATTTATAATTATTATTAATTTAATTTTTTAATTGAAACCTCTTATGTTTGAGATTAAGAGTTTTAAAAAAAAAATTTTTTTTTTTTTTTTTAACTCTACTGTAGACACCTCATTTTGTATCCATTAATAACCTTTAGTCCCTAGCCCCAATGATGAGCATGACATGAACCAACCAAAGACATTTAAAGTATTCTTAATAGTTCAGAGGTAATCACAACTCAAAAATGCTTAAATCGCTTTAAAAACAATGCTAAAAAATGACCTTTGCTCATTTTTAAGACAATAACTTTTGAACCACAATTAATTTTGGAATGAGGTTTTTTTCATTGGAAATTACATATCCTAGGCTTTGATTTGAACACATATCTTGCCAAATTGGGATTTAAAATGAGTGAGCTATGACCATTTAAAGTCGAGCCATTAGTGCAGTGAAAAATCAAGTATGCGTAAGCACCTTCGAGGGCGTCCATGAACCTTCACAACCCCGCGCTTGCAAGTATAGTTCTAGAATACTTTATTCGAGTTAGGCCCCCCCCCCCCCCCCAAAAGCCCTTAGGAATGTCTAAAACTGTTTTAAAGGCCCTGAAAAACCTAATTTACTTGTATAAATACCATCCTTATGCTTCCAATCCTAACCTTAGCTAGGGAGAGTGCCTCTACTTTTATAAAACCCTAATCATCTTTTATGATCATTCACACAAAACTTTAGCACGTTTTTAATGTATAAAGACCTCTCTTTAGTTAGAACATTTGCATTCGGAAATTGTATCCTATTCTATTTTACTATCTTAAAAAACTACTTTATCAATTATATCATACCATTTTACAATATTCCCAGCATCCCAACTTTTATTTTACAATACAACACATTAAAATAATATATCTACACAATAAAATAATATATCCCAAAATCATATCTATTCTCTCCCATCTCTCTCCTCTCTTTAATTTTTACCTCTTTTCCAGCTGCAACTTCCACCGGAGCCTTCATTTTCGGCGAGGTGGTGAAATAGTCCGAAGCCATAATCTTATTCAGCCTATTTCTCAATGTTGAATCTACAACAACACACACAAAATCAAAATCACACACACCAATTATTCAAAATTGATTCAAAACAAAGAGAATTATATTCAAATCAAAGATTATACAAGTAAGGCCTCACTGCCCATCACCCACCACCGCTAAAACAAAACCCACAAATGACCAACAAAAACCCAGCAACACTAGACCCAAACCGACCAAAATCAGACACAAACACCGACGATCTCCAATGACCAACAAAACCCAGCAAAATCGGACCCAAACACCGACGATCTCCGACAACCAACAAAACCCAGCAACTCCAAACCCAAACCTAGCAAAATCGGACCCGGACCCAAACCCAGCAAAATCAAACCCAAGCACGGACGAACTTCGACAACCAACAAAACCCAGCAACACCAGACTTAAGAGAGTCACGACCCATGACCCACTTCAGCTATACCCATCTCTTCCTTTAAGCACCGGTCATAGCATAAAAATAAAAATAAAAAAATAAAAACCCACAAAACCCAGAACTCCAAACTTGCCGATCCACTAATCCACTAACCCACGACCCACACATCAGTGTGGAGGCCCAATCACCGGCACAAAGAGAGAGAGAGTGAGAGTTGTGAGCAATTCACAGAGAAAGATAGAGACGAAATGAGGAAGAGAGATAGTTGAGAAGTCTTACATAGAGGAGATATTAAGAATAAAACAGATTAAAAAACAAATACAATAGCCTATAGTGCCATCATAAAAGTAGGATGGCACTATAGTAGTATTGGAAAATTTTTTACAATTCTTTACTTTTACAACTCCGGATGTTGGAGGTTTTTGACAGACAAATGCTAAATAAAAGCAACATATGGCATTTAGCATTCTGGATGCGAATGCTTTTAGGATCTTCTAAGGTACGTAGAAACTTGTTCTCAAATTCTCTTTAAACTAATATTGTTCTTGAGTTGTGATTGTTGAGGGTCACTTTTTCAACCCGAATAGAAAGAAGGAAGCCCAACCCAGCAACACAGGCAGCAGAGAAGTGGCAAGCATAGAGTAAAACCATTAAGCCCAAACGGCAAGAATAATGGATCACAGGCCCATAATATAAACAAATGAGCCTTGAGGAAGCAAACGGGTCTAAAAGGCCTGGAAAGAGAGAAATGGCACCCATAGGCAGTATGTGGTATAGAAAAGCGAGAATGGGCCAGCGACAGGCCTAAAGCAATGTAAACAAAGAAAATAAGGGTTTAATGGCAAGCCCATGAACCTCAAGGATGAGAATAAGGAAATTGGGCCAGGGAAGCCTAATGAAGTTAGTAAAACCCCATGGGAACGCAGAGTTAGTAAACAGACCAAGGAAGTCCAAAGAAAGTAAATGGGCCGGAAAGACCCGAGAAAAAACAAAAAGGACACTGGAGCCCATAAGAAAGAACACCAGTGGCCACGTTAAGCCATTGGGGGAAAGGATGGAACGATAGGCCCAAAAGAGGCCCAGCAGGAGTAAGCCATTACGGCAAGAATAACAAGTAATGTGGCAGGAAGTCAAGTAAGTTAAGAAGTGGGTTGAAAGAAGATGCAAAGCCCAGTACCAAATGAAGCCCAGTCCTTAAGGAAGTGGGAAATCAAAGTAACAACTCATAAAAAGTCAAAAACGGGCGGTAGGCTGTGCAGGCAAAGTCTCCAGACCGCGGCGGACGCATGAGTAGTAGGCAGACTTCAGACACATACGGTTAAGAGGCACGTGCAAGACCCAGGCACCACCAGCCTGTACCCAGCCAATACGGGACATGGTAAGGTCATGGGTCAGAGGTAAGAGGGCATGGTTTGGTGGTGGGGAGAGGGGAAAACCTGTTTTAGGGTTCCTGCTCAAGCTCTTTTGAGAGATACGTCCTGCTGGGTGACATACTTCCTAAAAAAGGCAAGACTGAGTTATAACCATTAGGTGCATGCCATGAGGGATAGAGAGAGAGAGAGAGAAATAGCACTGTGGCAGGAAGAAGAGCCACGGCAGACTAACAAACAAAATAGTTGTCTTTGTCTGGTGGCTTGCAGACGGAACAGTAATGGTCAATGAGTACACCCAGAACGGACAAAGGTGGTTAAGGGGTAGAATAGTAAAATCCGGTCACGGCAGACACTATAAACAGGAGTCATTTGTCGTGTACAAAGGACACAACGCCACACAATAGAACACAAAAATTAACAACAACAGGGAGATACACAGGAAAACAAAGAGAAAACACAATACTAAAGAAATTATGGTGGTTGAAATCACTAAGGAAAGACGAAAGGAACCCAAGGAAAACAAAGAAAGAAAAGATAAAAAAGAGAAAATAGAAAGGAAAGCGAGAGTTAGCGACATGCACCGATAGGTCTCTTCCCCTCTCTCCCTCTCTAATCCTTGCTCTCTTCCGTGAATAATCGTCTTGGGCATTATCCATTCAAGTCTGCCTTCCTCAAATCCATTAATTTCTATAGTAGGATTCTTTTCCTTGAAGGTTAATCGTGTTGAGAGGAGGCGTTCTTCCTCTTTGGCTTTGCTCTTGCAAACTAAATTGGACTTAGTTTCTTTATATTTTGATTAACCCTTTTATCATTTGCCCCTCCCACTTTATTTGCAAAAGTTGTTAATATTACTATGATTATGGATTATTTAATCATTCCCTGTTGAAAAGCCATCTGGTCATTCCAGAATACTCGGCTTTATTTTATTTATTGTATCTGTTTGCCACAAGCTTCTCTGAAACAGTTTTGCCTGCCGTAAGCACACTCTTGGCAGACGAGGCATAGTTTGTGCACAAGTCAACCAAGTTGAGTTCTAGTTGGACCGGTCTTGACTCCCGCAACCCAGAATATTTGGGCCTACTATCACAAAGGGGCAGCCCAGCCCAACATAATAGAAAAGGCCCCCATAATGATTATCAAAGTATTGTTGCAATTCATTAATTCTCTTGTTAGGGTCAAATCATGTTAGTGTTGGTAAATCCAACTCAAAAACACTTTTTTTTTTTTAAATGGATTTGAGTTCTAAGTTTCAAGTGTCTAGATAGTTGATGATGCCAAAAAAATCACCAGTGAGCCATACAGTTCTCATATGCTTGAAACTACACCTGCACAACGAAAAGAGAAGACATAGCAAAGGGCACTGGTGTGGTATCGACCAAATACCCTCCGAAGGTCAAGTTAGAATTCTTCTCACAACTCTTGAGTGCAAGAGTTAGGGTATTGGGGCTTTTATAGTAGTAGAGGGTTAATCTCTCTTCCTTGGTTTTGAAGTCTTTTCCTTATAGGAATTCTTATAATCATATATTGCGGAATCCTTTCCTTGTAAGAGACTAACACTAAGCGTGGGGCACAAGATATGTCCTTATATACGCATGCGTTGTGGTCAAGTCAAGATCACGCTAGAACTGTCAATCTCGTGTATTTCCTTCAGCTTAATGTCGTCAGCTTTCTGCCTTAGTCGCTCAGGGTGCTCCATTCAGCCTCGAGGGAAAGCCGTAAACTTCCTACTGCCATTGCTTGCCTATGAGCACAAATGGGACCGACGGGTTTTTGGGCGTAGCCTTATCCCTTTTTATTTAACATTACAATTTTATCATCATCAGTAGTGGTAGAAGTTTTTCATTGAAGACACAAGAAAACAACTCAATAGATTGCTAAAGAATTTCTGAGTCAGTTGCCTTAACTGCAGTTCGTTCAATCGAGATTCTTTAAGCCTTGACTCCAGTCACCCAATCGAGATTTGCTTTGCCAAACTTTTTCAGTCTACGACCCATGATGAGTAAAATACCTAGGAATACATGCACTAGGGTTCTAGGATTTATTTAAAGCCTCCTTATGTCATCCTAAAATAAAATAAAATAAAAACTCTATGGAAGTTGGAGTATCTTCTTCAAAATTTGCGTAACGAGTTTTTTTTTACCAAACTGCATCTTTGGAACTTGTTGAAAATTAGGAGAGTTTATGTGAAGACATTTGCACCAACATCTACTACAATCAAGTGTTGTTGTGATGAAGTCAAACACAGATTAGGTATTTATACACAGAAGAGATAGACCAAGTTGAAGAGTTCAACATAGATGGAAATGTGTGTGATCACGTGAGTGAGTTCTATTGAAGGTAGCAATACTAGAATCTAGTAAATTAAGTATTTGTGTAATTTGCATTTTATATAGTAAATTCTTCAAGCTTGCACAAGACAAGTAAGGCACACTCTTCTAGGTAAGCCAAGGCTATATGAACTTATTAGAGTTTTGTAGAAAATTCAAAGTACACTCTAACTTCATTTGGTTAAACACTCTTCAAGAGTAAAGAAACTAGAGAATATCAATGGCACAAAAGGAGAAGACTATTAATATATTATCATTAACCATTGCAAAATATTATGCAACAATCAAAATAACACCCCCCCCCACCCCCCCCCCCCCCCCCCCATTCTCTCTTTCCTCTTTCCCTAACCACTTACGCTATTTTTATAATGACATTCAAAGAAAGAAATCTAAAGCCTAACTAACTTTTCCAACAAGTATAAAGCCCTTATATATAGACGACTGATCGGACCAACTTAGGACCTCCCCAAGCACTCTCAAACTCTTTTAACAACACTTTCAGATAACAATTCAATGCCTTGATCCTTGGCCGTAGCTACTGAAGACCATGACCTTAACATCCTCAAGAATTCCTCAAATGAAAGTTCCCTTGGTATATCTAGTTGTTGTGATTTACCCTCACATCCTATACCAACACTTTCAATAGGAAATGGAAGTGTCTTATAAGCATCAAATATGTACTGTATTTTTGGGTTCCAATAGGGAAGAGTGGAATCATGAAAGCGCTTCATTATAGGATCAAAAATTGGGCTCACTGATATTTCATAATAGCCCCAAACAGCAATTACACCTCCTGGCTTTCTTAGAAGGCGTGTCACCAGGGAGTAGAACTTAGGGAGCTCAAACCAGTGGACAGCTGTGACCACAGTGGATAATGGAGTATGGAAATATGGAATGCGTGGTTGTGGCATTGCAAGTTTCAACTGAGCCTCGCTCACATCGGTTCCAACTTCTGGTTCATAATTCTCAGTAACCTGTCAAGAACAATGTCATGCTTTACTAACAATCTTAGTTTTTATTAGATTCTTTCCAAAGATCAATATGTAAGGAGAGAATTTTATTTTGCAAAAAAAAGGCGAAAACACTATTTTGGTCTTTATATTTTGAGGTTATAATCAATTTGATCACTACATTTTGGTAACAGTCAATTTAGTCTTTGTTATTTTTATATTACAACCAATTTGGTCTTTACAGTTAACTCATTAACGAAAAATGCCTACGTGACTAACGGTGTATATTGTTGGCATGCTTACTGCTAATGTGGCTACCTAAATATCAATAAAAAAAAAAATGTTAATTAACATTAAATCATTCCATGTCAATATTTTAATTAAAAATATAAATAAACAAAATAAAAATGTAAAACAAATAAAAAAAATTCCTTGTATGGAATTGTTGAAACCGTAGCCACTCATTATTAAACGAATATCAGCTCTTTACTCAACACCACCTTTCACAGTTTCACTACCACCACAACCACAACCATCTTCTACTCTACTTTTATCATATATTACTAAAGGAATATCATCAGACATTCATATTCAAGCATAAAATAATATCAAGTATCAACACACATTCAAACTTTCACACCATAGATTCAAATCAATGCATTTTCATTTGTCTTCCATCACAATAATTCATGCTCACACCTTTGTCGTCAATGAAGCCCAAGCATAGAAGGTCTAAATCGGTTAGTTGCTCTCATTCATCAACAGTAGCACCATTGACAACGACAAACCCACCACGGCCAGTTGCAATTCTCTCACCACCACGAGCCACCATCGAGGTGGTCTCCTTGCTCTCTACTTTTCTTGGACTACCGACTCGGTCTCTCCTTTGATTTGTGATGGTGTGACGGTTTGGGTTGTTTGATGGTTCAAAATATGTATTAGTTGCGATTGAAATTTGATTTTAGGGTCTAGTGGTGGTGCTAGATTATGGAGGTGGTGGTGGATTCGAATTTGGGGGTGGCGTTGGACTGTTGGGGTGGTGGTAATTTGGGTTTGGTGATGGTGGATCTGGATTAGTGGTGGTGCTAAACTGTTGAGGTGGTGGTGGTTTTTGGGATGTGGTGGCCTAGTGGATCTAGGTTAAGTGGTGAAATATTTGGCAACCAAAAAAAATTGCAAGAAAGTAAAATACAAAATTGAAAAAAGATGAGAAAATCTATTTGGTTACCATGAAATGCTAAGAAAATTAAAAGAAAATGACAAAATTTGTATAAATATATATTAAAAAAAAAACTATTTTTGAAATTAATGTGGTTGTTTTTTGCTATGTAAGAGCACTCACAGCAGTGGTGTTATATTGCTATATTTCAATATTTTAGCTCCTCAAACACTAAAATCGTGCTCCAGTAGTGAAGTTAAATCTTTTTTTTTTTTTAGCTCCATTGCTACCGTGCACATCTATAGATAGATGTGCACTGTTCATGAGAGCTAAAATATATATATATATATATATATATTTGTTTATTCTACCAGTGATTAAAATAATACCACGCTCCTTCTTTTTTTTTTTTTTTTAATTCTTTTATCACCGTGCCTCTCTCTCTCTCATTCACTCTCATCATATCTCTAAAACTCATCTCTCTCAAGCTCACTCTCTCAACTCCAGTCTCTCAAGCTTACCAACCCACCAACTCCGATCACTCAAGCTCATCGTGCCTCTCTCTCAAGCTCATTTCTCTATGAAGCTCACTCTCTCAACTTTGGTCACCGACCTACCAGCCATCCCAAGCCGCCGATCAGCCTCAGACCCACGCTGCCAATCGCCTCAGACCCACTTCTCTTTCGTTCTCTCTCTCTCTCTCTCTCTCTCTCTCTCTCTCTCTCTCTCTCTCTCTCTCTCTTGTGTTTTTAGCTCCGATTGGGTCCCACATTACCCAACTCACCTCAAATCGAAGCATTCTATTTCGCTTTGCACTCATCATCACTCTTTATGATCACTGATCGATGATCAATATAGGTCTCGTCAGCCAATACCGAATCGAATAGAGTATTAAGCATGGGTTTCAGTTTGGCTGTGTTGATTTTTTTGGGTTTTTGTTTTGTTCGTCTTCACTGGTTTTGATGGGCACGATGGGGTTGTGGTTATGCAATGATTTTTATGGGTTTGATGGTGGTTGTGGTGGTGTGTTGGTGGTTGAATGAAATATTATTTTATTGTAGTGTTTATATTATTTTATTGTGTTAAAAGGTAAAATAGCTCCACTGCTGTAGGGTGTGAGAAGGTAAAATAGATAAAGTGACTTTTTGTGTAGCAAAAAAGCTAAAAATTTAGATCCACTGCTGTGAATGCTCAAAGTGCTTATGTGGCATTAAAATTTTGACACATCAGCATTAAACATGTTAACATTGCACACCGTTAGTTATATAACCATTTTCCATTAACGAGTTAAGTGTTGAAAATATTTGGCAACCAAAAAAAATTGCAAGAAAGTAAAAAGCAAAATTGAAAAAAGATGTGAAAATCTGTTTGGTTACCAAGATATGTTAAGAAAATTAAAAGAAAATGACAAAATTGGTATATATTAAAAAAAAAAAAAAAACTATTTTTGAAATTGAAGCGGCTGTTTTTTGCTATGTAAATGCTGATGTGGCATTAAAATTTTGACACATCAGCATTAAACATGCTAACACTGCACACCGTTAGTTATATAAGCATTTTCTGTTAAAGAGTTAACGGTAAGGATCAAATTAATTGTAAGTTGAAAATAACAATGATCAAATTGACTGCTATCAAAATGTAATGACCAAATTGACTGTAACCCTAAAATGTAGGAACCAAAATGGTGTTTTTGCCCAGAAAAAATTAATAGTAGTTTTTTCATAGGAAAATTTTTAATTTATATTGTACTAACAATGTAACTTACATTGCAGACACTCAAAATATATATAATATTATATGTACATTTGCAAAAGGTGTAAAATATAAATTTACATTGCTTGTACATCGTAACCTATGAAAGTTAATTTTCATAATAAGAATTGGTCCTACTATGACCCTACTATGGCAAGGATACCTTTCTCGACCCCCCCACACTTACATTTCAAAATACCACACATCAAATTATTTATTTTATACTACATTTCATCAGAATACTATTTCCTTATCAAATTTTTATTATTATCTCAAATTATCACTCCCTTACCCAACCAAAAACCACTGCCCTCAATCTAAATAATTTCTAAAACATTCATTTGCATAGCTACAGTAATTGTGTAAAATTTTCAAATCAACCCCAAAATACACCCATATCAGTCTATGTATCATTGTACAAAAATACATTTGTGCTATAATAATTGTGTAAATTTGCAAAAATACATAGATTAATGTAGGTGTATTTTGGGGTTGATAGGAAAATTTTGGGGCCTTATACCATTTTACAATTGATGCAAATGCTATTACAATGAAATCAATGTAAAATTGTAGAGGAAATGCCCAAATATAAAATTATAAAGAAAATAGCTATATATATATATATATATATATATTTTTTTTTTTTTCTTTTCTTTTCATAAGACTAGGGGGCCTGGCCCCCTTAGGCCCCACCTAATTTCGTCCCTTTATACAACAGATTTCACTAACTTTTTCCACAAAATTTTGAGGTTATAGATTATTATGATTAGAATTTGCTATCTCCAAATTTAGTTAGAATTGACTCCACGAATTTTTTATCTAATCTAGTAAAATTAAACCCCAAAAAAATTGAATTGGTAAAAAAAAAACTAGAGTATGAATACTATGTGTGCAATGTCCAACCATCGTTCGCCTCACTAGGAGTCCATGATGCTATTTCTCGCCGACACTGCTGGCACATTTCTCTCTTTTTCCGCTATCGCTTTGTGTGTGAACACTGCCTGTGGAGCAATCCACTCTTGGGTAAATAAGGGGGTGTTTGGATGGTCTGTTTCTATAACTCAATTCTCTGCTTCCATAACTCATAACTCAAAAATGGTAGGACCCATAGCGAGAAGTCTGTTTGGCACCACCATCACTCTATTTTCGTAACTCAATTTCCATCACTTAATTCTCTGATTTTTGAGTTACGAGTTATGGAAACTGAAAACACATTTTGGCTGTTTTTAGTTTCCATAAATCATAATTTAATGGCATTTTTGTAATTAAACACACATGGAGACCCACTCAGCTACAACTTTTGACCAATCTTTTTTTTTCCCTTCGGTTCGGTCTTCAGTTTTTTTTTTTTTTTTTTTTTTTTTTTTTTTTTTTTTTTTTTCACTGGGATCGGTGAGTTTGGGTACTTGAAAAAAAAAAAAAAAAAAAAAAAAAAAAAAAAAAAAAAAAAAAAAAAAGCTACACCGAGTGACAAGTATGGGGCCCACAAACAGTGTGAAAAATATTAAGTGATGAGTAATAAGTGATAGTGCCAAACGGGTAGGGTATTTTAAGTGATGAATGATGAAGGATGAGTAACGGAAATTGAGTGATGAAAAAAAGTGAGCCAACAGCCCCTAAACTTTGAATGTAGTAATGACCTTTTTTATAATAGATTTTTTTTTTTCTTGATTTAATGTTACACTATTGTGTACATTAGGTTGAATTATTATATTGTATATTATATATTTATGTTTGATTATAGTAGGAGGTTTTGAGCTAAAGACAAACAATTGTTTAAATGTTTGGTTTGATCTGATTGCTTTTAAACAGTAATTTACACTTTGTTATACACGATTTTTTCTTCTTCTTCTAATTTGGTTATATAACTAATTTATAAAATTCAATATGCAAACTTTAAAATGTAAGTAATTTATGGCGATACCATCCATAATTGATGTATATATTTTAAAAGAAAAAATATTCAAAATTTAGAAGTTATTAACCTATCCTTTGTCCTAATTGTTGAAACTTCAGATTTTTATCCCTCTGAAATGCTCAAAGATGTAAAACTTGTAAATATATCTTGCTTCTTTAAAACGTGACCCTAAATTACAATTAATGATATAGGAGTATCATATTAATCAATGCAATGAAATCTGTTGAATGTATCTCAGAACTGGGTCATATCAATATAGAACTCAAGATTATCAAATAAGTCTTTGATTGATTTTTTAACTATATAGATATAAAAAATAAAAAAAATCAATGCAATGAAATCCGTTGAGTATATCTCAAAACTAGGTCATATCAATATAGAACTCAAGATTATCAAATAAGTTTTTGATTGATTGTTTAACTATATACATATGAGAGAGAGAGAGAGAGAGAGAGAGAGAGAGAGAGGGGCTTCCGTTTAAAAGGAAGATGCTTTCTCACACTCAATTGCTCAGATGGTCAAATTGGTTCAATGGTCCTTCCAAGTCAAGCACATCAAGGGGAAAGACAACTTGATCACTGACTATCTCTCTAGGAAACCGCCAGTCGTTAACACCACGGTTATCCCTTCACCCTTGTGTGTATACCTTATTACAGATCTGTCCTCATCTTCAAATCCATCCTCCTCCTCAGCCCCTATTGAAATAACTAATATGATAGAAAGTCTTCCCCCAGACATTAAGGACCAGATAAAAACCCTAACCCTTGAAGCCAGATCCAAAAGAATCATCAAAGTTTTCATGATGACCTTAAATAACACCACAACCATTTTCTTGCCCTTTATCCTGACCCAGACCAGCCATGAAAAGCCCTTTTTGCCTTTTGGATTGTACTACATTATCTTTACATAATGTACTCACTCAATGACTATTACTTGTGTATTTATTTTGAACCGGGATTTTATAGGCTCCTTTTCCCCAATGAAAACAAGTATTTTCAAAAATTCTAGTTTGAAATTTTGAAAAAGATGCCCATAATGGAAATTGGAAAGAGTATCCTATTACAGATCATCCAAGATTTGGACACAAAATCACTGTAGGATTAATGATTGTCAAGCTCAACTCGAAAAATGACATCCCTGCCAGTGGCGATTCCAGGAATTTTGTTTAGGGGGGTCATTAAGAAATTTAAATTTAAAAAAATTTAATAAAAAGAATTTTTACAATTTTCTTCTACAAGTTTTCAAATTTTGAATTATTACACAATAGTTCATTATGAGTATTTATTGCCAATATGGGTATTTATGACCATTTTGTATTTTATTAAGTTTGTCTAAATTTTTATTTTTATGCAGTTTTTTTTTTTTTTTTTGAGGAAATTATTTTTATGCAGTTAATATTATATATTTGTCATTGTTTTTATAAAAATATCTTAAACTAAACGACTAAACTCAACTCATTAGCTTTATATTAATTATTGACGCATACAACAACATTCATTCATAAATAAAATAATTCACTACGTATTTACTTAACTAATCAAAATAATCACTAACTTTGCAATTATTTTTTTGAATTGTTCTAACTTTATGACAACAAGTTATTATAACATGATAATTATACACACTCATGTAACAAATCCTCTTTATTTCCTAATTATTAAATTATATAAAGTTATACTATATTTATGTTGTACACAAAAACATCTACATACATGTCATTTTTCACACAAATGACATTATAAAAAAAAAGTAACGTATACAATCAATTTTAGACACACTCATATACATATAATAAAAAATTTATAATAAAGAGTGACACTTATAATTCACAAACACTTATTATTATTTTAAAGTAAAAAATACTTATAATAAGGGTGCATAAGATTTAAATCAGGGTGTGCAAAAATATTTATAAAAAAAATTAATGTATTAAACTAAAAAAAGTATTATATATATATATATATATATATTTAAGTCAGGGGGTTCATTTGAACCCCCTAACCAAAGAGTAGCGCCGCCACTGATCCCTGTAGAAGGAATCTTCCACCCGCCAAAAGTTCATTGGCTCACTAACCCAGATGACTACCTTCATGTACATATACACCCCTCCTGGTCATGTTGTCAAAAAGCTCTTAGAATGATAGAATCTCTTAATACAGGAACTCTATGTGAGACAGGCCCAAGTACTCCAGAAGCCTACAGACAACAATGGCCACATGATGACCCTTGAGAACTACCCAATCCCCTTTTAGCTGACCATCATGACCACTATTATGATAATTATGACCTAGATGAAGAATAGTTCCAAGGAAGAGACAGATAGGACTAAAAGTTTTCAACACTTTAAAAATAAATAAATAAATAAATTAAAGTCCTAGGAACATATCTCTCTCTCTCTCTTAGAGACAAACGAAATGAGCACTGAAACAGAATTAAAAATGTTGGCACAAATGACACTTCACACTGTTTGAAAATCCCATACTCCTCTAAGTCTGCTGCTTTCATCTAACAACTTGTTTTGAGTGCACACAATGACTGTATTATGGCTATATATGTGCGAGGGAGTGTGTATAGCCAATGGTAGATAAATAGCAGTTAAAAGATGAAAAAGGAATCATGAAGAGCTCGTGAATTTAAAACAATTTTAAGTGACGCTTGTGCTCATGGAGCAAATTGGATATTTTTGAAAAGTTTAGTATTACCTGACATTAGCCCAAATCTTAAAACTAGTTTTTGTCTTTCATCATTCTTTCTTTTTAATTAAATGGTTGGGAGGTTACGTTTTACTTACTCTGTCGGGTGGTTTTTCCCCCCTCAATAGAAGGTATATTACACAGGACAAAATATTTAATTTTTTTATTTATTTATAAGGGATTACAATTTTATTTCAATAATAAATTTAAAAAGTACACAAAACAATTGGAAAAAGGAGAAAAACATGTCTCTTATTTAAGCCAAAGATAAGAGACATGTGCTACCATGTTAGAGCTAGCTAGAAGCACATCGATTCAACAGTATTTTGAGGCCAAGAACAGAGAGAATGATCATGGCTGCAAATTTCAGCAAGGAGCCAGCTTGGATCACCCTCGTAGTAGATCATATTACTTAGGCCTCGATCAGACAAACTTGATGGTGGCTTCACTGGCTTGTAACAAAGCAATATCTTCGGCATAATGATCATTCTCCAGTACTTATTGTTTGCTAAAAGCAACAGTAACAAAACAAAGATGGTCACTGGCAAATAAGTTGCAATGATACAGATAACCACAGTAACTGGTGGGACGAAAAATGCACAAGAAAGGCAACACTCTACATAAGCCACTAAGAAAGGACTAGGGTTTCAGCGAAAATTTTAAGGCCCACATTGTTTAATTTAACACTTTTTCAAGAGCAATAGTAACTAGGAATTTCAATGGCACATATAGAGAAGGCTACTAAATTAGTATATTACTATTAACCATTACAATATCTTATGCAAATATCACAAACAACCCTCCACTCCCTCTTTCCCCAACCCCTTGTTAAGAATCAGAAAAGCTTATCAAAATGATAAGAAAATTTTGGGAGAAATCTCTCCGTTTTATTGAAGAGTAAACTTGGCTATTTTATAGCCCTACAAAACAAAGCTTGAAAAAAAAGAAAAATAACAGCCCACGTTTAATCAGATCCTAAATCAATCAAATAACTATCCCTTAACAATAGGGATTTATTGACAGAGTGGTAAGAGCATCTCCAGCAGTTTTTCCAAATTTTTGTACTGTTTGGAGAATGAACAGTAATATTTAGTTTTTACCTATCCACTTTTACCTATCCACTTTCTAACAAATTCTCTATCTCATTTAAATATTATTTTTTCATTCATTGTTTATTCTTTTTTTAACAACTATATTTTTCAATGAAAAGTGTTATATTCACAACATTTTACACAATACTTCCACAACAAAATTTGTGGAAAGTTGTTACTAGTTCTAATTTGAACCCACTATTGAAATTATTTTTTTACTCGCCAATATTATCTAATAAAAATCCGTTACTTAAAATTTATTGTGAAAATATTGTGGTAGCATTTCTTAAATGCAATTTCTTATTTTTTATATTATTTTTTCCTTCACACCGTCTGGACACGTTTCTTCTTCTTCTTCTTCTTCTTCTTCTTCTTCTTCTTTTTTCTCTCTTGGTTTTTTCTCCACCACCCACGTATCCCACTCCTTTCCTCTATCTACCTTCTTTTCTTTTTCTTCTAGTTCATTCCGGATCATTTCTTCTTCTTCAGCTCTCTCTCTCTCTCTCTCTCTCTCTCTCTCTCTCTCTCTCTCTTTCTTTTTTTTTTTTTTACTTTTTCTATTTTTTCTTCTATTTTCTTTCCTCTTCAGCTCACTTCACACACACGCACACGCACACGCACACACACACACACATGGCCGACATGGCCTTCGTCTATCTTCTTTTTTCTTTTCTTTTTTTTTTTTTTTTAATCTTGTTCTGATTCACTTTGTTGTTACAATGGAGCTTAGATAGGCTTTCATGCTCTTGATCTGTTGTTTTTGTTTTGATTTTAGATTTTTTGTTCTAATTAAATTTGTATTTTTCCTCATTCTTGATCTGTTATTGTGTTTGTGTTTTGATTGTGTTATCGTTTGAGAGAGAGACAGATGAACAAGGAAGAGAGGAGGAAAGAGAAAGAATATTTTTTTTATTCAACCAAGTATTTAAGATGAAATAATGGTTTGGAGTTGCTACAGCGTTCTCTAAATTAAGAGAACTACTGTAGCAACTTCAAAAAAAATTTTGAAGAATTTGTGTGTTTAGAGAAGCTGTTGGAGCGTGAATAGTAGCATTTGGTGGTCCAAAAATAGCTTTACAGTGACTGTTGGAGATGCTCTAACAGACCACTAAAGCAACCTAACATCTAGAATAACAAATCTCAACAATTCCTCCCTTAAACTGAATGCTACATCAGCCAACTATTCTTGTGTCCCACAATGCACCAACTCCACTGTACCAGCCTTTGAGCTCTTGAAGAAAATGTAAACATACATCTATGTGCTTACTATGACCATGCTTTACTAGGTTCTTTGAGAGTTTGATTGCAGAACTACTATCACAACAAATAATAGTTGCCTTGCCTTGATTCCGACCCAGCTTTCCCAGCACCCTCTTCAACCATACTGCTTGGCATGCACACAAAGCTGCAGCAATAAACTCTGCCTCTGTGGTAGATAGACTTACTACTGGTTGTTTTCTTAATGACCAGGATACTACTCCTGAACTCAATAAAAACACAGCCTGAAGTACTCTTTCTGTCCTCCAAATCTCCAGCATAATCACTATCAGTGTACGCAACAAGTTCATCATCTCCTCCCTTCTTATAGAAAATTCCAAAACCAATTGTCCCTTTCAAATATCTCAGCACCCTTTTTGCTACTTGTAAATGAAGTTTAATAGGATTCTTCATATATCTACTAATAACACTCACCACAAACATCATGTCAGGTCGAGTAGCTGTCAAATACATGAGACTACCCACAATCTGTTTATAGTAAGTCTTGTCAACCTTAACTCCACCTTCATCCTTCACAAGCTTAAAGCCAGGAACAATAGGATTATGGACAGAATTACTTTTGTCCATTCCAAACTGTTGCAGCACCTTCAAAGCATACTTTTTTTTACTGATAAAAACACCATCAGATCTTTGCAAGACTTCAAAACCAAGGAAATACCTCATCTTACCAAGATCTATCATGTCAAACTCATGCTTCATGGAATTTTTAAACTCTGTAAACATTGATTCATCATTTCCAATAAAAATAAGATCATCAACGTAGAGACTTACAATTAATACTTTGCCTTCTTTGCTTGTCTTGATGAACAAAGTAAGCTTGTAGTCACACTTCTCAAAGCATTCTTTCATGAAATAGGCCTCTATATAGCTCTACCAAGCACGTGGTTCTTGCTTAAGCCCATAGAGTGCCTTCTTTAACTTGTAGGCCTTCTATTCATTTCCCTTTTGCACATAACCACAAGGCTGCTCCACAAAAACCACTTCATCCAGCTTACCATGTAAAAATGCAGACTTCACATCTAACTGATAGATGGTCCATCCTCTTTGAGCTGCAAGTGCTATCACCAATCGAATTGTCTCCATGCGTGCCACAGGTGCAAATACTTCAATATAGTCTACCCCATGTTGCTGAGCATACCCCTTCGCTACAAGCCTAGCCTTGTATTTGTCAACTTCTCCATTTTCATTAAACTTGGTCTTATAAATCCATTTCACTCCAACCTTCTTTGCTCCCTTAGATAACTCCGTCAATTCCCACATATCATTGTTGGTTATTGCTTCCATTTCTAAATCCATGGCTCTCCTCCATTTCCTACTCTTCACAGCATCTTCAAAGTGAATAGGATCAGTAGTTGCAAACATGGCCAAATGAGATTCATTTTCTTCTTCAAAAATGCCTTCTCTTGTTTCATAGTCTTTCATCCAGATTGGTGGTCTCCTATTCCTCCCTTCATTCGTGCTAAGAGAGCTTTCTTTGGTCAAGGAATCTGAGGAAAAATTTCCTTTGGCTGCATCTACATTAGCTTCAGGATCATTAGCTTCAAGATCAGATTCAGATTTGCTCCCCTCTTCATTGTCATCAAACATAGCTACTTCCTCCTCAAGATCACCCCATTCCAAGTCACACACAATGGATTCTTCATATTTCTTATCCCAATCCCATTTCTTGTCTTCTTCGAATACAACATCCCTACTTATTATGATTCTTTGTGAAACTGGATCATAGAGCCTATAAGCTTTGGACTCCTCACTAACTCCCAACAGAACATAACTTAAGCTCTTATCATCCAGCTTAGTTCTTTTACTGTCAGGCACATGAACATGGGAGACACATCCAAAAACTCGAAAATGCTCAACTGAAGGCTTGACTCCGCTCCAAGCTTCTTCTGGTGTCTTGTTTTTCACTGCCACTGTTAGACTTCGATTCAAGATATGCACTGTCCAATTGACTGCTTCAAGTCAGAAAGTTTTTGGAAGTTTCTTTTTAGAAATCATACTACGAACCATATTCATAATTGTTCTATTCTTCCATTATGCAACTCCATTCTGTTGTGGTGTGTAGGCAACTGTCAATTGTCTTCGTATGCCATTTACATCACAAAAATTGATGAACTATTGTGATGTAAACTCTCCTCCTCGATCAATACGTAACCTCTAATGAACGAGTTTGTCTCCTTCTCAACATGTATCTTAAAACTCATAAAAACAGCTAAGGCTTCTGATTTTTCTATCAAAAAATAAACCCATGTTTTTCTACTAAAGTCATTAGTGAAAGTAATTATATACCTCTTCTTGCCATTTGAGATGGGCTTGATTGGTCCACAAATATCAGCATGCACTAGTTGGAGAATTTGTGAAGCTCTCCAGGTGCTTTTCCTTGGAAATAAGAACTTTTGTTGCTTCCTAACTAAACAAGCCTTACATAGCCTTGAGGGAGACTTAAACTATGGTAAACTATTCACCATCTTCTTCTACTGAAGAGTCTTCAAGCCCTTAAAGCTCAAGTGTCCATATCTATGATCCCAAAGTTGCACCATATCTTCCGTGATTGTGTTGAAACAAGTAGATGTTATAGGCTGAGATATAGCATGCAGTATGAACATTCGATTTGAAGCCATCTTCGTCTCCATTATTAAGCCTTTCTTAGGATGAAACACTTTGCACTTTTTGCCTTGAAACAGAATGTTAAGCCCCTTTTCTTGCAATTGCCCAATACTTAGTAAATTGTTCTTTAGCTCCGGCACATAAAATACTCCTGTGATAATCTGTGCTCTTCCATTAACCTGTAGCCTTACATTACCCTTTCCCATTACAACCATACTTGAGTTGTTGCCCAGCTTCACAGAAACTCTAAAACTTTCATCAAAATCCGAGAAGTATTCCTTCTTTCCACACATATGATTGCTACATCCTGAGTCAAGGAACCACATATCTTCTCCATTGACCTTATTCATATCAACACAAGCCATCAGTAAGATCTCTTCTTCAGTCTGAACATAGTTGGCTTCCTTCTCCTTGCTTGGACATTCCCATTGAAAATTCCCAAGCTTATGACAGAAATAGCACTCCACTATGGCCTTGTCAAAGCTTTGTCTGCCTCGTCCCCTTCCTTTTCCTCTAAAACTTTCACGTCCTCAACCCCTTCCTCCAGGTTGATCTCCATGAGTAATCTTTAAAGCGTGTTCTTCTTCCACATGAGAACTCATGTGTTATTCATGCACAAGCAGGCTACTTTGCAACTCATCAATGGTTAAGGTGTCTATATCCTTAGACTCCTTAATGGAACACACAACATAATCAAACTTTGGAGTCATGGATCTCAAAATCTTTTCAACTACAGTAACAACTCCCTTGTCCTCACCATTTGCTTTCATCTTGTTGGCTATGGCAAGGGTCCGAGCAAAATACTCATTCAAAGATTCTCCTGCCTTCATGTGAAGAATTTCAAACTCCTTCCGAAGAGCTTGCAAGTGAGCACGCTTTACTCGTGTTGTACCTTGATACTTCTGCTTCAAAGAATCCCATAAGTTCTTTGCTGTATCCTTGTTGAGGATTGTCTCCAGGACCGAACGATCTATTGCTTGAAATAGACAATTCTTTGCTTTCAAATCTTTCAACTTCTGATCTTCAATGTTCTTCCTCTGAGCATCTGTGAGACCTTCTGCTGTTGCAGGAATCCCATTCTCCACCAAGCCCCAATACTCCTTAGAACGCAAGTTTTCCATGAGCATCGCCCAATGATCATAATGCCCATCA
Organism: Quercus gilva; assembly: GCA_023621385.1. Taxonomy (NCBI): domain Eukaryota; kingdom Viridiplantae; phylum Streptophyta; class Magnoliopsida; order Fagales; family Fagaceae; genus Quercus; species Quercus gilva. The sequence continues at coordinate 41,927,144 of CM042482.1, read as the reverse complement.
AACTTCGGAACTACTAGTTGCACGAAAGAACTTACTGTCATCTTACTTTAATCACTACACACGTAGAAGACTGCTGCTTCTAATTTTAACTAGGCCCCGTCATGGGGTTCTGATACCAAATGTTAAGAATCAGAAAAGCTTATGAAAATGATAAGGAAATTTTGGGAGAAATCTCTCTGTTTACTTGAAGAGTAAACTTGGCTATTTTATAGCCTTACAAAGCAAAGCTTGAAAAACAAGAAAAATAACAGCCCACGTTTAATCAGATCCTAAAAACGTGGGAAGACTAAATCAATCAAATAACTATCCCTTAACAATAGGGATTTATTGACAGAGTGGTAACAAACCACTAAAGCAACCTAACATCTAGAATAACAAATCTCAACACCCCTTACCCTGTGGAGTTTAAAAAAAAAGTTAAAGCTTAACTTTTCCAGCAAGCATAAAGCCCTTATAGGTTATTGATTTGATCAATGTAGGTCCTCCCCAAGCACTTTCAAGTTCTTTAACCACGCTTTCTGATAACAAATCAACACCTTGGTCTTTGGCTGTATTTACTGCAGACCATGACCTTAACAAATTCAAGAATTTCTCAAATGACACCTCTTGTGGTATATCTAGTTGTTGTGGTTTCCCCTCACATCCTATACCTACACTTTGAAAAGGAAATGGAAGTGTCTTATAATCATCATATACGCCTTTTATTTTTGGGTCCCTATAGGGAATAAGTGTGTCACGAAAACGCTTCAATATGGGATCAAAAGTGGGGCTAACTACTATGTCATTATTAGCCCAAACAGCAATTACACCTCCTGGCTTTCTTAGAAGCCGCGTCACTAGGGAGTAGAACTTTGGGAGATCAAACCAGTGGACAGCTGTGGCCACAGTAATCAAATCAACTGAATTTTCTCCTCCAATCAAGGCCACTAATTCATCATCTGTGATGGATAATGGAGTGTGGAGATATCGAATGCGAGGGTGTGGCATTGCAAGTTTCAACTGAGCCTCACTCACATCGGTTCCAACTACTTGCTCATAATGCTCGGCAATCTGTCAAGAACAATGTAATGCAATTCTATCAATCCTAGTTTTATTTGATTCTTCATAAACATCAAGATGCAAGGAGACAATTTTATTTTGCAGAAAAGTAACAATATATGGACAAGTTCATGGATTAATACATGTAATACCCAAGATGAAATAGCTCTTTTGCTATAGAGATTAAGGGTCTGTTTGGTACCTATCTCAAACTCACATTTTTACATTTTAAATAATATTACACACATTTTTACACATTTTTTTTCCCCACACATATTTCAAAAAATTATAAACAACATTTCTCAAACTAATCTACCAAACACCCCCCTAATTGTTGATAAATTAACTCTGAACTTTTTTCTTTTAATTTTCTAACTCAACTAATTCAAGGGTTGGGATTGAAAGTTAATTTTTAATTCTCAATCTTAGCCATTGATCGAAAATAGAGTTTTAACAATTTCTGCTTTCCTGATATTATCCATGTAAATGAATAATCACTTAAAAGCACCATCAATTGAGAGCTCAATTGTGATAATCAGACTTCTAAATTTACATTACGGGTGACATGAATCTAGGCTCTAACAGTACAGGTCTTAGAACATCCTCATTATGCTAGTCAAACTAGCAATTTGGTAGAAGAATAACTAAACACCCATATAAACAGCACACATCAAACTCAATAATCAGCCATATAATTTTTTGTTTATACTTCGGTCCCTCATAACTTGAAATCTTAGCTCCAAGGGAATAGTAAGATGCTTCAAGAGAGGTGCGATATGAGCCCACATTAGTGGCAATATATATATATATATATATATGTAAGCACAAAATGTAAATTGCTCAACAGAAACTGGCTAAGATGGATCAAACTACAATGTAATAGAGAGATGTAGAGAGAAAAAAAAGACACTAACACCAATAGCAGCTTGACCATTGCCGGTGCCAACATCCCAAGCTAAAGAGTGGTGAGGAGTGAGAGCAGCCAGCATAGAGTACCACTCGGTTGGGTAAGTTGGCCTACCATTCACATAAAAATCAGCTTGCTTGTCAAACTTGCCAGCCATTCTCTTAGGTTAAGCTTGGTCTGTTGGTCTTCTGAATTGCTTCGGTTTTCATTTTTATAGTCGTTGCTGGTAATTGTTTTCCGAAGCTTTTGACGTATATGCTTACGCTCTCAGCATCCGTAATTGACTTTAATTGTACCAGTAACACTACTATTACACCTACTTTCACAATTTTACTATAATTTTACCAAATGCTAACTTGTGAGTAGTACAATTATGAATTTAGATGAATTTATTATTTTATTTCGATCGCGTAAAACTTGTTACATATGCAAGTGATAACAAAAATTGTAAAAAATATTGTGTCAATAGACTTACTCTAATTGAATACGGAGGCTACCTACTCACCTGGTGGGATTCATCCAGACCAAAGTTTAATTCGTACCTTTTCTATCTTTGTAACTGTAGGTGGCTTTTCTTTTTCTTTTTCTTTTTTTTCTTTTTTTACTTTTTCTTTTTTTGGTTATGAGTCATTCTGTTAAGTTTCGTGGTCATGGTTTGTTTTTAGCTTGCCATTGGCTGACACCAGCGTTCTATTAAAATGAAATTTTAACATATTAAAAATTTATTTTATCTATTTTAATATACTACTTGATAATAATTCATTTCTTACCAAAAAAAAAAAAAAAACTTTATACAGCTTCTTATATCACTTATTCTATTTTTATTATTTTAATTAAATATTCTTTCTTTATTCTTTTTTTGTTATTTCTTTTTTGTTGTTCCAAAAGCATTAGAGACATATGAGACAGAAAATTTAAATAACTATTAATTAATTACAACAATCATGAATAGAGAGAAAGTTTGAATAGGGTGGCTACCTGCCGACCTGGTGGGATTCATCAAGACCAAAGTTTAATTCGTACCTTTTTTCTTTTTTCTTTTTCTCCTTTTTGTGTGTGTGTGAGAGAGAGTCATTATGTTAAGTTTCGTGGACATCGTTGGTGTGTGTGTGTGTCATTCTGTTAAGTTTCGCGGTCATGGTTTGTTTTTAGCTTGCCATTGGCTAACATCTGGCATTCTATTAAAATGAAATTTTAACGTATTAAAAGTTTATTTTATCTATTTTAATACATCATTTTATAATACTTCCTATATCAATTATTCAAAATTTATTTTACCTATTTTAATACATCACTTTATAATGCTTCCTATATTACTTATTTGATTTTTACCATTTTAATTAAATATTTTTCTTTTCTTTTTTTTTAATTTCTTTTTTGTTGTTCCCAAAAGCATTAGAGATATATGAGAGAAAAAATTTAAATAACTATTAATTAATTACAACAATCATGAAGAGAGAGAAAGTTTGAATAAAAAAAGCTAGAATATTTTTTTTGGCACTTGGCACATGTTTTTTTAGTGTTTGGTGTAAATGCTAGAATTAGAATTAGAAGAAAAAAAAAAATTACAGTGCTAGAATTGGAAATTTAGAATTGCACTGTAGCATGTGCCAATTTTTATGGTATTTGGCACATAATTTTTTAGTGTGTGGTGTGCTAAATTCTAAAAATTTAGCATTTAATTAGCACAACGGGTACTAGTAGCAAGGTAATAAGACTCAAACTGAGAGGTCATGTCATAGTTTAAAACAAAGTACTTTTTATTCACGTGATGTGTTGCTGCTGTGTGCTTATTCACCTTATTTATACATATTTGTGTTGTTAGAGTTGTGTCTCGATTTTCGTCTTTCACAATAGTGAATTATTGTTTCTACGGCCAAACACCTGCATGAACTGCTTTCATTGTGTTGTTATATATATATATATATATAAAGGTTTTTTTTTTTTTTTTTTTTTTTTTGAGAATGTATATATAAGGGTTTTAGACTCTAGTTGTCTCAAATTTTATCAAATATTAACCCAATAATTAATTAGATTATTTATATATGCAATAGATTTGAATCAAACAAACATCAAACACGCATAGATCACATGAATACCAAGAATGATGACTCAAGAAAATTTTTGAAACTGTGGTTTCAAGGTAAAAAACGTAGGGAGGATTTAACCTAAACAATTCTCAAGGCAATATTTCACTAATAGAATCAAAGTTTATATAATAAACTTAACTCTAAATCTACTGCTACCTCATATAGTACTTACCAGCATGACCACACGTAGCTCTGAATTCACAAATTCTTCTACTGTGAAACTCTTACACACAAACTCCCCTATTTCTGACTTTGAGATCCCCACTCAACGATTTAGATCAACAACTGTGGTTGACTGAATTCGCTATGGCTTCATATAGATTTGCACTATGGCAGCAATAACAATACTGTGTTGATCTTTCTCTATATGCTCTTGAACTCTCACGGGTTGAATAGATAAAGGCTCAAATCAACTATGAAACTCTCCAGTATAGTGAGATTGAGAGAAACTTGTTTATACAAACCCTAGCCGCACATACAGTGATTTATCTCTCTGAAAAGCCTCCCTAGGGATAGCTTATGATGTCCTTTAAATAGCACAACAATCGGATCATGAATCGAGCTTGAAACGAGCAAGTTATGAGCTTTTTTCACGTGTCAGATTTTTGCTGATATCGCAATCTCAATCGATCAAGCCAGGTGTCGATTGGTGTCGAAGTGACAGTTTCGATCAATCGAGCTGGTGTTAAAGTGACAAAACCAAAACCTTTGTTTATTGCTCTAAACTTGATTCTTTCTTGATTTGAACTTGGATCTTGGTCTTAAACTATAAAATACACTCAAGACTCATCAAAAAGACTATAAATGGATTATATTTGATCACGGTTTTCCAACTTAAAAATATGGGTCTTGGTCTTGCTAACATTTTGTTTGTTTTAGAGATCAATTATGATTGGTGCTTATTTGGGTTTAGGTTAAATTTACGGTAGGTTTCAATTAATTATCATGCTTAATATTTGGTAAAAGGTATTTTTTTCCTCTATGCTTAATATCTATTTAGAACTTATACTATGACAGATTGATAGTATCTTTTTTGTTCTCCCTCCCTTTTACTTGGAACCTGCATCCTCTTTTGATTTATCAAATTATTTTAGATTACATTGCTAGTACAAATTCATGTTATACCAATTTCCAAACACACGCATATAATCTAAGAGAAATATTACAAACTATTCTATAACAATTTCATACTATTGAGTTGAAAAGCTTTTATTGATTCTCATCTATTCTACTACTTACATCCTTTTTATTACATACCAATAACAATTTGTTGTATATATAGGTATATACATGGATAGGTTGTAATAATGTTGTTTAAGTTTAGAGAATATTGTTTCATAAAGTGAAAATTCATGTTTTGGAATTTTTTAAGTGAAAATTCAAAATTAAGCATTTTCGATCGGTCAAAACTTTGGCTCGATCGATCGAAATGGTAAAGAAAAAATCCTGGAGCTTCTGGATGGCTTAATCGCTATTTGATTCTTGTTCGATCGATTGAAAAAAGCATTCGATCGATCAAAAGAACCTCTCAATCGATCGAAACTCGAAAGCCAAATTTTCTACAGAAATTTCTAGTGACTATTCGGAAAGGTTGAAAAGGTTTCAAGCCTTGTGAACGGTTTTATAAAACATTTTAACTCTTTATACGTGCCTTTTGATGAAATATAATACTATGGGTATAAATAGAGGCTTATGTTCACTTGAAAATAACCCAATATCTTGGTTGTATCCTAGGAACAAATTTGCGATAACCCTTTAGCAACAATAATGTGGGGGGCAAATATTGTCTAAGGAAAATGATATTGTGTTTCCAAGTTATCTATTTTCTGTTTGTCTTTTGTGTTAACCTTGTTCTTCCATTATTACTTTATATAATATCTCCAACAATCTTAGACAATATTTCCAAAAATGGAAGGAACAAGTGATATTTCAGCGTTGAAGATGTTGAATCATGAGTTGGTGAAATTGGATTGCTATGATGGAACCAATTTCTCTTGATGGAAAGACAAGATGAAATTCCTACTTTCTGCATTCAACCTCTTCTATGTCTTGGACCCAAATTTGATGCTTTTTTCTATTGCGAGTGATGAAGACACTAATGAGATAAAGGTGCAAAGAAAGAAACGAGAGGAAGATGAATTGATATGCAGAGAGCACATTCTCAATACTCTTTCGGATCGTCTCTATGATCTCTATACATCATTGAAGTCATCAAAGGAAATTTGGAATGCTTTGGAAGTGAAGTACAAAACTGAGAAAATAAATACGAATAAGTTTATTATTCAAAAGTATTTTGATTATAAAATGCTTGATAATATCTCAATTTTGGATCAAGTACATGAGTTACAGATTTTGGTCAATAAACTCCATGATTTGTCAATCAATATTCCTGAATCATTCCAAGTGGGTGCAAATATTGCGAAACTCCCACCAAGGAAGAAGCTTCTGCATATGTCGAAAGATCTCACTTTAGAACAATTCGGGCAACATCTTCAAATTCAAGAGGAAAGTCGGGTTGGAGATGGGATTAACACCGATTCTAAAGTGAATGTGAACAATGTGAGCAATGTTCAAAGTCAAAGTTCTAAAGTGAATGTCGGAGTTCTGCATATGTCGAAAGATCTTACTTTAGAAAAATTTGGGCAAAATCTTCCAATTGAAGAGGAAAGTCGGGTTGGAGATGGGACTAACACCGATTCTAAAGTGAATGTGAACAATGTGAGCAATGTTCAAAGTCGGAGTTCGAGTAAGATCGATAAGTACTTGAAAATGAACAAAAGTGGAAGTGGTTTCAAGAAGAACAACTCCAAGAATCCCAACAAAGACAAGAAGAACCGAGCATGTTTCCATTGTGTAAAGAAAGGCCATTACACTCGCGAATGTAAACTCTTAAAGAACAAGAAAAAGGATGAAGAAGGCAATACCATTGAAACGAATGTCATTGAGGACATTGTTGCTATGATGAGTAGCATACATATTAATATGATCACTGAAGTTCATATGGTTGTGATTGCAAATCCTTTTGATTGGTGGTTCGATTTAGGTGTAACGGTGCATGTGTGCAACAACAAAGAACAATTCAGGACTTATGATGAGTCTTCCATATAACAACAAGTGTTGATGGGAAACCACAATAAAGCAAAGGTTCTTAGAAAAGGCACCGTTGAAGTGAAAATGAGTTCCGGCAAGATGCTGATCTTGACCAATGTTTTTCATATACCCGATATCAAGAAGAATATAGTATCTGCCAATTTGTTATGTAAGAGTGGTGTAAAAGCTGTACTTGAATCGAACAAGTTAATCTTGTCCAAGAATTGGATATATTTAGAAAAAGGATACGCTACTGATGACATATACAAACTAAGTATTATTAATAAAGAAGTTTATGGTTGTGCTTATTTTGTTGATTCTTCATATTTATGGTATGCTAGATTAGAACATTTAAATTTCAAATACTTGAAGTTTATGTCAAAGCATGGTATGATTTTATATAAGAATGATGATGAAAAGAAATGTGAAATTTGTATTCAAGCAAAGATGACAAAGAAACATTTTTCTAAGTCGGATAGAAATTCTATTATGCTTGAACTTGTACATTCTGATGTATGTAAATTGAATGGTGCATTAACAATAGGAGGTAAAAGATACTTCATTAAATTCATTGATGATTTCTCTAGATTTACATATGTGAATTTAATGAGAAATAAAGATGAATCCTTTGATATGTTCAAACGTTATAAAACTGAAGTAGAAAATCAAAAGGATAGGAATATAAAGATCCTACGAAGTGATAGAGGTGGTGAATATTTTCCTAATGATTTTTTTACAGTTTGTGAGAACATAGTATAATACACCAAAGTTCAGTCCCTTATACACCCCAAAAAAATGGTTTGGCTAAAAGGAAAAATAGGACTCTTGTAGATATGGTAAATGTCATGATCTTAAGTGCAGAGCTACCATTTAATTTATGGGGAGTGGCATTGCTTACAGTATGTCATGTGCACAATAGAGTACCTTCCAAGAAGATTAAAGTATCTTCATATGAGTTATAGAATGGAAGGAAACCAAACCTTGATTATATCAAAGTGTAGGGGTGTTTAGTCTTTTATAGAGTGGTTGATCCAAAAAGAACAAAGTTAGGACCAAGAGTTATAAAAAGTGTGTTTGTAGGTTATGCTGAAAATTCAAAAGCATATAGATTATTAGACTTAAGCTCTAATACAGTGGTGGAATCAAGCGATGTTGAGTTTATTGAGGATAAATTCAATAATGATTCCATGGATGCTTTAATACCTACTCTAATACAACAAGGTGACTCTAATCCTAATACTACTTTGGGTGGTACCAAAAGGATTAAAAGCGGTTCACCAAGTGAACAAAGAAAGAGTCAAAGGATAAGAAAAGTAAAGGACTTTGGTCCAGACTTCATTTCTTATCAAGCTCAATTATTTCTTGTTGAAGGAAATAGACAAGTGGTCCTAAATAAAATACCTATAGTGTTTAATACAAAGGGTGATCCTAAATCATATAAGGAAGCTATAGCTTTTAGAGATTCAGCTTTCTGGAAAGAAGCTGTAAATGATGAGATGAACTCAATATTATCTAATAATACTTGAGTTCTAGTGGATCTACCTACTGGTTCTAAACCAATTGGTTGTAAATTGGTATTTAGAAGAAAATATAATATTAATGGATTAATATAAACCTTTAAAGCAAGGTTAGTGGCAAAAGGCTTTAAACAAAGGAAAAGAGTAGACTATTTTGGTACTTATGCACCGGTGGCTAGGATCGCGTCTATTTGTGTGTTGTTAGCTCTTGCATCCATATACAAGTTGATTGTACATCAAATGGATGTTAAGACTGCTTTCCTAAATAGTGATCTTGATGAGAAAGTTTACATGGAACAACTGAGGGTTTTGTACTTCCTAGAAATGAAAAGAAAGTTTGCAAGTTAGTAAAGTCTTTGTATAGCATGAGAAGTTTGACTCAACGATTTTCTCAGATGGCTTTGTGCATAATAGTTTTGACAAATGTATGTATTCCAAATTCACAAAGGAATATGGAGTCATTGTATGCCTTTATGTGGATGATATGCTCATATTTGGTACAAATATGAAAGGTGTATGTGAAACTAAAAAGTATCTATCTTCTATGTTTAAAATGAAAGATTTAAACGAAGTGGATACTATTTTGGAAATCAAAATTAAAAAACATAGTGAAGAATTTTAATTGTGTCAATCTCATTATGTTGAGAAAGTGCTTCAAAGATTTGAACATCTTAATATAAAGGAAGCAAATACACATTTCGATCAGAGCATAAAGTTGGGTGAAAACACTGGAAGAGCAATTGCATAGCTCAAGTATACTAGTGCTATTGGTAGCATGATGTATGCTATGCATTGTACAAGACTAGACATATCGTTTTCAGTGGGCAAACTTTCTAAATTTACAAGTAATCCAAGTGTGGATCATTGGAAAGCAATTGGTAGAGTTTTTGGTTATTTAAAGAAAACCATAAGTTTGGGACTCTTTTATTCCAAATTTCCAGTTGTGTTGGAAGGTTATTCAAATGCTAGTTGGATTACTAGTGTGAGAGATAACAAATCCACGTATAACAAATCCACGTCTGGTTGGATATTCACTCTTGGTGGGGATGCCATCTCTTGGGCATTAAAGAAACAAACGTGTATTTCTCACTCCACCATGGAATCAAAATTTATAGCCTTGGCGGTGGCAAGCAAGGAAGTGGAATGACTAAGAAATATGTTATTAGACATAGAATTGTGGCCACAACCAATACCAACCATTTCGGTGTACTGCAATAGTGAAGCCACCTTGGGCAAAGCATATAGCAAAATGTATAATGGAAAGTCAGGACATATAGGTCTAAGACATTGTTACATAAGACAATTAATAGAATTTGGTACCATTTAAATTGTCTATGTAAGGTTAAATAGTAATTTGGCAGACCCTTTAACCAAAGTAGTGAGATATGGTTGGGGTAATATCTGTTGGAATAAGACTAAAACCCTTCTTTTAAGAGAATCACCAATAGTGGGAACCCAACCTCAAATTGATTTATTCTAAAGAGGTTTAAAGTGTAACAACAAGCTATTAATACGTGGTTAGTAAAAGTACTAATTTTGTGTCTCATTCAGGATGGATTAGTGCAGACTATTACGATGAAATTAAGAATGAGTTTTGCACTCTTAATGAAGTTCATAAAGTGTAAATGTCTGTGTAATAGGGACATAAGAAGAAACTTCACCTTTGTGAACATAGAAGTGGTGCTGCTTCTAGCAAGAGTAAAGGGTTTTCTCTTGTAAATGTTCACTAAACCGGGAAAAGCACAAGGCCATAATAGTGCTAACAACAATGGATTTCTAAATGTGTTGTGGATGTTCTCATGTGAGTGTTGTTTTTGTTTTCAACACTTAAGAGTTTTGGTTTAAGCACCAAGCCACCATTAACTCTGTTGATTTCTTGAGCAATTACATTAAGGGAATGTTTAAGTTGAAAGATACCTTCCATTATGCATGATAGAATATCAATCAAGTGAGACATATATTATCACAACCTAGTGAGGGATTGTTGTATATTTAGGTATATACATGGATAGGTTGTAATAATATTGTTTGAGTTTAGAGAATATTGTTTCATAAAATGAAAATTCAGGTTCTGGAATGTTCTAAATGAAAATTCGAAATTCGATCAGTCGAAGCTTTGGCTCGATCGATCGAAATGGAAAAGAAAAAATCCTAGAGCTTTTGGATAGCTTGATTGCTATTCGATTCCTGTTCGATCGATTGAAAAGAGCATTCAATCGAAAGAACCTCTCGATCGATCGAAACTCGAAAGCTGAATTTTCTGCAGAATTTTCTAGTGACTATTCGGAAAGGTTGAAGAGGTTTCAAGCCTTGTGAACGGTTTTATGAAACATAGTAAGTTTGCAAAAATACATAGATTAATGTAGGTGTATTTTGGGGTTGATAGGAAAATTTTGGGGCCTTATACCATTTTACAATTGATGCAAATGCTATTACAATGAAATCAATGTAAAATTGTAGAAGAAATGCCCAAATATAAAATTATAAAGAAAATAGCTATATATATATATATATATATTTTTTTTTTTTTTTCTTTTCTTTTCTTTTCATAAGACTAGGGGGCCTGGCCCCCTTAGGCCCCACCTAATTTCGTCCCTTTATACAACAGATTTCACTAACTTTTTCCACAAAATTTTGAGGTTATAGATTATTATGATTAGAATTTGCTATCTCCAAATTTAGTTAGAATTGACTCCACGAATTTTTTATCTAATCTAGTAAAATTAAACCCCAAAAAAATTGAATTGGTAAAAAAAAAACTAGAGTATGAATACTATGTGTGCAATGTCCAACCATCGTTCGCCTCACTAGGAGTCCATGATGCTATTTCTCGCCGACACTGCTGGCACATTTCTCTCTTTTTCCGCTATCGCTTTGTGTGTGAACACTACCTGTGGAGCAATCCACTCTTGGGTAAATAAGGGGGTGTTTGGATGGTCTGTTTCTATAACTCAATTCTCTGCTTCCATAACTCATAACTCAAAAATGGTAGGACCCATAGCGAGAAGTCTGTTTGGCACCACCATCACTCTATTTTCGTAACTCAATTTCCATCACTTAATTCTCTGATTTTTGAGTTATGAGTTATGGAAACTGAAAACACATTTTGGCTGTTTTTAGTTTCCATAAATCATAACTTAATGGCATTTTTGTAATTAAACACACATGGAGACCCACTCAGCTACAACTTTTGACCAATCTTTTTTTTCCCTTTGGTTCGGTCTTCAGTTTTTTTTTTTTTTTTTTTTTTTTTTTCACTGGGATCGGTGAGTTTGGGTACTTGAAAAAAAAAAAAAAAAAAAAAAAAAAAAAAAAAAAAGCTACACTGAGTGACAAGTATGGGGCCCACAAACAGTGTGAAAAATATTGAGTGGTGAGTAATAAGTGATAGTGCCAAACGGGTAGGGTATTTTAAGTGATGAATGATGAAGGATGAGTAACGGAAATTGAGTGATGAAAAAAAGTGAGCCAACAGCCCCTAAACTTTGAATGTAGTAATGACCTTTTTTATAATAGATTTTTTTTTTCTTGATTTAATGTTACACTATTGTGTACATTAGGTTGAATTATTATATTGTATATTATATATTTATGTTTGATTATAGTAGGAGGTTTTGAGCTAAAGACAAACAATTGTTTAAATGTTTGGTTTGATCTGATTGCTTTTAAACAGTAATTTACACTTTGTTATACACGATTTTTTCTTCTTCTTCTAATTTGGTTATATAACTAATTTATAAAATTCAATATGCAAACTTTAAAATGTAAGTAATTTATGGCGATACCATCCATAATTGATGTATATATTTTAAAAGAAAAAATATTCAAAATTTAGAAGTTATTAACCTATCCTTTGTCCTAATTGTTGAAACTTCAGATTTTTATCCCTCTGAAATGCTCAAAGATGTAAAACTTGTAAATATATCTTGCTTCTTTAAAACGTGACCCTAAATTACAATTAATGATATAGGAGTATCATATTAATCAATGCAATGAAATCTGTTGAATGTATCTCAGAACTGGGTCATATCAATATAGAACTCAAGATTATCAAATAAGTCTTTGATTGATTTTTTAACTATATAGATATAAAAAATAAAAAAAATCAATGCAATGAAATCCGTTGAGTATATCTCAAAACTAGGTCATATCAATATAGAACTCAAGATTATCAAATAAGTTTTTGATTGATTGTTTAACTATATACATATGAGAGAGAGAGAGAGAGAGAGAGAGAGAGAGAGAGGGGCTTCCGTTTAAAAGGAAGATGCTTTCTCACACTCAATTGCTTAGATGGTCAAATTGGTTCAATGGTCCTTCCAAGTCAAGCACATCAAGGGGAAAGACAACTTGATCACTGACTATCTCTCTAGGAAACCGCCAGTCGTTAACACCACGGTTATCCCTTCACCCTTGTGTGTATACCTTATTACAGATCTGTCCTCATCTTCAGATCCATCCTCCTCCTCAGCCCCTATTGAAATAACTAATATGATAGAAAGTCTTCCCCCAGACATTAAGGACCAGAAAAAAACCCTAACCCTTGAAGCCAGATCCAAAAGAATCATCAAAGTTTTCATGATGACCTTAAATAACACCACAACCATTTTCTTGCCCTTTATCCTGACCCAGACCAGCCATGAAAGCCCCTTTTTGCCTTTTGGATTGTACTACATTATCTTTACATAATGTACTCACTCAATGAGTATTACTTGTGTATTTATTTTGAACTGGGATTTTATAGGCTCCTTTTCCCCAATGAAAACAAGTATTTTCAAAAATTCTAGTTTGAAATTTTGAAAAAGATGCCCATAATGGAAATTGGAAAGAGTATCCTATTACAGATCATCCAAGATTTGGACACAAAATCACTGTAGGATTAATGATTGTCAAGCTCAACTCGAAAAATGACATCCCTGCCAGTGGCGACTCCAGGAATTTTGTTTAGGGGGGTCATTAAGAAATTTAAATTTAAAAAAATTTAATAAAAAGAATTTTTACAATTTTCTTCTACAAGTTTTCAAATTTTGAATTATTACACAATAGTTCATTATGAGTATTTATTGCCAATATGGGTATTTATGACCATTTTGTATTTTATTAAGTTTGTCTAAATTTTTATTTTTATGCAGTTTTTTTTTTTTTGAGGAAATTATTTTTATGCAGTTAATATTATATATTTGTCATTGTTTTTATAAAAATATCTTAAACTAAACGACTAAACTCAACTCATTAGCTTTATATTAATTATTGACGCATACAACAACATTCATTCATACATAAAATAATTCACTACGTCTTTACTTAACTAATCAAAATAATCACTAACTTTGCAATTATTTTTTTGAATTGTTCTAACTTTATGACAACAAGTTATTATAACATGATAATTATACACACTCATGTAACAAATCCTCTTTATTTCCTAATTATTAAATTATATAAAGTTATACTATATTTATGTTGTACACAAAAACATCTACATACATGTCATTTTTCACACAAATGACATTATAAAAAAAAAGTAATGTATACAATCAATTTTAGACACACTCATATACATATAATAAAAAATTTATAATAAAGAGTGACACTTATAATTCACAAACACTTATTCTTATTTTAAAGTAAAAAATACTTATAATAAGGGTGCATAAGATTTAAATCAGGGTGTGCAAAAATATTTATAAAAAAAATTAATGTATTAAACTAAAAAAAGTATTATATATATATATATATATATTTAAGTCAGGGGGTTCATTTGAACCCCCTAACCAAAGAGTAGCGCCGCCACTGATCCCTGTAGAAGGAATCTTCCACCCGCCAAAAGTTCATTGGCTCACTAACCCAGATGACTACCTTCATGTACATATACACCCCTCCTGGTCATGTTGTCAAAAAGCTCTTAGAATGATAGAATCTCTTAATACAGGAACTCTATGTGAGACAGGCCCAAGTACTCCAGAAGCCTACAGACAACAATGGCCACATGATGACCCTTGAGAACTACCCAATCCCCTTTTAGCTGACCATCATGACCACTATTATGATAATTATGACCTAGATGAAGAATAGTTCCAAGGAAGAGACAGATAGGACTAAAAGTTTTCAACACTTTAAAAATAAATAAATAAATAAATTAAAGTCCTAGGAACATATCTCTCTCTCTCTCTTAGAGACAAACGAAATGAGCACTGAAACAGAATTAAAAATGTTGGCACAAATGACACTTCACACTGTTTGAAAATCCCATACTCCTCTAAGTCTGCTGCTTTCATCTAACAACTTGTTTTGAGTGCACACAATGACTGTATTATGGCTATATATGTGCGAGGGAGTGTGTATAGCCAATGGTAGATAAATAGCAGTTAAAAGATGAAAAAGGAATCATGAAGAGCTCGTGAATTTAAAACAATTTTAAGTGACGCTTGTGCTCATGGAGCAAATTGGATATTTTTGAAAAGTTTAGTATTACCTGACATTAGCCCAAATCTTAAAACTAGTTTTTGTCTTTCATCATTCTTTCTTTTTAATTAAATGGTTGGGAGGTTACGTTTTACTTACTCTGTCGGGTGGTTTTTCCCCCCTCAATAGAAGGTATATTACACAGGACAAAATATTTAATTTTTTTATTTATTTATAAGGGATTACAATTTTATTTCAATAATAAATTTAAAAAGTACACAAAACAATTGGAAAAAGGAGAAAAACATGTCTCTTATTTAAGCCAAAGATAAGAGACATGTGCTACCATGTTAGAGCTAGCTAGAAGCACATCGATTCAACAGTATTTTGAGGCCAAGAACAGAGAGAATGATCATGGCTGCAAATTTCAGCAAGGAGCCAGCTTGGATCACCCTCGTAGTAGATCATATTACTTAGGCCTCGATCAGACAAACTTGATGGTGGCTTCACTGGCTTGTAACAAAGCAATATCTTCGGCATAATGATCATTCTCCAGTACTTATTGTTTGCTAAAAGCAACAGTAACAAAACAAAGATGGTCACTGGCAAATAAGTTGCAATGATACAGATAACCACAGTAACTGGTGGGACGAAAAATGCACAAGAAAGGCAACACTCTACATAAGCCACTAAGAAAGGACTAGGGTTTCAGCGAAAATTTTAAGGCCCACATTGTTTAATTTAACACTTTTTCAAGAGCAATAGTAACTAGGAATTTCAATGGCACATATAGAGAAGGCTACTAAATTAGTATATTACTATTAACCATTACAATATCTTATGCAAATATCACAAACAACCCTCCACTCCCTCTTTCCCCAACCCCTTGTTAAGAATCAGAAAAGCTTATCAAAATGATAAGAAAATTTTGGGAGAAATCTCTCCGTTTTATTGAAGAGTAAACTTGGCTATTTTATAGCCCTACAAAACAAAGCTTGAAAAAAAAGAAAAATAACAGCCCACGTTTAATCAGATCCTAAATCAATCAAATAACTATCCCTTAACAATAGGGATTTATTGACAGAGTGGTAAGAGCATCTCCAGCAGTTTTTCCAAATTTTTGTACTGTTTGGAGAATGAACAGTAATATTTAGTTTTTACCTATCCACTTTTTCAAATACACTTTCTAACAAATTCTCTATCTCATTTAAATATTATTTTTTCATTCATTGTTTATTCTTTTTTTAACAACTATATTTTTCAATGAAAAGTGTTATATTCACAACATTTTACACAATACTTCCACAACAAAATTTGTGGAAAGTTGTTACTAGTTCTAATTTGAACCCACTATTGAAATTATTTTTTTACTCGCCAATATTATCTAATAAAAATCCGTTACTTAAAATTTATTGTGAAAATATTGTGGTAGCATTTCTTAATTGCAATTTCTTATTTTTTATATTATTTTTTCCTTCACATCGTCTGGACACGTTTCTTCTTCTTCTTCTTCTTCTTTTTTTTTTTTTTTTTTTCTCTCTTGGTTTTTTCTCCACCACCCACGTATCCCACTCCTTTCCTCTATCTACCTTCTTTTCTTTTTCTTCTAGTTCATTCCGGATCATTTCTTCTTCTTCAGCTCTCTCTCTCTCTCTCTCTCTCTCTCTCTCTCTCTCTCTCGCTCTCTTTTTTTTTTTTTTTTACTTTTTCTATTTCTACTTCTATTTTCTTTCCTCTTCAACTCACTTCACACACACGCACACGCACACACACACACACACACACGACCGACATGGCCTTCATCTATCTTCTTTTTCTTTTCTTTTCTTTTTTTTTTTTTTTAAATCTTGTTCTGATTCACTTTGTTGTTACAATGGAGCTTAGATAGGCTTTCATGCTCTTGATCTGTTGTTTTTGTTTTGATTTTATATTTTTTGTTCTAATTAAATTTGTATTTTTCCTCATTCTTGATCTGTTATTGTGTTTGTGTTTTGATTGTGTTATCGTTTGAGAGAGAGACAGATGAACAAGGAAGAGAGGAGGAAAGAGAAAGAATATTTTTTTTATTCAACCAAGTATTTAAGATGAAATAATGGTTTGGAGTTGCTACAGTGTTCTCTAAATTAAGAGAACTACTATAGCAACTTCAAAAAAAATTTTGAAGAATTTGTGTGTTTAGAGAAGCTGTTGGAGCGTGAATAGTAGCATTTGGTGGTCCAAAAATAGCTTTACAGTGACTGTTGGAGATGCTCTAACAGACCACTAAAGCAACCTAACATCTAGAATAACAAATCTCAACAATTCCTCCCTTAAACTGAATGCTACATCAGCCAACTATTCTTGTGTCCCACAATGCACCAACTCCACTGTACCAGCCTTTGAGCTCTTGAAGAAAATGTAAACATACATCTATGTGCTTACTATGACCATGCTTTACTAGGTTCTTTGAGAGTTTGATTGCAGAACTACTATCACAACAAATAATAGTTGCCTTGCCTTGATTCCGACCCAGCTTTCCCAGCACCCTCTTCAACCATACTGCTTGGCATGCACACAAAGCTGCAGCAATAAACTCTGCCTCTGTGGTAGATAGACTTACTACTGGTTGTTTTCTTAATGACCAGGATACTACTCCTGAACTCAATAAAAACACAGCCTGAAGTACTCTTTCTGTCCTCCAAATCTCCAGCATAATCACTATCAGTGTACGCAACAAGTTCATCATCTCCTCCCTTCTTATAGAAAATTCCAAAACCAATTGTCCCTTTCAAATATCTCAGCACCCTTTTTGCTACTTGTAAATGAAGTTCAATAGGATTCTTCATATATCTACTAATAACACTCACCACAAACATCATGTCAGGTCGAGTAGCTGTCAAATACATGAGACTACCCACAATCTGTTTATAGTAAGTCTTGTCAACCTTAACTCCACCTTCATCCTTCACAAGCTTAAAGCCAGGAACAATAGGATTATGGACAGAATTACTTTTGTCCATTCCAAACTGTTGCAGCACCTTCAAAGCATACTTTTTTTTACTGATAAAAACACCATCAGATCTTTGCAAGACTTCAAAACCAAGGAAATACCTCATCTTACCAAGATCTATCATGTCAAACTCATGCTTCATGGAATTTTTAAACTCTGTAAACATTGATTCATCATTTCCAATAAAAATAAGATCATCAACGTAGAGACTTACAATTAATACTTTGCCTTCTTTGCTTGTCTTGATGAACAAAGTAAGCTCGTAGTCACACTTCTCAAAGCATTCTTTCATGAAATAGGCCTCTATACAGCTCTACCAAGCACGTGGTTCTTGCTTAAGCCCATAGAGTGCCTTCTTTAACTTGTAGGCCTTCTATTCATTTCCCTTTTGCACATAACCACAAGGCTGCTCCACAAAAACCACTTCATCCAGCTTACCATGTAAAAATGCAGACTTCACATCTAACTGATAGATAGTCCATCCTCTTTGAGCTGCAAGTGCTATCACCAATCGAATTGTCTCCATGCGTGCCACAGGTGCAAATACTTCAATATAGTCTACCCCATGTTGCTGAGTATACCCCTTCGCTACAAGCCTAGCCTTGTATTTGTCAACTTCTCCATTTTCATTAAACTTGGTCTTATAAATCCATTTCACTCCAACCTTCTTTGCTCCCTTAGATAACTCCGTCAATTCCCACATATCATTGTTGGTTATTGCTTCCATTTCTAAATCCATGGCTCTCCTCCATTTCCTACTCTTCACAGCATCTTCAAAGTGAATAGGATCAGTAGTTGCAAACATGGCCAAATGAGATTCATTTTCTTCTTCAAAAATGCCTTCTCTTGTTTCATAGTCTTTCATCCAGATTGGTGGTCTCCTATTCCTCCCTTCATTCGTGCTAAGAGAGCTTTCTTTGGTCAATGAATCTGAGGAAAAATTTCCTTCGGCTGCATCTACATTAGCTTCAGGATCATTAGCTTCAAGATCAGATTCAGATTTGCTCCCCTCTTCATTGTCATCAAACATAGCTACTTCCTCCTCAAGATCACCCCATTCCAAGTCACACACAATGGATTCTTCATATTTCTTATCCCAATCCCATTTCTTGTCTTCTTCGAATACAACATCCCTACTTATTATGATTCTTTGTGAAACTGGATCATAGAGCCTATAAGCTTTGGACTCCTCACTAACTCCCAACAGAACATAACTTAAGCTCTTATCATCCAGCTTAGTTCTTTTACTGTCAGGCACATGAACATGGGAGACACATCCAAAAACTCGAAAATGCTCAACTGAAGGCTTGACTCCGCTCCAAGCTTCTTCTGGTGTCTTGTTTTTCACTGCCACTGTTAGACTTCAATTCAAGATATGCACTGTCCAATTGACTGCTTCAAGTCAGAAAGTTTTTGGAAGTTTCTTTTTAGAAATCATACTACGAACCATATTCATAATAGTTCTATTCTTCCATTATGCAACTCCATTCTGTTGTGGTGTGTAGGCAACTGTCAATTGTCTTCGTATGCCATTTACATCACAAAAATTGATGAACTATTGTGATGTAAACTCTCCTCCTCGATCAATACGTAACCTCTAATGAACGAGTTTGTCTCCTTCTCAACATGTATCTTAAAACTCATAAAAACAGCTAAGGCTTCTGATTTTTCTATCAAAAAATAAACCCATGTTTTTCTACTAAAGTCATTAGTGAAAGTAATTATATACCTCTTCTTGCCATTTGAGATGGGCTTGATTGGTCCACAAATATCAGCATGCACTAGTTGGAGAATTTGTGAAGCTCTCCAGGTGCTTTTCCTTGGAAATAAGAACTTTTGTTGCTTCCTAACTAAACAAGCCTTACATAGCCTTGAGGGAGACTTAAACTATGGTAAACTATTCACCATCTTCTTCTACTGAAGAGTCTTCAAGCCCTTAAAGCTCAAGTGTCCATATCTATGATCCCAAAGTTGCACCATATCTTCCGTGATTGTGTTGAAACAAGTAGATGTTATAGGCTGAGATATAGCATGCAGTATGAACATTCGATTTGAAGCCATCTTCGTCTCCATTATTAAGCCTTTCTTAGGATGAAACACTTTGCACTTTTTGCCTTGAAACAGAATGTTAAGCCCCTTTTCTTGCAATTGCCCAATACTTAGTAAATTGTTCTTTAGCTCCGGCACATAAAATACTCCTGTGATAATCTGTGCTCTTCCATTAACCTGTAGCCTTACATTACCCTTTCCCATTACAACCATACTTGAGTTGTTGCCCAGCTTCACAAAAACTCTAAAACTTTCATCAAAATCCGAGAAGTATTCCTTCTTTCCACACATATGATTGCTACATCCTGAGTCAAGGAACCACATATCTTCTCCATTGACCTTATTCATATCAACACAAGCCATCAGTAAGATCTCTTCTTCAGTCTGAACATAGTTGGCTTCCTTCTCCTTGCTTGGACATTCCCATTGAAAATTCCCAAGCTTATGACAGAAATAGCACTCCACTATGGCCTTGTCAAAGCTTTGTCTGCCTCGTCCCCTTCCTTTTCCTCTAAAACTTTCACGTCCTCAACCCCTTCCTCCAGGTTGATCTCCATGAGTAATCTTTAAAGCGTGTTCTTCTTCCACATGAGAACTCATGTGTTATTCATGCACAAGCAGGCTACTTTGCAACTCATCAATGGTTAAGGTGTCTATATCCTTAGACTCCTTAATGGAACACACAACATAATCAAACTTTGGAGTCATGGATCTCAAAATCTTTTCAACTACAGTAACAACTCCCTTGTCCTCACCATTTGCTTTCATCTTGTTGGCTATGGCAAGGGTCCGAGCAAAATACTCATTCAAAGATTCTCCTGCCTTCATGTGAAGAATTTCAAACTCCTTCCGAAGAGCTTGCAAGTGAGCACGCTTTACTCGTGTTGTACCTTGATACTTCTGCTTCAAAGAATCCCATAAGTTCTTTGCTGTATCCTTGTTGAGGATTGTCTCCAGGACCGAACGATCTATTGCTTGAAATAGACAATTCTTTGCTTTCAAATCTTTCAACTTCTGATCTTCAATGTTCTTCCTCTGAGCATCTGTGAGACCTTCTGCTGTTGCAGGAATCCCATTCTCCACCAAGCCCCAATACTCCTTAGAACGCAAGTTTTCCATGAGCATCGCCCAATGATCATAATGCCCATCAAACTTCGGAACTACTAGTTGCACGAAAGAACTTTCTGTCATCTTACTTTAATCACTACACACGTAGAAGACTGCTGCTTCTAATTTTAACTAGGCCCCGTAATGGGGTTCTGATACCAAATGTTAAGAATCAGAAAAGCTTATGAAAATGATAAGGAAATTTTGGGAGAAATCTCTCTGTTTACTTGAAGAGTAAACTTGGCTATTTTATAGCCTTACAAAGCAAAGCTTGAAAAACAAGAAAAATAACAGCCCATGTTTAATCAGATCCTAAAAACGTGGGAAGACTAAATCAATCAAATAACTATCCCTTAACAATAGGGATTTATTGACAGAGTGGTAACAAACCACTAAAGCAACCTAACATCTAGAATAACAAATCTCAACACCCCTTACCCTGTGGAGTTCAAAAAAAAAGTTAAAGCTTAACTTTTCCAGCAAGCATAAAGCCCTTATAGGTTATTGATTTGATCAATGTAGGTCCTCCCCAAGCACTTTCAAGTTCTTTAACCACGCTTTCTGATAACAAATCAACACCTTGGTCTTTGGCTGTATTTACTGCAGACCATGACCTTAACAAATTCAAGAATTTCTCAAATGACACCTCTTGTGGTATATCTAGTTGTTGTGGTTTCCCCTCACATCCTATACCTACACTTTGAAAAGGAAATGGAAGTGTCTTATAATCATCATATACGCCTTTTATTTTTGGGTCCCAATAGGGAATAAGTGTGTCACGAAAACGCTTCAATATGGGATCAAAAGTGGGGCTAACTACTATGTCATTATTAGCCCAAACAGCAATTACACCTCCTGGCTTTCTTAGAAGCCGCGTCACTAGGGAGTAGAACTTTGGGAGATCAAACCAGTGGACAGCTGTGGCCACAGTAATCAAATCAACTGAATTTTCTCCTCCAATCAAGGCCACTAATTCATCATCTGTGATGGATAATGGAGTGTGGAGATATCGAATGCGAGGGTGTGGCATTGCAAGTTTCAACTGAGCCTCACTCACATCGGTTCCAACTACTTGCTCATAATGCTCGGCAATCTGTCAAGAACAATGTAATGCAATTCTATCAATCCTAGTTTTATTTGATTCTTCATAAACATCAAGATGCAAGGAGACAATTTTATTTTGCAGAAAAGTAACAATATATGGACAAGTTCATGGATTAATACATGTAATACCCAAGATGAAATAGCTCTTTTGCTATAGAGATTAAGGGTCTGTTTGGTACCTATCTCAAACTCACATTTTTACATTTTAAATAATATTACACACATTTCTACACATTTTTTTTTCCCACACATATTTCAAAAAATTATAAACAACATTTCTCAAACTAATCTACCAAACACCCCCCTAATTGTTGATAAATTAACTCTGAACTTTTTTCTTTTAATTTTCTAACTCAACTAATTCAAGGGTTGGGATTGAAAGTTAATTTTTAATTCTCAATCTTAGCCATTGATCGAAAATAGAGTTTTAACAATTTCTGCTTTCCTGATATTATCCATGTAAATGAATAATCACTTAAAAGCACCATCAATTGAGAGCTCAATTGTGATAATCAGACTTCTAAATTTACATTACGGGTGACATGAATCTAGGCTCTAACAGTACAGGTCTTAGAACATCCTCATTATGCTAGTCAAACTAGCAATTTGGTAGAAGAATAACTAAACACCCATATAAACAGCACACATCAAACTCAATAATCAGCCATATAATTTTTTGTTTATACTTCGGTCCCTCATAACTTGAAATCTTAGCTCCAAGGGAATAGTAAGATGCTTCAAGAGAGGTGCGATATGAGCCCACATTAGTGGCAATATATATATATATATATATATGTAAGCACAAAATGTAAATTGCTCAACAGAAACTGGCTAAGATGGATCAAACTACAATGTAATAGAGAGATGTAGAGAGAAAAAAAAGACACTAACACCAATAGCAGCTTGACCATTGCCGGTGCCAACATCCCAAGCTAAAGAGTGGTGAGGAGTGAGAGCAGCCAGCATAGAGTACCACTCGGTTGGGTAAGTTGGCCTACCATTCACATAAAAATCAGCTTGCTTGTCAAACTTGCCAGCCATTCTCTTAGGTTAAGCTTGGTCTGTTGGTCTTCTGAATTGCTTCGGTTTTCATTTTTATAGTCGTTGCTGGTAATTGTTTTCCGAAGCTTTTGACGTATATGCTTACGCTCTCAGCATCCGTAATTGACTTTAATTGTACCAGTAACACTACTATTACACCTACTTTCACAATTTTACTATAATTTTACCAAATGCTAACTTGTGAGTAGTACAATTATGAATTTAGATGAATTTATTATTTTATTTCGATCGCGTAAAACTTGTTACATATGCAAGTGATAACAAAAATTGTAAAAAATATTGTGTCAATAGACTTACTCTAATTGAATACGGAGGCTACCTACTCACCTGGTGGGATTCATCCAGACCAAAGTTTAATTCGTACCTTTTCTATCTTTGTAACTGTAGGTGGCTTTTCTTTTTCTTTTTCTTTTTTTTCTTTTTTTACTTTTTCTTTTTTTGGTTATGAGTCATTCTGTTAAGTTTCGTGGTCATGGTTTGTTTTTAGCTTGCCATTGGCTGACACCAGCGTTCTATTAAAATGAAATTTTAACATATTAAAAATTTATTTTATCTATTTTAATATACTACTTTATAATAATTCATTTCTTACCAAAAAAAAAAAAAAAACTTTATACAGCTTCTTATATCACTTATTCTATTTTTATTATTTTAATTAAATATTCCTTCTTTATTCTTTTTTTGTTATTTCTTTTTTGTTGTTCCAAAAGCATTAGAGACATATGAGCCAGAAAATTTAAATAACTTTTAATTAATTACAACAATCATGAATAGAGAGAAAGTTTGAATAGGGTGGCTACCTGCCGACCTGGTGGGATTCAGCAAGACCAAAGTTTAATTCGTACCTTTTTTCTTTTTTCTTTTTCTCCTTTTTGTGTGTGTGTGAGAGAGAGTCATTATGTTAAGTTTCGTGGACATCGTTGGTGTGTGTGTGTGTCATTCTGTTAAGTTTCGCGGTCATGGTTTGTTTTTAGCTTGCCATTGGCTAACATCTGGCATTCTATTAAAATGAAATTTTAACGTATTGAAAGTTTATTTTATCTATTTTAATACATCACTTTATAATACTTCCTATATCATTTATTCAAAATTTATTTTACCTATTTTAATACATCACTTTATAATGCTTCCTATATTACTTATTTGATTTTTACCATTTTAATTAAATATTTTTCTTTTCTTTTTTTTTAATTTCTTTTTTGTTGTTCCCAAAAGCATTAGAGATATATGAGAGAAAAAATTTAAATTACTATTAATTAATTACAACAATCATGAAGAGAGAGAAAGTTTGAATAAAAAAAGCTAGAATATTTTTTTTGGCACTTGGCACATGTTTTTTTAGTGTTTGGTGTAAATGCAAGAATTAGAATTAGAAGAAAAAAAAAATTACAATGCTAGAATTGGAGATTTAGAATTGCACTGTAACATGTGCCAATTTTTATGGTATTTGGCACATAATTTTTTAGTGTTTGGTGTGCTAAATTCTAAAAATTTAGCATTTAATTAGCACAACGGGTACTAGTCGCAAGGTAATAAGACTCAAACTGAGAGGTCATGTCATAGTTTAAAACAAAGTACTTTTTATTCACGTGATGTGCTGCTGCTGTGTGCTTATTCACCTTATTTATACATATTTGTGTTGTTAGATTTGTGTCTCGATTTTCGTCTTTCACAATAGTGAATTATTGTTTCTACGGCCAAACACCTGCATGAACTGCTTTCATTGTGTTGTTATATATATATATATATATATAAAGGTTTTTTTTTTTTTTTTTTTTTTTTTTTTTTTTTTGAGAATGTATATATAAGGGTTTTAGACTCTAGTTGTCTCAAATTTTATCAAATATTAACCCAATAATTAATTAGATTATTTATATATGCAATAGATTTGAATCAAACAAACATCAAACACGCATAGATCACATGAATACCAAGAATGATGACTCAAGAAAATTTTTGAAACTGTGGTTTCAAGGTAAAAAACGTAGGGAGGATTTAACCTAAACAATTCTCAAGGCAATATTTCACTAATAGAATCAAAGTTTATATAATAAACTTAACTCTAAATCTACTGCTACCTCATATAGTACTTACCAGCATGACCACACGTAGCTCTAAATTCACAAATTCTTCTACTGTGAAACTCTTACACACAAACTCCCCTATTTGTGACTTTGAGATCTCCACTCAACGATTTAGATCAACAACTGTGGTTGACTGAATTCGCTATGGCTTCATATAGATTTGCACTATGGCAGCAATAACAATACTGTGTTGATCTTTCTCTATATGCTCTTGAACTCTCACGGGTTGAATAGATAAAGGCTCAAATCAACTATGAAACTCTCCAGTATAGTGAGATTGAGAGAAACTTGTTTATACAAACCCTAGCCGCACATACAGTGATTTATCTCTCTGAAAAGCCTCCCTAGGGATAGCTTATGATGTCCTTTAAATAGCACAACAATCGGATCATGAATCGAGCTTGAAACGAGCAAGTTATGGGCTTTTTTCACGTGTCAGATTTTGCTGATATCGCAATCTCAATCGATCAAGCCAGGTGTCGATTGGTGTCGAAGTGACAGTTTCGATCAATCGAGCTGGTGTTAAAGTGACAAAACCAAAACCTTTGTTTATTGCTCTGAACTTGATTCTTTCTTGATTTGAACTTGGATCTTGGTCTTAAACTATAAAATACACTCAAGACTCATCAAAAAGACTATAAATGGATTATATTTTATCACGGTTTTCCAACTTAAAAATATGGGTCTTGGTCTTGCTAACATTTTGTTTGTTTTAGAGATCAATTATGATTGGTGCTTATTTGGGTTTAGGTTAAATTTACGGTAGGTTTCAATTAATTATCATGCTTAATATTTGGTAAAAGGTATTTTTTTCCTCTATGCTTAATATCTATTTAGAACTTATACTAAGACAGATTGATAGTATCTTTTTTGTTCTCCCTCCCTTTTACTTGGAACCTGCATCCTCTTTTGATTTATCAAATTATTTTAGATTACATTGCTAGTACAAATTCATGTTATACCAATTTCCAAACACACGCATATAATCTAAGAGAAATATTACAAACTATTCTATAACAATTTCATACTATTGAGTTGAAAAGCTTTTATTGATTTTCATCTATTCTACTACTTACATCCTTTTTATTACATACCAATAACAATTTGTTGTATATATAGGTATATACATGGATAGGTTGTAATAATGTTGTTTAAGTTTAGAGAATATTGTTTCATAAAGTGAAAATTCATGTTTTGGAATTTTTTAAGTGAAAATTCAAAATTAAGCATTTTCGATCGGTCAAAACTTTGGCTCGATCGATCGAAATGGTAAAGAAAAAATCCTGGAGCTTCTGGATGGCTTAATCGCTATTTGATTCTTGTTCGATCGATTGAAAAAAGCATTCGATCGATCAAAAGAACCTCTCAATCGATCGAAACTCGAAAGCCAAATTTTCTACAGAAATTTCTAGTGACTATTCGGAAAGGTTGAAAAGGTTTCAAGCCTTGTGAACGGTTTTATAAAACATTTTAACTCTTTATACGTGCCTTTTGATGAAATATAATACTATGGGTATAAATAGACGCTTATGTTCACTTGAAAATAACCCAATATCTTGGTTGTATCCTAGGAACAAATTTGCGATAACCCTTTAGCAACAATAATGTGGGGGGCAAATATTGTCTAAGGAAAATGATATTGTGTTTCCAAGTTATCTATTTTCTGTTTGTCTTTTGTGTTAACCTTGTTCTTCCATTATTACTTTATATAATATCTCCAACAATCTTAGACAATATTTCCAAAGATGGAAGGAACAAGTGATATTTCAGCGTTGAAGATGTTGAATCATGAGTTGGTGAAATTGGATTGCTTTGATGGAACCAATTTCTCTTGATGGAAAGACAAGATGAAATTCCTACTTACTGCATTCAAACTCTTCTATGTCTTGGACCCAAATTTGATGCTTTTTTCTATTGCGAGTGATGAAGACACTGATGAGATAAAGGTGCAAAGAAAGAAACGAGAGGAAGATGAATTGATATGCAGAGGGCACATTCTCAATACTCTTTCGGATCGTCTCTATGATCTCTATACATCATTGAAGTCATCAAAGAAAATTTGGAATGCTTTGGAAGTGAAGTACAAAACTGAGAAAATAAATACGAATAAGTTTATTATTCAAAAGTATTTTGATTATAAAATGCTTGATAATATCTCAATTTTGGATCAAGTACATGAGTTACAGATTTTGGTCAATAAACTCCATGATTTGTCAATCAATATTCCTGAATCATTCCAAATGGGTGCAAATATTGCGAAACTCCCACCAAGGAAGAAGCTTCTGCATATGTCGAAAGATCTCACTTTAGAACAATTCGGGCAACATCTTCAAATTCAAGAGGAAAGTCGGGTTGGAGATGGGATTAACACCGATTCTAAAGTGAATGTGAACAATGTGAGCAATGTTCAAAGTCAAAGTTCTAAAGTGAATGTCGGAGTTCTGCATATGTCGAAAGATCTTACTTTAGAACAATTCGGGCAAAATCTTCCAATTGAAGAGGAAAGTCGGGTTGGAGATGGGACTAACACCGATTCTAAAGTGAATGTGAACAATGTGAGCAATGTTCAAAGTCGGAGTTCGAGTAAGATCGATAAGTACTTGAAAATGAACAAAAGTGGGAGTGGTTTCAAGAAGAACAACTCCAAGAATCCCAACAAAGACAAGAAGAACCGAGCATGTTTCCATTGTGTAAAGAAAGGCCATTACACTCACGAATGTAAACTCTTAAAGAACAAGAAAAAGGATGAAGAAGGCAATACCATTGAAACGAATGTCATTGAGGACATTGTTACTATGATGAGTAGCATACATATTAATATGATCACTGAAGTTCATATGGTTGTGATTGCAAATCCTTTTGATTGGTGGTTCGATTTAGGTGTAACGGTGCATGTGTGCAACAACAAAGAACAATTCAGGACTTATGATGAGTCTTCCATATAACAACAAGTGTTGATGGGAAACCACAATAAAGCAAAGGTTCTTAGAAAAGGCACCGTTGAAGTGAAAATGAGTTCCGGCAAGATGCTGATCTTGACCAATGTTTTTCATATACCCGATATCAAGAAGAATATAGTATCTGCCAATTTGTTATGTAAGAGTGGTGTAAAAGCTGTACTTGAATCGAACAAGTTAATCTTGTCCAAGAATTGGATATATTTAGAAAAAGGATACGCTACTGATGACATATACAAACTAAGTATTATTAATAAAGAAGTTTATGGTTGTGCTTATTTTGTTGATTCTTCATATTTATGGTATGCTAGATTAGAACATTTAAATTTCAAATACTTGAAGTTTATGTCAAAGCATGGTATGATTTTATATAAGAATGATGATGAAAAGAAATGTGAAATTTGTATTCAAGCAAAGATGACAAAGAAACATTTTTCTAAGTCGGATAGAAATTCTATTATGCTTGAACTTGTACATTCTGATGTATGTAAATTGAATGGTGCATTAACAATAGGAGGTAAAAGATACTTCATTAAATTCATTGATGATTTCTCTAGATTTACATATGTGAATTTAATGAGAAATAAAGATGAATCCTTTGATATGTTCAAACGTTATAAAACTGAAGTAGAAAATCAAAAGGATAGGAATATAAAGATCCTACGAAGTGATAGAGGTGGTGAATATTTTCCTAATGATTTTTTTACAGTTTGTGAGGAACATAGTATAATACACCAAAGTTCAGTCCCTTATACACCCCAACAAAATGGTTTGGCTAAAAGGAAAAATAGGACTCTTGTAGATATGGTAAATGTCATGATCTTAAGTGCAGAGCTACCATTTAATTTATAGGGAGTGGCATTGCTTACAGTATGTCATGTGCACAATAGAGTACCTTCCAAGAAGATTAAAGTATCTTCATATGAGTTATAGAATGGAAGGAAACCAAACCTTGATTATATCAAAGTGTAGGGGTGTTTAGTCTTTTATAGAGTGGTTGATCCAAAAAGAACAAAGTTAGGACCAAGAGTTATAAAAAGTGTGTTTGTAGGGTATGCTGAAAATTCAAAAGCATATAGATTATTAGACTTAAGCTCTAATACAGTGGTGGAATCAAGAGATGTTGAGTTTATTGAGGATAAATTCAATAATGATTCCATGGATGCTTTAATACCTACTCTAATACAACAAGGTGACTCTAATCCTAATACTACTTTGGGTGGTACCAAAAGGATTAAAAGCGGTTCACCAAGTGAACAAAGAAAGAGTCAAAGGATAAGAAAAGTAAAGGACTTTGGTCCAAACCTCATTTCTTATCAAGCTCAATTATTTCTTGTTGAAGGAAATAGACAAGTGGTCCTAAATAAAATACCTATAGTGTTTAATACAAAGGGTGATCCTAAATCATATAAGGAAGCTATAGCTTTTAGAGATTCAGCTTTCTGGAAAGAAGCTGTAAATGATGAGATGAGCTCAATATTATCTAATAATACTTGAGTTCTAGTGGATCTACCTACTGGTTCTAAACCAATTGGTTGTAAATTGGTATTTAGAAGAAAATATAATATTAATGGATTAATATAAACCTTTAAAGCAAGGTTAGTGGCAAAAGGCTTTAAACAAAGGGAAAGAGTAGACTATTTTGGTACTTATGAACCGGTGGCTAGGATCGCGTCTATTTGTGTGTTGTTAGCTCTTGCATCCATATACAAGTTGATTGTACATCAAATGGATGTTAAGACTGCTTTCCTAAATAGTGATCTTGATGAGAAAGTTTACATGGAACAACCTGAGGGTTTTGTACTTCCTAGAAATGAAAAGAAAGTTTGCAAGTTAGTAAAGTCTTTGTATAGCATGAGAAGTTTGACTCAACGATTTTCTCAGATGGCTTTGTGTATAATAGTTTTGACAAATGTATGTATTCCAAATTCACAAAGGAATATGGAGTCATTGTATGCCTTTATGTGGATGATATGCTCATATTTGGTACAAATATGAAAGGTGTATGTGAAACTAAAAAGTATCTATCTTCTATGTTTAAAATGAAAGATTTAAACGAAGTGGATACTATTTTGGAAATCAAAATTAAAAAACATAGTGAAGAATTTTAATTGTGTCAATCTCATTATGTTGAGAAAGTGCTTCAAAGATTTGAACATCTTAATATAAAGGAAGCAAATACACATTTCGATCAGAGCATAAAGTTGGGTGAAAACACTGGAAGAGCAATTGCATAGCTCAAGTATACTAGTGCTATTGGTAGCATGATGTATGCTATGCATTGTACAAGACTAGACATATCGTTTTCAGTGGGCAAACTTTCTAAATTTACAAGTAATCCAAGTGTGGATCATTGGAAAGCAATTGGTAGAGTTTTTGGTTATTTAAAGAAAACCATAAGTTTGAGACTCTTTTATTCCAAATTTCCAGTTGTGTTGGAAGGTTATTCAAATGCTAGTTGGATTACTAGTGTGAGAGAAAACAAATCCACGTCTGGTTGGATATTCACTCTTGGTGGGGATGCCATCTCTTGGGCATTAAAGAAACAAACGTGTATTTCTCACTCCACCATGGAATCAAAATTTATAGCCTTGGCGGTGGCAAGCAAGGAAGTGGAATGACTAAGAAATATGTTGTTAGACATAGAGTTGTGGCCACAACCAATACCAACCATTTCGGTGTACTGCAATAGTGAAGCCACCTTGGGCAAAGCATATAGCAAAATGTATAATGGAAAGTCAAGACATATAGGTCTAAGACATTGTTACATAAGACAATTAATAGAATTTGGTACCATTTAAATTGTCTATGTAAGGTTAAATAGTAATTTGGCAGACCCTTTAACCAAAGTAGTGAGATATGGTTGGGGTAATATCTGTTGGAATAAGACTAAAACCCTTCTTTTAAGAGAATCACCAATAGTGGGAACCCAACCTCAAATTGATTTATTCTAAAGAGGTTTAAAGTGTAACAACAAGCTATTAATACGTGGTTAGTAAAAGCACTAATTTTGTGTCTCATTCAGGATGGATTAGTGCAGACTATTACGATGAAATTAAGAATGAGTTTTGCACTCTTAATGAAGTTCATAAAGTGTAAATGTCTGTGTAATAGGGACATAAGAAGAAACTTCACCTTTGTGAACATAGAAGTGGTGCTGCTTCTAGCAAGAGTAAAGGGTTTTCTCTTGTAAATGTTCACTAAACCGGGAAAAGCACAAGGCCATAATAGTGCTAACAACAATGGATTTCTAAATGTGTTGTGGATGTTCTCATGTGAGTGTTGTTTTTGTTTTCAACACTTAAGAGTTTTGGTTTAAGCACCAAGCCACCATTAACTCTGTTGATTTCTTGAGCAATTACATTAAGGGAATGTTTAAGTTGAAAGATACCTTCCATTATGCATGATAGAATATCAATCAAGTGAGACATATATTATCACAACCTAGTGAGGGATTGTTGTATATTTAGGTATATACATGGATAGGTTGTAATAATATTGTTTGAGTTTAGAGAATATTGTTTCATAAAATGAAAATTCAGGTTCTGGAATGTTCTAAATGAAAATTCGAAATTCGATCAGTCGAAGCTTTGGCTCGATCGATCGAAATGGTAAAGAAAAAATCCTAGAGCTTTTGGATAGCTTGATTGCTATTCGATTCCTGTTCGATCGATTGAAAAGAGCATTCAATCGAAAGAACCTCTCGATCGATCAAAACTCGAAAGCTGAATTTTCTGCAGAATTTTCTAGTGACTATTCGGAAAGGTTGAAGAGGTTTCAAGCCTTGTGAACGGTTTTATGAAACATAGTAAGTTAGAGAGAAACACAAGAAATCCTATGGTTATTCTCCAAAATTGCTATCTGTAGAACTCAACATCTTAGTTGTATCTTAGGGACAAATTTGCTATAACCTTTTAGCAACAATAGTGTGGGAGGCAAATATTGTCTAAGGAAAACAATATTGTGCCTCCAAGTTATCTATTTTACATTTGTCTTTTGTGTTAACCTTGTTCTTCAATTATTACTTTGTATAATATCCCAACACAATTTGCTAGACAATTGTGATGATTTTTTTTTTTTGGGGTGCTTTTAGACTTATTGCATATGGATTTCTTTTTCAAGGCTTATAAAATCCTTCATTCAAAATCTTATTCCTCTATTATATATGTAATTTAAATATGACTGTCCAACATACTAAACTACCAAATTGTATTTCATGGTCTCCTTCTTTTGGAAGTGTTAAGTTGAATACTGATGATAGGTCTAAAAAAAATATGGACCATTTCGAGTCGGAGATATCATTAGGGAATATTTAGGTCATTGGATTGTTTGTTTTGTCTAAATAGTGGAATTATAATTTGGGTTTTAGAAGTCTATTTTTGAAGTTGATTCCTTATAAGTATATACTACTTAGAAATCTTATAAATCTCTAGTTAGAACTTCAATCATTCCTCCTTATTTCACTATTCTGTTTGTTGATTGCATATCTATAGAGAAGCCAATAAATGTGTCTCTTTTGTAGTGTATATGGGCAACCAACTTTTGCATTTTTTGAACTTTTTGTTTTTGTTTTTGATAATTCAATAGTTAGGGTTAGAAAATTTGAATCTTTGATGTTTTTATTGAAAATACAGAAGTGCTAATTGAGCTATATGCCTACATGGCTCTTGGCACTTCTTTTTGTACTATTTGGTAATTCTTGTGCAATTTAATTGCCTATGGGAAACTCGGTAGTTATCTACTTGAGGCTAATATACCCATTTTTCATATTATTTGTTATCTAGTTGTAATATGAATCATATGATCCTAAAAAGAACCAACAACGAGAAACATACTCAAGAATCTTCCAAATGCAACAAAACTTTCTCTTACAATCTGAATTAATTAGTAACCTTCATAATAGGATTTGCTTAAAGTTCACAACTTAATTTGCAAATCACAATTATAGTCACTATATTTTGCATTTTTTATTAATAGCCCCTCGTGATAGCCAACTGAAAGTTTACAACTTAACTTCAGTTAATTACAACTATAGTCAATACATTTTGTATTTGTTAATAATTCAACAACTTCAATCCTTAATGATGAGGAAATAAAGACAAATGAAATATCTTTTGAGAATCTAAGTTTCAAGGTGAATAATATTAATCAAAAAACACAAAGTGCAACCAAAAAGATTTTTGCTCACTAATTTGTCCATATCTCACAAAATATTATCTATTTCAAGATGAAATTATTTAATATCAAATTACACATCTAGTCTTCCTTTAAGCACTTATTCGACCTTCCACTCAAAAAATAAAATATAAAAAATATATATATAAAAAAAGAAAAAAAAGAAATAGTTACTGTCGTCAAAGCTGCCATGCCCGAAGTAAACCAAAATCCACAAAGAGCTTGTCTAAGAAATCTAGCTGTGGGAGGATTCTCTGCAGAAATTTCGCTTGAGAATGCTAAAATTGAATCTTGAATTGCTTTTATCCCAAAAAAGTCCAATCTCATCACCTTCTTTTAGTTCTCTCCTTATAACAAATTCCTTGGTCCAATCTTCAATGAAGACATTGCTCCCATTTGTTCTCTGTTTGAAGATCAATTGATGTTCGGACTTGGTATCAAAATCCCAAACAACCACTTGTACCCCATACTTAGTTATGAAATCTTCAATATATTTTTGTTCGCATTCAGTCAAAACATGCTTCCTTACCAAGTCTGTCTCCAAAAAGAGCCTTACCCATTGCTCGTTACTATAGCTTGCCTCAACCCTCTTCCTTACAACGCAAGTATCCTCAAAGCCGTCCAATGAAATACCTCTATGACTTTCTTCCTTTACAACTTCATGGCCATTAACTCTCTTTCTTTTGCTTATTTCACAATCTTGAGACGAAAGAGAGACATTACTAGCAAAGTTTTCAGGTGATTTCCTCTTTTGGTTGATGCAATTAGGACCGTAACCCAACCTCAATTCTGTTGAGACCTCTTCCAAATCTTGCTGGTTCTTGTACTTAGATAGTTTTGCTTCACTAATCTGAGGTTCGCGATCTTTCTTTTCCATCGTAGCAAGAAAATTATAAAAGACAGGTTCTCTTTGTTTCCTCGTAGAAAAAATCAAATTAATCTGATCATTAGTTGGGATATTCTCTGTCATGACCTTTGAAGAAACCGATGGAAGTTCACTCTTTTTGCCATCTCTTAGTTCTTGGTTTCGCTGGGCTTGTAGCATAGCACTCCTTAGCTTCAACCAGGCAGTGTTTCTCTTCTCTGGCATAGAAGAAAGCAATAAATCCAAAGAAAGTTCTCTCTTTTCTCCTTCTTTTCCTTGTTGGTTTTTCAGGGCTTGTAGCCTATGCTTCAAAGCAAGTTTATAGTCAATAGCTTGTGCAGTTCTGGGTTTGGAGAATAAACCCGACTCTGATGGGCACGGTAATGCAGATGAACTGGGTATGGAGGAACCTGAAAATCCTTCCATCACGCTGAGAAAAATTAAGAGAGAGAGTTTAACAATTATGGGGGTGGTTTTTGAATGAATGAGAAAGAGAAGGCAGTGTTAGAGTTAAATAGAAGAAGAGAATAAACGGTGTGGGAGATGTTCAATGCCAACAAGGAAATTTAAAGCTCAAGAAGTATTAGTAATTTGTGTTTCCAAATCCTATTAGGAATTGGCTTAGTCGGTGGTTCTAATTTCTAACGGCTAGAAGCCTAGAAGAGCAGAACAGATGGGTGTGTGAATTGGGCCTTGTTGGTCGTACTCATTAGGGCCTTGTTGGTTTAGGACACAACTACTTTCGCAAGTATTGAGGTGGCAATTTTCTGATTGGTATGCAGATGTTAATTATAGTTATGTGCAAAAGTGTTGTATTAAACGAATGTAAAACATTTAGAACAACAAAAGAAATTAAATATACCTCGTGGTAGGTCAATTGTGGCTTCTCTTGCTCTCAGTAGCTCCTGCGCCGATGAGAGTGGTGATTGCTTCTCTTCCTCATCTCTTTTTTGGGATGGTCGTTTGTATTTGCTTTGAGTGTTGCTAGATCAAGCTGACTCTAGGAGTGGATTATAACGTCATCAGGTATTGTTCTGTTCTTTGTGTGGGTCTCGCATCTTTCGCTTAGAAAGTGAAAATGTGGCTTTGGTAGTGCTGCTGTTGGTGGAATAGTTGGAGAGGGTGTGGCAATGATTGCCCTTCCACAATCACTAGTTAAACTCAGATATGTGTCGTATATTTCACACACTGACTATTGCAAACTTACTGTATACACAATATCACCCGGGCTTAATTATGTTTTGAAAATACGATTTTACAATTTTAAGCAAATGCAATTTTACAAGGAATGTATATAGAGTGTACAATAAAAAGTGTGTAATAAGAATTTTTTTTTTTTTTTTTTAATAGTGCTATCAAATATTTACAATATTTTCAAAACAATACTTAGGTTGCAAGCTATTATTGGCTCTAATTTAGACCCACCACTAACGTAACATTTTATTTACCACTTATAGTTAGGGAGACAATATTCCACAACAAAACCTAGGTATAAGCTGTTAATGGTAAATAAATAAATAAAAGTGATGAAGGGAGCGCAGATGAGAAATAGTAACAGCTTGTCACCTAGGCTTTGTTGTGAAAATATTGTTGATGTAGAACTATTCTATAGATATAGTACATGATTATTATTATTATGGGTTCTAGTCAAGGGAGTCAATACCGTACCAGAGACTATGTCGATTTGATTAAGGAAACAAAATATTTTAGATATTGGTTGATACCGGTGTACTATTTCGGATTTTATGAGATATATATAAGTTTTTTTAATATAAACTATAATATGTATACGTTTAATATATTAGTCATTATATATTACCCAAGTATATATTAACATAAATAGTATATATTTATATTTAGAAAAAAATTACTATATTTACAATAAACAACAAGTGAAGGAATGAAAGAAAAATGAAAAAAAAATAATAAAAAATAAAAAATAAAAAAGAATAAAAAAAAAAAGATAGATAGATGCACACGTGATGACTATTATAAGAAAAGAAAAGATAGATGCACACATGATGACTCTAAAATAGCAAAAGATATACTAATTTAGCTTTCAATTAAAAAGAGAAAATGGAATGGAATGGAATGAAAAGAAATGAAAAGAATATTTTTAGAATATTTTTCCATTCCCTTGTTTGGAAGTTTTAATAGAGAGAATGGAAAGTTCATCCTTTGTTTGGGAATTTAAATGAGAGAGAATGAAATGGGTAAGAGAGAACACTCATTCCTCTCTATTTTCTTAAAATCTCAAATTTTCATTCTCCTTAAAATTGGGAGGAATTTGAGGGAATAGAATTAGATTTAATGAATTTTTTACTAAAACTCCCAAAATACCCATATATATTCAACCTTTTTTATTTTAAAATAGGAATCTAATAGTAATATTGTCATAAAATGATTTCATTCATTTCCCTCTATGTTACTCCCAAACAAGGTTACTTACATTCCATTCATTTCCATTGCTTTCCATTCCTTTATTTTAAAACATCCAAACAATATTACTTAATTCGATTCCACTAGTGGTGGAGCCAAGAAATTTTTCTAGGGGGCAAGCTAAATGTAACAAAATTCTAAAGAAAAATAAAAAATAAAAAAGTTGACAACCCCAAATTCCAAGACTTTTTTTGCAAAATAACACCATTTTGCTAACAATTTCGTTAGTTAGCAACATTTCCAAACTATTTAGGAAATTTAGCATCTCAAGTCATTGAGACTCAAGTTCACTGTAGCAACTCGAGTCTTTAAGACTCAAGTTCCATGCGCTGGTAGAGCTTATGTGGATTAAAATCCACGTGGAACTCGAGTTTTAGAGACTCGAGTTCTAGTTCTTGCATTGAGTTCTTGTTCTTCCTTCATTTTT
Source organism: Quercus gilva (assembly GCA_023621385.1). Classification (NCBI taxonomy): domain Eukaryota; kingdom Viridiplantae; phylum Streptophyta; class Magnoliopsida; order Fagales; family Fagaceae; genus Quercus; species Quercus gilva. Next base: position 41,889,839 of record CM042482.1, on the reverse strand, counting down.
CTTTCTTAAGACTCAAATCAAAGATTCAGAAAATACCTAAAACCCATCGTTCTTCCTTCTTTTTCTTTTCTTAAGACCTAAATCAAAGATTCAGAAAATACCCAAAACCCAAAGGCTTGAGTTCCTGTAAATCTGGTTTAGAGAGAGAGAGAGAGAGTGTGTGTGTGTGTGAATCTGAGGTGGAGAAGTCATCATTATGATGGTGGTGGTTAGGGTTTTGTCGTTAGATTGAGTCAGCTTGAGAGAAGAGGATTTGGTTTGAGTTTAGAGAGATGAACTTGAGATCGGAACACTGCCAATGGTGGCGGTGATGGTCAGAAAAAGAGCCAAGAAGGCTCGGCCATGGAAGTTTTAGAGAGCAAAGGCCGCCACCTGGGTTTAGTTTGAGTCGTCTCTTGGGTTCAATCTGAACCGTGGGGTTGCTTCGCCTGGGTTCAATCCAAATCATCACTTGGTTTCAGTCTAAACCATGGGTTGCTTCGTTGTTGCTTCTCTAGGTTTGTTGTTTATCATTGTTTTTGTTTTTGTTGCTTACTCTAGGTTGTTGCAAATCTGGTTTAGAGAGAGAGAGAGAGATAATCTGAGGTGGAGAAGTCATCATTATGATGGTGGTGGCTGGGGATTTGCCAAGAGATCAAGTTGGCTTGAGAGAAAAGGATTTGGTTCGGGTTCATAGAGATGAACTTGAGATCAAACCACTACCAATGGTGGCGATGATGGTCAGAGGAAGAGTTGTGGAAGTTTCAGAGAATAGAGGCTTGTTAGGACATATGTGAATCATGTTAGGAACATATGTCAATATTTTATGAAATTGGCTAATCTTTTGACAAAATGCACTTTACTTGTAATTGGGTAGATCTAGGATATGTTTAATGCTTCATGGAACAAGATTTCAAGATTAAGTGTTAAAGCATGCAAGTATGTCCAAGAAACAAGTGAAGAAGTGCTAGATTTTAAACCTCAATAGTTAGCTCAACAGCTAGTATCTATCAAGGTTTAAAAAGTAGCTAAAGCCCGATGCTCGAAAGCTATCTCGACAGATAAGTTATTTATCAAGGTTTATGAAATTCAGTTTTTCAGAGCTGATTTCAATCCAATCCGTGAATATATGTTTGGGCTTTCTTTTCTCACAACCCTAAACATATATAAAGATTATTTTAAGGGCCATCAAAGGTTGCACAGTTGCACGAGTGTGAAGCAAAGTTGTTTTCACGCAAATTGTGACCGGAGACAGAATTTGCCCTAATTTATCTTTCTTTTGAAGAAGCTGCTGTGTTTGTATACCGTAGGCATTTGTAACCAAGGAGGTTCATGATCTTCATTATGTTGATGAACTAAAGAACTTTACAGCAAACATCTTTCTCAAGTTTGTGAGTAAGCCGTGTACTAGGATCCGCGCATCTATTGGTTAGTCACATACTGGGAGCCGTGCATTAAAAATGAGAGATTGTCACTACAAAACAAGTCCAATTGAGTACTGAGGTTAGGGTTCAACTGTAGGTTGGTATAAGGTATTGAGATTCCTTTACTTGTAACCACTTGTTATGGTAATAGTGAATTCTCGAGAGTGGTGACCTTAAAATCATCTAGTGGAGGTTTTTGCCATGTAGGTTTTTGCCATGTGGTGACCTTCAAAGGCTTACTACGAGTTTTGAAGAGATTAAGATAGAGGAGGATGAGTCATTCGATAAGTTCTATGCCAAGCTCAAGGACATAGTGAACTTAGCATTCAATCTTGGGGAAACTATTCCCAAACCCAAGATTGTTAGAAAGGTACTTAGATCTATACCTGAGAGGTTTCATGCCAAGATCACCGCAATTAAGGAATCAAAGGATATTGACAAAATTCCTTTGACAGAGCTGGTTGGAAATTTGCAGACCTATGAGTTAGGTTTGTCTAGGATCAGGAAATCGAGCAAGAGTAAGAGCATGGTATTGAAGGCCAAAAACAGTGACACTGATGAGGTTCAAACGATGAAGATTCTAACATGAAATCCTATATCACGAGGCAGTTCAAGAAGTTTATGAAGAATGCCAACGCGAAAGGATTTGACAAGGACCAAAAGCAATCCAGTTCTTTACAGTTTAAAAACCAAGACAAAGGAAAGAAGGATGCTAGGGATGGTGGTCAGTACATTGTTCCCTTAAGACCAAAGTGCTTTGGGTGTCAAGGCTTCGGTCACATGAAACAAGAGTGCCCTACATATCTTAAGAACATTGGGAAGAGTAAGGCACTTGCTGCTACGTTGAACGACACTAAGCTTGAGATGATTCTAATAATAAGGATAATGGAATCCTAAATGCCTTCATTGCTACCATAAATCCTACTAAGGGGATTGTAGAAGATGTGGATGAAGAAGAAGACTTTGTAGAGTCTAAGTTTAAAAAGATGGATGAATAAGATGACATCCACACAGCCTATGCAAAATTATAGAAGGTCTCGGAAAAACATGAGAAGTTGTATAAGCTGGCCACCAAGAAGCTTAGTGAAGTGGAGCTTGAACGAGAAGAAATTTCCACAAAATTTGACAAAGCCAATCAGACCATTGGAGCATTGAGATTTGAGAATAATTTCTTGGCTGAGAAGACTAAGAAGCTTGAGGCAAAATTGTTCCAAGTCAGAGCTCAGTTGGAAAGGACTTTAAGTGCAAAGCTTGATGAGATGCTTAATCTTTAGAAATCTGCTTCTGATCGAACCGATTTAGGGTATGATTTCTCTTCTCTTAGTATTGCTTTTACTAGTACTACTATTTTTGTTACTCCTAGTAATAATGTTGAATCTAAAAACAATAATATGCAAAATGTGTTAGCTAGTGAGAACATAGACAAGAGTAAATCTATCATAGGAGCACCCCCTAAACTTGGTAAGAAAGAGATTAAAATCTTAGGGCTAAGAAAGGAAACATTCAAAAGCCAAAACAAAAGAAGCGGCATCTCTATCATCATTGTGAAGCAACTGGACATACTCAACCTAATTGCTATAAGTGGTTAGCAACTCAATAGAGCAACAGTATGATCTCATCGGGAAACCAAAATCAGTTTCCATCCTCCTTTGCTCCTCTTGGAGATCTTATCAAAGCCTTCATATTTCTTTCGAACTTGAACGATTTCAATTCTTCCCCCTCTCTACCGGATCAAGGGTTTACAAAACAGAAAGGTTCTTCCAATGTATGGAAGGAAAAAGGCTTCAAGTGATTTAGTCACTTTTTCTCTCTCTCCCCCTTCTTGTTTTTGTTTTTGCATTACTTATGTGTTTTGCTTTCATGTTTTGAGTTAGTCTAGTTTTATGTTTTGCTTTGTTTAACATGTTTTTGTTTGTTTATTTTTCTGTTTTGCTTTATTTTGTTTTCTTAAAAATAAAAATAAAAAAATTGAAAAATCAAGAAAATACAAAAACAGTGTGTGTTTATGTACATTGGTACTTGTGTACCTTGGATGGCCATTGAAACAAAGTTTTCTAAATTTTGTATCTTTTGTAGCTTAGATGAGCATCTCTATGCACAACTAAGTAAGTGAGCTTTATGGCTCGCATCACTCTTTTTAACGGGAAGGACTAAAAAATCCTAAGAGAAAAGCATAATTAACCATCTCATCACTGTTGCCTGCCAATCATGAAATGACATTTGTACGCTTCGGCATAGCAAAAGTAGAATGTGAAATGCTTAACATCATTGGGTATTTCTTTTCTATCTCTTATATGCCCATGCATGGTTTGCTTAAAAAGAAAAATATGCAAACTAAATAAAAAACAAAAATATCAAAATGCTCTATATACAATTGCAAGCGTGTATTTTAGGAGATGTAGGAGTTATAGGATGTACCTTGAAGGTAATAGTCTCCATCAAACAGTTATGATTGTGTGTGAGTTAAAGTGATTTTCTCATATCTCAAATCATCATAACATGTAAACACTTATGCAATCTTGTGATGTTTTTCACACACAACTGCAATATTCTTTACTACTTTTAATACATGTGCAGGTTCAATGTGATTTGGCCATCACAAGGAATACATGTGTTAATGAATGCTCGCTAAGCTGTCTTAACTTGCTTTTGAAATATAAAATTGGTTAGACTTGTTTAGTGTGTGTGTGTGTGTGTGCTTTGGATCTATGTGCTTAAAATTTTTTTCTTGTTGAGAGATGATTTTGACAGCTTAAAATGTTGTTTGGATCTTTGGTTTTATAGCAAGCTTGATTGCATTCATATCTGTGTTTTTCTCTTCTTGAAAAACAGTTTTTAAGCAATCTCGACAACTACTGGACACCTCTCGACAGCTAGGCTATCTATCGAGCCCTTTCAGCTTCGCTTCATCACATTCTCAATAGCTTCTTGACAACTGCTTGATCAATCAAGAAACTTTCTGGATGCTCGATAGATTCTCAATAGCTTCTCGATCCATCGAGATCCTTTTGCTGTGGACACCTCTCAACAGATCTTGAATAGCTCTTCAACAGATAATTCACGTGTTTTAAACCTCGACACCTCTTGATACCTCTTGATCTGTCGAGCTTTATGGTTTTTCTATATAAAGGATCTGCGCGATTTCTCTTCACTTCTCCCCAATCTCTCTCGACAAAATTTGTCTCTTCACCTCCCAAACACCCTCTTCCCTCTCAAAACCTCCAACCCATGTGATTTTTTGCATTTTCTTGTCTCAAATGACTTGGTATGATCTCTCTATCTCTCATTCTTCATACATTTCACACATTTAGATCTAGGTTTTGGGTTTTCTTGAAAAAATTTTGGAGCTTTTCAAAATTGATGAAGTTTTTGTGAAATTTTTGCAATGGGTTTTGCGTAAATGATCCTAAATGTTCATGCATTGCATCACATTTGCATTTTAACTATATGTTCATGCATTTTAGATGTGTGATTACTATGTTAAATTGTTGTGTGCTGGTAGGTTTAGATTTGGCCGAGCCCATGATGTTTTTAAGTTTGCATGTCACATGTTCATGCATTTTCATGCATACGTACTTTCAATTCTTTATATTCTTTTATATTGTTTTCTTGGTACTTTTCTAATTGTCTCTCTCTCTCTCTCCCTCTCTCTTTCTTTCTTGTGTTAGTCTGCTCTATGGCACCCAAATATAAATCCGCTCCGTCCCAAAACCCTCTTCATTCTGGAGCATCCACTTCTTCTTCTGACCCTACTCCTTCTAACGTACGGTTCCATGATGATAAAGCCCGAATGGACTTTTCGAAAAACTTTTCTCAACAAGGCATTCATTCAGAATGCCATGTCATTCTATCAAATTTTTTCGATACTGACCTTCCCACTGTCATCTACAGTCGAAGTTGGGGGTCACTGTGTGACATCTAAGTCACTTGTCCCTCTGTGATCATACAGAAGTTTTACTCCAATATTCACTGATTCAATACTTCTGTACCTCATTTCTTCTCTCACGTTCGAGATACACGCATTGTAGTTACTCCAGATATTGTATCCCAGGTACTCCAATAATCATCCTGACTACCCTGACTGCGATCGTTTGAGGACTGTGTCCAAAGATAAACTCTTGTCTCCCTTTTTTAAGACACCTTCAACTTGGGGTGACCGTCAAAACACCCCTTGCTTGAGTTTTGCAAAAGATCCCAGATTCCTTAACATAGTGATGATATTCATTCTTCATCCTTTGTCTCACTATAACTCTATTACAGAGCTTTGTGATCAATTTTTGCTATCCCTTTTAGAGGACATTTCTATTTACTTCTCTTCTCATTTTATTCTATCCTTTATAGATGTCTATAAGGATACGGCGACTCGTGATAAGCGTATTTTTCCTTCCACTATCACGAGGCTTCTTCGCCAATTTTCTATCTCCTTTCCTGAGTCTCTTCATTTCACGGTTATGAGTGCCATAGATGCAGCTATCGTTCGACGAAGCGAGGCACAACTTAGACAGAGGCAGCCCCGGACAGAGACGGCGACTCCTCTAGCTTCTACTGCTCCTTCGTCTTCTGCTGGTGGCGTGACTCTCGAGGCCATCATGGCACAACTTGTGCGCATGGATGCTCACCTTGACACACTCAGTGTTGAGTTGTGTCAGGTGAACACTCATGTTGGTCGTATCGCATGACAACAGGTTGTCATGGCTGGTTTCAAAGTTGCTTCCTCTCCATCTCCACCGGCTTCAGAGGATGAGAGTGATGATGGCTTCGATAGTGATGATACTAATGAGGACGATGATGCTAGCTCACCCAGTGATGATGAGATGTCTACTTGATGTACTTACCCTTTGTCACTCATGACAAAAAGGGGAAGTAGCTTTGATATGAGAGTAGTCATATACATAAAGGGAGAGTTAGCATGGGAGATTTTTTGTGATAGGGTGTGTTTATACCTTGAGGGATGTAGTGAGGTCTCTATGTGTTTTCTTTTCTTTCTTTTACATTTACCTCATGTATATTGGTCTTGTGACCATTTGACATACATTGTATTTATATTTGGTTTATATCTATTGATGTATGTTATTCACCTATATTTACATGTGTTGTTTCTTTTCTCTCTTTATGCACATGATTCTTATATATTGTATGCAATCTATTATTTCTGTTTCACACTAAGATGTCGTGATGAATTTTGTTTAAAGTGCTTCAGAAATACAAGTTGTCAAAGTCTCTCTTGTCATGAACTCTCTTCTTACAAAGTTTTTCAAGAGTTTGTATTAGGATAAATTTTATTGTATTCAATAAGTGAATATAAGTTTAGTGATTTATGACTTCTCTCATATGTTTATTTGTTTATTGTGGTTTTGTCATGAATTGCCAAAGGGAGAGATTATTAGGACATATGTGAATCATGTTAGGAACATATGTCAATATTTTATGAAATTGGCTAATTTTTTGACAAAACACACTTTACTTGTAATTAGGTAAATCTAGGATGTGTTTAATGCTTCATGGAACAAGGTTTCAAGATTAAGTGTTAAAGCTATGCAAGTCTGTCTAAAAAACAAGTGAAGCAGTGTTGGATTTTAAAGCTCGACAACTAGTATCTATCGAGATTTAAAAAGCTACTGGAGTCTGATGCTCGACAGCTATCTCAACAGATAAGCTATCTATCGAGGTTTATGAAATTCAATTTTTCAGAGCATATTCCAATCCAATCTGTGAATACATGTTTAGGAGAAGAGATTGTCACTACAGAACAAGTCAAATTGAGTATTGGGGTAAGGGTTCAACTGTAGGTTGGTATAAGGTACTGGGATTCTTTTACTTGTAACTGCTTGTTATGATAATAGCGAATTCTCGGGAGTGGTGACCTTAAAATCATCCGGTGAGGTTTTTGCCGTGTAAGTTTTCCCCATTCGTAAACAAATTACCGTTTCAATTAAATTTCCACTACATTTAGTTAATTGGTGATTTGTTTGTGATACCACACGTATTGCATGCTAATTGAATTAATTAATTAACTTGGTTAATTAATTTGTTAATTCATTACAAAGGGTCAATACATTCTTGGCCTATCAAGGCTGTCGCTTGCGTTCAGTCCGAATCATCGCCTGGGTTTAGTCCAAACCGTGGGGTTGCTTCTCCTGGGTTCAATCCAAATCATCGCTTGGTTTCAATCCGAACCGTGGGGTGTCTTTGTTTTTGTTTCTCTGGGATTGTTGCTTCATAGTTGGGGTCAGGGATTTAAATGGTAGATGTTTTTATTAAAAATACAGAGGTGCTGATTAAGCTATATGCCTACATGCCTCTTGGCACTTCTTTTTGTACTAGTAGGCAATTCATATGTAATTTGATTGCCCATGGGAAACTCGGTAGTTATCTACATGTAGGATAATATACCCATTTTTCATATACTTTGTTATCTTGTTGTAATATGATCCTAAACGAACCAACAACGAGAAACATACTCAAGAATCTTCCAAATGCAACAAAACTGAATCTTCCAATCTGAATTAATTAGTAACCTTCATAATAGTCTGCTTAAATTCACAACTTAACTTGTAAATCACAATTGTAGTCATTATATTTTGCATTTTTGATTAATAACCCCTCGTGATAGCCAAGTGAAAGTTTAAATTTGGTTAATTACAACTATAGTCACTACATTTTGTATTTGTTAATGGAAAATGCTAACGAGTACCCTTAGGGCACTGGTTAATAATCCATATAAAGAAAGTTTTTATGAGAAATGAAAAAAAAAAAATAATTAATATTTTGGCAGCTTTTTTCATTTTCCATAAAAGTGGTATTAAAACTTTTCTAAAATAGATTATTAACGAATGCCCTTAGGGCACTCGTTAGTATAACCCTTTGTTAATAATTCAATGACCTCAATCCTTAATGAGGAGGAAATAAAGACAAATGAAATATCTTTTGATAATTAAATTTCAAGGCGAATAATATTAATCAAAATGCGCAAAGTGCAACCAAAAAGATTTTTGCTCACTATTTTTTGTTCATATCTCAAAAAATATTATGTATTTCAAGATGAAATTATTTAATGTCAAACTACACATCTAGGCCTTCCTTTAAGCACTAATTCGACCTTCCGCTGAAAAAATAAAATAAAAAAGAAAAAAGAAAAGAGAAACAGTTACTATCTTCAAAGCTGCCATGCCCGAGGTAACCCAAAATCCACAAAGAGCTTGTCTAATAAATCTAGTTGTGGGAGGATTCTCTGCGGAAATTTCGCTTGAGAATGCTAAAATTGAATCTTGAATTGCTTTTATCCCAAAAAAGTCCAATCTCATCACCTTCTTTTAGTTCCCTCCTTATAACAAATTCATTGGTCCAATCTTCAATGAAGACATTGCTCCCATTTGTTCTCTGTTTGAAGATCAATTGATGTTCGGACTTGGTATCAAAATCCCAAACAACCACTTGTACCCCATACTTAGTTATGAAATCTTCAATATATTTTTGTTCACATTCAGTCAAAACATGCTTCCTTACCAAGTCTGTCTCCAAAAAGAGCCTCACCCATTGCTCGTTACTATAGCTTGCCTCAACCCTCTTCCTTATAACGCAAGTATCCTCAAAGCCGTCCAATGAAGCACCTCTATGACTTTCTTCCTTTACAACTTCATGGCCATCAACTTTCTTTCTTTTGCTTATTTCACAATCTTGAGACGAAAAAGAGAGATTACTAGCAAAGTTTTCCGGTGATTTCCTCTTTTGGTTGATGCAATTAGGACCATAACCCAACCTCAATTCTGTTGAGACCTCTTCCACTTCATGCTGGTTCTTGGTCTTAGATAGTTTTGCTTCGCTAATCTGAGGTTTGCGATCTTTCTTTTCCATCGTAGCAAGAAAATTGTAAAAGACAGGTTCTCTTTGTTTCCTTGTAGAAAAAATCAAATTAATCTGATCATTAGTTGGGATATTCTGTGTCATGACCTTGGAAGAAACCGATGGAATTAGTTCACTCTTTTTGCCGTCTCTTAGTTTTTGGTTTCGCTGGGCTTGTAACATAGCACTCCTTCGCTTCAACAAGGCTGCAACGGCTGTGTTTCTCTTCTCAAGCGTAGAAGAAAGCAATAAAGCCAATGAAAGTTCACTCTTTTCTCCTCCTTTCCTTTGTTGGTTTTTCAGGTCTTGTAGCCTAGCATATTTATGCTTAAAGGCAGCAAGTTTATAGTCAATAGCTTGTCCAGTTCTGGGTTTAGAGAATAAACCCGACTCTGATGGGCACGGTAATGCAGATGAACTGGGTATGGAGGACCCTGAAAATCCTTCCATCACGCTGAGAAAAATTTAGAGAGAGAGTTTAACAATTATGGGGGATGGTTTTTGAATGAAAGAGAAAGAGAAGGCAGTGTTGGAGTTAAATAGAAGAAGAGAATAAACGGTGTGGGAGATGTTCAATGCCAACACGGAAAACTAAAACTCATTCGTAAGAAATCTAAAACTCAAGAAGTTTGTAATTTGTGTTTCCAAATCCTATTAGGAATTGGCTTAGTCGGTGGTTCTAATTTCTAACGGCTAGAAGAGCAGAACAGATGGGTGTGTGAATTGGGCCTTGATGACTTTTTATAGCGAAAGAAACCCCACATACCTTCTTTGTATTTGTGATAGTGCCCAGAAACCCCACAAGCCTAAATCACAAAACAAGAAAGACCTAGATGAGGAAACAACTTCTATACCAGAAAACAATAAAGACCCAGATAACAGGGAATAGCCTAAACCAATAAGGAATTTAAAAAAGTAATTGAAAATTGCGAAAATACATTTTTAATTCCTATATTTTGAGCATATTTACATTTTAGTTTTTAAATTGATTTTGCACCTACCTCAGTCCCTGAAATTAGAAAAATGTTTCTATTTGAGTCTTTGCCCTCAACCCACCAACTAAAAATGCATAGGTGACAAACAGAATGTCCTATTTGCACAATAAATGCTAACGTGGTTAATAAAATAATAGTAATATACTATTTTATTTAACATTTTTTAAATGCCACATTAGTATTTTAATTTTTTTTTAAAAGCCACTTCAGAAAATTTAAACAAATAATAAATTTATTAAATTTATTGAAAAAACTTAAACCTAATTTAATTAAAAATTTTAATTCAAAATTGAAGATCTGGACCATTGGTGATAAGTCATAAGCAAAAGGTTTAGTGACATTTGGAAACGACGTCGTCTTACGCGTCCCTGCGATTGTGCAGTGTCGAAAATCCATTAAACCCTCTGCAATCTGACACGAGGGTTCTAGTTTTATCAGAAAGAACTTTCTACTGGTGCCTGGTGGAGTTCAAAAATTCGTTCTATTCACAGAAGGCATAGGCGAGTTTCTTTCTTTCTCACTCCTTGAATTTCAATCTTTCAGAACCCATGTTTTATCATTTTTGCAAAACCATTCTAAATGGTGGTAAACACATTACTATAGCTCAAATACCAATTCACAAACTGGGTTTTCTTCAAAACCCATCTTTATCTTTATCTTTGAAATGCAACTACATTTCGACCACCGCAAATCAGCAACCATTTTCAGTCTCATACCACATTAGCACACTTGGGTTCTCACAAGAAGCTGCTCTATCAGCTTCCAAGTATGTTTATTTTGAAAACCCCAGAGAAAGCAGATTCTGTGGTTAACTTTTTCAAGAACCACGGGTTCTCTCAAACCCAGATCTCAAGCCTCGTTAGGGAAGCAAAAATGGCCCACTACCACTGTGTCTTGAAATAATTAGCAATATGCCACTGTTTTAGAAATATATAGGAATTTATCGCCTTTTTGAAACTCATATTTGTATGGTAAGGAACTTGAGTTATTTTAAAAAATAAACTTCATATTTGCCAAAAAAATTTTATGGAACTCGAGTTCCATCAAAAATTTTCAAAATTTTTTTATAGAACTCAAGTACCATAGGAAACTCGATTTCCTTAAAGTCGAGTACCCAAAAAGTGATAAATCTCTACATATTTAGTATTTACTGTGCAAACAGGGTATTCCTTTGCCACGTATGCATTTTCTATTAGTGGGTTGACGACAAGGACCAAAACAGAAATGATTTTTTGATTTTAGGGACTGAGGTAGGCGCAAAATGTGATGTAGAGAGATAGTGGTATGACCAAGCTTTTTCTTTGCTCTCCTCTAATCAGATTATCTGTCCTCATTTAGACAGTTCAAGCTATGCAACTAAAAAGCTACAATATCCTCTCTCTCTCTCTCTCTCTCTCTCTCTCTCTCTCTCTCTCTGATTTGGTGATTTTTTTTTCTTATCACGTGAATGTTACGTAAGTGGACTATTAGTTTATTATTTTCAATGTAGAGTGACAAAAGCATCTAATTGATATATGTGTAAAGTTCATGGAGTAAATTTACTAAAATAAAAATTCAAGGAGTGTAATAATCACTACCTTAGAATTCACGGGTGTTTCTGCATTTTTCCCAAATAAATGGCTGGTAGGCTACGTTTTACTTACTCTATCAAGTGTTTTTTTCCCCCTTCAATGAAATATATATTAGAGCATTAAGCACTAGCATCAAGTATGCTAAAAGCTAAATTTTTAGCATTTAGCACACCAAATATCAAAAACACTCATACATTAGATCTCTCAAATGCTAAAAAACTTAGGCATTTCATACTTTTGGCTTTTACTAGTAGAAGCTTAAGGTCATATGTTGTAAAAATAAAAACCATATTTTTAGTTAGCTTCTTCTCTCTCTTCTCCAATTTTCTGACTCTCTAGCTTTCCCTTCGTTCATCTCTCTCTCTCTCCCTCTCTCTCTCTCTCTCTCTCTCTCTCTCTCTCTCTCTCTCTCTCAAACTCACCTTCAACATTTCTCTCGCTCCCTCTTTAATTTATGGGTTTGCTTGAACCAATATTTTAAATCTAGTCCCTCTCCTCTCTCTCCTCGTTGTTGCACCCAATGGTCGTTGGTGGTGGGTTTATGGATCAATGGTGGACTGTTTAAGGTTGTGGATCGACAAATAGAATTGGGTTTTGTTCCGGGTTGTGATTGACAAATGGAAGTTAGGTTGCGGATTGTTGACGGCGACGTGTATGGGTCTAGATTTGGATTGACAAGCAGTGGTAACGATGGTGGTGGGTTGTGGACAGCGGTGATGATAGTGGTCGGCTTGGTTTATGGTGTTCAAAACTCTTGATTATTATTATTATTATTAGTTGTTGTTGTCGTTGTTGTTGTTGTTGTTGTTATTATTATTATTATTATTTTTATTATTATGGGTTTTGTGATTGGTTTTGTGGTGTTCTAATGTGGTGGGTTATGGTGTCCCTAATGGTAGGTTGTAGGGGTGGGATGTGAGGGGTAGTGCCGAGTTTGTATTTTTTTTTTTTTTTGTTGGTTAATTTTTTAATATTTTTTAGGGATATTTTTTATTATTTTAATATAGTGTAATCTTAAATAAAACATGTGATATAGGGTGTATTGTTAAATGTTGTCTTAAAATAAATAAAGTAACTTTTAGTGTGTTAAAATGACATATTTTAGAACACCAATATCAGGTGTTCTAAAAAATGCTATTTTGACACATCAAAAAGTTGCTTTATTTATTTTAATACTATTTTACAATACATCTACATTACATATTTTATTTTAAGATTATAACACTTTAAAATAATCTAAAACAAACCTCATCTACATTAACAATGCAAATATATTTACCAAGTATGGAATCTGAAAGAGAGAGAGAGAGATGAATAAAAAAATATTTTAGCAATTTAGTTAGCTTTTGATACATCTCATGAAAGAGATTTTTTTTTTTTTTTTTTTTTTTTTTTTGGTATGGTATGCTAAATGCTAAAAATTTAGCATTTAGCACACCTTATGCTAGTGCTTACACATGATAAGACGATACAATTGCAAAAATGTGCTCACACAAACAATAAAATAGAATAATCATACAAGACAAAAATATTTTTTTTTTTTTTATAAGGAATGGGAATTTTATTTCAATAATAAATTTAAAATGGTGGTGAATTATCTAAATTTTCCTCTATTAAAGCTAAAGATAAGACTCCTGTTGCAGTGAAGAGTGATGGGCCAAAGTCTGTGATGCCTTATTAGAGCACTAGCATCAAAGGTTGCAAAAATATGTCAATTTAACACATCATTTTACAATACACCATACATCACATATTTTATTCTTTAATTCCATACATTAAAATAATATTTACAACACATTAAAATAATATTAACTCAAAAGTCAGACCAATACAAAACACAACTAGTGACCACCACCACAACCATTACACAACCACCGCATCGTCCACAACCCAAAATAAACCCAACCAAATACCCAAAACAAACCCATAGTCACCACCACCACAACCACCGAAATCCTCCAACAAATTTCAAATCTAAAAACTGCAAATAAAAATTAAAAATAAAAATAAAAATAAAAAACTTAAATCCTCCAACAAGATAGAGATTAAAGAAGAGAGATGAGGGTCATTGTTGTGGTGGTGGGACTCTATCATGGGTTTTAGGTTGCCTTCTCCATTGTGGGACACCCAAAACTCCAATGCAATGTCTGATATTCGAGAAGAGAGAGAAGAAAGAGAAAGAGATAGTAAGGTTTGAGAAGAAAGAAGAAAAGAGTAAAAAGAGAGAAAGAAAGAGGTATGAGAAGAAAGAAGAAAAGAGAGAGAGAGAGAGAGAGAGAGAAGAAGAAGAAGAAGAAGAAGAAGAAAGAGAGAAGGAGCCTGAGAAGAGAAGAAAGGAGAAAGAAGAGAGAGAGATGAGCAAGAGCGAGAAAGAAGAAAGAAAGGCAGAAAGAGAGGAGTGTTGATACCGTATTTTGTCTGGCCCCAAAATTGATGGGAATTTCATATGTCAAATCAAAGGTTTCATTAGTTATTTGGGTATGACATTGAACACTTTTGAATACTTTTTATTTTAATATCCAAAGACCGAAATCAGGCTTGAATTGATTGAATTGTTGTGAAAATGGAAAAGTTGCTAGTTAAGAGTTCACCTCTAAAATGAGCTATGTTATTTAAATTGGCAGTTGATTTCCTTCAAAATGCATATCTAACATGATTACCGAAGTTTGCAGGATTGCTCTGGTGAGCTGCATTCGGAATAGAAATTAATTTTGGGCCATGCTCTAGGGATATAGTCATTTACTTTCCTGCTCTGTGTGCTAGCATTGTGCATGATGTATGTGTATATATATATATACCTGCTCCCCCCTTTTCCAGTGTGATTGTCATAGTTCGTGTCACCTAAGGCAAGTGATGCCTAATTTCCGCCACGAAAGCAATGTGACATGTCGCCAAATTTTTGCCATGGAAATCTGGTACTCTATCAAATGCCTTAGGAAAGCATAGATTGGGACCACACCCATTCAAAAGCCAAAACCTCAAAGCCCCCACACATGCAAACCCTCGAAAGCCAATGCTAAAGTCATGTTTTTACTATCAATCTCCGAAAATTAAGGTTTTATCAAAATAAAGGACTATCCTTGGACAAGCATTGTGGGGTGCCTAACACCTTCCCCACACGTAACCAAGCTTCCGGACCTAAGAGTCAAGATTTTCTTTCCATCCATATTAGATTAGGAAAAACGCCCATTTTTCTTAACCTAGAATCAGTAATAAAATCAACTAGAAACCTAATGATTGGTGGTGACTCCATTCACCTTTGATAATCACCTAAAATTTGGCCTAGATTCCTGCCATAAAACCAAAGGTAGACCTACCTACCTCCACAGAGAAAGAGAGAGAGAAAGCACCCGAAGCTCCACGCAAAGCACACGCACGTGCACCACACCACCAATTCGAGAGGGGCCCTCCAACGGGGTCCCACGCACGTGAGAGCTGTCGCCACGGCAGGTGGTCGAACGAGATCCCACAACGACAGCGACGACAATCTTTCCACTACTGCTCCCAATCGAGGCCAGGCGTCGATAGACTGGCGACTCCAAGGGGATCAATGAGAGTTTAGCCTTTAGAGCTTTTGATAAAACCATAATCTTTAGACATTGGCTTTCGAAAACACAGAAATTGGCATTGGCCTTCAGGGCTTTCCTTTTGAAAAAGACTTCTACTATATCCTAGTAGACTATTTTCAAAATAGCAAAAAAAAATTTCCAAAAAACCTTTTCCGAAAGGGAGGCTTTAAAGTATTTTCAACATGGGGTTTTACCGCTTTCTTCACGTGCTTTACCACTTTCCTCACATACTTTACAACTTTCCTTCACATGCAAACATAGGGTAGCAAAATTTAATTTCCGCTACACCTTTATTTGCTTTCCATATATATATATATATATATATTTGCTGTGCTTTGAAAAAGTCTTTCCTCTTCATTAAGGATTGCATGAACCCTTTTTGAGTAGAACCCAGGCTCCGCGCTGCTGGTGTAGTCACATCTCTTTGGGGATTTCATCACCCCATCTGTAGATACCCAAACACACACATTGGCAATGTTACCTATAGTTAGATTTAGGGCTAATGTTGTAGGCACTTCTAGGTCCATGGATGGAGAGGAGTTGCTAAAAAGGCTCCCTTAATCCTCAATACCCCGTAACTTCCATGAAGGGAGGCGTATGGCAATTGAGTACCCTAGGACAGGAACAACTTACCAGTTAAGCCATTGTATACAGTTGGCCTCGTTATGTCAAACCAATGAGGACTAGATCAAGCCCAGAGCCCATCAAGACTAGGTGAAACCTAAAGAGTGAATATCCAAGTCTAGGAAAGGATACCCTTATAGGGCTAGAGGTAAGTGGAAAGTGTCTTGTAACAAGTGCGCCCTTTTTGCTTACGCTAAAGAAATTGTGCTCTACTCTAGGTTCCTTCGATCCTGTTTGCATAACATCCATAATTAAACCCTAGGAAAAGCAACCCCATTGCTTGTACATGTTAGATCACACCATATCCCTAAGGGTTTACAACCCTACAAGGGCACTAATGCATACACTAATTGGTTTCATCACCTAATTATGCAAAGATAAAATTTACGGCAAGTGACCAAAACTCCGTTCAAGGGGGAGTTGCTGCCAGAAAACTGTCGAGAATCCCAAGACATCATGAGTCCAAGATTTCTCCCAAGGAAAATCCAAAAAAGATTGCTAAGAGGCTAAGGGCTCCCCCAAGAAATCCAAAGGTTCGAGAGATCCATGACGTCCAAATTATCAAGAGGTCTAAGTGTCCAAGAACTTCCCCGGGAAGTCCACATCATTAGAAGCTGAGCTTTTCCTCATAGTTACATTTCTTGTATTGTAAAAGGCCCATCATTGGAGTTGGCGAACCCAGCGTTGTAAAAGCAAATCTTGTACAAGCATGTAATCAAAGAATTGGTCCTCGCATTATTGAGCATGTCATGAAAGTTTTGGTTACTTGCCAATCTTGTGCATTAATCTTGCATCATAGTAGAAACTCACCATGATAAATACTCAATCAAGAGTGCAAAGCAAATTTTTGAAAATGATAGGAGCATGTCCTTAAGCATTTCGTTTGCAGGGTAGCAATTCTCCAATAAAGTTATGATCTTTACCTGCTTGCATAACATTGAGAAACCCTAGGAAAGACGGTTTCAGAACCGCTTGTGCATTAGAACCAACCTAAGTCCTAAGGGTCCCCGACCCTACAAGGACATGCATACATTCTCTAATATCTCCCACCAAATTGTGCAGATAATAAATTGGGTGGCAAGCAACCGAGTTTTTCCATGGAAATGTACAAGAGGCTAAGTTTTTCTTCAAAATTGTCAAAAAGATCAAACTTTGTTTTCCTTGTATCAAATGCCTTTGCATCAAAATCGGTTTCTTTGTCCAAGCACCTTTGCGAATATCATTTCAAAAACCTTTGCCATACAAATTGTGCCAAATTTTTCCTAAAAGGACAAGGTGTTACACCTAGAAATTTTCATTGTGAAAAAGGGTCCGTCCCAAGACTTTTCAAAACCTATGCTAACAGTCAGTTGCTTACCACAATTTAGTCATGTTAAGATTTGCAACACTTTAGGAACTCATTCAAAAACAAGAATTTCAAATCATGGAACTTCTCCCCCATAATTGCAAAATGAAATAGGGGCATGCTTAAAACATTTGGACATAAGACTAACATGTGCTTCGGTTTTTGTTTTCGCCATGAAAATATCCCAATCCATCTCAAGGTGTGAGAAGAAATGTGGGAAGTTCGAGATTCTTGTATCTCCTACCTTATACAAAAGGACATGTGCAAGAACAAAGATTGCAAACCGAAGTCTTGGTTCATGTTAGCTAAGGATCTTCAAAAGGTTGTTTAGACGGTCGAAGGACTAGAAAAATGCCATACTGGGGCAGAATTTTTCTTGATCCTTCTCCCATGCAAAAAGAGATGAAGCCGATGGCAGTAAAAGCATCATGAATCTCGGTGCAATTTTCATAGGGTTGTCTCTAACAGACCGGAGGGTCATCCATGTTCTCCAAATTCACCTTAGTCGATGTCATGACAGAAGCATGTGGAGCCATTTTTGAATGCACGAGCCCTGAATAGCTCATTCAAGAACTCACTCCAAGGAGTCAAAGATTGCAATAAACCTACTCTGGGTTATCTTGTGGATGCAACATCTCTATCAATTAGTATGAGACACTATGTTGGACATGAAAAGAGACAGCTAAAAAGATGCATGAGGCCACCCTATTGGAGGAGGGCCTAGGTATTTCCAATTTTGTCAAACCTTCTTTAGACCAAGATTCCCTACTAACTTCAGTATTTTGAATTTCCTTTTCAAGGATTGGCTTCGGCCTATCAAGTATCCGGAGAGGCATAACCTAGGTTGCCTACCCCAATGAAGTCTGAACAATTTCTTTCAAGGAAGCCACCAAGGGCCCTAAATTCCCTATCTCAAACATGATCAACAACCAATTCTATTAAAGCATTAATAGCATGATTGATGAGATCAGTGATCCACAAGACATCCATATGGACCAGAAGAAGGCCAGCCTTTAGGAGCTCTCAATATGACACTAGGGCAGATTTTTTGTGGTCTCATTCCCATAAGACCACTAAAAATTCATCTTGTGCAACCTCCACATTATCCATGAAGGTTAGCTACTGCAAGCCTAGGAGCAGAATTTTGCCAAAAATCAGAGCTGGTCCGTACAATTTGCAAGCACCTTTGTCAAGGCATCTCAAAAGGGTGAAAAGAACCTAACATCTCTCAAGCAAGATTAGCTTGCTCAAACTTGGTTTTCTTCAGTTTGTTTCAATAGGCTTTTCCTTCGAGTCTTCAACCAAAAAAAAAAAAATCCTCTTTGCCTTCAGGTAGTCTAGGTAGTTCCTTTGGGTAGATTAAGGAAGTTCCTTTGAAAAAAAAAGAACTTCCTTTGCCTTCTGGTAGTCTAAGTGTTTCCTTCGGGTAGACTAAGCAGTTCCTTCAGGTTTCTCCCAAACAAATATTCCTTTGGGTCTTCCCCAGAAAAAACATTTTTTCACCTTCGGGTCTTTCTGAACAAAGTCCTCCCTTTCTCCAAGTATCTTGAGATGTCTTTGGGTTTCTTAATATGTGAATCCTCGCGCCCTTCAATTGAAAATCTAACCAAGTTGTGAAAGTGATCAAGAGACCATAGAAAACGCCACACCAGGGCAGCTTTTTTCTCACGATCTCTCCCCTCCGAATGGACTTCTTTTCAATAGCCTAAACAGCATCTTGAACTTTAGCAAGGACCACAATCGCAATTTCTTTGCAAGGCAATCAAAAGATCTTTTCAACTTGCTCGAAGCATTCCTTGGAAGCCTGACCTCTGCATTGACAATAAAAAATGGCGAACCAAGCCTACATTCAGGGAGAATCATGAACTATCTCCAGTTTTATTGGATCCTACCATGAGCAAAGCATTCATTTAACTTGGACCATTTCCTTCTCAGGAACATTCATACAATATTGGGACCACCTCTGTCATGATGATTCACTTGACAAATCTCAAATCCATGAGAAATCAACTCCAGCTACTTTAGTAATACAATGTCAAAACTTGCTCGTAATGGGTGCCCACATAAGAACTAGAGAGGAAGAGTAAAAGGATTAAATTTGGTCGAATGAGAGCCCAAAATGCTTCCAATTTTATCAGGTTTGTCATAGCCCGGACATGTCACTAACTCCCTTCAATCAATTTCATTTTCAGAGACATGCTTTAATTAAGCCAAAGAGACGCCATTCACATCACATTCTTCAATGAATAGTGACGACCAAACATGCATTTGTGATAGAACCATTCATAGTGCCCCATCAAAATTTTAGGGAATTGCATTAACATCCCTTCTTGTCATTCTCATGTTGCCTTTAATAGGTCTCTAATGTGGCATATTGCCTTGACAGGTCTTTAATGTTGATACTGTATTTTGTCCGGCCCCAAAATTGATGGGAATTTCATATGTCAAATCAAAGGTTTCATTAGTTATTTGGGTATCACACTAAACACTTTTGAATACTTTCTATTTTAATATCCAAAGACCGAAATCAGGCTTGAATTGATTGAATTGTCGTGAAAATGGAAAAGTTGCTAGTTAAGAGTTCACCTCTAAAATGAGCTTTTTTATTTAAATTTGCAGTTGATTTCCTTCAAAATGCATATCTAACATGATTTTGCGAAGTTTGCAGGACTGCTCTGGTGAGCTGCATTTGGAATAGAAATTAATCTTTGGCCATGCTCTAAGGATGTAAGCATTTACTTTCCTACTCTGTGTGCTAGCATTGTGCATGATGTATGTATATATATACCTGCTCTCCCCTTTTTCGGGGTGATTGTCACAGTTCATGTCACCTAAGGCAAGTGATGCCTAATTTCTGCCGCGAAAGCAAGGTGACATGTCGCCAGATTTTCGCCATGGAAATCTGGTACTCTACCGAATGCCTTAGGAAAACATAGATTGGAACCACACCCATTCAGAAGTCAAAACCTCAAAGCCCTCATACATGCAAACCCCCAAAAGCCAATGCCAAAGTCATGTTTGTACTGCCAATCTCTGAAAATTAAGGTTTTATCAAAATAAAGGACTGTCCTTGGATAGGCGTTGTAAGGTGTCTAACACCTTTCCCACACATAATCAAACTTCTAGACCTAAGAATCAAGATTTTCTTGCCATCCACATTAGATTAGGAAAAACGCCACTTTTTCTTAACTTAGGACCGATAATAAAAGCAACTAGAAACAGGTGACCAATCACACCTTAGAAAAACCTAATGATTATTGGCGACTCCACTCACCTTTGGTAATCACCTAAAATTTGGCCCAGATTCGTGTCATAAAACCAAAGGTAGACCTACGTACCTCCCCACACACAGAGAGGCTCCTAAAGCTCTGCGTGAAGCACGTGCATGTGCACCACACCACCAATTTGAGAAAGGCCCTCCAACGGGGCCTCACACGCGAGGGAGTTGTCGCCACAGTGGGTGGTCGAACGAGGGCCTACGATGGCGGAGAAGGTTGCACAGTCGTTCCGCTACCACTCCCGATCAAGGCCGGGCGTCAACAAGGAGAGAGAAATATAATAAATTCTTTTTTTTTTAGCATTTGTGTCCTTATACTTTTACTAATAAAAGCGTACAGATATAAATGGCAAAAAAAATTTAGCATTTGAGACGTTTAATGAAGATGAACTATTGTTTTTGGTGTTTGGTGTGTCAAATGCTAAAACTTTATCATTTGGTACACTTGATACTAATGTTCTAGCTAAAAGCACAACAAGTTGGGTAGTCCAAAGTTTACACTGATCCAACATTATTTTGAGATCCTGAGTATATAACATGACCCCAAGCATTGAGAGAACAATCATGGCTACAAATTTCAGAAACAAGCTAGCTTGGGTCACCTTCGTAGATCACTTTACTTGAGCTTTGAACAAACACAAACTTGGTGGTGGCTTGTAACAAAGTAATATGTAGGGCATAAGGGTTATTCTCCAGTATTTGTTGTGATGTAGAATAGATAGCACATGCCTTCTTAGAGCAACATGAACACAGGAAGTCATAATGCAAGATCAAAGGAGGGTGCCAGTAAAAGCCATCAGGGTGACAGTATCATAATTGCATGAAATTAGGCGAATTCCTTCATTAAGGCCTCGAAAACAGTGTTTTTGCTATTTATAGTAATATTTGTTTTTCCTTAATAACTTTTAGTTTAAAAGTCAGAATAAGGCATCTTCTATTTTAGGATGACCCTTAAGGTCAATAGTTTATGATTCTGCATTTAACTCAATTTTGCCATTTTTAGTAAAATTCGATATTTTGTCACCTAATCATGTAATTAGTGAAAATTAGGGATTTTAACTGTTTTTCTCAGTATTTATATGTTTTGTAGCCGTCAAAGGCAAGGTAAACTATTATCAATAAACACAGACGTTTTGTCGAATTTTCTTAAAGTGGATTCTTGTTTTATTCTCCTTGTGGATTCAGGAAAACTCCTCGTGGATTCGAGATTTACTACCAAAAACTAACAGTTTAGTTTCTATTCCATCAAGAGAGCATCATGTGTGCCTTCTTCAGGCTTCCGCGACATCATGTTGGTTACTAAAAGTATCAATAACTGAACCCAGATGATCACTTGCAAATAAGTTGCAATGATACAACCACAATAACTGGTGGGACGAAGATTGCACAAGAAAGGCAAGGCACACTTCTACGTAAGCCAAGGCCTAAGAAAGGACCAAGGTTTCAGAGAAAAATTCAAGGCATTCTTTGTTCGTTCCCTTTTTCTTTTTCTTTTTCTTTTTTCTTTTTCTTTTTTTTGAGGGAATAGTTCAGTTAATTTAATACAACATTTTCAAAAGTAAATATAAATAAAAACAAGAAATATGTCACGTCCAAAGAGAGCCATGATCCAAGTTCAAACATCACAGCTATGAAGCACAGGTGCAAATTCGGGTTCGGGTGCGAAACTCAGCAATTTTTAAAAAAATAAGGTGTGAGTGCGGCAAGATACGTTTAGTAATAAATTATTAAATATATTTTTATTTACAAATTATTAAATATACTTTCATATAATGGTAAACATATACCAATTTAAGAGCAATAATAACTACAAATAATTCATTAATTTCAATTTAAGTTGTTTAACCTACAAATAATTTGACAAATATATAATTAGTTAATAACTAAATAAGAAATCAACTCAAATTTTTTTTTTTTTTTTTTTAACATGTATTTCGGCCAATTTCGGATGATTTTGACAGATTTCGCCCAGTTTCGGCTCGAATTAGAGCCGAATCGGCTCCAAATCAGCCCGAATCAAGGAAAAAAAAAAAAGGCTTGAGAATCAGTGCATCTTTGAGTGTCGGGTGCAGGTGTGTCAATCCTGGAGCCGCACCCATGCTTTCTAGCATCAGAGATAACAAGTTGAAGATTTGAAGACAAGATTAGGATCAGTGTGAATTAGTTGAATCGAAAGTTATGAGTTTGAATTCAATAATGATTCCAATCAGATTAGAATTGTTTGTTTAGATTAGATTAGTTGTTTTTAATTTCAATTTCAAATTGTTATTATATAAGACTAGTGCCTTGTCTGATATGGATATTTACACCGCATCAGTTGTAATGAAAACGAAAAAACAAAAAAAAAAAAAGAGCATAAACTTTTATCATATCAATGTTCAAGTGATTGGTCTCTCGATTCGACTAAATTATGGGACATAAAGAGCATAATCTTTCATATTATCATTACTGTTACAATATTTTATGCAACAATCAATAACAACCCAGTCCCTCTTTTCTCAGTCCCTCACCTGGTTTCTACAATAAATAAAAATTAGAGCCTAACTTTTCCGGCAAGCATAAAGCCCTTAAAGATGATTGATCTGACCAATGTAGGTCCTCCCCAAGCACTCTCAAATTCTTTTACCACACTTTCTGATAACAAATCAACACCTTGGTCCTTAGCTGTATTTACTGGAGACCATGACCTGAACATATTCAAGAATTTCTCAAGTGACAGCTCCTTTGGCATATCTAGTAGTTGTGGTTTCCCCTCACATCCTATACCTACACTTTCAAAAGGAAATGGAAGTGTCTTATAATCATCATACACGCCTTTTATTTTTGGGTCCCAATAGGGAATAAGTGTGTCACGAAAACGCTTCAATATGGGATCAACAGTGGGGCTAACTACTATGTCATTATAAGCCCAAACAGCAATTACACCTCCTGGCTTTTTTAGAAGCCGTGTTACTAGGGAGTAGAACTTGGGGAGCTCAAACCAGTGGACAGCTGCGGCCACAGTAACCAAATCAACTGAATTTTCTCCTCCAATCAAGGCCACTAATTCATCATCTGTGATGGATAATGGAGTGTGGAGATATCGAATGCGAGGGTGTGGCATTGCAAGTTTCAACTGAGCCTCACTCAAATCGGTTCCAACTACTTGCTCATAATGCTCAGCAACCTGTCAAGAATAATGTGATGCAATTCTAACAATCTTAGTTTTACTTGATTCTTCACAAACGTCAAGATGCAAGGAGACCATTTTATTTTGCAGAAAAGTAACAATAGGTTTTTACTATTTTTGATGCAACCATACGATATTCGGACAAGTTCATGGATTTATACCCCATGCAATACCCAAGATGCACTAACTCTTAAATTTCTTTTCTTTTCTTTTCTTTTTCTTTTTTTTTTTTTTAATTTCTTTTTTTTTTGTTTTTTTTTTTTTCCTCATTCTTAGCCATTGATCCAAAAATAAAATTTAGTAATATTATCCATCTAAATGAATAACTAAAAAGCACCATCAATTGGAAGCTCAATTGTGATAATCAGACTTCTAAATTTACATTGCAGTTGATAGGAATCTAGGCTAGCTTTAACACGGCAGGTCAAAAACTGTGTGAAGGAGAGTAGATCTGCAACCATGAACGCTCTCTAGAGAGGAAGAGACTGAACTGGCCCAGAGCAATAAAAAGGTGATACCAACCATGCGGAGTTCAACAGTGGATCTCGGGCAAGCTCAGCATCGCCGAGTAACCAAGTACATGAGTTTCTGTCAAACCATCCTTCAAGGATAAATTTGTGGGGGAAATACCAGGAGTGTTTGCACAAGCGTTTGACTTGACTAAGCACATGGATGAGGACGTGAATTTCAACGATGAGAATGGTGAGGCCTCCATCTCTGTCCATTAGGCGCAAGTGAAAATTAAGCTGTCTAAGGAAACAAAGCAACGCACAAGAGGTCCCTGATCAAAGGCCATCATCGTTAAGCTAGTTGGGAGAATAGTGGGTCTTAGCTACATGCAGAGCAAGTTGAACCAACTATGGAAACCTGAAGGGAGGATGGATTGTATTGACCTTAGCTATGGTTTCTTCTTAGTCAGATTCTACTCCAAGGAGTATCTAGAGATGGTGATTAAGAGAGGCCCATGGTTCGTAGGAGACCACTTCCTCTCCTTGAGACCGTGGGAGCTATTCTTCAAGCCATCGATGGCAAATGTTTCTTTAATCGCTGTTTGGATCAAACTCAATGAGCTCCCCATCAAGCTATATGAAACAAAGGTGCTTAAGGAAATCGGTGAATCTATTGGGAAGGTGCTAAGGATTGATTCTCATACGGCCATGGAGGCGCGTGGCAGATACGCTAGGCTATGTGTTCAGATTGATATCAACAGGCCCCTAATCAACTCCATTCTTATCGGTCGTTTTGAGCAAGTGGTAACATATGAAGGTATCCAAAGGTTGTGTTTTTCGTGTGGCAGAGTAAGGCATAAGGTTGATGCTTGTACTTACACTATTCAAAAGGAAACGGGACCATCAGCATCAACGGAGGAAGTTCAAGAGAGCCCGGCATTTGCTGCCGGTGACGGAAATGCAGACCACCAGAAGGTGCACAATGTTGACACGCAATGCACGTGAGGCGAAGGACATTGAAGGACAATATGGTCCTTGGATGATTGTGAGTAGGAGAAGATACGTACAGAAAGGGATAAGGACAGGTCATGGTACGGGGAATGGTACTAGGGGTGCTAGCAACCCGACCTGGACTGCTCCATTCCACCTAACAAAAGAATTTGTGAAGGGAACAAGTATATCAACTGATGGTCCTTCATCTAGCAAAAGCGTGCCACGTAGAAGCTCCAATCCGAAGGTTGGGGTCGTGACCAAGAATAGGGAGAAAATGTGGGCTTCTAAAACCACAAGCTCACTTATTCATAAAGATAAGCCCACCTCAAGCCCAACCATGAACAGGTTGCCTGTCGAAAGCACTAAAGATGCTGTTTCTAGTAAGGAGCGGGTTTTAAACCCAGGCCCATCTCATCGAGTACATAAATCCTATCCCTCATCTATTAAGGACAAAAATGCAGTTGCAAGGAACTTAGCTTCTGATACACCCTCCAAGAGCGTCGCCACCTCTTGCTTGGAAGGCTTAGCTAGGAAACTCACCACCCTTGCTCCCACCCAAAGCAGCCCGATAGCGCCACCTTTGAATTTTCAGTGACATCCTATACCGAGAATGGGAAATATGTTGGAAGCAAGAGTGGTCGGAGGATCGGTGCTCACCACGTTGGAGAAAAGAGAATCTTTTCTGCTAGTGATGTTCCTAGTTACTCACACGAAGAGAGATACGAAGGGAATCAGGAAATTAATCCTTAAGCCGATGTGGGAGCCCAATTCCCAACTCAATGCATGGACAGCGAAGGCGAGGAGCTTGCTGAAGATCAGATGGTCTCCGATGAGGGAAGTGGAGCCTTTCCCAGCCACTAAAGTGTGCTCTAAGGCCTGGAACCTCCAGTCCATCCTAAATATCATTATTTGGAACAACAGAGGTGCTCTGAAGCCTAACTTTCAAGGCCACATTTGTGATCTAGTTCAGGAGCATGATAAGGCCATCCTCATGGTTATGGAGACTAAATTGGGGGGTGATAGAGCTAAGGCAATTTCTGATAGGTTACCTTTGGATGGAGCCATTCACACAGATACCATTTGGTACTCTAGCGGCTTATGGCTTCTTTGGAACTCAGACATAGTGGAGGTGGAATTGCTTGCTAAAATAGAGCAGGAAATTCACGCTGAAGTCAAGGTACCAACTTCTAGACTCATTTGGTTCTTTTTAGCTATCTATGCTAGTCCTAGGAGTGAGGAGAAATGTATTTTGTGGGAGAATCTAACTAAAGTTGTAGAGTTACATAATTTGCCGTGGATCATGGCTGGAGACTTCAATGAGCATTTAATTGATGAGGATAAATTTGGAGGTAGAGGTGTAAGCATCAATCGATCTCTAGCTTTCAAAGAATGCCTTGATAGATGTTGTATGGTTTACATGGGATTTTCTAGTCCTAGATACACTTGGACTAATAAGAGAGAGATCAGTAACTTAATACTGGAAAGAATAGACAAATTCTTCATGAACCCGGATTGGTGTCCTTTACTCGAATCCTAGAGTAACTCATCTCCCTAGGTGTCACTCTGATCACTATCCTATCCTCATGGAAGCTCTGCCAGTCATTTCAGTGAAGCTCACCTAGCCTTTCAGATTCCAAGAGTTTTGGCTTTCCAATATCTCCTTTCCCACCATCATTTCTAAGGCTTGGAATGGGAGTAGGGAATTGGCTGTGTGTATGTTTCTTGAAGGATGCACCAGCGTGGAATAGAAACCACTTTGGAAACATCCATAAAAAAAAAATTATAAAATAAAAAAATAAAAAATGAAAAAAATAAAAGGACTTTGGCTAGAATTTATGGTACCCAAAAGGCTCTGGCCAATAACCCCAGTGCCTCCCTTATCAATCTTGAGAACCAGCTGCAACAAGAGCTAGGGGCCATTCTGGACCAAGAACATGATCTCTAGATGTTGAAGTCCAAGCTGAACTAGATGATCCAAGGGAATAGGAACACCTCTTTTTACCATGTTTCTACCCTTGCCCAGAGGAAAAGGAATCATATTGAAGCAGTTAAAGATGAAAGGGAAGAGTTGCTCACTGAGGAAAGGGAGGTAATGGAGTATTTTAAGAAAGGGTTCAATGCCTTGTACACCACCACTCAAGTGGTGGTTCCTTGGAACCCTCCTTGCTTGGACCAATGGCAAGTGCAACTTTCAGAGGATGTGAAGCAGTCTTTGGATGCCATGGTCTCCACTGAAGAAATTAAGGAGGCTCTCTGGTCCATGAAACCTTATAAGGCCTCGAAGCCAAATGGGCTGCATGCTGGGTTTTTCCAAAGAATTTGGCTCATTGTGGGGGATTTAGTAAGGAAGGAAGCCGAAAAAGCCTTCATTGAAAGGAAAGTTCCTGAGTACCTCAACAAGACTCATATTGTCCTCAATCCTAAGATACAAGGTCCGGAGACTATTGGGAACTACAGACCAATCAGCCTATGTAACTCAGTTTATAAGATCATCACCAAGATTATGGTTGCCAGGATCAGACCGCACTTGGACACTCTTGTCTCTCCATATCAAGCTGCTTTTATTCCAGGTAGGAGAGATGTTGATAATGCAATTATTGTCCAAGAATTAATTCATAAAATTGGGAGAGCCAAAGGAAAATATGGGGTCATGGCCATAAAGATCGATTTAGAAAAAACTTATGACAAGATTGAATGGAGCTTCATTAGGGAGATGCTCACTCACTTTAATTTTCCGGGATAACCTCATCAAACTCATCTTGAGCTGTGTTACCTCTGTGTCCACCTCCCTGCTTTTTAATGGTGGCAATCTTGACTCCTTTTTGCCCTCAAGAGGTATTAGGCAAGGCAATCCCCTCTCCCCCTACCTTTTAATCCTTTGCATGGAATTCTTGGGACATTTGATTGAGGGAAAATGTGTTGCCAAGTTATGGACCCCCATTAAAGCCTCTCAAAGTGGTGCAGCCTTCTCGCACCTCTTTTTTGCAGATGATTTGGTTCTCTTTGCCAATGCGAACCCAGAAAACTGTGCTGCCATCAATGCCGTTCTCCATGAATTTTGTGCAAAATCTGGGCAGAAAGTGAGGGAAGCTAAGTCCCGTGTTCTCTTTTCTCCTAATGTTGACCCTGATCAAAGAGAAGCATTAACTAGCATGTTGGGTTTTAACTCAATCACTAACCTAAGCAAGTACTTGGAATTTCCTATAAAGCACCCGGGAAGGCAGAGGCATGACTTTGATTTCATTCTAGATAGGGTAAAGAAAAAACTTGCTAGTTGGAAGGCCAACTTGCTCTTTATAGCAGGCAGAATGGTTCTTATTCAAGCTTCATCCTCAGCCATTCCTAGCTATGTTATGCAGAGTAATTGTTTATCCAATAAAATTCTCAAAGGCATAGATAGAGTTAACAGAAACTTTATTTGGGGGTCCTCAGATCGTACAAGGAAAATGTACTGGGTCAATTGGAATGAAGTGACCAAGCTCAAGAAGTCACGTGGTTTGGGTCTCCCAATCTGCAAAAGGAACAAACACGGCACTCCTAGCTAAGCTTAACTGGCGATTCCACACCAAAAAGGAATCACAATGGGCCAAAGTCCTCAGATTCAAGTATTGCTCCAGGCAACGGGTTAATTCTAGAATGAGTCAAAACTCCCAAGTTCTTCTACGTGGAAAGGGTTGAAGATAGGCGAATCCGTCTTCAAAGAAGGGATTAAGTGGGTGCCAAGGCATGAGAGCAATCTTAACTTCTGGTCGGACTGTTGGTTAAATAATGGTTCCATCAGATCGAGTATTCAATGACCTCTTCCTCAAGGTTCAGCCAGCCTCACTCTGAAGGACCTACGTGCTCCATTTGGTTGGAACTGGTCTGCCATTCCCTTTGAGCTTCCCCCAGAGATAAAAGCTGACATTCAAGCTGTTCCATTACCGGTAGTTGCTAGGAGCAGTGACAAATTGGCTTGGAAGTTTTCTACTAAGGGAAGTTTTGTCATGAAGAGTGCTTATCTCTTAGCCACAAATATGATGGAAGCTGAGTCCTTCTCAGGTTCATGGATTTGGAAGCTCCAGACTTTGCCTAGAATCCAAATGTTCATTTGGAGGTGCATGCATAACAGCATTGGGGTTAAGGAGTGCTTAGCCAATAGAGGTATTCCTTTAGACACTTCCTACCCTTTGGGCCATGACCATGCTGAGTCTATTTCCCATGCCCTTCGGGATTGTCGTATAGTTAAACCTTTGTGGCACCAATTGGGCTTTCACAACTCCAGCTCCATTTTCTTCTCTCAAGACATTAAAACTTGGCTGACTTCTAATGGTAGTTCAAGGTCCACCTGTAATATCAAAGGCGTTCCCTGGCACTTCCTTTTTCCTTTTGCCATCTGGTTAATATGGAAGCAACGGAACCAGGTTGTCTTCAACAATAAGGGAGTTAATCCAAACCTTGTGAAGGTGATAACTATGCAAGCAACAGAGTATGTGCTCTGTGTCGCCCAGCCAAGGTTCAGCAACCGTATGGCAATCAGAGAAGTCAGATGGGAAAAGCCAAATCCAGGCTAGGTTAAGCTCAATACCAATGGGTCTTCTGATGCTTCTTCAGGTACTGCTGGAGGAGGAGGGCTGATTAGAGATGACCGGGGCAACTGGGTTATAGGCTTCACTAGAAAAATTGGCAAAGCAAACAGTTTCTTAGCTGAAATCTGGGCCCTTCGCAATGGTCTTATCTTGTGTAACCAGCTAAACTTGAATGCTGTTATGGTCGAGCTTGATACCAAGGCACTAGTTGATGCTCTCAACAACCCCTTTTATGTAAACTCTATTATTTCCTCACTATTTGACGATTGCAGGCGACTAGCTGCACAGATCCCCCATCTAAGCATCAAGCATACCTATCGTGAGGCCAATAGGTGTGCTGATCGCTTAGCTAACTTAGGCAGTTGTCAATCTTTAGATTTCATTTCCTACTCTTGTCCGCCTGTGGACTTGGTTCCTTTAGTTGCGGCTGATTGCCAAGGGTTATATTTTGACAGGTTTTGCCCTGTTCTTTTGCTCTCTCGTTAGAGTTTCTTAATGATAATTCCAGATTACCAAAATAAAAACACTGCAGATCAAGTATCCTCATTATGCTAGTCAAACTAGCAATTCGGTAAAAGAATAACTAAACACCCATATAAACAGCACGCATCAAGCAAAATCATCAGCCAATATATTTTTTGTTTATACTTTAACTCGAAACCCTAGATCTGTTTCTACTTTTGAGAGAATAGTAAGATGCTTCAAGAGAGGTGGGATAGGCATCCTCATCATTAGAAAAAATAATTCTAAAAGAAAAATTATAATAAATTGTGTTGATTATAAACTAGCTAAGATGGATCAAACTGCAAATTATTAAAGAGATAGAGGAAGGACAAAAGGGACTAACACCAATAGCAGCTTGACCATTGCCGGTGCCAACATCCCAAGCTAAAGAGTGGTGCGGAGTTAGAGCAGCCAGCATGGAGTACCACTCGGTTGGATACGTTGGCCTAGCATCCGCGTAAAAACCAGCTTGCTTGTCATTGTCAAACTTACCAGCCATTCTCTAGATTAAGCTTTATCTGTGAATTGCTTCTGTTTCCTTCAAACTTTCACTCACCGTTTGGATCGAATTGAGAATAATTGGGCTGGGTGGTTACCTGCGTGCCAGCGAAAAGTTAATGCTGTACCCGGCATATATGCCGGGTCTCTCACACATAGGCGGGCCCCACAGTGTGTGGGACCCGCCAGTGTGTGAGTGACCCGGCATATATGCCTGGCACACCATATTCCAGCTCGGGTGGTATTCACCTAGTCCACACATTTATTCGTTCCTTTTCTAACTTTGTGGATGACAGTTTTTGACCATTATTCATGAATAGGTATTTGCTCTATCAGGTGGTTTGGATCTATTGATGTGAACTACAAATTTAATTAGCACCCTGTCTAAATTTGTCGGTGACTATTTTTTATCACTATTCATGAATGTATGTGTGTAGTATCTCTCATGTATTGACTATTGCACACTCACCATATATCACGTGGATTGAATCGTATATATGTTGAAATCATAATTTCATCATTTTTATCTTAAACAAATTTATAAGAGTCTGTGATAAGAAGGATTTCATAAAATTTGGCTACAGAGGAGTGATACATTTATAATATTTTTGCAATAAATCTTAAGTAACAAGTTACCATTAGCTCTAATTTAGGTCTATCACTCATATCACTTTTTAAATTACCACTAATAGTTAATGTCAACATTTTCACAACAAAACTTAGAGCATCCACAGCAGTGGAGCTATAATTTTAGCTATTTGACACCACAAAAAGTTACTTTATCTATTTTACCTATTCACATACTGCAGCAGTAGATCTATTTTAGCTTTCAATACAATAAAATAATATAAATATCATAATAAAATAATATATATCCACAAACACCTATTTATTATTTTTTTTCTCACTATTCATCTTTATCTCTGTCTTCTCCCTCTCTTCCCTCTCTTCAACCCGCAGCCCCTCACGGCACCACCACCATTACCACCACTCACTACTGTGTCAAGCCAACCTAGCCACCAACTCATAACCAATCCATGGTAAAACCCACCATCGATCTGCCACCAATCACGATCCACCACCACAAACCAACAAAACCCATGTTCTTCACCAATCGGCACATCGCCACTAACCACCAATCCAAACCATCAAAAGCCAACACAAGCCAACTGCAAACTCATCCACACCCAAACCCATCACAAAATCTAGCAACCCACGACCACAATCCACCCAAAGAGGGGAGGCACGGCGGCGATCTACCCAGCGGCACGACGGCAATCCATCTAGTGGCACTAGGCAATCCATCACAGCATGACGGTGACCCATCAACAACAAGACGGCGATCCATCTAGTGGCACGATGGCGATCCTTAGCAGTGTGACGGAGACTCATCAGTGGCAAGACGGCAACGATTTACTCAGAAAGGCACGAGAGAGAGAAGCTAGAAAAGCTCAATGAGGGAGAATAAGAAGAGAGAGGTGTCTGAAGCTCAATGAAGAAAGGCAGAGAGTAAAACGTGCTGGGTGAATTAAAACAATATTTTAAATCAAAGGGAGAATAAAAAATATTATTTGGGTTTAGCTTTGAGCTACAGTGCACATCTATAGATGGATGTGCACTATATCTCAAGAGCTAAAATTTTTAAATATAGCTACATTGCTACAGCCCAATATTTGTAGTTTGTGGTGCTAAAATAGCTTTTTAGCTTTTTAGCACCACTGTTGTGAGTGCTCTTAGATGTCAAGTTGATAATGGTAAATAAAAAATGATACCAGTGGTGGGTCCATATGAGAACCAACAACAGTTTGCCACCTAGCTTTTTTGTAAAATTATTATGAAAAGTAAAATGCTAGAGTTACAAACTATTTTACAACATTTTTTACAAATTGCAGGTGGGATAAGTGATTATTAGTAATTTGGTAAATGAAAAAGTGATGAGCCAAATAAGAACCAGTAAGAATTGACCCCAAAAACAATTTGTAAAATAGTTTGTAGTTGTATCATTACTCTTGTGAAAATGTTATGGATATAGCACTATTTTATAGATATATAGTACATAATTATTATCGTGATTCCAATTAGCTTAACTGGTAAAGCTTCCTGTCGTCGAATAAGAAATCTAGGATTTGAACCCCACCTATACTAAAAATAAATGAGAAATACTATGTCCATAGTATTTTTACAATACTTTCATAACAAATACTAGACTACAGATTGTTATTGGATGTTATTAGTAAGGAAAAAAATAATTTTTGTAATAGATTCAAATTAAAACTAGTAACAACCTACGAACTAAAATTTGTTATGAAAGTATTATAAAAATGTTGTGAACGTAACAGTTTTCTAAATAAATTGGTATTTTATCTAATGATAAAAATCAATAATTATGGAGTGTAAACTTTAAGTTAAAATTCTATAATAATAATAATAATAATAATAATAAAAGAAGGTACATGATTATTATTATTATTTTTAAGCACAAGAAGATTTTGGAAAATCTTGGGTAAATCAACAAAAATCATATCTTTTTAACTTTTCATCCCTTCTTCTCACATCCAACACCCAGTGTTGGAGCCATTTTGATTCATGGCCGCCAAAGTTTATAATTTTTTTTATAACATATATATGTAATTTTTTAAATTACAATTTAGACATTCAAAAATTTTCCTTGGCTCTCTCTTCAAAAAGTTGAGTTAGTTCCATGACCCTTCTAAAAAGAAAACAAGAATATTGGCAGGCTGAAACAGTGGCTTTCGAAAGAGGGGTAAAAAAAAATGGTCTACATAACCCCTAAAAATATATTTTAACAAAGAAAAGGCAGAGTTTGATCCTATCAAAAAAGAAAAGGCAGAGTTCGACCACAAAGTTATATTCTTAGAGAATATCAGTGGCACAAAAAGAGAAGGCTACTAAATTAGTCTATTACTAGTTACTCTATGATAGAAATAGAAGCAAACAACATCGTACTATGTTGTTGCTAGCTTAAAGAGGTCGACATCAAGTGATTTTCCATATTGTATACGTTCATTTTAAACTGATAACTCCAACCTAGGAATCTAATGCCGAAATCTCAATTCTATTAAATAGTAAACCAAATAATCCTACCAATAGTCAATAAATTTTAGCCCCTAGTTGAAACTCTTAGGTTACTCTAGAACCCAAATTCATCAATGGCTTGTTATCGAATAGAATTACAGAAATAACAAAAACTTCTACAAAATCCTATGTTTACCTTCTCTTTGGATACTAAAATTAATAGAAAGAAGAGATTTTTAATTCTTACCCATGCTTTAGATATTTGAAAATCTAATCATTTTCCTTTCCACTTGATTTGTAGAAAAACAACTTGAGTAGCTCTATACAAAAACCAAGACAGCTACAGAAACTATCTACAACTATCTAATCAAATACATTACAATTAAAACCTATACATTACAATTTGAGACAAACCAAACCAAAAATATTATGTTACCCATTGAAATGTCTTAAAAAGTCAAACAGATTACTTGGTTACAGACAGATTACTCATGTACATGTATCCTGTCTAAATAGAGGAGGCAACCTAAGTAGGTTTGAAGAAATATAGGGTTTGAAAGAAAATAGAGTGGATGATTACAAATGTTTATTTTCAACAACCCTATGTAAACATATTAATTGGTCAAGATTGCCCATCGATTAATCATAAAAATAAACTAATCAAGAAATTTGTTAGGTTCCAAAGATTTAGGATTTCATGTATTTAGAACTCTAATATATAATGTTGGCAAACCATGATCAAAACAATATGTTTAGTCTTGTTTAGGCTTGCTCAAAGTTGATTAATTATTGTAAAGTTGGAATCGAGAGGCTGCAGAAGTCTTTGTGACTTTCGGCCTGGCTCGATCGATCGAAGGATAGACTCGATCGATCAAAAGTCGGCCAGATCGTTTTTTCTGCAGAATTTCCAACTCAGCCCTACCTCATTAAACGTTTAGGGTTTTATGTTTTTGCCCTAGGCATATAAGGCAAAACCCTAGCCACGTTTTTGTGAGTTGCTTCAGTTGCATTGTTGCTCATATTTTCTGTTTTGTGTAAATCTCTTGTGAGATCTTTAAGGAGATTTCCTTTACACAAAACTTAGGTTTTTCAAGGTAGAGAATACTTCAACATCTTGATGATCAACTCGGTTGCTACCATTGGAGCTTAAAGAAAAACAAGTGGGCAGCTTGTAGCTGATTGGAGAATCCAAGAAAGAAGGAGTCCGTGGATTCAAAGCCTGTACGTGGTCGTGTCAGTAAGTTCTACTGGTGGGTAGCATTAAGAAGTCAAGTGGGGAGCTTGTAAGTCCTTTTGTATGAACTTCGATTCTTTAATAGTAGATTCAGGTTTATCTTGAGGATAGCTAAGTTAAATCCTCTCCAGGTTTTTACCGTGTGGTTTCCTGGGTCATCATATCTTGTGTTCATTTATTTTCCGCTGCTTTATATATTCTTGATATGATTATGTGATTGTGATAACCTAGAATTGCATAATTTGACTAAGTTAATCACTTGGCTAATTCTCTAGGTTAATCTAATTGTGGTTAAAGGGGTCTAAAAACCTATCAAAATTCAAGAACCTAAAATCTAAGATCAAAACCCTAAGTAGGACTGTAGGATTGGAAAAGTTAAGAAGCAATTGGAATCTATATATCTACCAAAATTGAAAACCCAAAGAGTTAGAGAGAAAAACCTGAATGGCCATTGTTCTAAAGAGAGAAAGAAAGAGAAAAGATTCAAGCAAAGCCATCTGTGGAAATGGGTGGAACTGGAGAGTTGTCTCTTGGGTCAATCCACCACAAATTGGTCATTGTTCAAGCTGTTTTTGGCTCTTGCGTAATCTTCAAATATCAATGGTGATGTGGAGCCTCTCTACCGAGTCTTTCTAATGGCACTGTGTAGTCATGGCTAGGGTCTTGGGTTCTACGTATTCACAGTGCTACAGGGTTGGATCATGTATAGTGGAGATGAATTGGAATAACAATCTTGTGCTTGATTTCTCATGTTTGTGTTTTTCATGGGAAACAATGGAGAGGCCGAGAGGGAAAAAATTACAAACTAACACCAATCTCCAAACAATTTCGTTAGTTAGCATCATTTCTAGACTATTTAGGAAACTAACATCTCAAGTGTATAAGACTCGATTTTGATGTGCTAAATCGAGTATAATGAACTCGATTTCAAGTTTTCAACGACCTTAAAATCAAGCCTATAGAGCTCGACTTCAGTATTGCAAAAAGAAGAATTTAACTAATTGAAGAAGAAGAAGAAAGAAGAAGAAAAGGAGGAATCTGATGGAGAAGATGGAGGATCTGACCAAAGAAGAGAGGAACCCCAAGATCAAAGAAAAAATACCTAAAAGAATCTGACTAAGTGAAGAAGAAGAAGAACTTCTTCTGATTCTGATGGACCGAAGAAGAACAAAGATCCCCACGATCAAAAAAATCACCCCAAATCCAAATCGAAACCCACGGTAGCTTGATTTCTGGGTTGGGTTTGATTTTGTTTTTAGGGTTGTCTCCGATTTCTCTCTGCTTGATTTATGGGTTGGGGCTTGATTTGGGTTTGATTTTGTTGGTCTCTAGTGTTTATGCTAGCTTTAGAGCTCTCAAGTCTTTAAGACATGAGTTCCACTTGAAATCGAGTTCTACGCACTCGATTTAGTTCACCATAATCAAGTCTGACACGCTCGAGATATTAGTTTCCTAAATATTTGAAAACGATGCTAATTAACGAAATTGTTTGGGGATTGGTGTTTGTTTGCAATTTTTTCCGACCGAGAGGAAAAAAAAGAAGGAGATGGGACTTATGTTTTGTTTAGGAGTCAAAGAGAGTAGTTTATCGGGTTTTTGTTTTGGGGGAGAAAGGAAGTGTATTTATTTTTATTTTTATTTTTATTTTTTAAATAATATGCTGTCATGGAAAATTATAAAAGCTTCAAATCTTATATGGCAAGCTTTTAGAGAGTCAAAAAAAAGTCAACAAAGAGTCAAATGCTTCAATTTTATAGTATATATAGATTATAAAAATTGTTACAATATTTTACGTAGCAAATCTTATACAATCACATACAACCCCTGCTCCCTCTTTCCCCAACCCTTTACTCTATCTTTTACAATAACATTTTAAGAAATAAAATTAAAGAATAAATTTTCCCACAAGCGTAAAAGCCCTTATAAATAATTGATCTTACTAATGTAGGTCCTGCCTAACAAATTCTCAAATTCTTCTTCTTTTTTTAATGCTTTCTTTGGTCTTAATGCTACCTCACACAAGCAAGGCTGGACCCCAACATGCCCAACAGGTAAGTATTCTCTAACAAAGGAAATGTCAACAATAGTGAAGTGTGGTGGCTCAAAGAGACAATGATGAAGTTGAAGGAGAAACAGCGAAGCCCAAAACGGCGAGTTTAGGTTTTAGTTTTTTTCTTTTTTTAAAAAAAAGGCAAAATCTAGTGCCGGCCGAGATCCTCACCTTTACCGAAATTGGCCAGAATGGCCGAAATGACCGAAAATAGGCTGAAATCTAACCCGAGGCGGAACGAAATCAGTAACATTGTTTCAAATATTGCTTTATACATATTTGTTATTCGTTTGGGAACAGCTTATTTAGCTTAAATTGAAAACTTTTTGTTGAAAATATTAGAGATAAAGCTAAAACCTAACTGAAATAGTATAAAAGAACCCATAAATAGTATCAAAAAGTGCAATAGAACCATGAATAGTACCAAAAATAAGCAAAAATAAACTAAATAATAATAAAAAGTTGACTTTTTCAAGCCAATGCCAAACGCAACCTTGATGTGCTATGTTTAGCTTAGCACTTGGTATATGAAAATTAATTAATCACTTATACTTGGACTAATTCTATTAGTTTAGCTTAAAAGTGATTTAGCTGTAAAAAAACATGGTTTAAGGTTCAATTATATTGCTAGGATTGCTATAGCATCTTTCAAGCTTAATCTCCTAAGCATGCAACAGAAAAAATGTGAATTTAGTCAACTTTTTGATCAAATCATGAGAGAACTAGGTCAACTTAGTCTTATTTTATTATATTTTAATTTGTTGAACAATTGAGATCATTGGAACAAGATTGTGAGCTATGAATCATTATTTAAAAAAATTAAAAAGATAATTTTGGGAGACTTGAATTACAAACACTATATATTATCTTCACACATGCACACTCTCCTATATATTACTTTTTAAAAAATCATGGGCTTTAGGGGTCAATTATGGGCTTTATAGGGGCCCCGAGCCCTTTAGTGGCTCCACCACTAGATATCATATAGTGCATCATGATTATATATAAATATATATATATATATATATATATTTTTTTTTTTTTGATAAAAAGAGCTCTTTGTATTAAATGGGTAACTATACAAAATAAAATATGTTTTCATAAAACCATGTATTGAGGACAAATTTTTCACGCCACATGGCTTTATTTCATTAACAACCCACACCACATCAACATTATTATGAATTTTGGAAAAAGACCTCTTTTAAAGCCCAAAATAGCCTATATTCATAAAATGACGCCAATGCCCATGGTCCAAAACCCATGGCAATATTATCTCATCAAAACTAATAGTTCAAGCTCATGGCATAACATCTCATTTTCAGCTCATGATCCAAGGTCATGAGTCTCATCAGTGGAATTTTGAGAGTCATGGTTTGGAGGACCAAGAAGTATGTTCAGTAAAGCTCCAGTAGTTCAAAATTGATAAATGAAACATGTTACTTGGCATGTCTTCCCCAATTCCCTGAACTCTGATGAATCAGTGTACAATAGGTAACATCTGGTAAGCCTCTCATATCATATAACACTTAAAATGATAAAACTCCTCATGCTCTTTACATAAAAAAAATTAATGTTCATCATATGATATAAGTTTAAAAATGTAATTATATTATTTCATATAAATTATATTTTTATTTTTATTTAAATCAATCCCAAGCACATGACTAAATCTATATTAATATCTCATATCTAGCATTAAATGCTCTCCTTACTCTCCAAAATTTGGTCAAAACACAAAGAGACCATAATTACATCTCTAAAACTTCATCAAATATCAACCAACTAGTCTATTACTTACCAAAATTATATATGGACTAAACATATAATTTTCCAAAAAATGAAACTTAGCCAAAAATACCAATAATAGTTCCAGCAGAAATTGCCTTAACTCTAGCAGAAGCTGCAACAGCTCCAGCAAAAATA
Source organism: Quercus gilva (assembly GCA_023621385.1). Lineage (NCBI taxonomy): Eukaryota > Viridiplantae > Streptophyta > Magnoliopsida > Fagales > Fagaceae > Quercus > Quercus gilva. The sequence goes on along the minus strand of CM042482.1, from coordinate 41,850,786 downwards.
GCAACAGTTCTAGCAGAAACAGCAACAACTCCAGCAGAAGCTGTAGCAACTGCAGTAGCTCCAGCAGCAGCTTAGGCAATTGACACATGTCCAAAAGTAACATCATCAACCCATTAATGCCCAATCCCAGCAGCTAGCTGCCATACCCAAAAAAGAAAGGGTCCTATAAAAGAAATTATACAATTTTAAGCTAAGATACTTAGCCTCCAGCTGCAACACTAGAAATAGGAAGATCCCATAAAGGTTATCTTACCATTTTTAGCCAAACCCATGAATTTAACGCAAAAATATTTTCTCCAGCAGAAGACCTCACACAACCGACGTCATCCAGCTATGCTACTATTGTAGACCTAACAACTGCAGCAGCAGCCTTAAAGTCTCAAACTTTCTTCTTTTGGCTAAAAACCGAAAACTCACTAATGAAACCACTTACTTTGTCAAAAACTTTTCCTTATTTGCTAATTTTCCCTTCAACTAATTATAATCTAATTACATACTTAGCTCTATATAAAGAGGACCCAGCCACACACTAAACCCAACTATCCATCCCTCTCTCATCCTCAATATTCTGAAACTTCATTCATTTTGCTGCCATATCTCTAAACATCTCCATATCTTGCTTCATCTCTCTTAAAAAATATCTCTTCTTAGATAACACATATTACACACACTACTACCCATCTCTCTCACACTTTAATATTCTAAAACTTCATCATTTTGCTGCACAAAAACATATCTCCATCTCCTTCTTTATTTCTCATACAAAATCTCCTTTCTTAGAAAACAACATAACCCATGACATAAAACAAATAACCACTCCAACAGTAACTATAAGCTCACGTATTTACTATATTTAACCTTCATATTATCTATCTCACACTTCCATATATTTTACAAACACATTCCTCACAAAATATCCATACATACTTCTCATATATCTTTAAACTCCATGTCTCACAAAGTATATATCTACAAGATCCATATTCAACAAAGTGTCTACATATACTTCCCATACATATTACAAACACCATTCCTCACAAAACATATATATTTCTTTTCATCTCCATATGCCTTAAAAGACATCGAACACTCTTCCAAGAACATATTACAAAAGCCATTTATCATGGAAGGCATATGAACATTAAAGACTAAAAACCCTTATCCTAGAAGGCACAATGATTTCATATTAAAGTCATTCTCACGAAAGACATAAATTTCTAATACTAAAATTTCTTATGGAAAACAATATCACTCATATTTGACTAAAAACTAAAAGAGTATATTACATGGGGAAAATCATTTAAGTGCATGATAAAGAGAATAAACTTAACCAACCTATGCACATGGCTGGACATATTCTCTCTCCCTCCAGTTGCACCCATTTTTCTCCTTCAATCATGAAGTCACCATGAAAGGACTCAAATATCATACCACACCGTTGGACTCATTTTATCATGCTGCTGAAATGTTATAAGTCCACTGATATTATACGATTGGAGCCACAAACTATGAAGATAAGTCATTATATTTTTATCTCCAAAATTATACTATGTAGTATATTTTATTTCATTGTCATTATACCATTGTGCTCATATTATTATACCACTAGAATGTTATTAGCTCACCAATGCTATACAGCTAGAGCCACAAACTATGAAGTAACACTATATGACTGGAGCCACAAATCATATAAAGAATAAAGTGATGCTATACAGCTAGAGTCGAAAACATAAAAGAAAAGTCAATGTTTTCTCCATCTTTGAAATTACATTATTAAGTATATGTTAACCCATTATTATTGTACCGCTGGATGCAAACTACTTTAATATTATCTCACTATTTAATAAACATGGTTTCACTAATTTTTCATTAATTAATATATATATATTAATAAATTGAATCCATCTCACTACTGGACATATATTACTTGGACACGAACCACTGCTGGATGTGTAATATTTGGACATAAACCACTGCTAGACATATATTATTTGGACATGAACCTTGGCTGGATATGAACTATTTGACATACATCATTTTGACATAGACCATTGCTAGACATACCATATTATGTTGAACATGAACCATGAACCGCAGCTGGATATGGACTATTTTAGACTCATCCCATTATTGGACATATGACATCTAATTAATTATTCTCTAATATTGGATATATATATATATATATATATATAATAATGATATTCAACTCATCATCTAATCAAAGCTATTATGCTAAACAAATTATTTATTTATTTCAACCATTATCATGATTCTAAAACTTTGGGCTTTATCTATTTTGTAGGCTTAAAAATGCACTGGAAGCCATTGGTCTATGTGGCCCAATGTCAAGTTCCGAATTGAACTCCCCAAAACAAATCCGAGTCTAACAGAGTCACACCTCCAGCGGAAGACTTATGGCTACGCGCAAAAAAGCCCTCGACACCATGTTCAACAGAGAATTTGAAATTAAATAGTTATAAATTCATGAAATGGAGATTATCTTTAATTTATATATTTGTGTTGATAAAAGAAAAAGCTTAATTAATATTTTTTTTATCTTCAACGTTGAGGTTGAGGTTGATTTGATCTTGAACTCTGCATTGTAATTGTATAAAACATCAATACTCATTTGCCCCTCTCATCCCTTTATAAAACCTAACTCCTCTTCTCTATTGCTCACTTTCCTTGCTTCCCAAGAAACCTAGAAAATCCCTCATCCATCCAAGATAGTAAGAAAGAATAGCCTAGCCATGCAGCCATAGCCACAGCCACACGTCGTGCAAATCTCCAATCCATAGCCACGGCCACAACCAACACTTCAACCATATGTTGGTGTAATACAACTGCCGGCCACATTGTGAATTACTACCTTAAATAGAAAAGACTGTAGCCACATCAGATGCTCTCCTTCCACATATTCATTATGGTTTTTTTTTTTTTTTTTTTTTTTTTTTTTTTTTTTTTTTTTTAAGATTCTTAAGCTTGAGCCATCATCACCTTTCTCTAAAATTTTGTCTTTCGAAAGTTTTTTTTTTTTTTTTTGTCTATTAAAATTTCTTTCGTAAGTTTTATATATGGTTCCATTAATATTTCTAATCTTAAGTTGCATTCAAGAAATTAAAGAAAAGTTTTTCTTTTAAGTAATAACACACAAAGTGATGAAAACGTGGTGAAGAACTTTTTTGTTAGAAGTTATACAAAGCCAAGAAAGTCGAATTGTCTTTTATTCAAAATTGTTTTCAAAACAGATTTTTAGCAAGTGATCTTTGCTATGCAATCTTCTAACTCCAAATTTCAAAGCTATGGACTTTTAGCTGTTGCTATTTTAATAGTTTATACTCTGTTGCCAGGATTTCATTAGTGGAAATTCAGTTTCATTCCAGCCAAGCTAAATAGGGTTATTGTAATGTTAGCTAATTATGTAGGGTGAGGCTTTCTTCATTCTCATAATTTATCTTTTTCTGTACATTGTTACAACATTATGTTCAAAATTCTAAATTCCTTGATGTGAGACTAGCAACTTTTTATATGAAATTCAAGGAATCCTGGAAACTTTAAATTAACATGAAACATATAGCCCAAACATGATGTTCAAATTTACATTCCATCCCATCTCTCTCTTTTTGTGTCATTCCTTTGTTTTTTTTTTTTTTTTTTTTTTTTAATATATGTGTTAGGTTCTAAGACTTTAGGAACTAATTTATTAGAACTTCAATTTGTATATGTTAGCAAACCATAATCAAAACATTTAGTCTAGGTTTAGGCTTTCTCAAATTTTGGATTGATGTAAAGTTGGAATCGAGTAATTGCAAGAATTACTATTCAAAATCTGCAAGGCTCGATCAATTGAAAGTTACACTCAATCGATCGAAAGTTGTGCATCAGTAATTTTCTGCAGAATTATTAAACCAGCCCAAGCCCATATGTCATATAGGGTTAAGTGTTTCACTCCAAGTATAAAAGGAAAAACCCTAGCTACTTTTTAGAAGTCTTTGTTGAGTTGTGTGTTGAATCTTTTGTGAGATCTGAGGGGTGTTTACCTTCATACACACACGTAGAGTTATCAAAATCAAGATTCATGTCAAGAACTTGATGATTGCTTTAGTTGCTGCATAAAGAACTTTCAAGAAGATTTGAAACCCTTGAGAGGTGTCTCAAAGTTACAAGTAGGAGAACTTATGGTTACTACAGATCATGGAAAGAAGTAGTCCGTGGACTCAGAGCTATCATGTGGTTGTGATAGTAAGTTTTCTACACGAGGTAGAAATAGGATGTTAATGGTCTAAGTCTTATTGTACAAACTTCAATTCTTTCATAGTGGATCTATTTTTACCTTGAGGATAGCTAGGTTAAATCATCCCCAGGTTTTTTACCGGTTAGGTTTTCCTGGGTCATCAAATCAGTGTGTTCTTTATTTTTTTTTTGCACTATAATTGTTTTACACATATTGGTTTAACCTAGATCTAATTAACAAACTTGTTAATCAACTTGGCTTAATATTAGGTTAAATATATTGTGTTAAGGGGTCTAAAAACTAACATAATGATTTTTGTTTGGTTACTGAGAAATTGTAGGAATCAAATTATAAATAATTGTGGGTTTTTAGTTAGTATGTTTGGGATTCAAACATCTTTATATAGTTGTTTTTTTTTTTTTATTAATTGGTTACTATTAGTTTCACTCTATATATATGAGTGTGTGCGTGTGTGTGTGTGTGTTAAACTGTTAATGATGGCTGCTACAATGACAAAAACCTATATAGTTGAGGGTGGCTATCCCAATGATAGATATGACACTAAGTGTTTTTACAATAAATGTACAACTTGTGTTTATGTGACGGATAACACCTACTCTTCTAAGTTTATGAAAATTTATATGTATTATTTTTGTGTTATTGCCTCTATGAAATTGTATATTTGTTGCATTAGGTTTCTGCTTTAAGCTTTTTCAAGTATTGTAGTTAAAAGTTGTATATATTGTGTATTTGTACTATTAAAGTGTTGTCTAAACAAAAAAGGAGGAACGTTTAAACATTTGGATTCTTATTTTTAGATAGGACAAAGTTTAGCTATAAAATTAGTTGTAACCTTAGGCTATAACTTTACTTAATATCTTTTTATTAGAGGTGAATTTTGACAAATTCACCATTGAATTACACATTCTTCTTATATCCTCCATGCTTCCAAATTTTTTGGAAAATTAAAGGTCAGTTGCTATGTCATCAATAAATTATTTAAATTGTAAGTTTTTATAGTTTAAAATTATGCATAAAATAAAAGTCTATAAATCTTATAGTAAATAATATCCGATTAACACAAAATTTGGCATGTGTATTAAGAATGTAAAGAACATGTAGATTTTCAGAATATATAGTAATGTTTATTTTATTGAGTAAGGTTGTAGCCTCAGATTACAACTAATTTTGTAACTAAACTTTGTCCTTTCAAATATACCATGGAAAGATGAAAAATATTAGGACGTGTGAAATGAGTCTTTTTTTTTTTTTTTTTTTCATTTTTTGTTGTAGTTTTCTTTTGAGAATCTATCAAGAAAATTCAATATTATTATGTTTCTCTAGAAATTTGAAAACCTTTCCAAGCATGCACTTGCAAGCCTTTCCAACACATGTAAATTCCTTTATACAAATGTATCTTTCGTGTATTAACTCATTTGTTTTAGTCGATAACTTTTAGATGAAATGTGTGAACCTTTATTTTGAAAAAAATTATTTATTTCCATTTATTTTCAAGTCATATTACCTTCAAGCAAGCTAAATATTTTTAATTTTTATTTAATTATCTCGTGCATCGCACAAGTTAGCTACAAGTATACTATATAATAAAAGTTGAACTTAGAAATCGTGGTTGCGCCAAGTGGCTTCACCAAATTGTAGAAATTTTTTCAGATTTTTTTAAATATATATATATATATATATATTGTTTTATCTTTTTCTCCTATAATTTTTAAGTTGATAAAATCTTAATTTGATTAAAATCCGAAAAAAAGAATGCAATGTGAAAAACATAGTATATGATTTTGTTCTAAAGATCTATTTTAAAATTCTATTCAACTACTTTTAGTGTTTTAATAAAACACTAAATTCCCTTCGCTTTTTTCTTTTTGGGATAAACACAAAAGCTTAGTTAATATCAACTTTTTTTTCTACATAGTTTTATTTTTACTTTTTAATATTTTGTGATATAAACTTTTTTTTATTCTAACGTATTACACAATTTCTTCAAATTTTTTTTTAATCTTTTTTATAAGTTAAGTTTCACAATTAAAAAAGAAAAAAATCATTAGATAATTGATACAACTTTTACATAGTATATGATTTTGTTCTAAAGATCTATTTTAAAATTATATTCAACTACTTTTAGTGTTTTAATAAAACACTAAATTCCCTTCGCTTTTTTCTTTTTGGGATAAACACAAAAGCTTAGTTAATATCAACTTTTTTTTTCTACGTAGTTTTATTTTTACTTTTTAATATTTTGTGATATAAACTTTTTTTTTATTCTAACGTATTACACAATTTCTTCATTTTTTTTTTTTTTGTTATCTTTTTTATAAGCTAAGTTTGAGTAGCTATCTTATTGCATTCATCTTGTGTGTTTTTCCTCCCTTGGAAAACCTTGCTTCTGTCTTCTCGACAGCTGCTTGATACCTTCTCGACAGCAGCTCGACACAAGTTTCTTCTATTGAGATTTCTGGATTTGACCTTGATAGCTTCTCAACAGCTAGGTCGATCCATCGAGCCAAATTTCTATGCTTTTTGTATGCTCGATACATTCTTGACAAATTCTCGATCCATCGAGATTTCTAGGTAGCTTCTTGATAGATTCTTGACACATATCTCGATCTATCAAGGTAATTTTTTGTGCTCTCTGCTAGCTCGATAGTAGCTCGACAGCTTCTCAATCTGTCGAGACCCTCTTGCATGCATTGTTTTTCACATTCATGCATCTTTTGATTATCTTGTCATCCATAGCATCTTGTTTCATTACACTTATGCATTTATCTTGTCATCCATAGCATTTTCTTTCTTTATACCTCACAAGTATGCTCTTGTAATCCTGTTCTGCTTTCTTCATTTTTCTAACAGCTACCTTAGCCACTCTAGCATACTCTCCAATCTTCTCAAGAAGGGAATTGTAGGATTCTTGCAATTCCTTTTTCTCCTTCATAGATGTATTCTTCATCTTCATCATCAAATTCCTCTCCAACCCCCATAGACTCCACTTCGATATGCTCACCGAGCTCTTCCACCAGAGTGCTCAAATCTTCTGAAAAGTCTACGGGTGCAATGGTCATAAACGTGGAGTGGTTTCCTTCTCCGTCACAACTTTCTTCCGAATCAAAGTTGGAGCTATCCGAGTCACTAAGGGTTGTAGTAAAGACTTTACCCTTTGCCTTCAAATAAATGGGGCATTCTTTCTTCACATGACCATGCCCTTTGCACTCATAGTAAGTGACTACTTGAGATGGAGAAGAGTCTTTGGAATAATTCTTCTTGAATTCTTTCTTGAAATTTAAGAATTTTCCTTTCTCAAAAGACTTCCCTTCTCTTTTGAATTTTAAGAACTTGCGAAAGTTCTTTCCAAGGTATGCCATTTCTTTTTCAACCTCATCCTCATTTGAGGAATCTTGAGCTTCAATTCTCTCATTAATTGTCTTAAGAGCAAGAGATTTTCTCTTCCTTTGTGATGGTAGAGATAGCTCATATGTTTGAAAAGAACCGATGAGTTCTTGAATTTTTATCTCATCAAGGTCTTTTCTCTTTTCAATGGCGATGACATTGTCACGAAAGCTCTCCGGCAATGATCGTAGGATCTTCCTAACAACCTTGGAGTCCTCTGTCTTCTCGCAGAAGTTAAACTTGCCAATCACCATTTCATTCAATTTTCCATAGAAGGAGTTGAATGACTCATCTTCGCTCATCTTTAATTCTTCAAAGTGAGTGGTAAGCATTAGCCACTACAAGGGCTACCTTATCCCAAGTAGATTTGGCAGCCTTCGGCCTAGTCCAACCAACTTTAACAGCATCCCACACACTCTCATCAATGGAGCACAAGAATGCACGCATACACACTTTCCAAAATGCATAATTACTCCCATAAAAGAAGGGAGGTGCATTGAGGGATTAAGACCTATCCATCCTAGGGGTCAAGGATCACACTAAGGATATAAAAATCTGTCAAAGTGTACCCACTCTGATACCAATTGAAAGTTCACTTGGTGTGTAAAACACTAGTGAATGTTTAGACTCCCAATTTCAAAAATACCAACACAAGCTTATATTCAAACAATGTATGTGTGGAATGATAAATATAAGCTATACCCAAACAATCAAACTACTCTAAGTCAAAATTTAATCACAACACAGCAGTAATTAAATGTAAAGAGTAAAGGATAGAGAGAAGCAAATGCAAGATAACACCAGCACATGTTATCGAAAAGGAAACCGAAGAATTTGGCAAAAAACCTTCAAGCGGTGAAATGATCTATTAGAAAATTAGTTGGGATACATGAATAGAAATAAACCCTCCAAGCCTAATCTACCTGATACACCTAAGCCCTCCAAGCTTCTTGCTCCAACAGGGTTAAGCCTAACCTTGTCTTCTCTAACTTACCGGATCCCGCACTAAGCCCATTGCATCAAACAAATGAATTGGTCCTCTCTGAACTGCTTCCCAAGCACCAAATAACCTTCTCACTGATATGAATATGGTGAGGTAAGGATTTGGCTAAAGCTCCTCTCAAAGGTATGTCAATGGAGAGGGTGAAAGTAGAGGAATTTGAAGAGTCAAATGTATAAGATTGTGGATGAATCAATCTTGTTGTTCTCTGGGGTTTCTCTTTCAAAATTCTCTTTGGAAGCTCTCTACATTTCGTGGGTATAAGGGTATTTATAGTAGGGTATGTGAGGAATGCAAAAAGTCATTTTTCTGCAAAATAGGGGGTTCTAGCGACTCACTCACGACTGGGACAAGTCGCGAGTTTCAGTTACGAAATAACTGACTAGCTAGACTGTCCTTTTTGTCTTGTGGTGCTCCAGCTATCATTACCATTCAACTTCCTGCATGCTTCACATGTGTGGCACTTTGGCGAGTCATCAATCACAAGTCACTCACAAGTTCCAGTCGCAAGAATGCTCTTGATTGCACACACACTTGAATTCTTCACATTCTCTCACACACAACCCTTAGGTGATTTCCACCTAAATACAAGGTATCTAATTGTTGAATTACAAGCAAATTTGGCACGGAATAAAGCCAACACATGGTTAAATAAATTCAACCTTACACACACAATATAAGCATTACATATCACAAACTAGCAAAGTGCAGAAAAATAAAGCTCATCAAAGTTAAACAAGGTACACAGTCATAATATGCAAATTTCATAAGCCAACCTCAATTACACATCTTGAAGATGTATAATACAAAAACTAAAAATCTTTTTGGATTTTCAAGTTTTTTATAACCAAAAAAAAAAAAAACACACATACACATTATGCAAAAACAAATGCAAACAACAATGCATGAACATTGCTTAACTAAGCTATAAATGGTACACAAACAAGAAATATCAATTTCTTAATTAAACCATGAGTACATGTACAACCTAGTACATACTAATACAAAATCAGAAATAGCTTATGCACTCAATTTTGCAACAAATATTTTCTATGTTTCTCCAAAATATCAAGCATGTTCTAAATCAAGAGAGAGATATCATAATTCATGTAATCCTTAAGAAAAATAAAACTAGACACAAAATAAAATATTTTTGTCTTTTTGAAATTTTTCAATGTTTTTGGTTTTTTTTTTTTTTTTAATAATAATCAAAACAACCTAAAAAACAAGACAGCCAAAAACAGAAAGTAAACATGTCCACAAGTAATTGAAAGAATTATATCAAGGACAAATAAACAATACTCACCTTAGTACATCTTTTCTCACCCATATAGCACGCGTCTTTGGCTTTGTAGGTGAAAAACCATGAGAAGCAAAATGTATTTGAGGGATTACACCATTCTTCTGAGAGAAACTGAAATCTTGCAATTTCCTTTCACAAGGTAACAAGCTTAAATTTTTCAAAAGCATATAAAACAATTTATTAGGACTTATAGCAGGAGATAAATCATCACATATCCTAGACTGAAACACAGAATGCTTAAATTTCAATTTATGATAATTAGGATGAATGTAAACAGAGACACCACAAAAGTGACAAATAGGAACAAATTTAGGAACATCAGTATTCCTAATAACAGATCTAGTCTCAGATTTTGGTTTTTGCCTCAACAAAGAACAATTTGGTCTAATATGACCAACACCACCACAAAGGTGACAAGTAGGCACAAAAAAAGATTTCTTATGCACTCTAATAGAAGGTTTAGACATAGGTTTAGAAACTTCAGTTTCTACATCAGAACTTTTACCTTTATCTAGCCTAGCAAAATAAGCTTTTTCTTTATGATTCCTCTTGAAATGAGGAATATAAATGATGATGCATAAAATCCTCAGTAAGCTGCATTGTCCTCACACGCCTTAGACAAAACCTGTACAACAAAGAAGAAGAAGAAAAACCCTACAGAGAGTACCGGTGTAATACCAGCCAAAGACCTTCTGAAGGTTAAGTTAGAGAACTTTCCAACTCTAGAGCACCAGAGATAGGGTCAATTATGTGTACCTTGGTTTCTGGGGGCTTTAGGTTAATTTTAAGGCCCAAGATGTTTCCATTTGAGGTTTCTTAGAGACCACTTAGGCCATATAGATGTCATGTGGCTCTACTACTCGTCTCCCCTGCATCCGTTTAATTTGAACCCGTCCACTATAAAGGGTCCGTCTGTTTTCCTTTTTCTCCGTCCGAGGCATAACCTGTCACATCCGTTGTTTTGTCTGTATTTCTCAATAGTCCACTTACTTAATACCATCGCTTATGGTTAATCTCACAGAACATATCCTTCTACTTCAATTTTATCATTTCTAGCTGCCCCTTCATTCTATGGGTCCGTTGCTTAGTTTAGCAGACGAGCTCGTAGAGTGACGGTCTTGCTTAACCCTTAGGGAATGCACCTTGATTGACAGCCTAGCCTAGGGCCATTAATGTAATAGGGACACGTGTCACATTTCTAGTGGCTGATCACTCGGACAAAAAAGTCCCTTCATCTTCCATGCCATTTCCTCAATATATATGTCGCCTCTTCCCTTCATTTTTCACTTTCCATCACAAACATCCAATCAGAGCACTACCGTCTCCTACCAGAAACCAACATACCGTCTGTTTCGTGTGATCGTCCTCCACGCCTTCTCTGTCACCTTTTCGCATCGTTCACCCGTAAGTACCCTTTGCCTTAAGCTGAACTTTATTTTTGCTTCTCTTAAATATTGCGTGTCCATCCACTATGTAGACCTATAGAGTCTTAGAGTTTTATCCACCACGTGTAGGTGATCGATATCTAGTGAGGCGTCGAGTGATCAATCGTGTGTCCGCGACGGGGTGGGCTACGATGAGGTGTATCCATCAGGTCAGGATGACCCCGCACCTTCTATGATGAACGAGTTCTGCCCTTCAACTCACCTTCCACAGAGGGGGATGAGGACGTGGATGGGTTAGAGGGTGACTCAAATGACGAGGATATAGTCAATACTGAACCCCCCTCCCAATCCGTTATAGGTCTTGATGGCTTTAGGCAGTTCATTCTTCTTCCATTGTGGACGATGAATCACTTTAGATCTACCATCAAGAAAAAGCACTTCGATACCCTTAGAGAAAAATATTAGATTCCCGTCAGCATACCAATTCGTCTGCCATTTAAACATGAAAAATGTTACGACCAGGGTGCTGAAGACGTCAGAATGTATGAGCAGATGTTTAAAGCAGGACTTAGGTTCCCTTTAAGTGCTTTTCATTGTCATCTTCTTCAATCCCTTAGACTGGCCGTCACCCTGATCTCTCCAAACGCCTGAAAAGTTTTTCTTGGTGTGGAAATCTTGTACGGAGTCCTTACTAACAGGGCATGTAGGATGACAGTGGAGGAGTTCTTCCACTGCTACCGTCCATCCGAGATCGTCCAGTCTAGGGGGATGTATAGTTTCCTACCAAGGAAGCTATCTCTTAGGTTAATGTGTGAGACCCCTGACTCAAACAGGAACTGGAAGAGCCCGTACTTCTTCCTTCAGAGGGACGACTGGATATGTCACCTCGATGATCAGGAGTTCATGCCAGTGGACAAGACTTTGGGTATAATGCCCCCGTCTGGTAGGTGTCCGTTAATCTTAAATTTTATTTGTTATTACTTGTTTCATATGATGTCCTGACCGTCTCCTATTGCAACTCGAGACCGTCCAGAGGTTACTCTTGAGCAGTGAAGTTTCCTAGAGCAGATCATCAAGACCAAGTTGTCAGAGAGAACTTGGGCGTAGCTAGTTACCTTGGACACTATCCATTGGTACTGCGAGGGTCCTAAACCCACAGAAACTACTCGTCGCCACGACAGTCTAACGTGAACTTAAGTCCGTCGCTTATTACTTTTCCTTTTTAATTTATAGTAGTTTTACCTAACTCTTTTTTCGTCCGTCTTATGCAGAAATGGAAGATGGAATGAGGAGGGCTTACATCAAGCAGCAGGCAACTGCAACGAAGAAGAAGGGAACGGGTCCATCCAACCCGTTCATAAAGAGGAAACCGTTGGACAAGACTGACCGTCTGCCTAAGAAACCTAAGGTGGCGGTAGGGTTTATTGGGGTTACTCCTACCAAGGCAAAGCTGCCTCCTTCGCCCGTTCATAGGAAGGGTTAGGGCTTAATGACGGGTCAGAGCCGTGTCGATGAAAAACGCCCTATCCTCCTTTGCGAAAACCCTCAATATGCCCTTAATTAGCTTTCGTCTATCATCACAAGTGATGATTACAAGGACCTAGGCAACCACTATTAAAGCCATGGGGGAGACGAGTCTCTTTAGTCTGGCTCAGGTATGTGTTCGTCTGTCTTTCCTTTCCATCATGTTGTTGGTTTATTCTTTCTAACCCTGGTTTTTGATATTTGTAGGGGGTGCTCATGATGAAGGGCCTGATGGACCGTTGCGTGTCCCAAGCGACGGTGGTAGATCGTGTGAGGGCGAGGGCAGAGGTGTCGGAAGCTGAGCTGGGGGAGTTGAAGGCCTGGAAGGTCATCCAAGAGAAAAAAAGTTTAATATGATGAAAAGGCTTCTGGAAGAGGCAGAGGAGCGGACCGAGGCACTGAAGAAAGTGCTTAAGGACAAGGAGGATGAAATCTCTAAGTCCAAGAAGCAACTCCGTCAGGCTAAGGAGGATGCAATAAAGGAATACCGCAACTCCGACACTCTCTTAGCCAAGCTAGGCGATTCTTTCGCCGACGGCTTTGATGACTGCTTTTTCCAAGTCAAGGCTTCCTTCCTGAATCTAGACTAGTCCCACATTACCATAAATGCCGAAAGCCATACTCCAGCCTGTCCTTTCGAATTCGAAGGAACCGACGAGCTATTCATTGATGATATCAACCCTGACCCTTAAGGTGACGGGGAGGCCGCTCACGCTGATCAAGAAAAATCCGTCGAGGATAATATCTGTCAACTTAAAGTGGATCAGACGATTGAGGAGAAGAAAGAAGAGACCCCCGTCGTCCAACAATAGTTTTTTACTTTTTCTTTTTACTTGTATATTATCAACTTTTGATCACTTGAGTGAATAGTATCTATTTCTTTCATCACCCATTGTTTTTGGGTTTCTTTAAATGTAAACATTTGCCTTTTAAAGGCTTTTTATCCATCGTTTCTTATTTTTTTTCCATTGTTTGAATATATATATATATATATTGCATATCCGTTTGTTTATCTTGATGTTTCCATCCTTTATTAATGGACCCGTTTACTTGTGAACCTGACATTGGATTCGTCCACTTAGGAACTTGATAAGCTCATACCGTTTACTTTTGGGCTTGACGCACTTCTTGAATTAGGCTTCCCATCCACTTATGGATTAATAATGAACCCGTCCACTTATGGACTAGTGATTTGCTGTTCTCCTTTTGGAATGAACCCGTCCACTAATGAACTTAATAATTTTGAGCTCACCCCTTGGGATGAATCCGTCCTCTTATAGAGTTAATAATTTTCAGCTCACCCCTAGGGATGAACCTGTCCACTTATGGACTATAATTTTCAGCTCACCCTTTGGGATGAACCCGTCCACTCATGGACCTAATAATTTGCTATTCTCCCCTTGGGATGAACCTGTTCACTTATGAACTTAATAATTCTCAGTTCACCCCTTGGGATAAATCCGTCCACTTATAGGCTTAATAATTTTCAGCTCACCCCTTAGGATGAACTCCGTCCACTTGTGGACTATAATTTTCTACTTACCCCTTGGGATGAACCCGTGCATTTATGGACTATAATTTTCTGCTCCCCCCTTGGGATGAACCCATCCACTCATGGACTTAATAATTCTTAGTTCACCCCTTGGGATGAATTCGTCCACTTATGGACTTAGTAATGATTATATAGAAAGTAGATAGCATGCACATGGTATTTTTGAATAACTCCTCTTATTGTGATAAATATGCATATAGAAACTATTCTTGGAAAATGAAAAACTGCCCTTCGAGCTTAAAAAGTACTGTAAATAAAAATTAACTTAAAAGGAAATAAACTGTTATTTAGAAGTGTCGTTGTCCATGTTGTTGTCTACTGGTAGTACTTCTTCAGGTGCTCCGCATTCCAAGGGTGGTGCAATATTTGCCCATCTAGCATCTCCAATTGGTAGGTGTCTTTCCTATTCTATGACATGATCTTGTAGGGTCCTTCCCAATTAGGTCATAGCTTCCCTTGGGAGGGGTCTCTTGTGGGACCTGTCACCTTCCTCAAGATGAGATCTCCAACCTTGAAGTCTCTGTGTTTGACTCTGGAGTTGTAATGCTTGGCCATGAGGTCTTGGTACCGCGCTAGCCTTTGCTCAGTCATTGCTTTGACCTCATCCACCAGATCAAGTTGCAAGCACATTGCTTCATCATTCCTACCCTCTTCATAGTTCCCTACTCTATAGCTTGTGAGTCCCACTTCAGCTGGGATGACCGCCTCGCTTCCATATGCTAGTCAAAACGGTGTCTCTCTTATAGGCATCCTTGCCGTCATCCCGTATGCCCATAAAACACTTGGCAATTCTTCCGGCCATATACTGTTTTCCCCTTCGAGCCGAGTCTTGATGATTTCGAGCAAGGATCAGTTCGTGACCTCAACTTGTCCATTGGCTTGAGGGTGGGCAGGTGACGAGTAGCGATTCTTAATCCCTAACTATGAGCAAAAGTCCCTGAACACATCGTTGTCGAACTGCTTCCCGTTGTCTAAGATTAGCACTCTAGGTATATCGTATCTACAAACGATGTTTCTCCATACAAAGCTTCGTACCTTCTTCTTCGTGATGGTGGCTAGGGCTTCGACTTCTACCCACTTGGTAAAGTAATATATACCAACTACCAGAAATTTAAGCTGTCGAATTGCTGTCGGGAACGGATCCATGATGTCCAATCCCCATTAAGCGAAAGGCCATAGGGCCGTCAATGGAGTGAGTTCCTCTATTGGTCGTTGGATGAGGTTGCCAAACCTCGGACACTTGTTGCAAGCTTTAACGTATGTAATTACATCCTTCTGCATGGTAGGCCAATAGTATCATACTCAGATTAGTTTGTGCACTAAAGATCATGACTAAGAATGGTTTCTGCAGACTCTTTCGTGGATTTCTCGCATGACATAGTCCGCCTCCTCGGGGATAAGACACCTCAGGTACAGGCGAGAGAAGCCTCTTTTGTATAAAACGTCTTTAATCAGCATAAACCATGCTACTTGAACCTTCAACTTCCTAGCAGCTTCCTTGCCGTCAGGTAGTACGCAGTCCTTCAGGTAGGAGGTTATTGGGGTTGTCCAATTATTCTTGTAAGCTATCCCCTACACACTGACATTTTCTATCAATGGTGAGATTTGAACAAAGGACAGTACATAACTAGGGATGAGCATATGCTTTGCAATACAGCCTTGGCAAGACAGTCGGTGTGCTCGTTCTCCTCCCTTGGGATTTGAACAAGCTTTGCTTGGAGGTCGTTTACTCGAGTCTTCACTTGCTCAAGGTACTTCTTCATCCGTTCACCCTTGCATTCATAGTTGTCGTTAACCTAATTGGTGACTACTTGAAAGTCGCAATACACAACCACATTCGCGGCTTCTGTTGCTTTGGCGAGATCCAATCCTACTATCAAGGCTTCATAATTCGCTTCATTATTGATCATAGGGAAATCGAGTTAGACCATGCATTCGACCTCGTCCCCTCTGGGCTATAAAGTACCACACTAGCTCTGCCTGCTTGCCTGTTGGACGATCTGTCCATATGGATACTCCATTGAGAACTCTCTCCTACCCCCTAGCCTTCCATATGGATGAATTATGCGATGAAGTTAGCAATAACTTGTCCCTATATGGCTGTACGTGGGTGATTTTGTACGTCAAACTCACTCAACTCGATTGCCCATAATGCCATCAGTCCAAGGGCTTTAGGGTAGAAGCTTGTCCGTTAGAACGATCACCATATGCGCCAGAAAGTAAGTTTTGAGTTTGCAGGCTGCAATTACCAAGGCAAAGGCTAGCTTTTCCATCAGATGGTACCTCTCTTCTACACCTCAGAGTGCTCGGCTCGTGAAGTATACGAGTCTTTGCACCCTGTCCTCCTCTCTAACTAAGGCTACGCTAACGGCGGCTGGGAGACGGCTAAGTAGAGAAACAATTCTTCTCCTGGTTTGGATGGGCTCAGTAACGGGGGGGAGGGGGAAGAAAGGTATGTCTTCAGGTCTTTGAAAGCTTGTTGACATTCAATCGTCCATTCAAAGGACTTCTTTAGTGTGCAGAAGAAAGGCAGGCACTTATTTGTTGCTCTTGAGATGAACCTGTTCAGTGCAGCTACCTTACCGTTTAGACTATGTACCTCCTTCTTGACATTTTTTGGCAGAGTTAACTCCATTATGGCCTGCATTGTATCTGGGTTGATCTCAATACCTCTCAGGTACACCATGAACCCCAGAAATTTTCTTGTCGTCACCCCGAATGCACACTTATTTGGATTCAGATTCATGTTATAAGAACGAAGGATATTGAAGGTCTCCTTGAAGTTATCCAAATGGTCACCCTCCCGAATGCTTTTTACTAATATGTCGTCCACGTAGACTAGAACGTTCCTCCCAATTTGATGTGCGAACATCTTATTCATTAACTTTTAGTACGTAGTGCCCGCATTCTTGAGTCCGAATGGCATTAATTTGTAGCAGAAGAGACCCTGACTGGTGACAAATGAAGTCTTCTCTTGATCAACCTCGTCTAGCTTGATCTGGTTGTAACCAAAGAATGCGTCCATGAAGCTTAGCAACTAGTGTCTTGCTGTTGAGTCCACTAAGATGTCAATCCACGGAAGAGGATAGCTGTCCTTAGGGCACGCCTTGTTTAAGTCCATGAAGTCCACGTACATCTTCCACTTCCCATTGGCTTTTTTGACCATCACTACGTTGGCCAACCAGTCAGGATAGTATACTTCCTGTATAAACTCTGTTTCCTGTAATTTGCGAACCTCTTCTGCTATGGCCTTGTCTCGCTCCTACGCAAACACCCATTTTTTTCTGACGAATGGGAAGGAAAGATGGCGATACATTTAACTTGTGGACTATGATCGAAGGATCAATTCCGGGCATGTCTTCGTGGCTCCAAGCGAAGACATCCTGATTCTTCCTTAGATATGCTATGAGTTCCTAACGGACTGGTGGGCTAGCGAGGGTGCCGATCCTGGTCATTCGTTCAAACCTTAAATCATCAAGGAGGATCTTTTCCAACCCCTTGACGGGTTCTGCCACCGTCCGTTATTCTTTTATACATATGGTCTGTAAATGATCGTCTATCTCTAGCATGGCAATGTAGCACTTGCGCACTACTACTTGATCTCCTCGTACCTTTCCCACTCCGTATTCAATGGGAAACTTAATTATCAAGTGGTAAGTTGAAGTTACAGCCTTCCATGAGTTAAGAGCAGAATTACCCAAGATGGCATTGTAAGTGGACGAACAGTCAACAACCAAGTATGTGACATCCTTGGTAATCTATAGAGGGTAATCGTCAACTGTTACGGGCAAAGTGACTACATCGAGGGGGTATACCCTTGTTCCTCCGAATCCAACGAGTGGCGCGTTAGTTGGAACCAATCGTTCTCTCTTAATCCTCATTTGCTGGAACGCCAGGTAGTAAAGGATATCGGCGGAGCTCCCATTGTCTACAAGGACTCTGTAAATGTTATAGTCCCTTACCCATATGCTAACCACGAGTGCGTTGTCGTATGGGTGGTGGAGACACTGAGCATCTTCCTCTATGAACCCATTTATAGGGTTGTCAATCCATGCCATCTTTGGGATGAAGCCCATCAACTTGACGCTCTAAACCATCCATAAATATGTTTTGTGTGCCTTTCTGGATAAACTGGAAGTTGTGGTTCCCCCTACAATCATCCTATGTCTCCTAGGGAGCCTAAGATGAACATTTTCCTTTCGGGCAGCCTGCTCTTATGGTGGATCCATCCTCTCTTTGCTGATAAACCTTTACAGCTTTCCTTGTCTAATAAGAGCTTCTATCTGGCTGCTTTAAGTCATAGCAGTCGAAAGTATCATGTCCATGATTACGATGAAAACGACAGTACTTGTCTCTAGACCTCTTACTGGGATCTCTTTTCAGCTTGTCAGGAAATGTCAAGGCTCCTTCGTCCTTAATCTGCATCAGGACTTGGTCGATCAGGGTAGTTAGTGGGGTAAAGCTTGTGAACCTTCCAGTGGGGGGTTTGGAGCGCCTATCCTCCCGTCGATCTCCGGTCCTAGCCATCTTGTTAAAGCGAGTTATATAAGATCTCAGCGTTTCCTCCTCATGTTACTATCATCAAGCACGTAGTGGATTTTTTATACCTGTGCCCCCCTATAAAGTGCGAGGCAAACTGCGCGCTTAACTCCTTAAAAGTACTGATGGTGTTAGATGTTAGCCTGCTAAACCATACCCTTGCAGGACCCTTCAGCGTAGTCGGGAAGGCTCAGCACATAATTTTATCCTCCACATCTTGCAAGTGCATGAGGGTTTTGAATGACTCTAAGTGATTTAAGGGATCCTTTAACCCATCGTAGGCTTTTACCTATGGCATACGGAACTTTGACGGGTGTGGTAAAGGGCAAGTCCGTATGGTGGACTAACTTGTCAAGGTCATTTGACACCTGTCCTCTGAAGGCGTTTATCATGAAGTCCATCCTCTCCTTCATCATCTGCATCTCTAAGATCATGTGTGGTAGTGTTGTTTCTGTGACAGATGGACGACTGGTATCTTGTCGCTCCTGTCTGCTCGGAGCATTGCTGCCTTCAGGTCCTTCTCAGTCCCTTCTTTCAGCGCTAGTGCCCTCCTGCTCTTTTCTGTGACTGTTGGGCCCAGCATCCCTTTAGCGTAACTGTTCCTCCAAGTCGTGGTTTTGCTTATTAAGGCATTCCACCGCAGCAGCTAGGGTCTGCACCTGTCTTTCAAGGGCAGTAATGCGTGGTTCTTCGTTATTGTTGGTTGCCATCGAATTAGTAAGTAACATACAAATCTTTGTCTAGGAAGGGGTAGTATGGCCTCTAGTCTACTTTCTCCCCATAAACAGCGCCAAGTAATGATTTCGAAAATCCTCAGTAAGTTGCACTGTCCTCCCACGCCCTAGACAAAACCTGTACAACAAAGAAGAAGAAAAACCCTACAGAGAGTACCAGTGTGATACCGGCTAAAGACCCTCCGAAAGTTAAATTAGAGAACTTTCTAAACTCTAGAGTGTCAGAGCTAGGGTCAATTATGCATACCTTAGTTTCTAGGGACTTTGGGTTTTTATAATTGTGTAGAACCGACCTTGGTTTTCTTGGCGAAGGTGTTTCCTTATGGGGAAGATCTTTATAAATACACGTATTTCATGGGATTCTTACCACATAGAGATTTCATTGATTAGGGTTAATTGTAAGGCACAAGATGTTTCCATTTGAGGTTTCTTGGAGACCACTTAGGCCACATAGATGTCACATGGCTCTACTATCCGTCTCCCCTGCATCCGTTTAATTTGA
The DNA here is from genome assembly GCA_023621385.1 of Quercus gilva. NCBI lineage: Eukaryota > Viridiplantae > Streptophyta > Magnoliopsida > Fagales > Fagaceae > Quercus > Quercus gilva. The sequence goes on along the minus strand of CM042482.1, from coordinate 41,830,605 downwards.
ACCCGTCCACTATGGAGGGTTCGTCTGCCTTCCTTTTTCTCCGTCCGGGGCGTAACCTGTCATGTCTGTCGTTTTATCTATATTTCTCAATAGTCCACTTACTTAATACCATTGCTTACGGCTAATCTTAGAGAACGTATCCATCTACTTCAATTTTATCCTCGCCAATAAATATTGTCAATTTTAGGCTTGATGGAAACAGAAACAGATCTATCATCAACAGTAGGTTTGGTACAAGTCAAAATTTTCAATTCAGCTAACTCTTGTTCCAAACTTTTCATCTTTTCATCTTGAGAGGAAAATTGATTTCTCAAAAATTCATGCTTATTATTAAATTCATCGAATCTCACAATCAATTTTTCTTTTTCAAGATTAGTCAATTTTAACTCTTCCTTGAATTCCTTAACAATTTCCATAGATTTAGTTAATTCCCTACGGAGAGTTTCACAAGCATCAATAAGATCAACAGAAACATTAGCATCTTCTTTATTAAAATTATCACAAATATGAGCAGAAAGACACTTAAAATTATCCATGATAGCAAGGATCAAGGATCAACTCTAGGTATAAAAACCTAAAAACAAGAGCTAACCTACTCTAATACCACTTGTTTGTTCGTTTAGACCCCTTAAAGTAGATTGTTTAGCCTAATATATTAACCAAGTTGATTACTTAGATTAATTATTCAGATCTAGGTTAAACACAAATAAATCATATCATGCAAAGCAGCAAAAAATAAATAACACCACGATATGATGACCCAAGAAAACCAATTAAACGAATCGTTTAAAGGTAAAAACCTAGAGAGGATTTGACCTAACTATCCTCAAGGTAAAGCAAATCCACTATAAGAGAATCAAATTTTTTACAATCAGATTTAACCCTAAATCTATTGCTACCTCATGTAGTAACTTACTGACACGACCACGTGCAAGCTCCGAATACATGGACTCCTTCTCTTCTTGGATTTACTGCAATACAAGCACCCACACTTGTGACTTTGAGATCCCACTCAAATGTTTTAGATCACCTTCACTTGTTGATCTTTGTAGCAATAACTGCTACAACAGTGGATCTTAAGTTTCTTCAAAGAATATTACCAGTAGAAGACTTGAGAATGCTTTGGGTACAAAACCCTAGATCTACAATTAGAGGCACAAAATGCACTCTTTTCTCTCTAAAAACCCCCCCTTAAGGTTAACTTATTATGTCCTTTAAATACTGGAAAAAAAGGATTGCGATTTGGGCTTCAAATAAACAAGTTATGAGCTTTTTACGTTTGCTGATTTTTTGCTGATATACGACTTCTAACCGATCGAGCAGCAATTGAATAGCAATTGAGAGGAATCAAACAACAATCAAGAAAACCAGATTGCAACTCACTTTTTTCATCATGAACTTGAGTTTTTTGTCTTGGACTTGAAAGTATACCATTCTAACTCAATAATACTTACTTTTTGTAATGGTTTGCCAACACTACAAACTTAAAACCTAACACTAGAGTTAGCTGACAAAGTTTTATTCTCATCTTTTCTAACTTTTTAATTTGGTGACTAAATAATTTGTAATAACCCGAAAAAAAAAAAAAAAAAAAAAAAAAAAAAAAGAGAGAGAGAGAGAGAGAGAGAGATTAAAAGGAAGGTTATTTAAGTAATTTTGTTATAGGGTCAATTTTGTAATTAATATTACTAAGGGGCTTTTTAGAAAATAAGGTTGAAACCCTAGTTTATATCAGCGTATACTGACAGATGTTTTGAGAGAGGAGACTACCCAAAATACTGAAATAGAGAAGATTTGACTACACAACTAAGGTGAGATCTAAGGATTTTAAAGTAAGTGTTAGGGAGAAGTTCTTGTGGTGAGTTCTTGTGGTGAGCTAGCTAAGATAAGTAACCTTATCCTAATTAGTTTTATTTTGCGTATTTTTAACTACTGAAAATTTGTTTACAGTTGTTACAATTTACTTCTATTGTATTTCTGATTTCAAGTAAAGAATTATCACAAATATATCTGATTATTGAATATATGATATATTTTATTTAATTGTCTTTAGTTATACTTATTCAAAGTAAAGAGTTAAGAATGAAGAATTTCCACCAATGAATATGAGCATTGAATATAAGATTTATTTTTATTTAATTGTGTTTTTAGCAATATTGAATTAAAGTGAGGAATTTAGAAATATCACAAATATATTTGAACATAGAATACATGATTATATATATGTATTTGAATAAGATAGATTTTTATTAGAAACTATGACTTATATATATTGTTAGGTTCTAAGGTCTTAGGATTTTGTGTATTTAGAACTCTAATTTGTAATGTTGGCAAACCATGATCAAAACAATATGTTTAGTCTTGTTTAGGCTTGCTCAAAGTTGATTAAATATTGTAAAGTTGGAATCGAGTGGCTGCAGATGTATTGGAGCATTTCGGCCTGGCTCGATCGATCGAAGGATAAACTCAATCGATCGAATCTCGGGTCAGATGCATTTTCTGCAGAGTTCCAGCTCAGCCCAAACTCTATTTAAACGTCTTGGGGTTCAAGTAAAACACTCCTATATATAAGGAAAACCCTAGAACGTTTTTTAGACTAGTGAGAGAGAGATTAGAGTGCCTCTTGTGCCTCCTTTTATTAGGGTTTTGTACCCAAACCTCTCTAAGTCTTTGTTGCTCATATTTGCTGTTTATATGAATCTCTTGTGAGATCTTTGAGGAGTTTTCCTTCACATAAACTTAGGGTTTTCAAGGTAGAGATATTTTCTACATTTTGATGATCAACAAAGTTGCTACCATTGAAACTTAAAGATAAACAAGCGGGGAGCTTGTACCTGATTGAAGGAATACAAAGAAAGAAGTAGTCTGTGGACTCGGAGCCTGCGCGTGGTCGTGTTAGGAAGTTTTACTGGTGGGTAGCATTAGGAAGTCAAGCGGGGAGCTTGTAAGTCCTTTTGTAAGAACTTCAATTCTTTCTTAGTGGATTCCGTTTTGCCTTGAGGATCGGTGGGGAAAATCCTCCCCAGGTGTTTCCGTGTGGTTTCCTGGGTGATCATATCTCTGTGTTATTTATTATTCCGCTGCATTATATTTTTGATATGATTATTTGATTGCTTTAACCTAGAATTGCTTAATTTGACTAAGTAAAAACTTAGCTAATTAATCTAGGCTACGCAATTTGTTTGTGGTTTAAGGGGTCTAAACCCTACATATATATATGATTCTGGACAATTTGACTATGATTTGATTTTGATACCCGAACCCATGGGGTTTATTCATTGGTACTCTAATACCCAGCCAATGGGGGTTATTCATTGGTATTCTGATACCCAAACCAACGGGGTTTATTCATTGGTACTCTGATACCCAGCCAATGGGGGTTATTCATTGGTACTCTGATGCCTAGTCACGGGAATATAACGTGACCATAGTCATAAGATTGTTAAGAATAAGAATTACATTTGAATATTTAACTATTTTGAGTCATTAAAACTGCTTATATGTTTTTGGAACCTATTGTAAATTATAGTTTTTGATATATAGAAAAAACTAACTACGTTCTAAACCATCTATGAGATAATTGTAAGATTAAAGTATGTGATCTATTTGCAAGTATTATTTTAAGATTATGAAAGTTCTTAAGCTATTTTTGAAAACCCATAGCATATTATAACTTTTGAAGATTCATATTACATCTTATTACTTTACAGATCTATTGCTGGATAGAACTTATTTGGACTTGGTTACTTATTGAGTTGTCAACTCACCCCCTCTTTCACCTTTCAGATTTTGATCGAGAAGAGTAGCATATGTTTGGGCTTCTGCTGGGATGTGCGCATGAGTGAAGCTTAGGAAATCAATGGAATAAGATTTGAACTTTTATGCTTAAGATTACCATTTGTGTTGTCCTTTGGATTTAAAGGATTTAGTTTATTTTTATTTGATGTTGGAAGATTATTATTTGGAGATCTTTTAAGAATTGCTTTATTGAGGATATTTTTAAATTTATTGATGAAATTTTCTTGAGGATAATTCTTATTTGTTAAGAGGGCCTTACACACTTGTAGGGTGTAAACTTTATAAGTGTATGGTTGTTGTCACGTGCCTAGCTCTTACTTGGGTTCAGGGCGTGACATAATTGCTTCTCAATAATTAAGATCAGTCCAATAAAATAATTAAGATAAAAAAAATTTTAATTATCGGCTGATATTTGCACTTAATTAAAACTATTACAATAAAAAAATTATATAAAAAAAAAAACTCATAAATATTATGCAAAGATTGAAGAGTAACTGAAAGTATGATTTTTAACCATTACTTCCTAGGTAAACATCATGATTTTTAAAATATTATGCATTTGATGTTAAATAAATAAATATATTATATAACATATAAAGAAAATAAGCTCAGTAAATTTATAAAAATATATAATATATTATAAATAAAATAAAATATTTTTAATTAGTTACTGTATTTGATTAGGTTTTTTTTTAATACATTTCACGATCTGTTGAGACTTGGCTTTTTTTTATATTTAATAAAATGAGTAATGACTGAATTGAGACTTATATAGCTTTGACTTTGAATATGTGCATGTGATTCCTGAATTTCATGAACATATACTAATTTATTCAAATATTTTTGAAAATTATTCTTTTTTAATGATTAATTACTAAAATGTTTTGAAAAAAAAAAGACCAAAATGTTTTTTGGGGGCACCCAAAAATACAATGAACAATTATGGAAGCCTAATACAACTATTTGGCACACCAAACAACAATTTTTGGACTATGATCATTATCCTCTCACACTAATTTACTCTCAACAATTCAATTGGGAGCAATTAGTCTTTTTTTTCCTATGAATATTATCACAGTTCAAGAAAAACTTTTGTTGGGTAGACTTCATCATAAATAAATAAAATAACATTTATTTATATATACACACCTAAATACATTGACTTATATTTTTCCCTTTCATATTCATGATAGACTTCATCATGAATTTAATTAGTGAACTCTACTAAGAATGTGAAATAGAGGAAGCACCACATCTCTATAATTCAAAGAGTACCAAGGAATTATTCGCCTAGCTCCAGCCCTCCCCTCTCTCTGCCTCTGTGTGGGCCACTTGGTTGACACTCATATTTGCCACCTTCCAAAGGCGAAAGTCGTTGATCCGACTGATATTATCAGTAGCACTTACTGACAATCTCGAGGTAGTAGTAGCTCATGAATGAGTTGATAATATTTTTTTGAGGTACTTAACACCTTGAATACTGTAGTATCACTTGAGTTTAGATATGTACCAATGAAAAATACCTATTTTAGGTGGAGGGCAATAGATATAGGCTAGTTGATTATTTCTATTTTTGGAATTTCTTTGGACTTGTTAATTCTTAAAAGGTAATGAAATGTAATTTGTAATTGCCTAAACTTTAAATTTTAATTTTGTATGATATAAAATAATTTATTACACATACTGAGGGCCATTGCCACCCATGGTCTCACTGTGGTTCCGTCTTTGCATTCCATTCCTTGCACAGGAGAACTACCTTTAATACAACCCCCAACTGGGACTAAACCCTTCAAACTCTTCACAACAATTTTTATTTTTAAGCCTGTAATTTTATTCTCTAATGGACAAGCAATATCTAGCTATTTCTTCGTTAAGGAATATTTTTTTCCCTTTTATATCAAAGAAATTCCTTACTTGTCACACCATGGAAAAAAAATTTCTTTCCAAACTATAACAAAGGTTACTACTTACGAGAAAACTATTTTGATGAACAAGAAAAATTGTCGAGAAAAAAAAACAGCTTTATCAATTCCAAACCTTTGCTATAGGAAATTGTATGTCAAGGGTCATACTCCTGTACCCCCTCTTTTTTTTAGGGGGTACGGTACCCACATAAGTTTTAACCATTAGATTTACTTGTTTTAATCTTAGCCGTTTATGTAATTTTAATAAGATATCAGTTACCGGCCAGTCGGGTTAACATATAAAACCGAAAAAGAAAAAAAAAACACGCGGTTTTGGTTCTGCTTCTTCTTCTCTCGCATCTCGTCTAATCTGATCTGATCTGAAGTAGGTTCTTCTCTCGCATCTCGACGTCTCCTCTCCAACTTTCATTGCTGATGTTCTTAGGTAAATCACTGAATCTATTTTTTGGCATCCTGTGTCTTTACAATCTAGAGTCTCTAAATTTTTATAGCATTCATTTAGGGATTTTGATTCTTAACCCTTTTCCTCTATATTTGTTGAAGTTAGGGAAAAACCCGAGTGATCTGTTTGCATGCCATGGATTCTATCTCTTCCATCAATTGTAAATCTGAATCACAAAATATTGATAGGATTGTCTAGGTTTATTTGTGCCTCTGTGGGTTTCATTTGATTTGTTTAAGATTTTTCTGTTGATTTTGTTTGATTAGTTTGTGATTTTTTGGGGTTTCGTTTGATTTGTCTGTGAGTTTTGTTTGATTTGTTTCTAATTTTTTGTGGGTTTGTATCTACTGGTAAGGATCAGAACTGCATTGGTTTAGTTTTGTTAAGAAATTGTTGATTTATAATACAAGTATTGACATAAATAAATGATTTACAGTGGAAAAAACACAGTGGAAAGTGGAAACTATACAAAGTTCAAAAATGGGGACAAATTATAACTCAAAAGACAGGAAAACAATGTCAAATTCTCATCCTTGAATAATGGAGGTGGGATGGATGGTGAAACCATCCTCCCTCTTCCATTGAATATAAAAAGAAAAAGAATACAGATAAAGATGTGGTATAGTTACTTCCAAAAGGGCACAATGCAGAAGGTTTAGGCTGATGCACAGGGATCTAAATCACCCATGGAATAAGCCACATTGCTAGGGAAAGAATTAAAACTTAATCTTCTGTTAGCCCATTGTAGCTTGCCATTTAGTAGCATCTTTTTCTATTACTCTTATGGATGTTGGAGTAATTTAAAAACTGCAACTTGAGACCAAAATTTTTTAATTGTCAATATGCCAAAACTCGTGCCTTTCAATCCTGAAATCCACAAGAAACAAAATATAGAAGGATATGAGACAATTGTCTTTGTATCATTTTTATATGAATTAGCAATAAGTTTGGACTTATAAATGATAACTTGAATACATTGGGATTCCGACAACATATTTGTCCTTTTAAGTGAAATATTATTCTGGCATTTTGGTTTAGAGACTGAATACTACTAAAACAAAGGCAATTTGTTTAACAGAGATCAAAAGAATTGTTTTTGTCCTAACTCAGAACTACTGAAATCCAGAACCAGCTATTAGGTGTACTGCTAGAGATCTTGCTAAAAAATCATTTCATTGAAATATGTCTTAATATTTCCTTCATATTTCTAGAAAAGAAACAGAGGATAAAGGGACTACATAGGCATCTAAAACAACAAAACAAGGACTCAAGGAACACTAAAACCACATCACATAGAACTTTACAATAGTTTTCACCTTAATTTCTTAATAAATATTTCAAAATTCAGATGGACTAACATATATATTCTTAAACATCTGTATCATACGAACTTTGATGTCCAGATCTAGTGAGTGCAAAAAATGAAAATTTTCAACTATATAATATTAAGAAGTCTGATAAATGGAAAGTACCTCTGTGGGAAAAAAGAAAAAAATGAAGCTTTTCTCTAATGCTCTAGTAATTAGTGGAGACCAATTTCAGATTTTGAAGGAATAAGGAAATGTCACCTTCTATTTGTACTGAACAGTGCATCTTTTTCTTGGTTCTGAAAAATCTCTTCAGGATAATATTGTTATGAGAAAGCATTGGTGTTCAGTTCTTCCTTGCCAAATTATTTCCCTATGCAACAATATTTTCTTCTAGGGGCACTCCAGATTTCCTAGAAATAACAGATATCAAAAATAAAAATTAGAATAAAACAAGGAACTTGGTTTCAATAATTGAGTTCAGGGACCGATAGTGTAGTTTCGTCTTCTTTATAACTATATGCTTTTTCCTTGATTGCTATCTATTTGTTATTTTTTTTGTTACCATCAAGCATTCAACTTAGCACATAGAAAATTCCAATTTAATGAATTTATATGTTTTTTTTTATAGATGTCAAACAAAGTCTGGATTATAACTTTATGCCTTTATGGTAAGTTAAGCAACCCTATGAATTCATGACTACATCAAAGATGAAAGGAAATTCATGTTATGTATGTGCAAAACCACTTTCTATACAAAGCTTTTATAATGTCTCAACTTTTGATATCCATCTTAACGGAATATTTGTGCAGGACAACTTTTGATATCCATTATGAAGCAGGTTCTTGTAGCTCCTTCCTTGCAGAATTCTTTTTTTAATATTGGTGCACTTATACAGGTATGCCTAATAAATTTATGTTTGTTTCCTTTTTCTATTTTAGAAGAGAGAATTATATTAAGATTTGGTTCCATTGTTATGGAATAATTTTTAATTACATGTCTCATTATTTTGTAGGAGGACTTGTTGGAACTTTTTCGATACAAGTTGGCAGCAGAGCTAGTGCTTTCAAAGGATAATAAACAAAAACGTTTTAAATTATTTAAAGCACTAAAAAATAGAGCTATTGGATTTTTTTTTCAGCCTCTCAAATGACAATGCTTTGTATAAGTGTGAATGTGAGTCTTTATCTATTAGCAAACAAGAGCACTGTATACATCATCTAGATAATACACAACCTTCAATTTTAAGTTTTGACATTTGTAGTTTGTACTAAGATAAAAGTGAAGGTGCAATAACCTTCTCTGTCAGTGGTATCAAGTATCAACCACAATGAATTTTTGTTCGTTTATTATTTCTTCATGAATCATATTGAATCATCCTCTATATTCTTTTGATTTGATTTCTCACATTTGCTTAAGGATATTTTTTGGAATAGAATGATAAAATATTCTCTAACCCATTTGCCCTTTAATTTCATTATCAAATAAAAAAATAATCTAAAGCATTTCTCTAGCTTTGAGACAACAATGATGATATTTTGGAACTCATAGGACATTATTATGAAGTGTTTCACTAAAATTGATGAACAATGACAATTTGAGCCATCCATTTGAAAGAGTTACTTGGAGAGGTAAAGATAGTGAGAGAGATTGAGACTCTTTATACAATCCAATATCTTTTTATTAAAATATGAAATTGAAAGTTTCAAAATATTTTAAAATATCTCAAATGTAGAGGGTGAGAGAGATTCTAAGACTCACTAAGAGAGAGAGAGAGAGAGAGAGAGAGAGAGAGAGAGAGAGAGAGAGAGAGAGAGAGAAGTAGCTCGAGATGAAATGCAGTCTATCTTTAAACTTGGACAAAAAAGCTTAATTCTAGTGATCCTTTAATGATAGAAGTAGTGGCCATTTTATGGGTAGCATAGTTAGCCAAGATAAGGGAATTCAAGAACATCATAGTGAAAGAGGATGCCAAATCATGCTTTCATGCACTCAATGGAGCTTCAGATTAAATGTTATGGTCAATCTTGACACTATGTAATGATGCAAGGGTTATCAATAGAAAATTGTATTGGTTTCGTATATTAGTTCCCAAAAAATTTTGTCAAATCTATAGCATTTTCTATTCTAAGGGTATTTTGGTCATTTTTTAGGTTTCAAGGGTATTTTGACAATTTTTTAGGTTCTAAGGGTATTCCGGTAATTTTAGAGGGTTTGAGGGGTATTTTGGTTATTTTATAAGTTTCGAGGGTATTTTGGTAATTTTTTAGGTTTCCAGTGCATTAAGGTAATTTTTTAGGTACTAAGAGTATTTCAGTCATTTTTTAGGTTACAAGGTCATTTTAATCATTTTTCGGTTTTTTTTTTATATTTGTTCTAAGGGTATTTTGGTTAATTTTTTAGGTTTTAGGGTCATTTAAGTCATTTTCAAGGTTTTATGGGTATTTTGGTAATTTTTTAAGTTTCGTGGTTATTTCGGTCATTTCTTGGGGTTTATAGTAATTTTGGTAATTTTTAAGTTTTAGGGTGATTCTGTCATTCGAGAAGAACTCCCGAACTAGGATATAATGCAGATCCACCGAGCTGTGAGGAGTGGAGCCCAAGTGCGATCTCTGAATACATCAGGAATGAAAGTGTTCTCAGGAGATCGAAGATCCACCTCCCTCTCCACAATAATAACTGCACAATGTGAAGATGGTACAATCAAATGTGAGAAAAAATAAGGAAACCACCGAATGTGACAAAAGTACAGTCACATGTGATGTTGATACTGTACAATGTGAGAATGATACCATAAAATGTGAGAAAAAAAATAAAGGAATTACTGAATGTGACAAAAGTACAATCATATGTGATGTTGATACTACACAATATGAGGATGGTACCATCGAATGTGAGAAAAAAATAAGAGAACCACTGTATGTGACAAAAGTATAGTCACATGTGATGTTGGTACGTCACATGTGATGTTGGTACTGCACAATGTGAGAATGATATCATCAAATATGAAAAAAAAAATGAATTACCGAATATGACAAAAGTACATTCCCATGTGATGTTGGTACTACATAATGTGATGGTACCATTGAATGTGAGAAAAAAATAAGAGAACCACCGTATGTGACAAAGTACAATCACATGTGATGTTGGTATTGAATAATTTGAGGATAGTACCATCAAATGTGAGGAAAAAAAAAATAAGGGCACCATCGAATGTGACAAAAGTACAGTCACATGTGATGTTGGTACTGTACAATGTAAGGATGGTACTATCAAATATGAGAAAAAATAAATAAAGGAACTACTGAATGTGACAAAAGTACAGTCACACGTGATATTGATACTACACAATGTGAGGATGGTACCATCAAATGTGAGAAAAAATAAGGGAACCACCGTATGTAACAAAAATACAGTCACATGTGATGTTAGTATTACACAATGTGAATATGGTATCGTCAAATGTAAGAAAAAATAAGGGAACCACCGAATGTGACAAATGTACAGTCACATGTGATGTTGGTATTGTACAATGTGAGGATGGTACAATCAAATGTGAGAAAAAAAAATAAAGGAATTACCACATGTGACAAAAGTACAGTCACATGTGATGTGTACTACACAATGTGATGGTACCATCGAATGTGAGAAAAAAAATAAGGGAACCACTGTATGTGACAAAAGTATAGTCACATATGATGTTAGTATTACACAATGTGATGATAGTACCATCAAATGTGAGAAAAAGTAAGGAAACTACCAAATGTGACAAAAGTATAGTCACATGTGATGTTGGTACTGCACAATTTAAGGATAGTACCATCAAATGTCAGAAAAAAAATAAGGGAACCACCGTATGTGACAAAAGTACAGTCACATGTGATATTAATATTACACAATGTGATGATAGTACCATCAAATGTGAGAAAAAATAAGGGAACCACTAAATGTGACAAAAGTATAGTTACATGTAATGTTGGTACTGCACAATTTGAGGAGAGTACCATCAAATGTGAGAAAAAAATAAGGGAACCACCAAATGTGACAAAAGTACAGTCACATGTGATGTTGGTGCTGTACAGTGTGAGGAAGGTACCATTAAATGTGAGAAAAAAATAAGGGAACCATCGAATGTGACAAAAGTACAATCACATGTAATGTTGGTACTGCACAATGTAAGGATAATACCATCAAATGTGAGAAAAAAAATAAAAGAACTACTGAATATGACAAAAATACAATTACATGTGATATTGGTACTACACAATGTGAATACGGTACTATTGAATGTGAGAAAAAATAAGGGAACTACCGTATGTGACAAAAGTACAGCCACATGTGATATTAGTACTACATAATGTGAAGATGGTACCATCAAATGTGAGAAAAATATAAGAGAACTACCAAATGTGACAAAAGTACAATCACATATGATGTTGATACTGTACAATGTGAGAATGATACCATCAAATGTGAGAGAAAAATAAGGGAACCACCTAATGTGACAAAAGTACAGTCACATGTGATGTTGGTACTGCACAATGTGAGAATGGTACCATCAAATGTGAGAAAAAAAAAATAAAGGAACCATCGAATGTGACAAAAGTACTGTCACATGTGATGTTGGTACTACACAATGCGATGATGGTACCATCGAATGTGAGAAAAAATAAGAGAACCACTGTATGTGACAAAAGTACAGTCATATGTGATGTTAGTACTACATAATGTGAAGATGGTACCATCAAATGTGATGTTTTGGTAACCTGGTATAGCAGGTTGTCTACTAGTAGGTACCGTACCCCCCAAAAAAAAGAGGAGGTACCGTAGAATTACCCGTATGGGAAATATTGAAACAATATTTTTTGTTGAAAATACTTTTTTGTCAAAAACATGATTTGTTTTGGATGGGAGTTTTCCTGCAATACATTTTTTTTGACAGACTTCAAATGTTCATCATTAATAAAATATTGTTTACATCAAACAAAAATGAATTGCCAGAAATATTCAAACTAGTGACAGCTTTCTTCTCGTCAAATATAGAAATATACCCTTTTTTTTTCCTTATTGGATTGGCATTTGCAACAAATTTTCTTCTGTCGTAATGGGTAAGTCCTTAAAAAAATTATTATCTACAAATCTAAGAATCCATTGTAATAAATATTATGCTCGATGGTCAAATGGTAATCTTTTGGAGGGAAAATTCTTGCCTTTACTTTTGATATGTTTGATGGCTTTAATATATATATATATATATATATTAATATTATTGTTATTTATGATAATGATAAATATATTTTAGTAATGTAAATAGTTTAAATTCTCTTAAAAGAAAAGAATTAAGATAAATAAAAGACAACTGTCAAAAATGGTTATTTTTCTTATTGTTTTGTTAGTTTCTACAAGCTTCGTTCTCAAAAAAAAAAAAGTTTCTACAAGCTTTTTTAGGCGTTAAAATGTTCTATTTTTTTTAATGGTTAGTAGCAACGAAATTTTTGTACCTAACTAAATAAAAAAGATAAAGTAGAAAATGAACTTATATAAATATAGCCTAATCCAACACAATCCGGAATATCTAGGAATAGGCCGGAATTTAGAGACCGGAATTCGTCCGGAACACCAAAATAGTCCAAAACAAACAGGAATTTAGACTGAAACAGAACAAGGGGGTTAGTGCATCGGATTAAGCACCGGAACGGAATATTCTGGTCGGAACGGAACGGAATTTAAAACATTGAGTAGAGGGATATGAAGGAGGCAAGTGGTGGTGGGGTTTGGCAAGGGTTTCGATGTGGGTGTTATTGTTTTATGTACCCGTGGGTATTAGGACAAAAGAGGGAGGGTTATTTATTTTTTTGATAGGGAATTGTGGAATTGGATCTCCAAGGTTTTTGTGCTATTGTTATTTCTTTTAATTATTAATTTCAATATATTTTTATAATAAATAATTAATTAATACTAGGAGAAAACATATTTTCTAATGCCATATTTCATTATATATAACTTTATTATGTTGCAAAATTCTACCTCACATACACACCCATTTTATTTCTCTCATCTTTTTCTTTTTCTTTTTCTTTTTTCATTTTCACATTTCTCTTTCCTAATAAACTCTAGTCAATCTTTTTAAGATTTTATTATTATTCTTACTATATGTACACGTCTAATTTAAGATCCTAAGATGTTTTTATTTTTTAGAATGATAAAATTTCAATCATTCTAGTAAATAATATATAGTATTTGTAATTATTTTTAACAAAAATTGAATTTTTTTTTTTTTAAATTTGAGGGAAGAAACTATTATCCAATTTAATTTAAATAATTTCATTTAGCTAATTGCATTTGTCAAACTACCCAACCCGCTTAACCCGATGACTTAAAATCGTTAAGATTTTCAACTAATCAGCCAGATTTATAGATTGGTGAGTTGGTGGTGGATTGGAATTTTCCCAATCCACCATTGATGGGTTGGTTAAAAATATTTCTCTCCACCTACTCAATCTGACCCGCGCACACTTCTACAAGCAACCTTTATGCAGGGAGCAACATCTAATGACATGGCTTAAGCTAACTAGTCCTCACTAGATCCCAAAATCAAGGTCTAATCCAACATTAAATGCTAGTTAATCATGATTGACTAGCAACCAACTGCCATACCCAAAGAAGCAAAGATATGTTAAAAGGAGATCATATCATTTTGGGCCAAAATCAAGGAAAGATATTCTTAAATATCCTTGCTTATTAGACCTAACTCTTTTCCTCTTTTCCTAATCACCCCCTAAACACCCACTATAAAAAGAAGGCATTAGAATAAACCCAATCAACTATCCATCAACCATTCTATCTACCCACCTATAGTCATTATCAGGCAATTATCCTTGCAATCAGAAAATCCCAGCCCATATAACAGCAAGTATCTCACTTATAGTATCACATACCCCTCTCCAAAAATCAAAAGTAAAGCAAAGAAATAGGGATGGCAATTTTGCCCCACCCCGCTTAACCTGCCCTTTTCCGCTTCGCCCCATGCGGGTTTTCCCCGCCTCTTAAAGGTGGTAAGGTAGGGATGGGGCAAGATTTTAGCCCCGCACCACGAGACGGGGCAGGGATGGGTTTAGACTTTTTAGACTCACCATGCCCCGCCCCGCCCCTCCCCTTCCCATCCCTGCCCCGCCTCGCATTGCTGAGAATTATAATTGTAAATTTTTCATACCCTAAAACCCTACTATTTAAACAAACATATCAATATTAGCTTATTTTATTCTACCCAAAATAGTTTTCTGCCTTTATTTTGTTATGTGTTATACTATGAGTTTTTCTTTTTTTTTTTTGTGATTGTCTTGTTAAACGCTTGGATATATTATTCAATTTTTTCTAAAAATAGATTTGATTTGATGAGATAAATTTAGTTGTAATTTCAAGTATATTTTTATTAATGAAATAGGTTTCATTAAAAAAATTGTACTAGTTATAGGGCAAATTAACAAAAAGTAGAGTTTTACAGGGTGGGGACGAGACTTCACGGGGCCCCAAGGGGCGGGGATGGGGTGAGAAAGTTCTCCCTGTCATGTGGGGTGAGGCGAGGATGTGACAAGCCAAAACCATGCGAGGTAAGGACAAAGACCCCATCCTTCATCCCCACCCCGCCCCATTACCATCCCTACAAAGAAACGTTAGCCACCTTATACGGCTGAAAATCGCAAACACTTCACCATTCTCACATACTTATTAGTAAATAAGCACTTTTACTCACAAACAACTCTCATTACAATCTTATGGTATTTTACTCCTGTGCAGGGCAGTAATGAGGCTCAATGGGCTTCACCACACCTTGACTCACAACCTATTTGTGTGGGGGAGTAGTGATTCCTACTTTGGGTCGTTTGCAGCTAGAAGACTCAACGTAATAACCCTTGACTCCCTCTATTCTCTCCTCTTCCTCTCCCTTTTTCTCTCTTTTTTCTCCCTTTTTTTTTCCAACCCCCTTTCCTTCTTTGATCCTCCTATTTATAGTAGTTTACTAGTGGAGTCGCCATAACTATCTCAGTGTTAATGGATTGAGAGGTCCAATCTTGTGAGGGATTAGTGGGGGTTTAGGTGTGAATGGCTTTGGGAATGATCCCCACTATAGCGAACGTGTACAGCAATGGCATTCCCAAGGTACCACCGGGCAAATATGGTAATGTTCGGCATAACAAGCCGGGCAGTAGTCTCAGCACGTACATTAGTGTTCGGCAAACAGGGGTTGGGTCCACGGGTGGCACTTGGGCCGGGCCTGTTCGTAAGTGGGCTTGGATGGAGGCCCAGGGGCACCGGATGTTAGGCCCATGGCCCAAAGCATGTAGACAGGCCTGCCCCACCTGGGCCTGTACATTAGCCCCCCCCCTTGATTCATGCCCGGTTAAACGGGCACGGATCAAGGGGAACAACGAGAAACGAAAGATCCCATGCCCGGGAGACAGAAAGGGCGCGCTTTCTGGATGTGATTAGACATCCATTAAATGCGCTCCTCAAAAGGTGTGTCGTGTCTGGCCTTCTGACCTCAGCAGCCGCATTCGCCTGCCGGTTCGTGAACCAAGGTGCGGACACGTTTTATGCCCTTGGTTTCTGAACGATCTATCCCTATTATGCCTCATTATTGCGAACTGCCTCTCATTAATGCACCATCAACTGTCACTTATCTTCAATTTGTGCCTATAAAAGGCTTACTTCGACCCACATTCTCACTTTTCACTTCCTCAGTTTCTGAAATTTTTCTCTACCGAGCACCCATCGCGCTAGTTGCCCATCAATCCCCAGAATCAACCTTCCTCTTAGTGCCAAAAGTAAGTCCCCTTCCCCTTTCTTCTACTTCAATTTATTTCTTTCCAGTTCCTTTTGATTCTATAGGATTTGGGATGGGTTACGCTCACCTTTTAAACTCTAGAGCCTCCTTAGTTACCTTTAGGCGTGACTACCAAATTCCCGATGACGTGGACGTAATGTACTGCTATGAAAGCGACATCGCTCTCTATAGAGGGTCAAACACTGCCTTCTTCCCGCTCATGTCAATAATGGAAGGTAGGGTTAGGTTTCCCATCGATCCTCTTTTGCTTAAAGCCCTTAGGTATTACGGGTTATGCCCCGATCAACTCGCCTCAAATTTTTACCGGGTTATGAGTTGTATAAGTAGGTTAAACCACACGTTCGGTCTGCAATTAGACCACCATGACGTAAACCACACGTATAGCTTATGTGGGAAGAAGAAAACTAATTACTACTTAAAAGTCAGGGATATGAGAATATGATTGATTTCCTGTCTGCCAGACTCAAACAGAAACTCTGCCGGGGAGTTCATCCAGGTACGCAGCAATTGGTTTTCCAGGAATATTCCCCCTTCTCTATCGCGGTGCGAAGTGGGTGGGTGATATCGCTAGACTTACTTTTCATTATTTCTTTACCTTTGTGTTCCTGACTTTCATACTAACCTGTCCCGCTCATGTTGTAGATGGCTCAGTGTTTACTCAAGACATCCGGACGGTCCACGTACAGGACCTGAATTTCGTCCTCCGATCCGAAATCTTCGTTCACCATAACGGTCAACTCCGGGCGTCTCATCTCATTCTCGACGTTGAGCCTATTTACACCACCTGGCAGCCCTTTGGTCAGGCTCTCCTAGTTGACAGCCCACTTCTATCTTATATAGACGTCCGGCACGTGAATTTCCTCCCGGCTAACCTCATAGTGGGCGAAGCTCGTGACCTTGGCCTGCGATATACCTGCTTGGACGAGCTTGCTCCTATAAGAGACGAATCGGCCGAAATAGCATCTCGGCGTCTTAGAGAGCTCGTACACGTAGCCCTTCAGCGTGAGGCCGAGGCAGAACCTGCCGACCAAGCCAATCAGGAGCCGCCCATACAGGAACCCGATCAAGCAGCGGCGGAATCTAGTAGTTCATCCCAAGCCCGTCCTAGTGCAAGAGAGATGGTCACCCGTAAAACCCTCACAGTCAGCCGCTTCATACCTGGAGCCCAGCAAGCCGTGCAGCAACAGCCTGATCAAAGGCGCGTCGAAACTCCTCCCGTACATCCTCCTTCGGTGCGCTCCAGGAAAAGGCAGAAGGTCACGCAGCAATCCTTAACCAGTCCTGGAGGCGTTCAAGTCCAAACCCCTACAGTTTCGTCCAGGGGCATTACCATTCAGGAGCCCCAAGGGCAAGTTGGGGCGAGCATGGCGTCATCCTCCCGGGCCATTCCGGAATGGCAGCCCACATATGAGTTGGACGGCAAACCCTTCCCTGCAGATGCCTACATACAAGCATAGGAGAAGGGGTAAGGAGGCCGCGTTGCTCAGTGCCTGGCGCATGGTCTCCTTCTGCCCGAGGATGTGAACTCCTTCTCGAAGGCGCCCGATAAATATATGGGGAGGAGGTTGCAGTGGCATACCATCGTGGTACCTTATGCTTTTTCTTTTCATTCTCATGTTCTTTCTATTACCGTATATATGATACCCTACTAACCATCCTTATTCCAACAGGCTACTCAGCTAGCTCATATTCTGAATGAACGGGTGAAGGATCTTGCCCAGGACGTTGATCGGGAGAGGACCGGGAAGGAAGCGGCAGTGAAATCAGCGAAGGACAAAGTTAAGGCCGCTGATGCCGCTGAGAAGAAGGCTGCTGCTGCTAACAAAGCCAAGGTGCTGGCGGAGGAGAGGTCGGCTGGACTGGAGGCGAAGCAATGCGAGGCGGAGCTGAAGTTAGCTGAAGAGGTGAGCCGGTCTGTTGGCCTTACAAAGAAGGTGACTGATCTGCGGGCCGAGCTGGAGGCCGTAGAGGAGAAGTGGTACAACGAAGGGTTTGCGGACGCCGAGAAAGGTGTGGAGCCGGTGGTCAAGAAGGCGCGACGATTATCTTTTCATGATGGCTGGCTGGCCGCTCTGCAAGCTTTGGTGGTGCCTGCCAATTCTCCTTTAAGGGACCCTAGTAAGATTCCCTTCTCGGATGCCCTCTGACCGTACCTACTCATGGCGGACCCGGGGATGAAGAAAAGACTGATAGTCTAAAGGAGCTGGTGGAGCAGATAGATGCCCATATGGAAATAGTTGGTGTCGAGGCCACCAGCAACCCTACTGCCGAGGATCTGTCTATAGAAAACGTGGAGTTTCAAGACTTTGCTTCTGAGGGCCAACAACTGGAGCTGCGGTCAGGAGATCACCCCGTGGATCTTACCGATTGAACACTACCTTTATGATAACTTAGTTTATTTTGAATTTTGCGAATGTTTTGCTCATGCCACCGGGCTGTGGTGGATAAACGATAATTTTTCTTTCTCAGTTTGAACAGTATGTCACTGAGTTTTGGTGACCGAACAATTGGTTTACTTTCAGTGTTTAGCTTAATTTGAATATTTTGTTGTCCTGCTTCCTATTATTGTTATTATCGTTACATACATATTCTTCTTAATGACTGCGACAGGGTTGGGCAGTGTTTTTGCCCTTGGGAATCATTTTCGCCCAGGGTTATGTACTTGCTCGGTGTAAAAGATACAGCCGAGCATAATGTTTGCGCCTGTTTGATTACCTTTTCGTCTGCCTTTAGGTGTTAGTTTTTCTACTTGCATAGTGATAGGAATCGCACTGAGGGGCCGGTTTCCGTCCTTAGAGAGATTTGTAACGTTTTTACCTGCTCGGTGAAGGGATTCGAACCGAGGGCAGGTTTCCGTGCTTAGAGAGATTTGTAAGGTTTTCACCTACTCGGTGAAGGGATTCGAACTGAGAACAGGTTTCCATCCTTAGCAAGATTTGTAAGGTTACCACCTGCTCGGTGAAGGGATTTGAACCGAGAACAGGTTTCCGTCCTTAGCGAGATTTATAAGGTTTCTAGCTGCTTGGTGAAGGGATTTGAACCGAGAACAGGTTTCTGTCCTTAGCGAGATTTGTAAGGTTTCCACCTACTCGGTGAAGGGATTCGAACCGAGAACAGGTTTTCGTCCTTAGCGAAATTTGTAAGGTTTCCAACTGCTCGGTAAAGGGATTCGAACCGAGAACAGGTTTCTGTCCTTAGCGAGATTTGTAAGATTTCCACCTGCTCGATGAAGGGATTCGAACAGGTTTCCAACTCAGCATTTCTGTACAAATAAACATTTAGCATTAGTAAAGACATGGGGTATTACACAATATGTACTAGGCGTGCAACTAATTAATGATAGAACTTTTCAAATTCTGAACATTCCATGGCCGAGGTAACGGCCTCTCATCCAACTCCTCCAAGTAATACGCCTCTGCCCCGGCAGATGCGGTAACCCTGTATGGCCCCTCCTACGTCTGTGCCAATTTGCCAGCGTGTGTATTTCGCATGTGCCCCACTGTGCGTCTTAGAACCAACTCCCCGGCGTCAAATCTTCTTGTCCTCACACTCCGATCATACCTTCTGGCTAGTTTCTGCTGATACTCGGCGAGTCGTATAGTTGCTGCTTCTCGGCATTCCTCCAACTTGTCTAGTCGCTCTGCCAACATCTCGGCATTTACACTGGGGTCGAAACCAGCAACTCGGGCGCTACATATACTTACCTCGGCTGGTATAACTGCTTCGGCTCCGTAGGTGAGAGAGAAAGGGGTTTCCCCTGTGGATCTCCTCGGTGTCATTCGGTACGCCCATAACACGTTAGGAAGCTCCTCGGCCCAGTTCCCCTTTGCACTTTCCAGCTTTCTCCTTAGCTCGTTCACGATTACCTTGTTGACAGCTTCAGCTTGGCCGTTGCTCTGGGGGTACGCTGGAGTGGAGTACTTGTTTTTAATGCCGAGGTCTGCACAGAACTCCCGGAAGGCCCTACTGTCGAATTGCAGCGCATTGTCTGATATCAGAGAGTTTGGCACTCCGAATCTAGTGACAATGTTCTTCCTTACAAACTTCTTTGCATCTACGTCTCGGATATTGGCCAGGGCTTCTGCCTCCGCCCACTTCGTAAAATAGTCAACGGCCACCAGGACAAACTTTCGGTTGCCCGTTGCTCGGGGGAATGGCCCGAGTATGTCTAGCCCCCACTGTGCGAATGGCCAGGGGCTGCTGATCGGGTTAAGATAGCCAGCTGGCTGGTGTATCAGGGGAGCATGTTTTTGGCACCGCTCGTATCTACGAGTGTACTCGACCGCGTCCTTCTGCATTTATGGCCACCAGAACCCCTGAGTCATTGCCCGGTGTGCCAGTGATCGGCCACCTACATGGCTGCCACACACCCCTTCGTGAAGCTCGGCCAAGAGTTCATCCACCTTGTCCGGATGTAGGCATAAGAGATACGGTCCACCAAAAGACCTTCGGTACAATTTTCGGTCTTCCGACAACCAGTACCGAGGGGCGACTCTGCAGATCTTGCTCCGTTCCTTTTCATCGGGCGGTAGTCGGTCGTCAGCCAGAAACTTAATAATCGGTTCCATCCAACTGGACTTCTGTGTCGCAATTACCGCGACTGCCGGACTGTCAGCTATCTTGATACTCGGTTCTGGGACTAACTCCACTCTGATTAGCCGAGGTATAGCTTCTGACACTGATGATGCCAGTGTGGCCAGAGAATTGGCGTGTCTGTTATGTGTCCAAGCTACCTGGAATACCTTTGCCATTTCAAATCCGGTCAGAATTTGTTTCACACGCCCCAAGTACGCCTTCATCTGAGAATCTCGGGCCTCAAAGCTGCCCTGGACCTGATTGACCACCAGACGTGAATCCGAATAAACTTCTACATCCCGTGCTCCCAGGCTTGAGGCTATGCTTAGCCCAGCAATCAAAGCTTCGTACTCCGCCTCATTGTTGGAGGCCTTGAACCCCAATCTAAAAGAGTGTTCCAACCGTATCCCCTCAGGGCCGATTGCAACAATCCCCGCACCGGCGCCCGTGGAGCTGGAAGCACCATCTACATACACCTTCCACGGACGAGAATGCAACTGACAGATTATCTGGCCCGAGGCCCTGGGTGAAAACTCAGCCACAAAATCAGCCAATACCTGCCCTTTTATAGCTGTTCTCGGCTTATACCGTACGTCAAAGGCTCCAAGCTTGGTCCCCCATTTGGCTATTCGCCCCGTGAAATCAGATCTTCTTAGCAGTGACTGCAAAGGATACTCGATCAATACATACATAGTATGAGCTTGGAAATACTGAGGCAGCTTCCTCGTGGCGTGGACTAGGGCCAAAACCAACTTCTCCAATGGCAGGTACCTAGTTTCCGCGTCAACTAGTGTCTTGCTAATGTAGTACACGGGCCGCTGTGCCCCACGATCGCTCAGTAGTACGGCGCTCACGGCATGATCGGTCACCGAGAGGTACATATACAGGTCTTCACTGGGCTCTGGGGCAGTCAGTATTGGTGCATGCGTCAAGTATTCCTTCAGACCTTGAAAAGCTTTCTCACATTCGTCATCCCACTAAAATCCCTTTCATTTCTTTAGGAGCTGATAGAACGGCCGGCAACATTCCGAGAACCTCGAAATGAACCGATTAAGAGCGGCCAGCATTCCGATCAGCACCTGCACTTCCTTAGGGTTGCTTGGGGATTTGAGACGTCTTACGGCCTCGATCTGGTCGGGATTAACCTTTATTCCCCAACAAGAGATTAAATACCCCAAAAACTTTCCCGCCCCTACGTCGAAGGCGCACTTTTCCACGTTAAGGCGTAACCCGTGCTACCGTAATAGCTCGAACGCTCCCTGAAGATCTTTTATGTGTTGGGCTTGTTCTTTGCTTTTTATTACCAGGTCATCAATATATACTTCGACCGTCCGCCCAATCTTGTCGCGGAACATCCTCGTCATCATTCGCTGATACGTTGCCCCAGCATTTTTTAGGCTAAATGGCATCACGATATAGTGGTAGTTGGCATCAGGGGATATGAACGCGGTCTTTTCCTGATCCTCGGCAGCCAAGGCGATCTGATGGTACCCTTGGAAGGCGTCCAGGAAGCTCATCCTTGGGTGCCCGTAAGTGGCGTCCACCAACTGATCAATCTTGGGCATAGGGAAAGGGTCCTTTAGGCATGCCTAGTTCAAGTCTGTGAAGTCCACGCAAACCCTCCATTTACTGCTCTTTTTCTTCACCACTACGGTATTTGCTAGCCACTCTGGGAAGAAGATCTCCTTTACTGCCCCTGCCTCCTTCAGCCTCTGAACCTCGGACCTAACAGCCTCGGCGTGTTCCTTGGCTGTTCTTCTCGGCCTCTGCTTCTTAGGAGGGAACGACGGATCTACGTTAAGCCTGTGGACAATGAACTCGGGGTCCACCCCAGGCACTTCATATGGGCTCCATGCGAACACGTCCAGGTTCTGGACAATAAACAACAACATTTCCACTCTCTCCTGGGTCGTCAGGTCAGCCCCAATCTTTAAGTATTTGTCAGTATCCGACAATATTCTGACCTTCATTAACTCCTCGGCACAGGTAGCCCTCAAATCCTCTCGGGGTTCCGATAATTGCTATAATGGTGCTCCCTCAGCGACTTTATCCTGTTCGGCCTGCTTCCCTTCCCAATTTGCTGCTGCGACGAGGCATTGCCTGGCCATTAACTGGCATCCCCGCACTACTACGATACCATGCTCGGTAGGAAATTTGACCTTTACGTGCAAAGTGGATGGGACAGCCCTCATGGCATGGATCCACGGCCTCCCAAAGATCGCCGTATAGGGTGAGAAGGAGTTCACCACTATGAAAACAACGCTTACCTCTTTTCCCTCCACGGCAACCGGTAAGGTAATCCGCCCCTTCGGAATCACCACTCTTCCGTCGAACGAGACCAGCGACGTGTTACACTTTGTCAAATCCTGATTCTTCAACCCAAGTCCGTTGAACAAGTCCGGATACATTATGTCAGCCCCACTGCCTTGATCTATCATTACCCTTCTTACATCGAAACCGCTTATCCAAGCAGTGATCACCAACGTATCCTCATGTGGTTGTATTGTGCCTTCTAGATCGTCTTCTCCGAAAACGAGCACCTCCCGACAACACTTTGCTCTCTTTTCCACTGGCTCCGCGTCCTGTGACTCTCTCATGGGCCCAACCATTAACACCCCCCTTCTCGTTGCTTTATTGCCGTCCGGGGGTAAAAGGATCATCTCAATTACCCCGAGTGGTAGTGGGGGGGGCATTCCCTTCTACCGACCTCCTTGGCCGATCCCTAGGTCGCCGGGATTCATGACGAATTTCTTCAAATGCCCGGCCCTTACTAGCTGCACCAGATGATCTTTCAACACCCAGCACTGCTCGGTGGTATGCCCTTTGTCCTTATGGTAAGTGCAGTACAAGTTCTGGTTTCGCCGGGAGGAATTACCATCCATCTTATTCGGCCACCTGAAGTACAGCTCATTCTTGATTCGTTCTACTATCTGGTGCACCGGTTCCTTGAACGTTGCATTCACCTCCCCTGTCTGCTAAAGTGGTTCCTGCGCTCTCAAATCCTTCCGGGGCCTTGGCTGGAAACCCCCCTGTCGAGGACGATTTATTAGTGGGGCCTTACCCTTGCTTTGCAACCGATCATCCTCCAGGCGCTTGTACTCTTCGATGCGTCTCATGAGCTGCCTCATGTCCTCGGGCAGCTTCTTTGTAAGTGATTCCCGCAGTTCGAAGTCCTCTGGAAGCCCCATCCGGAAGGTACTTGCCGCGATTTTCTCATTGCCCCCACCTATCTCGTTATACAGCTCCCAGTACCGGCTGGCGTAACTACAAAGGGTTTCTCCCATCCCCATTTTCATTGATAGCAGGGCATCAACTAGTTGCGGCACTCAGCTGCATGTTACGAACTAGACTCCGAACTTTTGGACAAGCTCAGCGAAGGAGTGTATGGATCTCTTCCGTAGTCCGTTAAACCATCTCAGAGCGGTTGGGCCTAAGCTAGAGGGAAACATCTTGCACATCAATGCGTCATTGTGAGAATGCAGGGACATCATGTGGATGTAGTGGCTGACGTGCTCGACCGGGTCTGTCTTCTCGTCGTATATATTAAATGGGGGCCGCGGGAATTTGCTCGGCATCACGGCCCGTTTGATATCATCGGAGAAGGGTGACCAAGCGACTCCACGTAAGGCCCGACTCAATGCATCCATAACGGCGTTACGCGGTCTTTGCTCCTTGGGAGAATCAGACCCCCGGTCCATATGACCTTGAGACCGTGAGCAGCCTTGGCGATGATGGGGCCCCTGTGAATGTGATCTTCCTCGGCGTTTGTGGGACCCATGCGAACGCAATCGCTCCCTTCGTCGATGGGACCCTGACTGGCTGGACCCTACCGCCCGGCGATCTCCCAAGTCTCCGGCCCTCCTTTCTCGGTCGTCTCGCTCTCTCCTTCGTCGCCTGTCATCTGCTTCCAGCTTGAAGTCTCTCACCCGCCTCCTCAACCATGCAAGCTCCTGGTCCCTCCTATCGAGTTGCCTGTGCCCCGAGGCGTTCGTTACCTTCCGCTGCGTCTGGTATGACCCTTCCCCAAGACTGGACAGATCCTCTCGTACACGGTTCCTGTCTTCACGTCTCTTTTGCCTTCGTTCTCGCCAGGATGATCCTCGAGAGGATCCCGCCGAACCACTTTCGTCTCTGCTCCCCGAATGCCTCCCAGACATCGTCTCGTACGCGAGTCTCGGTCGAACTACTGCTTTGTAGGCGATTCCCACAGACGGCGCCAATTGTACAGGGCAGTAATGAGGCCCAATGGGCTTCACCACACCTTGACTCACAACCTATTTGTATGGGGGAAAAGTGATTCCTACTTTGGGTCGTTCGCAGTTAGAAGATTCAGCGTAATAACCCTTGACTCCTTCTATTCTCTCCTCTTCCTCTCCCTTTTTCTCTCTTTTTTCTCCCTTTTTTTTTCCAACCCCCCTTCCTTCTTTGATCCTCATATTTATAGTAGTTTACTAGTGGAGTCGCCATAACTATCTCAGTGTTAATGGATTGAGAGGTCCAATCTCGTGAGGGATTAGTGGGGGTTTAGGTGTGAGTGGCTTTAGGAATGATCCCCACTACAGCGAACGTGTACGGTAGCGGCATTCCCAAGGTACCACCGGGCAAATATAGTAATGTTCGACATAACAAGCTGGGCAGTAGTCTCAGTAGGTACATTAGTGTTCGGCAAACAGGGGTTGGGTCCACGGGTGGCACTTGGGCCGGGCCTGTTCGTAAGTGGGCTTGGATGGAGGCCTGGGGGCACCGGATGTTAGGCCCATGGCCCAAAGCACGTAGACAGGCCTGCCCCACCTGGGCCTGTACAATATATATATATATATATATATGACTAAACAATAGAGAAATATAAGAGAAAAATGAGTTACATTCAAAAGAATAATCCATGGCTATAACTATTGAAAGGAATCAAAAGATTCAAAACCTACAAATTATAGATAATACATACATACATATATATATATATGTATATAAACATTGCATTTTATACCCCTTACAACTCAGGCCCCCATTCCCTAATAATGCCTAAACTCTAAGGCCGAAGGCCAGTTTAAAGCCCAATCAAATATCAAATTAACTTGAGGAGTGTTAAAATGGAAAATATAACTTTTAAATGAGCAAAAACCTATTTTTGAAAATAAAATGACCAAAGTGGCCCTCAGCTCACGTATGTGGGCAACAACCTGCATACATGGGCTAAAGCATGCGTACGCAGGAACACTTCTACGTACACAGTTAGGGTTTTAGAAACATAAAAAATGCAAGTTTTCTACAATAATGACTGAGGTTTGTAACGAATCTCACATCATCTAGGAGCCGTTTCAAACCCCATTTTTTCCACTATATAAAGCCTTATATTGTACATTTTCAAAACACACAAAAATCTCACGAGAAAAACCTAAGATTCACTAGAAAATAGTGAATCAAAAGGGAGTTTTTCACAAAACACCCTTGATATGCCAATAATATATTGACCCATTGTGATAAATTAATTGATTAATTAGCCAAATTTATTAATTAATCAAATTAACATACAAGATGCATGGTAGCACAAACAAATCACCAATTAAACTAAGTATGTAGCAGAAATTAAATTGACACGGTGATTTGTTTACGAATGGGGAAAACCTACACGGTAAAAAAAACAAACAAAAAAAAAAACCACCGGGTGATTTTAAAGTCACCACTCCCGAGAATCCACTATTATCAAAACAAACAGTTATAAGTAAAGGAATCTTAGTACCTTATACCAACCTACAGTAGAACTCTTACCCTAATACCCAATTGGACTTGTTCTGTAGTGACAATCTCTCCTTTTAATGCACGGTTCCCAATACGTGACTAACCAATTGCGCGGATCCCAGTACGCGACTTGATCACCAACTTGAGAAGGATGTTAGCTGCGAAATTCCTTAGTTCATCACACGATAAAGATCATGAAATTGCTTAGTCACAAAACCCTATGGTGTATAAAACACAGCAGCTTCTTTAAGAACTAGGGAAAATTAGGTTTCTGGTTACACTATTCTTCACATTTGTGGAACTGTGCTCTTGTGCAACT
Organism: Quercus gilva; assembly: GCA_023621385.1. Classification (NCBI taxonomy): domain Eukaryota; kingdom Viridiplantae; phylum Streptophyta; class Magnoliopsida; order Fagales; family Fagaceae; genus Quercus; species Quercus gilva. Next base: position 41,803,654 of record CM042482.1, on the reverse strand, counting down.
TGCGTCACCTTTTACAGCCCTTAAAAATAATCCTTATAGATGTTTAGGGTTGTGAGAAAAGAAAGCCCAAACATACATTCATGAATTTGATGAAAAATAACTTTGAAAAACTGAGTTTCATAAACCTCAATAGATAGCCATCTATCGAACTAGCTGTCAAGGCATGGGCTTCAACAGCTTTAAACCTCGATAGATGCTAGCTATCAAGCTTTAATGAACAGCACTTCTTCACTTGATTCTTGGACAAACTTGCATGGTTTTAACACTTGAACTTGAAACAAGGTTTCTTGAAGCATTAAACACATCCTAGATTTACCCAATTACAAGTGTGTTTTGTCAAAAGATTAGTCAATTACATAAAATAGTGACATATGTTCCTAACATGATTCACATATGTCCTAACAACCCTCAAGTTAATTTTATTTGATTGGGACCTTTTCTGGTCCCAATCCTTTTAGTTTAATGTTGCTAATCACTTTCTTATTGGTTTGTGAATAAACTTGATTGAGGAGAACAGTTAAAATCAAGCTTGGAAAGCTTTTGTATGAGGTATCTAGTCTAACTTTTCTTTTTTTCTTTTCTTTTCTGCCTTTAAATCTTCTTGTTTGCTTTGTTTGGTCGTTAGAATATGTTTTAATATGCTTTTCTAGATTAGGTTTAAGTTTTTATATGCTTAAAATGCATGTTAGGTTGTTAGAATTTTCGTTTTAAAGTTCTACTTTGTTTCTGTGTTGTTAGGTTTTTTGGGCAAGGACTTGCGAACACATAATTTTGCTTGCGCACGCATGCTTGATTATGTGTATGCAAGCTTATTCTTGCGTGCGTGAGCCACTGCCTAGAAACCCTAATTTTTATTTGTTTCTTTTGCTTCTGCTTTCACATGTTGTCCTGTTCAGTTTCTTTTTGTGTTTTTACGCTTCCAAAATCTCTGCTTCACATGTTTGTTTGTTTATTTGCTATCATATGTTTAGATTAGGGTTTCTTAGTTTTAATGCCAATGTCCATGCATTAATGCCATAGGTGTTGTGTTGCTGAAAGGTAAGTGAAGGTGAGTCATGTCTATTGTTATGAACATGCATTTGATGATGTATGTCATTTGAACGTTTGCTTTATGTCCAGTTGTATGATTTATATGATTTTATAATTGCCATGATGTCTTGTTGCCATGTTTAGGTTGCTGCCTTATTTTAAGATGTATGATAGGGTTTCTTATATGCGTTTGGGTTTGGCTCTCTTTCGTCTAGAGGTAGATAAATATGTGTTTAGGGATGAATGATGCCATGTTGTATGCTTAAATGTATAATCGTGTGTGTGAGTTAGAATACAAGTATTGAATATGTTTTTAATAAGATTAAGACGTAAGACACAATGATGGTAGGCCAACCTTAAAGTTGGGCAATCTTGGGTGCCTAACACCTTCCCAATAATGTACCTAAACTCCGAACTCATATATCTGGTAGTAAAATCAAAATGTCCTTCCTTAAGAGAACGCTATATATATGGTTCCTAAACCATTGCAAAAACTAGGTGGCGACTCCAAAACCCCCTTATGTCCAAAAAATATATGTGTATGTGTGTGACTACACAACAGAGAAATATAAGAGAAAGATGTGTTACCATCAAAAGAAGAATTCAAATGTTAAAACTTTTGAAATGCCAAAAATATTAAAGAATCATAGTATTTACTGCCTATACATTTTTAAACAAAACAAAATGTATATGATTACACAATAGAGAAATATAAAAGAAAAAATGATTACTTTCAAAAGAATAATACATAGTATAGTCATTGAAATCTACTAAACATGTTCAAATATAACTATGGATTTGTCAAAATTCGCATCTAATAAAAAATATCAAATAGTTTAACATTACTTAAAGTTACATTAAGCATAATAGTAAAAAGAGCAATCAATAATCGTGGAGTGAACATCATAACTTAAAATTATCTATATAAAAATAAATGAATAAAAAGGGTAAAAGTACACTAAAGATTTGGGCTAATATCAAGTAAGTCCAGGACATTTTAGAAATAATCCATATGGTCCCTAAACCATACGTTAAATATGACAATTTCATTTTAAAATGTTTAGGAGTGTTCACCGTATTCTATCCTATATGCCGAAAAGCATTTTGAGAAGGAGACACCAAACACCACCTAAGTCTCATATGGTCTTTACAACGGATAAAATATTGTTTTGGTGCTTCCGCCAAGCTACCGTTGGTCCGTTCCTCCGCTTAGCCATCTTTTTTTTTTTTTTTTTGAGAAACCCGCTTAGCCATCTATCCATGACCTTCACAACACATCCGTACACACAGTTTTAGCCTCTTTTCTTTTTCACAATGGCAGCGACACTCACATTTCATCTTTCCCACCTTGCTCGCCACTTCCCTTTCTCTTCTCCAATTTTTCGTCATCTTCATCTTCCGAAGCCTCACGTCCTCGCCTTCCGCCGTAAGCTTCGCCACCGCTCCCTTTTCTTCAGCTGCCACTTTTCCCGCCGCTGCTTCTCCGTCTCCGCAACTTCGGACTCTGGAGGTATAAGTACAGTTGTTTTCTTTGAGGCATTTTATCAAACGTGGTCGTGGCATTTCGGATATTTCAGATATATGCTTTGTTTTGTTACTGAGAGAAGAAGTGGTAAGTGGGTTTTGCAGATTGGAAGAGTAATGTTGGAGCAGTTGATGAAAGGTTTGATGTGATTGTAGTTGGAGGAGGACATGCTGGGTGTGAAGCTGCACTTGCTTCTGCTCGTTTAGGGGCTAAAACTCTTCTACTCACACTAAATATTGATCGAATTGCTTGGCAGGTTTACATTTCAGCCAATTTAGTTGTACTGTTTTATATAAGTATTGAATATAAGGAATTATGTCACTGCCTCCTTTGGTTCCAAAATTTGTTGTTTTCAGTTTAAAAATTTTCTGATAAGTAGCTAGGGAGTGAAAAAAGAAGTGTCAATTAAAGAAGTAACAGAGAGTATCGGGTAGATTAGGATGTCAAAAAAGAATTAAAAAAAAAAATTTGGGATTAAGGCTTGGTTGTTGTTGTTGTAGCTAGGCAGTGAAATTGACAAATTTATAAATTTTAAAGATGTCTTTTAGGCACCAAGGTTCAAGACTTAATTTTTAAGAATTTCAAGTTTAGATACATGAGATAGAATTTCTGAAATGAATTTATGTACGTAGGTCTTCTAGGTGAAGGGTGAGGATGTGGGTTCAAAACTCACTGAGTGCGTATTTAACTCACTAATGAAAAAAATGGACAAGCTGTTATGATGCAAGGTAACTCTTTCATTTTGAAACTCAGCCATTGCTACCACAGCTCCCTCTCTCCCCCCACACACGCATGGACGCATGCGTGCATGCACACATGTAAAATGCACAAAAAATGTCTTTAAATCCTAAGAGTCTTATGTCAAGGCTATAGAAAGAATTTTTGATCGAGAAGTTTGACGCAGCCTTGCAATCCAGCAGTAGGAGGACCTGCAAAATCACAACTTGTGCATGAAGTGGATGCACTCGGTGGTGAAATTGGGAAGCTTGCTGATAGGTAATTTATGTTTCCTACATTTGTTTGAATGTACTTTGGCCAGTGACATGTGGGAGAGTGCAATTGTTGCTTGCCATTGTTTGTGTAAATAGAGTTACATTTTACCTATGAATACCCTGTTTTCATTATTCCTTCTAGGAATATATACTTCATTGATTAGTGAATATATATATATATATATATATATGTGTGTATGTGTGTGTTAAACTTTGATCTTTGGGAAGACCATCATGAAGTTAAGCTTAAAGTGGATTGAAAAATGTAAAAAGAAATTGTTAAACATAAGTTTGAACGAAATCTTTTTGAAAACCTATATTTTCTGTGAGAGGCCAAATTCTACTGGTGTAAAGGTGGACAATGGAGTTTTAAGAATGGATGAGTAAGAAAGGAAGAGAAGTAGTATGCTTTGATAACTGTGTAGTTGCAAGTATAGTTCAAATTTAAGCCTTTTAAACAAGTGATAATAAATCAATACTAAGGTTAACGTTTGATTAAAATATTCCAAGTTCAGCCAGGTTTTTGAACTTGGTGCAATGGCAAGTTCCCCCCACCCAAAGCAGCAGGTCACAAGTTCGAGCCTAGAAATCAGCCTCTCCAAAAAAAAAGGTGTAAGGTTGCCTACCAATCACCTCTCCAAGCCCCGCAAAATTAGGAACTTTATGCACTAGGTACGACCTTGTATATTGACAACCATGATCTTTTGTTCTTCTTATAAAATTTCGTTCAGAATCTGGCCGTGGATTTAATCAGATCATCTGTCCAGCTATAATTTTTACTTGGTGAAATGTGCGTTGATACCTTCCCATTCTTGTTTTCATTGTTGATTTTTTTCCACATTAGTTGGTAATATCTGAAATTCTTTTCATATTTATATTCCCCATTTATCTCTTTGAGGTTTGTGCATTAATGTGTGTCAAGGGAATTAGGATTTTTTTTCTACACCATTTTGATATCAATGAGAAATACCTTCACATTTTATTTTTATACTCAGGTGCTATTTACAAAAGCGTGTTCTCAATTCCTCTAGAGGTCCTGCAGTTAGAGCATTGCGTGCTCAAACTGATAAAAGGGAATATGCTATGCAAATGAGAAACATAGTGGAAAGGCAAGTGCATATGTTTAGTTTTTGTGCAGTATTCTTTCTAATGTCTATTTTGTTGCTAAGGTGATGCTTATATGTAATGGTCTAAAAATATTAGTTTTTGGCATGAACAATCTATTTCATGATACCATATGTGACTGATTTTGAGGTCCATCTTGATTGTTTAGTCAACCACACAAGCATTTCACATCTATTATATTTTCAGCTTTGAACGGCGAAATCTGGAAGGCCATCCCTCATTGCTTGATGTGGTGCCTTTGGCAGGAACGAAATGCTAGGAACTTTGAGGGATGTGAAAGGATAGTTTTAGACCTGAAATCTCTGTTTCTTAGATCCTTATTTGAATAGATGACTATGTCAAAATGTTTTTTCTTCCTCGAACTTATTAGATTTTATTAATCATTGTAATCTTGGAACTTGTGAGTTGTACACCTGGTTTTCGCCCCTTGAACTTGGTGCATTTCTTCATCTAACAGAGCTCATTATTTATAATATATATTCAGTTTTGATGCCAATGTGCTCTAGCTCAATTGGCACTTCCTCCCCTTGCAAGTATTAGGTGGAGGGTGAAGTTGTGGGTTCAAGACCCATTTGGTGCATGCGTAATTTACCAATCAAAATGGAAAAAAATCACCTTTGATGATCTAGAGCCACTGAGTTTCAATTTGTGATCTATTCTCATAATTTGCTCCAAGATGTTACTTTTCACCTGGAATATTGTGTACAGCAATTCTCCAGTTCTTTTTATTTTCTTTTGGAAGAACTTTGAAAACTAGCTCTAACTTGTTTTACCCTGCAACGGACAGAAATGTGAGATGATCCTAGTGATGAGCATCACTAGGAATCTCTTTTGTTTGCCATAATAACTAGAGAATCTCTTTTGCCTTTTTTATCTTCTTTAAAACCCTAAACTTACTTACCTATTTTCCTGCCCAATTTTATTTGCATACTCTTGCACTTGGTTGCGTATATTTGTGGGGATGTGTGTTCTCTTCCTTTTGGTAACTGTTTTGATTTGCTTTCTGTTCCAGCGCTCCAAACCTTTCTATTAGAGAGGCAATGGTGACAGATATCTTATTAGGAAAGAATGATAACGTGGAAGGTGTCCGCACATTTTTTGGGATGGACTTCTATGCTCCTTCTGTTATTCTGACAACGGGCACTTTTATGAGTGGGAAAATTTGGGTTGGTAGGACTTCTATGCCTGCTGGAAGAGCTGGTGAGTCAGCATCACAGGGACTTACCGAGAACTTGCAGCACCTTGGATTTGAAACTGATCGGTTAAAGACTGGAACTCCAGCACGTGTGGACTTTCGTACTGTAGACTTTTCTGGACTGGAACCTCAGCATGGAGATGAAGAGGTACTTCCTTTTACTTCCATATGTACAGTAGATTAAATTATGCTTTGTGCAAGTTTCCAGATCATGCTCCACAAGCTTCTTTCTGCGAACAGATCATAAGTGCATCGTTGATGTACAATCACATTACATTTAAAGATGTTTTGCCAATACATTCACCAAGTTAATGTAGGTAAGGGTGCCAGGTAATTGGATAGACTGATAACTTTATTACCCTGTCACTGCCTGCGCAGAATCAAGGTTGTTTCCTTTACTAGGCATTCTACCTCTAACTGAGCTTAAGGTCATGATGCAGTATTCTGCATATTAATAGATCCTAGGAATTTAGATCTATCATATGAGATGATTAATGTGGCCAACCTTGGCTATTCTATTGAGGATCCATAGCAGACTCCAAAAATTTAGGACTAAGGCTTGGTTGTTGTTCTTGTTGTTGCATATGAGATGACAAATATCCTACATGTTTGCCTTTTCTTTTAAATGGTGATGAGTGATGAATCTGCTTGATTCTTATGTATTTAATGTGAGTTAATAATTAACAGGTCAGCTGGTTTAGCTTTGATTCTGATTTCCATATTGAGAGGGAGCAAATGTGCTGCTATCTAACACGTACGACAAAGAGCACTCACCAGCTAATCAAAGAGAATTTGCATGAAACTCCCACTTATGGAGGATGGGTTGAAGCTAAGGGACCCAGATACTGCCCTTCCATTGAAGATAAGGTGAGCTTGATAGTTTATGTAATAACTTTTTCTTGCATAAAAAATTCTTGTTTTATAATACCCCATTTTCGTTGTTCACTTCATGTTCTAACTTATCATCTTAAGAAAAAGAATGATTGGCAGCTTCAATTGCTGTGGAATAGAACACTTTATCTATGCATTTTCTTATGATAATCAACTGACAAATATCCCTTTCAATTGTCACTGCTATTATGTATCTATTGCATTTGGTATTTTGTACCATACTTTGTTTTTAATTAGAGTTACTGTTTTTTTGGTTCCAGATCCCATTATATGAGTTAAGAAAAATATGATTTCTTTATTGTATTTGGATTTGGCTTCACCAAGTGACAAGAACTGTTAAGATAGACACGTTCTACTTATTGCACTGTTTTCTGATACAACTTTTGATTGGTATATTCTCAAATTCTGTACAATTTTTTTTAGTTTCTGCATAAAATGAAAATTAATATGAGGATATTAATATTTATTAAACTTTTACTTGCCATCTCATTTATGACAATATTTTGAATATAGTTTCAAAATACCAAAGTTTTTCGTATGAAAAATCTCACTGTTTGTTTCTGCAATTTATGTTATAAGTATTAGTGAAGAAGAAGTCCTTCTCCCAACTGTTTTGGTGCAGTTGGGAGCACAGACTCTAGGTGCTAAAAAAAGCTACAAGCAGAGACTAATGTTTTTCATAATGTCAGGAGTCTCTAATGGCCTTTCATGACTTGAAACTTGTATTCAATATGATATCGCTCCTCCATCATTTTTCTTGTAAATATGGAATATTTGCTGATGAAATTCACTTTGCTCTTTCTTTTTTCAAATATATGTTAGATTGTGAGGTTTCAAGACAAAGAGTCGCATCAAATATTTCTTGAACCAGAGGGCCGAAATGTGCCAGAGCTTTATGTCCAGGTGCACCATCATATAACCTTTTTTTTTTAAATATTGACTATTGTTTGGATGGAAAGGTGTGTGTGGTTGAGGTGTGCCCCAGTAAGTGGTTGTGATGTGTGTATAACTGTGTGCATGTGTGCCTGGTTGCTAGAGATTTATGGTCTTTTGCATTCAATGGCTAGTACCTCAGTAAGTGGCTGAGGTGTACTTCACTTGGAAAAGTCTCTTTGGAAGGCATAGAAGCAGATTTACTAGGATAGCCACTCCACTTTGCTTTTATGGACAATATGGAGAAAGATAAGAAACCACACGTTTAATGGCATTGAGTTGTCAATTCTTGAGCTAAAATCTTGATTTTTTCTGTCGTTGTATGAGTAGTCTACTGGTTTTGGCAGTGTTAATATCCCTTCCTTTTTAGACTTTGTTGATTATTTGAATGTTAGCTTGTAATTATTTAAAGTAAGTCTATATATGCTGCTTGTAAGTATATAAATTTCCTCATTTTCTAATAAAATTAATATCACCTGTTAAAAAATAAAAATAAAAATAATTAAAAAAAAAAGCATGAAGGAGGTATTCTTATCATGTATTCTGGTAGTCTGCTTTGTGTTTACGGGAATCTATTATTAAAGTTTCTTGGCATTGACCAGATCCATCTTGTTGCATTATCTGCCTTTTTACAGTTGAACTCAACTGTCTTCTAGTCTAGCCAAATATCTGTTAAATGAGTCTTAAAGTGGATTTCTTGTAAACCTTTTTACCTTATATATTTTACAAAAGCATCAAAAAAACATTTTCCCCTTAACTGGTCTTTTTTTTCTTTTACAGGGTTTCTCAACTGGTTTACCAGAGAGACTACAGTTACCACTCTTAAGAACTTTGCCAGGACTTGAAAACTGTTCAATGCTGAGACCTGCTTATGCTGTAGAATATGATTTTTTGCCTGCTCATCAATGTTCTAGGTCTCTTATGACAAAGAAAATTGATGGACTTTTCTTCTCTGGTCAGATAAATGGAACCACTGGCTATGAAGAGGCTGCAGCACAGGTAATATCTTTTGGAGTAACCTTTGTACTTCTGAAGTATTGCAAGAAACATTATCTGGTGAACTTTTTGATTATTCTGTACTCTTAGGCACATGAAAAGATAGCATCTAATTGGTTTTGCCTTGGTGGAGAAAGATTTTTATGCTATGTGGCCATATTGATATTTACATTATCTAACAAGCAACCCTTCTTATTTTCCCCTTTCTGTAGGGCATCATTTCTGGTATCAATGCTGCCAGACACTCAGATGGTAAGCCCCTCATTGTTCTTGAAAGGGAGAGCAGCTACATAGGGACACTGATTGATGATCTGGTTACTAAGGATCTTCGGGAGCCTTATCGAATGTTGACAAGGTAATTAGCTCAAAATTTCTTGTATCAAATTATAGGTATGACTATTTTCTATGTTTATTTATTGGTTTATCTTTGGACATCTATTTATAAGATGGTAATTGCAGATGAGTAGAAAACTTAATAATTATTAATTGGGGTTAGTTATTTGGAATTATCAAATAACAAGAAAAAAAAAATCATTTGCTTGAACTCTGTTCCTCATAAGCTCTTACATTTCTCTGTTTATTTGCATCAAGATTGTTGGCTGTTATATGATTAGAATAAGATTTTTTGGTATTCACTTTTCTGTACTCTCCAAAATACACCTAGCATTTGCCAAGAGTCTTATAGCTCAACGACATTGCTCGATTTCCTTTACAAGGAGAACTAGGGTTCAAATCCCCACCTTGGATTGTTATAATAAGTGAATTTATAAAAATTAAGATTTATAATTTAAAAAAAAAAAAAAAAAAAAAACCTAACATTTATTTAACATTAGTCCTACCCAAAAATTAAAAATGAGAAAGAAATCAGTAAAACCAAGTAAGATTAATAAAGTTATTAAAAAAAGAAAAAGAAAAAGAAAGGCAATTGAAATTACTTAGAATGAAGCCACACCTCATTTTCCTTAAAATCAGCACCCTATCTCTATTAGGAGTGTGATTGATTGCGTTTGCGAGTGGTTTTTTTATGCATGGTTTAATTTCCCCTACTTATTCTTGGGTGGTTATCATATTCATCAGTTGTCCTCTCTTTGTATTGCAAACTTAATTATTCTTCTTCTTTTTTGTGTCATTTTATTCTTGGAAGAAAAGAGAGGGAGAGACCCTTGATCACACGGGTAGAGCGTGCTCAAGGCCAGTAACCTTTTAAGCAATTTGGAATGTGATAGTCCTGATTCTGTTTAACAGACCATTTATCTAATGAAATGTTTACAACATCAAACTTAAACGAAAAACTGGTGCTTTTTATGGTTTTAAGGTGGTATTAACTGTCAAGTTACAGGCCAATGATTTTTGGACCTAGTGACATCTTCTCCCCTTGTAAGGCATGGAGGTCAATGTCATAGGTTCAATCCTATGTGGACATATCATGGATCTTTTCTACTGATCATATCTAAGAAAATTGACAAATTGATTGAAGGGAAGATGGTTGTGTATTCACCTATCAAGGGGGGGTGGAGGAGTCAGTTAAAGTATTACCATGTAAATGCAAGTCCTTGCGTGCCCAGAATGAGGCTCGTCTGGTAGTGTGTTTATAAGGGATCCTTAATGCTCTGTAGCAAAACATGCCACACGTTTGGCAATTGTGCTAAAGGTCTTTAAGGAGCTCCCCTAAGGCTGAAAAAAAAACTTTTAAGTTAAAGCCCAAAGTGTGAGGTTTAGTGTTAAAGCTCTTTAGGGCACTACTTCATTTTTTGTTAGAAATGATGAATTGATATAATTGCCCATATTTATTTTTCAAAGTGACACTCAATGCTCACCCATTTTTAGAGAGAGCTAATAATAATTATAAAAAATTGATCATTAATTGAATTATTTGGGCTCAAGTATGAAAATACAAAGCTCTTTTGTAATTTCTCACATATGAAAGTTTTTTTTTTATTAATTTGGTTACTAAACGGGAGTAACAACTTCAGAGCACTTTATCATCGTAGTTTGTCAAACACTCTAAATGCTATAACACTTTTCAGTTAAAGCTATTTATTGCAAAATTTCTACAATTAAAGCTCTAAAGCTAAAGCTTGACTTCCTAGAGCAATGCCAAATACAACTCTAAAATGTGCTGTCATGTCACATGCCATTTTAGAATCTGTAACATTTCTTGTGGATAAGGGGACTAGAAGTCTCCTAAAACAGAATGTCGTGATGCATCTTGAGACTTCAGAAATAATATACAACAATGTCACATTACAGAAAAAATAGTGTAGAATGCTTGCTCAGAACATGTTGATCTTGCATGTGCCTGACATGATTTTTTATTTTGAACAGCAACTAGTACATGAGACTGTATGTGCATTGTTATATTCATGAAAATTTTATTATATTAACTTTTTTTTTTTTAATCCTCTTAGCCGCTCAGAACACCGATTAGTACTTCGATCTGATAATGCTGATAGTCGTCTCACACCTTTGGGACATGAAATTGGGTTGATTGATGACAGACGCTGGAAACTATACCAGGATAAGCAAGATCGCATTTCAGAGGAAAAGAAGCGATTAAAAACTGTCAGGATTTCAGGTTTGAATCTTTATTCTTTCTTCTTCTAGTATGTTTGGTGCACCATTGATAAAAGAAAATAAGGGAAAGATTAAAAATCTTGATTTCTATTATTTGGTTCATAATAGAAAAGAGAAAATAAAAGAAAGAAGGAAAAGTATAACTAAATTTTCCACTTGGTCCCACCAATATTCTCTCCAAATTTGGTAATAGGAACCAAAAAGCTACCAAAATTATCTTTTCTTCTTTTTATGTTCCCATTTTGTCTACATAACCATATAGAAAGAAGGATAAATTAATTCTCTGATTTTTTATTTTTAACATTATAACCAAACAAAGGCTCATTTTTCTTTGGGTTGGTGGATAATTTTGGATCTCTTCCAGCAGAAGATAGAAGGGAACAAAACCCATAGTTTAAAGCAAGGAAACTACTTAGAATCCCTTTACAAGATTCATGTACAAAATAAAAATACTTGTTCTAATATTTGTTGCATTCGTTGTACAAGTAGCTCTGGTACCAACAAAATTGTTAAATGAGAATAAACTATGTTAATGTTCTCTTTCTTCCCTCACTATTTTTTCTTCAAACAAATAACCAACACAAAGCAGGGGGGGGCAAAACTTTGAGCTTTCGTTTGTTAATGATGAACTGCCAGTGTATTCCACCCTTGAATGAATCTTACTCAGACAACAGGGAGATACTTAGCATTCTATGGAAGCTGGGGGTATGAACTTCTGATCCAATATGATCTTAAATATACCTACTCCACCCTTGAATAAAACTTACTAGATACAACAGGGATAAACTTCACATCCTATGGAATCTAGGGGTATTGAACTTCGGATCCAAGACGATCTTAAATAGGAATACCAAAAATGTGGCTGCTAGCTTTTTTTGCACTTATCATAAGACTTGCATTCAAACATGTCTGAGTATTTACCATCATTCTACTTTGCGTCAAGTTTCAGCCATTGAGCTTTAATTCTTCAACTTTTATTTAAAACATTAACATGGATAATCATCATTAGGCAAGGTAAAATGTTAGGCTTAGGAGTGAAAGAAATTAGGCCATATGTTGACTGTGGGGATTTATTATGGAAACCCAATTTCAGGAGGGGATTTGGCTGCTGATGTTACTCGCCTGTCTGGTCAGCCTGTAAAGGACTCTTCAACACTGGAGAGTCTTCTCAAGAAGCCACACATACCATATAAAGTTCTTGATAAGCATGATCTTGGGAATGAACTCTTATCTAGAGTGGAGAAAGAATGTGTTGAAATTGATATCAAGTATGAAGGATTCATTACACGCCAGCAAAACCAACTCCAACAGGTAAATAATAAATACAGTGGTTTGTTCAGGATCACCTTAGCTCATGGCATTTTATTTCCTTATTGAATATTTTTTTCTGCATGTTTAGGCATTGAATGTTGAGAATTTCACCAGTTCACTTACTTTATCATGTCACATTGTCCATTTTTTTTTTTTGTAGATGGTCCATCAACAACATAGACCACTTCCAGAGGACTTGGATTACTATGCAATGACAACTTTATCTCTTGAAGCACGTGAGAAACTCTCCAAGGTGTGTGTAGGAGAATTTTTCTTTCTTTCTTCTATGGATTTAGTAGCATATTGGGATTTTGTGGGTAAATGATTTTTCAGAAATTGTGAGACTTTTTTTTTTTTTTTTTTTTGGGTAAGTAATAACTTCATTGAAAAAAGAAGAGAACATACAGAGGGAAAAAAAGCACACAGGCTGTGTTCTAGAAGCAACAGAAAAAAAAACCAAGTAACAATGAAAGTACAAAAATCAAGCATACCAAGTAATGAAATAAAAGTAAAAACACTCGTAGCATTTGCCCAATCTAAAAAAGTCTGAAAAAAGAGAAGCTTCAACTCATGAATGGATCTTTCATTCCCATCAAAAGTACGTGTATTCCTTACCCTCCAAATGACCCACATAAGACAATGAGGGATCATTCTCCAAAGCACCTTAGATCTGAGTCTGTTGAACTTGTTTGACCAACGTGCCAAAAGTTCCATGACACTACACGGCATGACCCATTGAACCCCAAATAGCGAACACACCATATTCCACAACTCTTGAGATACTGGGCAGCGTAGGAGTAAGTGTTCAGTAGTCTCCCCATTCTTCTTGCACGTATAACACCAATCCACCACCACCACTTTTTGCCTCCTAAATTATCAATGGTTAAAATTTTCCCCAAAGCCATTGTCCAAATAAAAAAACTAACCTTTGGAGGAACTTTTGGTTTCCATCGAAAAGAATATGGATTTGGGGTTGTAAGGCCCTATAATAAGAACGAACATCAAAAACACCCCTAGTAGAGAGTTTCCAACAAATGTGTGAGTGGATGAGAAGTTATCTCATGCATCCTATATCTCACAACTTGTGCGTCCCACATGGTTCTAGCGTCCACAGAGGATTCATATATTAGATGTGTAGATCATTATTGGTGAGTGGGTACACATGCACATGTATGTAAGTCTGATTCCAAAAATAATAGAAGTCTACTGGAGGTTTTTGGGGGGGGGGGGGGGGGGGGGGGTGTGTGGAAGAGAGAGAGAGGCATTTATGTTTGGATACTGAATTTTTTTTAGTACTGAATATGTTAGGTATTGTACTTTTAAGGAAATCCTCTGGCAATACCGAGGAAGTATTGGATTGTTTCTGTGCCTATTAGAAGATGCATTTTTTGAACTACATAACCAAAAAAAAAAAAAAAGGCATTTCTTTGAACTAGTGGTCCACATTGATATCAAACCACTTATGTTTGTTTGAAGGATTTTATAACAAATTTTTCTGTTACATTGTCTTTGGTTTCTCCTACTTCCAGGTCAGGCCACAAACTATTGGCCAAGCAAGCAGAGTGGGTGGGGTAAGCCCTGCTGACATTACTGCTCTCCTCATTATTCTTGAAGTCAATCGTAGGAGAGCTCAAGAACAGCGGAGGCACCAGAGATTGAAAGAAGTCATTACAGATACAGATCAACATTTGTCCCAAGTTCCATTGACCGAGACAATCATCTCTTGATATGTCCTGGGTTGGCTACTAATATTATCTGCGTATCAGTTTCCAAATTGAGTTGAATGCAGACTTACACCCCACTCAATTCAAGAAGCATTAGAGAACTAGGCAAATTGGTGTCAAATTCAACTTCTGAAAATCATGAGACTTATCGGAAAGCTATGTGGTAATTATGTAAAGACGGGTTGTTCAGCAGAGTCTACAAAACTAACCACCAAATGCACTTCTTCCCCCATGCAATTCAAGAATTTTGATCATCTTCGTCACACTACCACAGCAACAGATGTGAAGGTCAGCTTGGGGCCACTCTCAGACGCAAGTGCAATAGTTGAGTAAAATTTTATCGGCACTTGATCTATATTTTCAACAATGAATTTGTCTTAAAGTTTCTGCTGTGTAATAGTTTTGTAGTCTCACTGGATCAATGGGTATTGTTTTAGGGAGAATTATTTGGTTTTTCCAAAATACAAGTGACGTGGTATTCCAAACCAATAAAAACAAGCCATCTAATATAAATATTAACTTTTTTCATGACTTTTTGAGTTTATATCATATTTTTGTGTTTGGTAACTTGTATTTATTGGTTTGGAGTACTACGGCAATTATACTCTAGGGAGAACTCTTTGTTTAGTATTGTTCTGTGTAATTAGTGTTTGTATACAGGTCTTGATTTAAGTGAAACTCTTTATAGTGGCTACAAACTTTGCTTATACAAAAGTATGTTAACTTTTAGAAAGTAGAAGTTACCCTAGTGTGTTTCAGCATTTTTTTTTTTTTTTTTTTGTAAAATAATATTTTGGTCCTTAAACTTTACAAAAAAAAAAAATTCATCCCTAAACTTTAATAAGTTCATTTTTCATCTTTAAACTACTAAAAAGTTTGTCTTTCATTGTTAAACTATTGAAAATTTTTTATTTTTTTCCTCAAACTTTAAAAAAGATTTTTTTTTTTTTTTTTTCATCCCTAAACTATCGAAAAAAGTTATTTTTCATCCCTACTTTTGTCTCTAAACTATTAAAAAAACTATTTACAAAGTTTAAGAAAGAAAAACAATTTTTTTTTTTTTTTTTGGGAAAATGGTTGCAGATTTTAGAATGCTCAACCCCTTCCAAGCTGGCTCTTAATTAAGAAGCAGGTGGTTCAAATGCAGACTGGTTGGACCATCGGCCTGATTAAGAGGCATTTTCTTTCTCTCCTTTTTGGCTGGATAAATGTGGCTGGCAGGCGCATATTTTGGATGTCAAAAATATAAATAAAATGAAATGGAAAAAAAATAATAATAATTGAAGGGAACGAATTAAAAGTGAGCAAGACCAAGTTTATCAAGTACTTGAGGAAAAAAAAAAAAAAAAAAGTGTTAAATGCAGCCTAGTGCTTCTTATCCTATTCCTCTAAGGGTAAGGCAGAGGGCCCGGGAAGTAAAAAAATTTGACAGATTGTAGATTTTTCTATTTTTATTTTTTAAAGATTTGCTTAGTTCTAGTTTTTTTTTTTTTTTTTTTTTTTTTTTTTTTTTTTTTGATAAGGCTTAGTTCTAGATTTCAAATAAGTGGTTCCCCCAACATGCACACGCATTTGTTCGTAAAATTTATTGGACGTTACACAAGAACCGTGGGATCTGTATTGGTCTAACAAATATAACAGAAGTTTCAATTAAGTAGCATTCAATTTCAAAATATTATTACGAGTAGTAGACCCAGATTAGAACTAATAAGAATTTATCACTTAGAATTTATTGTAAATATAACATTTCTCTTCGATTATCCCAAGCATGTAGGAACTAAGGCTGTAAAGGCTATGATCATTCCGAGTTACCTTCCTAAATTCTATAAAATTTCCAAATCATCCGATGTTCTAGAGTCTATATGCGCTGTAAGAACTCAATAAGATTGTAAGGATATAATAGTCCATGTTTATTTCTTTTTGCGGCACAAATATTTAGCCATCAACTTTCAATTTGCACTAACTATAAACCGACACCAATTGTACCTCTCTCTCTCTCTGTCTCTCTCTCTCTCATTCTCATACAGCTTGTGGGCATTGGTTTATTTTGATACAATCCATGTTTTACGTAAACAAACGTTTGAATATGTCCACCATCTGAAAACCCCATCTCAGACCTCAATGCAACAACAGAACCTGGATGATTCATCTCTCGTGGACCCTGGTCTAACCCTAAGCCAATCTTGATCTTCTTCTCAAACAAACGAATATCAATAAAGGAGATGGATGAAGAAAAAGACGAATCCTTAATCCAGAGTTAAAAATCTTTTTTTGGTTTTCTACATCTACACAAATGCCTGCACCGGATCAAAGGGTCGGAAGCACGTTCATATGGCTTATCACGGTCCTTCTATTTATCTCTATCGCGGTTGGAGGCGGCTGCCTTATACTATACATAATCCAACCGGATGCATCTTATTCATCTTGGCTTCCCTTTGCTGGGGCGGCATTGGTTGGCCTTCCATGGTTGTTTTGGGTGTTCACGTGCTGCTATCGATGCATGTCCCGTAGATTTGGATTTAGGAGTGGCAGCGCTGCTGGTGGAGGAGTTGGTGTCAGCGGTAGTGCACGTGAAGGAGGCAGCATTACAGGTGGTGGCGATGGCGGTGGTGGTGGTGGTGGTTCTAATGTTGTGAATGCAGCTGGTAATGTGGCCAATGAGGCTGGTTCCGTAGACCCAATTGTGAGATCTCCAGAAAGTGATGCAAGAAGGCGTGCTCAATTTGAAGCTATCCTAGCATTGGACGATGATGATGATCACGGCAACGAAGAAAGGAAGCCTAAAAAGAGAAGTTCATCGTCGAGCCATGAAATGTCTGTGGCTTCACATGAGAGTGAAATGCCATTGGCCTCATCAATGGCAGCTTGATCACATATGGGTAAGCAATATATATATATATATATATATATGGACTCATCGATATCTTCATGCATATGGTTGCATCAGAATGGATCATGATTTGAAAGAGGAGATACTTTGAATGGATCGCACTTTTCACCTTGGAAGCCATTCCATTTCTTGATACAATGTTTGTTTTTGTCTTAATTTTTTGGGGATTTTCCAAGACCTACACATATATTAAAAAAAAAAAAAAAAATTCATGATCTCAGATTATTTAAAGGTACTATAGGTCCTGCCTGAGTCTTGAAGCCCATACCACACCCACGTTGTCATTGGTGATATAAATGGACTGCAATTTAAACCAAGAGGACCATCAATTCTCACGACCAGCTTTTCTTTTGCTCATGTGGAAATTGCACTTGCGTCTGCTCAAACAAAATGGAATTCCTAAGTTGATTGTCATCATGAAGATGATCTTCAAATAGTATTAGGCACTTTTTGTCTTCATCCATCGCAAAACACAACCTTAATTATAGAATCTAATCATTTTTGTTCATTTTTCTCTTCCTTGATTTGTTTATAAGTCATGTAGCAGGACTTTTTTAGATATTGTTGATATTTTTTATTAATTGAAGGAAAATAGACAGGTTTATTGTCGTCCTTTTGTATGGTGTGCCACTTCTTTTTACAGTAGATGTTCAGAAAATTCTTAAGCTTCATTTATATCGAATACTACTATCACGAAATGGGTGCATATCAGAGTTTTTTTTCCTTTATATATATATATATATATATATGTATATATCCTTTTGAATGGTGTGCCACTTCTTTTTACAGTAGATGTTCAGAAAATTCTTAAGCTTCATTTATTTCAAATACTCTATCACGAAATGGGTACATATCAGAGTTTTTTTCCTTAATATATATATATATATATATGTGTGTGTGTGTGTATGTATATATGTATGTATATATATTATTGATTCTTACTACTCATAGTCGGAAATAATTTGTTGATATGCCCCTCCCTCCCTTTTGTTCTTCAAGTTTTAATGTGAACAGGATTAACATCAAGAGTATGGATATGTATTAGACCAATATTAGTGGTATCGTAAGGTTATTCAAAAATCTTAAGTGCCTCTCTTGGTATCTCTCTCTCTCATCCAAAGTTATGGAGTAAGAGATTGGAGGAAGCCCCCTCTTGTTCTTGTTGTATGCATGCTATGCCAGTTCATGTTAAAGCCATTAATAAGTCTAGATCAATCTAAAAACACAACAGTTTTTACAAAATTAAATTTTCACTGCTAACATTGTCTTGTGATTGATGCATAATATATAAAATGATATTAGTGGTGGACTCATGTGAAAATATTGTTGTTCCAATTATTGTTTGCCAATTTTACATGTTCTAAAGCCATATAAGCAAGAGAAGATATTCTTCGAATTCATCTTATAAGAATTGCTAATTGTTGCATCCCCTTTGTTGTTTGCCTCCATCTAAAGCTATGTTGATTTTTCTAATCTCTCATTATACTAGGTCATCTACCTATTTTTAACCCTTTCTCTCTTATTTTTACTCTTCTTCTCCCTTTTATTCTCACCTAACTGTTATGCTTCCTCCAACTTTTTTCCTCCTTTTTTTTATTTTTATTTTTTATCTCTTTTCTTCCCACTATTATTAACCTTATCATTACTTTTCTTCTATTCATTGATCTTCCTTTAAATTTGACTCTTCTTCTCCTCATAATCCTTTTTATAAATTTGCTATTCTTTTTCTCATTCTACATATTTTTCTCATGCAAAAAATATGTGATTATTCTCTCTCTCTCTCTCTCTCTCTCTCTCTCTCTCTCTCTCTCTCTCTCTTTGGTGAATTTTTTATTCTTTCTTGCAACTCTACTTTAGGTTAATGAATTTTTGTATGTTTTGTAGCTCTACTCTAGGTTAATTCCCCATCACAAGTCCCCTTTCTCCCTCTTATAGCTTTGGTTTGATTTCTATTTAGGTTAATATTTAGTTATTTTGAAAGTGAGAATTTGAGTTTATATCAACACAAAATCTACATGGCTATGTATTTGAACGTGCCTACCAATTGTTTGAGTAGTAAATTGTTATAAATTCTACCTTTTATGTCTTTGGTTATATTTTAATTTTGGTTTAGATAATATTATAATTGTGTGATGAGTATTGATTATCATGGTAATCTCCTTAATAGAAGAAGAATTTTGAATAATAAATTTGAAACTTTGGAAATTTACTTGTACATTAAAAAAATTGGAAAACTCAATGCACTATAACACAAATTAGAAGAATATAGACCACCTTAAAATAAATAATATCAATCAAACGTACCCAAAATAATATAATGATATATTTATAGAGATAGAGAGATTGTAGAAATTGTTTTAATTCTAGAGAGAATGAATTATAAATTATACCACATTACAAAATAATTATATATTCTCACTCATTGTGTGAGTTTGTGATTAGTTAATTTAAGGGTCATACTAACTAGTGCCATTAAGGCAATGGTTAATAGTTCATTTTATGCAAAATGATAAAGGCTATGTAACGCACTAATGTGGATATTGGTTATAGAGTAGTGCTACAAGTACTATAACTTTTACTACATTGAACTGTATACAAACCAATGTGTCACCATTTACAAATAGGCAATTCAAATATCATTTATGAGATAGTTGAATCTCATCAATTATATTGATTACCACATCAATTTGTAAGTTCAATATAGTAAAACTTATAATACCGTTACTATTTTCCTTAGTTATATACTTCGTTAATGAAGATGAAATTTTGAATGTTGATTGTTGTATTTGTGTTATGGATTTTTGTGGCATTTAGTTTGGTTGTTGTGAAAATGTGAGAACGAGAAGGGCAAAGGTGGAGAATGGTCAACAGTTGAAGTTGGCGATGATTGAGTGGTTCCAAGGTCGGCTTGATGCATTTGAGGGTTTTAGGCAAAAATTGAATTAAGGCATTTTATATATTTAAATATGACTTCAAAAATATAATATTTCTTAAACTCTATTCTCTTGTTATAAATGCAAAATTACTAACTATTGTGAAAAATGATGTGAAAAATTACTAATGTAGATTTTTTTTTATAGAAAGTCTATAAACACAAAAAATTTGATAAAACTTTTCACGTCTCTGTTGATATGGCAGTTTGATAGTGGTAAATAAAAAAAATAATGTTAGTAGTGGACATAAATGAAAACTAGTAAAATCTTGACAACTCAACTGTTGTGAAAAATGTTATGAATTTTTTTGTGTATTGCTCTATTTTTTTAGAAGTACTATATTCACAATATTTTCACAACAAATCTTAAATGTTAAGTTGTTACTGATTCTAATTTGTACCCACCATTAAAATTATTTTTTTGCCCAGTAATAACAACTAGTAATAACCTGCAACTTATGATTTATTGTGATTCTTGAGAAAAATATTGTGAACATAGTACTTCTTTCTTTTTTTTCTTGTTTTTCATGTGATAAAAATATTATTTTATATATTGGCTAATATTTGGGTTTAATTGGTACTGTTACAATGAAAGAAAGAACCCCATTGGACTATTGGTTAAAATTTGAGAAACCTTTTTTTACTTAGAGGCCTTAGGCGACCACCTCATTTGCCTATACTATAAAACCGGCTTCAAGTGACTCTTTTATACACCTAGCGTAATGATATGGATGCATTTTTTCATCATTGTTTTACAACTACTGACATGGCTTCTTGTAATTGGAGCAATATCACTTCTACCTAAATTTATCATTAACACTACTTTTATTATTCACAAATCACAAGAAGTCATAGTAGCAGAGAAAAAAAAAGTTATGTTGATACATCTAAGCTACTAACCTAATATTTTTAGGACAAAATTTGTTGTAATTTAAGCCTACAACCTTACTCAATATCTTTTTATTGGAGGCGAATTTTGACAAATTCACCATTAGATTACATCTTCTTCTTATATCTTCCATGCCTGCACTTTTTTTAGAAAATTAGAGATCAATAGTTATGTCATCAATAAATTGTTTAAATTGCAAATTTTTGTAATTTAAAATTATGTATAAAATATAAACTTATAGATCATATAATGAATAATATTCGATTGACACAAAATTTTAACATATGTATTGAGAGCATAAAGAACATGCAATTCAATGATTAGATTTTCGAAATATATAATAAATTTTTTATTTTATTAAGTAAGATTGTAACTTTAGGCTACAATCAATTTTATAACTAAATTTTGACCATATTTTTATTTTACTTAACTTTTTTTTTTTTAATTGAAAGCGTGTGTCACGTAGGCATTCCATTATGTAAACTTAAGCATTTCCCCTAAGTAAGATGATAGGAAAGGCAAAAATTGAAATAATGTCAAAACATGAAGGCGCATAAATTGAAGATATTGAATTTTTAAGGACTAAAATGAAAACAGCCTATATTAATTATGAGGAGAAAATTGATTGTTTACCTATTTTTAAGAGCTTTAATTAAGTACTTAAAGTTGAAAAATAGTTTTAAGCTAAAGTTAGAATTCTGATAAAATAATGAATCAATATAAATGTATGTGTGTTTTTTTTTTTTTTAAATGATGCTCAATGCCTACTCATTTTAAGAGAGAGAGAGAGATAGATAATAATAATAAAAAATAATGATATTAATTGAATTAATTTGGTTTCTTTTTTTGTGCTGAATTATTGGGTTTCAATATAAAAATACAGAAAAACTTTTTTATACTTACAATAAGATTTAAAACTTATGGTATTTACTTCATGATGTTCTTTGTCATTAGATCAGTATATCAATGGGTTTCTTTTTTGGTGTTGGCATAATTCAAGTATTTATTTCACAATGATTGATCTTAATCATTTGGTCAAGTCACTAATAGGTTTCTTTTTTAGTGTAGGCGAAGTCAAACTTATCTCTCTTATTTGATGATAAAAAAAAAATTAAAAAAAAAAACAACAACATTATCACTTAATAAACTAAAATCTATTTTTTTATCATTTCTCGTATATAAAAGCTATTCCAATCTAGGGTGCCAAAGGCTCTAAACACTAGAACTCTTAATAGAAAAACCATTACATCTAAAACTTCAATTCCCAGAGCAATACCAAACGGACATACTCTAAATTCAACTTTCCTTCACGATCAATATTATTTCACATATAAAAGTCTATTTACACACACACACACACAGTGACACACACACACACACACACACACACACATATATATATATAAAGAATCCTTCTATGTTGAGTCAAGGAGTTAAGACATGCAAACCATACCCAATAACAAGATAGAGAAGACAAGACTTAATTTCAATCCAAGCTTTTCATAGTCTGCCTTGAATCTCGCTAGACACAATATGTCTGCATCCAATCCAAGGTCTGGATATGCGTCCATATGGCTCCTTTGTTCCGTTTTGTTTATCTCTATAGGGGCCGGAGGCGGCTGCCTTATTGTATACCATCCTACCAAAGTCACAATCCACCCTTTGGCTTCCCGTTGCTGGGGTGACATTGGTTTGCCTTCCCTGGTTGTTTTGGTTCCTCACCTTCTTATATCATGTCATTTCATGCGCATATCGATTTAGACTTCGTATCCATGCATGGTGTGGATGCTGGCGGAGATGGTGGAGCTCCGAATGTGGTGACAGAGCCTCCTAGCGACTCTCAAGGAAAGCAAGCTGGGCACCTAGGGGTTATGGTTGTGGGAAACCAAAATGGCCATGGTGGCATGGAAAGGAAGCTTGGAAAACAAAGTAGGTCGTCAAGCTATGCAAGCAACAATTTGCATGAGGGTGTAATGCCATTGGCCTTATCACTGGTATCTTAATAAAAATATTTGGTGGTTTAGAATTTTTGCTTTTTCTTCCATATAGTTGCATGACTTGCTTCAGATCGGATTGCAATTTGAAAGAAGAAATTCCTTGAATAGTTAATGGTTTATTATTTTTCACTAGGGAAGCCATTCTTTATATATTTTTACAATTTAATTTTTTTTTTAATTTTATACCTCCACGGTCCACAAACATCTTCACCATCCTACTAATAATAAAGAAGCTAATAGATGTGCAAATAGCGTAGCAAAAATAGGAGTTATTCAAAGAACTGATCTCTTTTATTTGAATGATCCACTGCCTGTGGTGGAAAGTTTGTTAGCTTTTAATAAAGCTAAGCTTTTTTGTAACATACTAGTTATTTCTAGTTAATATTATGTGCTTGTTTAACAAAATAAATAAATAAAAGCTAAAAGCCAAAATGCAAAATTTAATTCCAATACCTAAAAAAAATAAAAAATAAATAAAAAATAAAACCTTTCTAGTGCTTTATTTGATATCCTGGTGGAGACACCCTCTTTTGCAATTGGGAGTCAATTAAGGGCAAAATAGTCATTTTAACCACAAAATGGTAAAAACACCATTTGAACCATTGAGAAACATGAAATTAATTCCAAAATACATCAAAGTTCAAAATGATCAAAACATTGTGTTGAATGTAACAATCAGACTATCCAATCAAAAGATCAAGATACATCAAGATCTAACAATTAATGTGCATTCTTGCAATACTGGATCTAGTACATGTGATTATGATTAATCACTTTTAATTGGTTATCAAATAAATTAATTAATTACATGTCAAAATCTCATTGATTTAAATTTTCAAATAAGATTGTAATAAAAGTATTGGATAAATCCTAGGGATATAATTATGATTTTTGAAATTTAAATAAATTATCTTGAAAAAAAAAAAAAGAAAAAAAGAAAGAAAGATGATTACTTCAGTTTAAAGGCCATAAATATCTTAGAAGGTAATCCGATCATTATGTGGTTTGGAAAAACATTAAAATGACATAATTATTCTCAAACAAACCAGAAAATTGAGCTAAAATCATGCATGAGTTCTTAATATAGAGCCAAAGTAGTATTTTGGTCCAGATAGTAAGTGTCAAAATGGTACTCAATATTTTGGTCCAGATTTCGGATAATAAATGTCAAACAGAACTTTGGTCTAGAAACTTTAGATTGTTAAACTTTGACGTCAGTTTTCAAAAACTCCAAAATAGACGGATGGGGGGAAAGTTAAACTTTCTAATCCTTTCCCCTTTATAAATACAAGAATAAATAATTAGAAAATAATCTTAAATCTTTGAAGGGATATCGACGACTAGCATTCAGAATTTCAGATTCAATAGTGTTGTAGAGAGAAATTAGGTTGATCACTATGCAACATTATTCTCTACAAGGAGCACAACCAGAGATTTATTTTCACTCATTTTCCACCTCCTAAACACCATTTTCTCATCACTCAAGTCAAGTGCCACAATCCCAAAACCGTAGAGACAATAGAATCATCAAATGCCCTAAATACCTCTTGATTTGACTCCAAAAACTTCTTTCGTTGAAGTTCCAGCGAACCATTCTTCATGATTATTGTTTCAACCTCAATATGATAAACTCTTAAAGCCTGTTTCAAGAACACACCATTCACAAAATAGAAGGAGTCAGGTTGCATACCACAAATCAACAACACACAACAACTACAACTACAAGCACAGCTCCCTCAAACATGCAAGTGAAAGATTCGTGGATTGATCTAAGGAGACCAAGGTAGCAACTCAATCAACATTCTTAAAGGTAATCCACCATCAAATCATTTACTAGAGGAAATGCATGCAAGTAGGTATTGGAATCTAGTATACTTTTCATTATAGTTTGATTATAAAATTGCATCATATGTTGAATTTTGATGACATGGGTTGATCGATGTTTGATTTAATCGTGCATATAACATAATGAGCATGCATTCTATGATTAATTTTAAATAAATATGATTCAAATATCATGACTAGAATAATGTAATTCCTCTATAATTCATGATATAATAATGACATGATTGAATGTATGACTTGTTCATAACATGATATAACTATTGCTTTCTTGAAAGTTTGATCTTCTTATTGGACATAATTTGTGCTTAACACCTTTTCGTTTTGGAAACTAGTCTCTGAACTTAGATTCTGGATTTGTTCCTTATCAATGTAATTTTTTTTTTTTCCTATTTTGTAAGTAGGAAGCAAAATCAAGTCATCTTTCTTTTCTAGATTGTAATTAGGAATCAAAGCCATGTAATCTTTCTTTTCAAGATTGTGTATATGACCAACCATGTAATTTTAATAATTTCAATAATGCAATTTTCAACTTATTCAATAAATATGTTTTTAATGAGATTTTCTTAATTAATTTTTCCTCTTTAATTAAATTAAATGGGGACTCCATTATAAAACCATCAATCTAAGAGGTAAGACATTGTTGATTAAGTAATTATTTAAGGGTTCAATTGTCTCCTCAAAGACTCAAATCTTCACACCCGAATATACATATTGTTTGGATTTTTGCATGAAATTGGACTTTGAAGATGTTACACATGGCATATGTTGAATCTTACATCGAGTATGTATTAGGTTAGACTAAGTTATTTAAAAAATAAATAAATAAACAATTACAAGAAATATTAATTATAACTTGACTAATCCTAACAATAAGGATGTACATGATTGAAGTGGGAGAATTATTTCAAAAAAAGAAAAAAAATATATTGAAGTGGGGGAGATTGTGATATCCTAGATACTAATTTTAGGGGTGGCAAAATTGGATACAATCCGCAAACCCGACACGACACGACACGAAATTAGTAGGTTATAAGTTGAGGTTTAATGGGTTCGTGTCATATTCGGGTTAACACAACTGACCCGTTTAATAAATAAGTTAGGTTAGTGTTCAATATATGGAATCTGTTTGACCTGTTAAACCCATTTAATTAGTGACATTTTACCAATATATCTGTCAAATCCTAAGTATATAAACTTATTAGTTGTTGTAGATTATTTTCTTTGACATATTGTCATTGATTATTTGTAATATTGAGATATGTTTTAGTTTTAAATGACTATTTGTAATGCAATTACTCTCTAGTTTTGAATTTTATATTAAAAGTATTTATTCGTTTGTTTTTTCATAATTTTTTTTTTTCATTTTGATAAAATTTAATAAACAGATCAACACGATTGACCCATTTAATAAATGGGTCATAGGGTTGAGAAATCTTGACCCGTTTAATAACATGTCGGGTTAATGTTAACCTATATAGTCGGATACTCATGAGTTAACACGACACGAACCCGATACACGAACATGAATTGCTACCTCTAAGTCTAATTTCATATTGTAATCTTTCTCTTCTATTTTTTTTCCTTCATGCTTGTGGATTAATTACGTTGCAAAAGAATAAAGTTATTCCCCATGTTGATACTCGAACACAAAGGGTCTACAATCTATGAATGAAGCTATTCCAAAGCAATCAATATATAATAATGGAGGTTTTTTCAATAATTTGCCAAAGCTCCTGTTACACTATATCACTAGTACTTCATCACTAGCAATTTTTAAATATTTCATTCCACTCCCATTGTCTTCACTAAAATATCTCATTTATGCCTTACTAAATTCTACTATTAAAGGCTCTTTTGTAGTGGTACTTTGGGTTAAATTATGTGTTTGAGCTTGGTAAGAGAATGTAATTAAGAGTGTGTGTATTTAACAATTAGTTTGTTTCTTAAAAAAAAAATAAAAAAAATTTCTACCATTGCACTTTGTCCAACCTTTTCTCTTTTTTATTTTTATTTTATTTTTTTTTTTTTGTTGTGAAAATGTCCTATCATTCAATCCAATTTCCTTTATGCATTCTTAAATCCTAGTGGTTTTGTTGGGTCTGGGGTTGTGAATTTTTTTTATTTGATTTATAAATTATTTTAAATATATTTTTTGTCTTTTGGATATTAGTGAGAGAAAGTTTGAATTTTAATTTTTTTTTTAATCCTAAAAGTATTTGTTTCAACTTTTTTTTTTCTTTTATTTATAATTCTTTAAGATACTTTTCCGGCGTATTAGATAAAAGGGAGCAAAAATGTTAATTTTGATGTGTGTGTGTGTGTTTTTTTTTTTTTTTTTTTTAATCATGGTTTTATTGGGTTTTGGGTCCTAAAAGTGTTTTCTTTCAATTTATTTTTATTTTCTTTGATTTATTAATTTTTTTAAGTTTTATGTTTTTGGATATATGGATAGATAATTTGGATTTTAACAAAGTTTGTTTTTAGGGAATAAATATTAGGGGTGCTTTGATGATGCAGAAACTTTTGTAGGTAAATGTTAGGAGTGAATACTTTTTATATCTTATGTTTTAAGTTCGTGAAAAAATTGTTTTTCCTTTCAATTTAATAAAGAAAAAATAATATATATATATATATATATATTTTTTTTTTTTTTTATTAGCCAAAGTTTAGAGAAAATTCAATTAGATTTTAAATATTGGATTCTCAATTTTGTGCCAGGTGTCCCATTTAATTTTTAATTTTGTGTCAAGTGAATTATTGATTGTAAAAATTAAAAAGTCCAAATCCAATTAGATTCAAAATTGGATTTCAATTGAAGTCCAATTTTCCATCATGTGTCCATTTAAGTTTTTAATTTTTATGACAAGTGAATTATTAATTGCAAAAATCAAAGAGTTTAAAACTAATTAAATTATAAATTATATATATATATATATATATAATATAATATAAGAAACCAATACATATTTTAGAAATGTATGGTTTTGAAAAATGTAAGCTAATACTATGTATAATTTAAACTTCTTATAATAAAAAAAAATATAATTTGAATCGTATAATTGTGACTATTTTTAATTGTACCCGACTACCCGTGCATATTCACGGTGCTACGCATTAGTTAATTATAAGCGAAAACACTATTTTGGTCCCTACATTTTGAGGACACCCATCACGATCAATTTAGTCTCTACATTTTAATAACAATCAATTTGGTTACAGTTATTTTCAACTTACAGTCAATTTAATCCTTACCGTTAATTCACTAACGGAAAATGCTTACATGTCAAACTGTTTTCCTAGTTGGCGCACATCTGGCTAATATAATAATATAAAATCAAATAATTAAATATTACAAAAGTTGCATAAGCATTTTAATAATAAAGGAAATCCATGTCAGACGCAAAATTTCTGAAAAGATTAATTAAAAGAAAAAAAAAACAAAATGAATTTTTTTTTTTAAAGAAATCCTCACTTTCTTTTATTTTCTTTAGAATTCTTGCACTTTCTTATTTTCCAAACACAATACCCAGATACACCCAACACCCAGCAACACCACAATATAAAATCAACTCCCAATATCGAGTGTTTAGCCAAAAAAATCCCAATACCAAGCACTTTCTTAGTTTCCCTCACCTCTCCTTCTCTCTCATTCTCTCACAGACTCACACACAAATCTAAATCTATAATTTCTAATAACCATTGTTGATGGTCAAATTTGTGGAGGTTTTGATAGTTGAATGATTATTATGTGGCTACTAAGAAAATAGATTAAAATAAAAGAATTGAAAAGAAAATTGAGTCTTGATATTTCAAAAATTATTGTTTGGTTTAAGTTAGATTGTTGTGTTCCTGGGTGTTGTGCATAGAAACAGAAATTAAGAAAGTGGAAGAAGTCAAAAGAAAATAAAAGAAATTGAAATTTTAAAATTTTTTTTTCTTTTAATTAATCTTTTTAGAATTTTTTTGTCTGACATGGATTTATTTTATTATTAAAATGCTTATGTGGCTTTTTTAATATTTAATTAATTGATTTTTTATTATTATGTTAGCCACATGTGTGTCGACAAGGCAGACCATTTGCCACGCAAGAATTTTTCGTTAGTGAGTTAATAATAAGGGCTAAATTGACTACAAGTTGAAAATAATAGAGATCAAACTGACTGCCACTAAAAGTAAGGACTAAATTAACTGTTACCCTAATATATAAGGACTAAAATGGTGTTTTCACCTATCATTAGGGTTTGTAGTTAGTATTGCTAATAAAGAAGAACAAACTTCACATAAAAAATAAATTAAGAATTAAAAAAAAAAAAAAAAAAAAAGAAGAAGAAGAAGAAGAAGAAGCACATACTCGTATAAAAGTTTATTTTCTCTGTGATATGAGAGTTACCTAATCATTTACTATAACTTCTCCCAATTGTCATTATCATGATTCATGATAATTAAAATCCTGGAAGTAATAGTTTGAATCAATAACCGCGCCTACTTGATCTTTTAAGACTTTCCAAGTTCCAAGAGTATATGATATTACCTACATATTTAGTATTTACAACAAGAGCCATTGCGTGTAAAGATATTATTTTATGAGTGGAACAGTATATTGAGTATCATGTCATTTAAAATTAGCATATACTATTTAATTCGAAAGCTAAAATTTTAGCTGCAAAATAGAACTATTTTTTATTTGAGAAACACACACACACACACTATTTTAAATGGAAACAATTACTTTCCTTACAGTGGAGGGTGTAAAAATAGACGGCTTTTATAGGAAATCCTTTTAGAATTTAAATTAAGATATATTTTAATTTGAATAATGATGTGAAAAATGTGAGATTCTCAACAACAAAAGAAAGGAGGAGGAAGATTTTATGCAAGATTAGAAAAAGTCAACAAAAACTCAAGGGTTTTCATTATATATTATACTAATTGAAAACCGGTAAAATGCATGGTAAATTTAACATAATATAATTTTTTTTTCTCTTTTATATATTTTTAAGTTTAAATATGAAAGTTGTTAATTATGGTAGTTATTAATAGACATTTATAATGATAGTGTTTGTATACAAAACTATATATTCTAGTCTAGTATACACATTTATTATAATTTTATTTGTATATGGAACTATATATTGTACCATTTAAAGAAAATTGTGTCAAGATTCTAATTAATAGATGGTTTAAATAGAGATAGAAATTTAATTTAATTAAAAAGTAAGTAATATAATAAAAAAGAATATTAGTCTGAAATTTACTAGAATATTACTGACTATTTTGTTTTTTTTTTAAAAGGATATTATTATGATAAAACAAAAAAAAAACAAAAAATTCAAGTTATTGGTGGGAGATTACTCAAATGAGATGTTTTGGTTGGGTGATAAAGAGTCGGCTTGAGTTTTGGGCTTTTGGCTTGCAATGCTTCACCTCTAAACTGAAATTGGAGTAAAACAGAGAGAGAGAGAGAGAGAGATAGAGAAATAGCAACTAAGCTAAGTCTCTAGCTGAATCAAATGGGCCACAAAGGCCCAAAAACACCCTTCCAGCCAAGCTTCAATGCTTCAACTTTTGCTATTTTTACTTTTGCTATTACATATCTTAATTAATAATTATATAAAGAGTTTCCTAATATATTTCAAATTCAAATCCTCACATAGCGGCAGAAAATTAAAAAAAAAAACATGAACCCCAGTGACTATTTTTTCTTCACAACTTCTCTACTCTTCACAGCCCAAAAATTGAGAGAGCTTTTCTTCTTATCCTATTCAAAATGGCCTCTTCTGGTACTCCTTCACTTCCTTTTCTCTCTATTAATTTCAATTTCTCTCTGTACCATTTTTTGTTTTATATATATTTTTGAAAAGTTTGGAGTTTAATATTGTTGATTATTGTTCTGTATAGAACGTGAAGTGAAGCCAATCATTGTCATTGACGATGATAATATTCCACGATTCTCAGTAATCACCGATTCCAATTCTCATCTCGGTAATATAATTTTTTTTTTCCTCCTGTATCTTGCACGCCATATGCATGTATAAAATTCTATTTGAGTGTATGAGTGAAAGTTATCATTGTTGTCTTTGCAGAGAAAGAGAAACCAACGAAGGTTAAAATCGAACGCAGGCAGTGTCTGTGTAAAGTTAGAGATAATGATAGTGATGATAAAAGAGTGGTGGTTGATGAGCCAAATTTTGTTGATATTGCTGATTTTGATTCGCCATTGAAGGTTAAAATCGAAGGCAGGCGGCGTCTATCTATTGTTTCAACTCAAGATAATGATAGTGATGATAGAAGAGTGTTGCTTGATGAGCGTCTATCTATTGTTTCAACTCAAGATAATGATAGTGATGATAGAAGAGTGTTGCTTGATGAGTCAAATATTGTTGATATTGCTGATTTTGATTTGCCATCGAAGGTTAAAATCAAAGGCGGGCTGAGTCTGTCCACTGGTTCAACTCAAGAAAATAATAGTGATGTTAAAAGAGTGGTGCTTGATAAGCCAAATTTTGTTGATATTGCTGAATTTGATTCTCCATTGAAGGTTAAAATTGAAGGCAGGCAGAGTCTATCTATTGTTTCAACTCGAGATAATGATAGTGATGATAGAAGAATGGTGCTTAATGAGCCAAATTTTGTTGATACTGCTGAATTTGATTCGCCATTGAAGGTTAAAACCGAAGGCAGGCAGAGTCTATCTATTGTTTCAACTCGAGATAATGATAAGCCAAATTTTGTTGATATTGCTGAATTTGATTTGCCATTGAAAGTTAAAACCGAAGGCAGGCGGAGTCTATCTATTGTTTCAACTCAAGATAATGATAGTAATGATAGGAGAATGGTGCTTGATGAGCCAAATTTTGTTGATATTGCTGAATTTGATTCGCCATTGAAGGTTAAAATTGAAGGCAGGCGGAGTCTATCTATTGTTTCAACTCAAGATAATGATAGTGATGATAGAAGAATGGTGCTTGATGAGCCAAATTTTGTTGATATTGCTGAATTTGATTCGCCATTGAAGGTTAAAACCGAAGGCAAGCAGAGTCTATCTATTGTTTCAACTCGAGATAATGATAGTAATGATAGAAGAATGGTGCTTGATGAGCCAAATTTTGTTGATATTGCTGAATTTGATTCGCCATTGAAGGTTAAAACCGAAGGCAGGCGGAGTCTATCTATTGTTCCAACTCGAGATAATGATAGTGATGATAGAAGAATGGTGCTTGATGAGCCAAATTTTGTTGATATTGCTGAATTTGATTCGCCATTAAAGGTTAAAACCGAAGGCAGGCGGAGTCTATCTATTGTTTCAACTCGAGATAATGATAGTGATGATGGAAGAGTGGTGCTTGATGAGCCGAATTTTGTTGATATTGCTGAATTTGATTCGCCATTGAAGGTTAAAATCGAAGGCAGGCGAAGTCTATCTATTGTTTCAATTCAAGATGATGATAGTGATGATATAAGAGCGGTGCTTGATGAGCCAAATTTTGTTGATATTGCTGAATTTGATTCGCCATTGAAGGTTAAAATCGAAGGCAGGCGGAGTATATCTATTGTCTCAACTCGAGATGATGATAGTGATGATAGAAGAGTGGTGCTTGATGAGCCAAATTTTGTTGATATTGCTGAATTTGATTCACCATTGAAGGTTAAAATCGAAGGCAGGCGGCATCTATCTATTGTTTCAACTCGAGATAATGATAGTGATGATAGAAGAGCGGTGCTTGATGAGCCGAATTTTGTTGATATTGCTGATTTTGATTCACCACAGCCCAAACATGTTGTTAAGGGTGGTCGTAAGAATGGTGGTGGGAATGAGAATAAGGATGTCCTCAATGACTTATTATTGTTTTATTGGATTGTTTTTTTGAATGTCTTTGTAGAGAAAGAGAAGCCAATGAAGGTTAAGATTGAAGGCAGGCAGTGTCTATCTAAATGTTCAACGCAAGACAATGATAGTGCTGATAATAAACCAGTGCTTGGTGAGCCAAATTTTGTTGATATTGCTGATTTTGATTTGTCACTGCCCAAAAACGTTATTGAGGGTGGTTGTGAGAATGGGGTTGGGAATGAGATTAAGGATATTCTCAATGTCTTATTATTGTTTTATTGGAGTATTTTTTTGAATGTCTTTTTAGAGAAAGAGAAGCCAACGAAGGTTAAAATCAAAGGCAGGCAGCGTCTGTGTAAAGTTTTAACTCTTGATAATGATAGTGATGATAAAAGAGTGGTGCTCGATGAGCCAGATTTTGTTGATGTTGCTGATTTAGATTTTCCCCCGCCCAAAAATGTTGTTGAGAGTGGTGGTGAGAATGAGATTAAGGATATTCTCAATGACTTAAGTGGTACGTGCGATATTTTGTCCATTGAGAAGAAGCGTGCTCCGAAGAGGATTTGCCCAAGTGAGGATTGTGTGAAATTGGTGAAAAATAGAAAAATGAGTGAAGTGGAGAAAGCTGATTTGCCTGAATATCCAAGTGTGGGGTCTTTGTTTCTTGCATCTGACATGTTGGATTCCTCCTTGGACGTGATTAAGACAATCGAGAATGTTGTAGAAGAGCAGGAGGAAAAAAGTGATTTGTGGAATGTTTCTACAGGTAATGGTGTACATAAAGTGAATAACATTGATGAAAGGCTAAATAGAAATGAACCCAAAAATTTATTTTCTAAGGGGCTGCCTTTTATGTCTGAAGTCAAAGAAGAGGAGGTTAATTATTTGCCTATTGACTCAGAGGATGATGCTGATGAGAATGATTGTGTTGCTTTGAGCGGCAAGAGAATGATTAAGGAGGTGGAGAGGAAAGGGAGTAAGTCTAAAGACGAGTATGATGATTCTGATGGAGTTAATGTATTGGATGATTTTGTTGCAGAGAATGACAATTCTATTACTATGAATTCCCCAAATTCTACTTACAAATTTCCTTATAAGATTGCCAAAATGTTGTATCCGAATCAGAGTGATGGGTTAAGGTTGCCCGAATATGTGAGTGCAGGGTCTTCGTTTCCACCTGCATTTGACACATTGGAATCTTCATTTGACTTGATTAAGAGGGCTGAAGGTAGGGTTGAGAATGTTGTAAAAGAACAGGAGAAGAAGAGTGACTTGTGCAATATTTTTGAAGGTAATAAGGTGCATGGAGTGAAGAACGATAGTGAAAGGCTAAATAGAAATGAACCCAAAAAGGAGGGTGAGAACTTAATCTATAAGAGATTGCCTTTTGCATTTGAAGTTGAAAAGGAGGACTATACTCATTTTCATATTGACTCGGAGGATGATGAGGATGAGGATGATTGTTTTGTTTTGACTGGCAAGAGAATGGTTAAGGAGGTTGAGAGACAAGAGACTAAGTCCAAAGACGAGTGTGCTGATTCAGATGGTGTTGATATGTTGGATGACAATTTTGTTGCAGAGAATGATGGTTATATTACTTTGAATGGCCCAAAATCTACTTATAAGTTGCCTGGTAAAATTGCCAATATGCAGTATCATCATCAGTGTGATGGGTTAAGGATGCCTGAATATGTGAGTGCAGGGTCTTCATTTCCACCTACATCTGACGTGTTGGATTCCTCATCAGACATTATTAAGAACGTTGGGGGTAGGGTTAGGAATGTTGTAGAAAAGCAGAAGGGGAAGAGTGATTTGTTGGATCTTTCTAAAGGTAAAAGGGTATATGGAGTGAACAACACTAGTGAAAGGCTAAATAGAAATGAACCTAAAAAGGTGAGTAAGAAATTAATGTCTAAGGGACTGCCTTTTGTGTTTGAAGTTACAGAAGAGGATGTTACTCATTTGCATATTGACTCGGGGGATGATGAGGATGAGGATGATTGTGTTGTTTTGAGTGGCAAGAGAATGGTTAAGGAGATCGAGAGACAAGAGACTAAGTCCAAAGACAACTGTGCTGATTCAGATGGTGTTGATGTGTTGGATGATTATACAGATGGTTTTGTTGAAGAGAATGACGGTGGTATTACTTTGAATGGCCCAAAATCTACTTACAAGTTGCCTGGTAAAATTGCCAAAATGCAGTATCCTCATCAGTGTAATGGGTTAAGGATGCGTGAATATGTGAGTGCAGGGTCTTCATTTCTGCCTACATCTGACATGTTGGATTCCTCATCAAACATGATTAAGAAAGTTGGTGGTAGGGTTAGGAATGTTGTAGAAAAGCAGAAGGGGAAGAGTGATTTGTTGAATGTTTTTGAAGTTAATCAGGTACTTGGAGTGAAGAATGAGGGTGAAAGGCTAAAAATAAATGAACCCAAGAAGGTGGATGAGAAATTAATATCTAAGGGACAGCCTTTTGTGTCTAAAGTTAAGGAAGAGGAGGTTAATTGTTTGCATATTGACTCCAAGGGTGATAAGTCTGTAGGTAGGGTACATGGGACAAAGAAACACGGTGAAGAATATGAGCCTCAACCTGAAAGGGGGGATAAGAAGTTAGTGCCTATTGAACAATCTCTTGTGTCTAAAGTTGAAGAGAGAATGGATAATGATGATGAGGATGCTTGTGTTATTTTAAGTGGCAAGAGAACTGTTAAAGATGTAAAGAGGGAAGGGAGTAAATGCAAAGAGGAGTATGATGATTTGGATGGTGTTGATGTGTTGGATGATTACACAGATGATTCTGTTGCAGAGAATGACTGTTCTATAACTTTGGATGGCCCAAAATCTACTTACAAGTTGCCTGGTAAGATTGCCAAAATGCTGTACCCACATCAGTGTGATGGGTTAAGATGGCTCTGGTCTTTGCATTGTCAGGGTAAGGGTGGAATCTTAGGGGATGACATGGGTCTGGGCAAGACAATGCAGGTAAAGAAATGGATATATTATATTAGGTAATTTTTTTGACATATATATATATTATTTGTAATTTGTTGATAGTTGTTTTTATCTGATTGCAGATTTGTGGCTTCTTAGCTGGATTATTTCATTCGTGTTTGATTAATAGGGTATTAATTGTGGCCCCAAAAACACTACTGCCTCATTGGATCAAAGAATTATCAGTTGTGGGGCTCTACGATAACATAAGAGAGTAGGGCTACTTGACATGTACCTTTGATAGAGATAAAAGATATATATTTGTTTGAATTATAATTGCCAATGTGTCCTTCCATGCAGATACTATGGGGCTTGTCCAAAAGCTCGACAGTATGAGCTCCAGTATATACTTCAGGTATTAGATATGCAGTTTTTGCTTATTTAATTTGGGTCTCCAGGTTTCCAACTCAGCGTATGAAACCTTTCTGGCAAAATTAATACTAAGAATGCAACAAGGTTTATGCATTAGATTAAATTTGAAGTTTGATGGAGGCTGAAAGAGTTAACACAAGTCTGGAATATGTTAAACTGATTCACAATCTTCCTAAGTTCGAATTTCATTAAATGCTGAACTCGGAAGTTCAAAATTTGTCATCCCTTCCATGTAATGGTTACTTTGCAATTTTGAGAGTTATGGTTTCTAGAGATGTGGTACCATGGGGTTCTGGTGATCTTCTCCTGGTTTGCTAATTTTTTGTTGGATGATAACATTCTGTGATTGTTACTCGCAGGGCAAAGGTGTTCTTCTCACAACTTATGATATTGTACGGAACAACTCAAAATCTTTACAGGGAGGCTATGACTTTGATGATGAGGGAAGTGAAGATAGTGTCAAATGGGATTATATGATACTTGATGAGGTATTTTGTTAGATCCTTTCCCTGTAGTTTGACTTTTGAATGGATTGCAAAATTTTTAGAATGCACGATCACTTTATTGTAATGCATACTATGTTTTGTCCCCCCACCCCGAGCATACTGTTGTGAACTGGAAAATTAAAAAGATAACTTAGTCAATTCGAGGTGACTAGCCTCCTGAACTTGAGAGGGATAATAGAGTTTTTGGTTTAATTTCTGCTTGCTTCATTCCTAATTCCTACGTACATAAATACTAGTGAGGAGATAATCCTCATCACCACAAATTCCTAAAACATAGGACCCAACTTCTATTTGAATTGAAATACAAATATTAATTCTAATCCTAATTTATTGTAGAAATTCTCATCCTAATCTACTGCATAATTTTATTAGAATTCTATTCAAATTCAAACTTCTTCAACTACTTCAGAATTATTTGCCATTTGGCCTTGGAACACAACACATACTCTCTGTACTCATGTAGTACATATTTATGTATGCACTTTTATGTTTGTCTACTTTGATGGAAATATACATATTTGAGTATTTTATCTTTTTGACACAAAGTAAAATTCTTTTGTGAATACCTTATGTCATAGAATGTAATAAATGGGTATAGGAAGAGATTTGTGGAAGCTAGGTAGAAATAAATAATAAATTGGATGCCTGAAGAGGACTAAAGTCTCAATGGAAGTAAAAAATCGTAAATATAAGAAACTCTTTATGCTCTGTTTCACATGTCTTGAGTTAAGCCAATGAGGGAGTCATTATGTTGCCAATGCAAGGGTATTTGATCATTCAGCAGTGCCTATATAATTGAGATTCCATATACGATTAATATGTTATCAATTTCAAGAACAATTAATATTAGGAGTGATTTAACCCTTTAGCATTTCAGGTTGGGATATGAGATACTTCTTGCAAGCTGTTAACAACTAATTCTGAGTGATTTTTTTGGTATTAAAAAAGTTCAAGAAAAACAGGGGGGTCAGCATTGGAGCTCAGTGATCTTTCTTTGAAAATAAATAGCAGTGAAGGAACTTTTGTACAGTATAGCTGGGGTTAATTTTCAGCTTTGGTGAATGTTTAGAAGGGCTGCACTCATGCCTCTAGGACTGCTGCACGGACTGAACATGAGGTGTATGAATGTCATTTTAAAGTTTCAAATTTGTAGGCTTATACATGGCAGATTGATGGAGAATGTACCACTCAGATAAAAGTTCCTCCTGCCTTAACATTGCTCCTTTTCAAGTTGCAGATTGGTTCAGGGAGAGTATTTTTCTCACCATACAGGATTGCGGAAGGGACCTGTCTTGGCCCGGTTCCATTGCCAA
Source organism: Quercus gilva (assembly GCA_023621385.1). Lineage (NCBI taxonomy): Eukaryota > Viridiplantae > Streptophyta > Magnoliopsida > Fagales > Fagaceae > Quercus > Quercus gilva. Next base: position 41,765,793 of record CM042482.1, on the reverse strand, counting down.
TCCTATAATTCTTCATTATATTCAAAATTGGAATTCGCATGAAACTGTTCTCATATTGCCATTGGGCGTAATAATATGTTTTATGTGACCTAACAATTTTTTTTTTTTTTTTTGTATTTTACAACTACTTCATTATTATTTGATCACCTCATTTACTACCAGGGGCATTTTATAAAGAATCCTAGTACACAAAGAGCTAAAAGTTTGCTTGAGATACCAAGTGCTCATCGTATTATCATTAGTGGCACACCATTGCTAAACAATCTGAAGGTAACTTGCATGGAATTCATTATGTGATCATTTGTTCTTTTCTAAAATTATACTTCATTAGTTCAATGTTATGTTCATAGATTGGATTTGGATTTTAGTGTGTGATCCTTGTTTAGTTTTCTCTGCGCTTGTGTTTGAATTTTTTTTTCCTTGAATTAGGAGTTGTGGGCCTTGGTCAATTTCTGTTGTCCTGACCTGCTGGGTGACAATAAATGGTAATAATAGTCTTCTTTTTGTGGTCGTCTTGAGTTATGTATGTGCTTCTTGTTTCACTAAAAATTGGAGTTTCCCAGGTTTAAGGAAAAATTTGAGTGTGCCATTCTTCGTGGAAATGAAAAGGAGGCTTCTGATACAGAAAAGCATATTGGTTCTGAAGTTGCAAAGGTAATGATATTTTAGTATGGTTAGATTGTGGCTTGTGCTTTTTGAACCTTGGTTATGTTAGAAATGATTCTGGAGGTCTTTTTTTTTTTGGGGGGGGGGGGGGGGGGGGGTGGAGGATAAGTACAATGATTTATTAAAAGAAAGGAAAGCTTGAAATGGTGAGCTTACAAACAGACATGGTCCATAAGATCAACTAGAAAACTATGAAACCACCCCCCCCCCCCCCTCCCCTCCTCCAAAATCACAGTGCAATGTTTAAACTTTAAACAAAGTTTTCAGGAAACTATTCTTAATATCCATTATTGATTCTCTTCATTATGAAACTTGAAAAGTCCTACGGTTTTGCTCTCTCCTATTGGTCCACATGATGCAATGAGGAGTCAATTGCCAAATAACCCAGTTTCAATGGCGTCAAATCTTTTGGATCCCCCAAAAAAGGAAAAAGAAGCTGTTAGAATGTTCATTTTGCATTTTCACTTTATGGGTTTCAATAGTTTGATATTGAACACCATATTCGTGTACATTGTATGTATTATATTCCCATCTTTGCGGTTACGAATTGCAGTTTTACTGATGGTCAAAGCATCTTACATGCAAAAGGTTCTTAATTTTCTTATAACAATAACCTAAAAAGGGCTATGGCAAATAATAAATGCTGAAATATACTACTTATTGAATAATTTGCAAGTTATGGAAAAGCTCTTGTTCATGTTCCAAATTTTCCCTTATGGGGAGCTTTGAAACATCTAGCTAAGAAGAATTATTCTTATTTGTTTTATGTATGCACACATGCTTTTAATCACTGTTGTCAATGCGTATTATACAATAAGTATCGTATCGTGTACAAAAAGTTTTGTATTGTAAGAGCATATTGGAAGTGCTCATGAATCGTATGATACAATGATGCGTATCATATAAATTATATCATACCGTACAATTACAGACAAGTGGCTTTAAAATGGGTTTTTCGTATAAATTTGTGCTTTTATTTGAATCCAACAAGTTGTTAGATTTGTTTAGTTGTTTTTAACACAAAATTATTAGATTACTTAATTGAGCCTAATAAAATAACATGTCCAGAAGTTTTTTATTTTTTTCCTCTTACCCCTACAAAATTTTTACACACTTTGACACTTCACTTTCATATTTGCTAATTTCTTTTCTATACTATGAATAATGTATTAAATAACAATATAATTATTTTTTATTTTGGTCAGTTTTGTTACAAGTCTAAAAGCTAGAATGTCATAAAGAAATTTTTAAAAATTATCAAAATAAAAGAACAAAAAGAGATAATAAATGTTGATAATGATGGAGAAAATTTCAATCAAGAAATAAATATGCAAGATGATGAATATGATGACAACATTGACTTATATGGGGTTGATTAGGAAAGATGATAAATGTGATAAAAATAAAAAAATTATTTTGGGTCATATGTCATGTATTATCACTTTTGAGTTTAATCAATTTGAATGTGTATGTTATAAACATATGTTAATTTGATTTATTTAGTTAGCTTGTTAAATGTTTCTCCAAAAAAAAAGGTTAGACTCTTAAATATTATTACATAAGTGATGATTAATTAGGCATTAGTTGAATATATTCCAAATTTATAATGAATATGCCTTTTGTATTTGTATGTTTATAAATTTTATTAGGTGTTTGTGTATCTTACGATACACGAAAAACGATACATAATACACAATACAGAAAAATAAAAAATTGAATCATGACACAATTCATGTTTTGACAACTATGCCTATAATATATGATCTACAAATTCCAGATCCGTTGATACTGTTTATTTAAGGTTCTGGCTTAAACTATTATTTAATGCAGGTTGCAGACTTGCAATCTGCTCTGCTATCACAGCAGATGCTTAAATATGAGACCAGAAATTTAATAATTGTGGCCATATCTATCTTTATATAGAAGTTATAATGTTTAAACCTTGAAATTTTTTTAACGTTTTTAAATGTTGGCTTTACCTTGTTAATGATGTTTAGGTTTCTAGTGAGGTCCTAAAGTAATGCGTAATAGTATAGCCAAGAAGTGTTAGTGATGAACTGCATGGATGGCTGTTTTACAGATCAGTATTCCAAAATCTGTTTAAAAGTGAGGGAAAGAAAAACTGTGTCAAGTCATCCCCTGTCTTTGATACTTGTTGTGTACTATATATTTTGCCCTGTGTGCATCTGTTTTATGTCATAAGCTCTTTCACTTGCATCTTATTTTTTATTGCTTTCTCACAGGTAGAGGTAGCTGTTAACTTTGTTTCCTTAAATGGCAGACAAGGACAATAATACTGTTCATAATTTTTTGACAGGAGCTCAGAGAACATATTCAACCTTATTTTTTGCGTCGCTTAAAAAATGAGGTATTTTATGAAGAAGATTCCAAAACAATTGCCAAACTTTCTAAGAAGAATGAGGTCATTGTGTGGCTAAGATTAAACAGTTGCCAGGTTTGATCTGCTTTTTCTCAGTGTACTTTTCATTTCGTCTCCCATTATGGTTTTATTTAAAATGTCATGTTCATTTCCTAGTTTGCACTTATTTGGTGTAGAGACAACTTTATGAAACTTTTCTGAAGAGTGAGCTGGTTCTTTCAGCCTTTGGTGGCTCACCGCTGGCTGCAATTACGGTATTGTTTGTGATCCTTGATCATGCTTCTGCTTCTTCTTTTTTCGGTTAAATTCTTGTTAAAAAAAAAAAAATTCAGTGTCTACTTATATGATTTATTTTTTCTTTTTTGATTGTAATCTAGTAGTGCCTTTGGAAGTTTACTAGATCATGCATCTGGAGATATTGTTGCGGACTTCTTTGCTAATTTTGTTATATTTAAAATAGATCGAGAAGAACCTACTTCTGGAGATTCGTTGTTGTCTAGTACAGTTGAAAAATGTGGGTTTATTTATGTTTAAAAGCGTTGGTTATGACATCCCCAAGGGCAGCAACAGAATTTTAACTTAATATTATTTTGTTTTCAAGTTCATCACAATTATTATGTCATTATATATATATATATATATATATGAAATTCTTGAATCTTTTTATATGTGTCTTCAGAGTTGGGTCAATTGTGGGTTCTAATTAGCTCAATTGATAAACTTTTCGTCAAATAAGGGACTTGGGTTTGAAACCTACCAACACCAAAAACCAATCAGTATCTTGGTTTGATGATAAAAAGTATCATCATGGAATGAATGCCATAAATCAAATCCGATCATATCTATATTAAAATAAATAAATTGGTTGGCTCAGTTGAATCACTTGGTTGATCCAATTTGGACTCGTCTACTAACTTGACCAGATATCAAAACAATTGCATCCCACTTAAAGTGCTTTTTATTCTTGCTACTTTTGAATTTCTTAATCTCATTTATTTGAGCTCTAGCTCAAACTGCAGCTCTTCCCCCAATAAGAAAGGGTAGAGGGTAAGGCCGTAGGTTTGAAACCCATTGGATATGTGTTTGACCAATAAAAAATCAGAGGAAGTTCTAATATCTTGTTTAAAAAATCTCGTACCTAGTACACAAAACTCCCACTTTTGTTGGGTTTGGGAGAAGTCATGGTAGGCAGCCTTAACCCCAATTTTGTTTGGAGAGTTCAATTCCCAAAGTTCTGATATCTTGTACGAGAGGAAAAAAATGCCCCCCATTTTTTATTATGATATTTTATAGGTATGAATGGGCTTGTCAGCTTGTGAGTAAGGTTTGAGGTTCAAAACCCATTGGGTGCGCAAGTAGACCTACCACTTAAAAAAAAAAGGATGTCATTGGATAGTACCATGAATTTGCTATTTTCAATGTGTAGCCAATTTGCAGGGACAAAATTGTCATGCACCTATTTGCTACAATGATCCCCCCACAAAAATATATATATATATATATATCAGGAAATTAAAACCTAGTTTGTTATTTTCTTTCCTGATAGGATAACTATAAATATAATTTAATTTGAAACAGATTCTGAAGAAAATATGTGATGATCCACTTCTCTTGACAAAGAGAGCTGCTGCAGATGTCTTGGAAGGAATGGAATCAATGCTAAAACCAGAAGATGCTCATGTGGCTGAAAAATTGGCAATGCACATAGCTGATGTCGCTGATACAGATGACTTGGAAGAGAAGCATAACATTGTCTCGTGCAAAATATCTTTCATATTGTCTTTATTGGTGGGAAATGCTGCACATGGATTAAGAGATTCCCCAGATATTTAAGTTGATTGCTCAATGATTTGTTCAATGATTTTTTACAGGATAACTTGATACAAGAAGGCCGTTGTGTTCTTATCTTTTCCCAAACCCGTAAGATGCTTAATCTTATCCAGGTTAGTCTTAACTTCGTTTCCTTTTCAAAACTTGTCTTAAATATAGTGGATAGTATGGGGAAGGGGAACAGAAAGTTTTTTTTTTATTTAATTATTCCTGTGTAGTGGATAGTCTTAGGACACTTATCTCAATCAAGGTTTGTCTTTTGAGTCAAGAATTTAATAAAGATGGAGTGATGACTCAAAAGACAAACCTTGATTGAGAAAAGTGTCCTAAGACTATCCACTATATTATATGAAGTTTGATGAGGGACTATTAAGCGTTTAAGTGAGTAGTTGTTTGGCATTGCAGGGTTTTTTTTTTTTTTTTTTGGTACAGGGTTGTATATATCTGCCACATAATGCTTGTCATAATATGATGCAAGTTGACGTTCAACCCATCATGTGAATTCATCTAGGGGTACATAAGTCTCTCACTAATTGTCTACGATTAGAAGTTAACCCCTGTCTGATTCATATTATGTGAAAAACAAGCTATTTTTTGTCACTATGCATATGTAGAAGTCGCAGTTTTTATTCTCATTGAGGCAAGTTGCTGCTTCTATTTTCTTTTAACTCCAAGACATTTATTCGGACACATTTGCACACTCTATCTATAAATGTTAGTGCAATATAGTTATTTGGCATAACATATGACTTTCCTTGTGTGGTATGAATAATTCCTTCACGGTTTCTATGCTAGAGCTAATCTAAAGCCAAATTCCGCTGAGATATATATGCTTTATGTTTGGATAGTTTGTATAAGGTCCCCATATTAATAGCTAGAGAAACTCATTAGATGTTACATTTACATCCCTGGTTGCACACTAGCTGTAGAACCAACAATTTTTCTTGAATATCATATAATTGGGAAAGGGATCCTCTCTATTTGAATTGGTTCCATTTCATGGTTGAAACTATATCCCTGGTTGTACCAACCTAAACATGTATAGACCGCCACATCATTTAAATTTTAAATGACATGGCAGTTGGTACATTATTAGATTCGCAATATAAAATTTTTACTGTGAAATGGATGTAATTTAGAGAGGGCTTGAAATGGAGAAAATTATGTTTCCTATTATTAGGGGTAAGATTGCCTACCAATCACCTCTCCTAATCCTGCAAAGTGGGAGTTTTGTGCACTAAGTATGACCTTTTATTTCATAGTGTGTATTTCTACTATAGTATACTCGGCACAAATATTAAGGAAACTACATTTACAGAATTTGAGGTTTATTAGAACTGCCACTTGAAGATGAAACTTCAAATCTTAAGATTTGAAGCTTGTGGTACACTGATTTAAAATTATAAATATCTTCTTTATAATGCAGCAGAAAATTCAAGGAGAATTGCAGGAAACGAATAGAGCAGAAAAAAAAAGGAAAAAAAAAAAGAGATAAAACTAGGAATCAGCACTTAGCGATGAAAATTTGGAATCAACATCTAGGGTTGCCTAGAATCAGCACCAAGCTATTGAAAGAATTCCAGCCTAAAGTTTATCAATCAAGTAAAGCATAACAATACTGAACCTTGGGGCTTTTAAATAAGATTCCTAAAGCAAATAAAATAAAATCCCTAATCTATTAGATCAACAGGTCAGCTGGCAGCGGGCTTCCATCATGCATCCATAGTCATTGGATGGGCCAACTTCTTGTGTCGACATCCATAAACACACGTGATTAGAGGCCTATCTAGTGTCTGCACCACCATGAAAATCAAATTTATTCTTGTTCACCTTGGATGCATGTTTTCACAGTGTTGAAATATAATTGATTGATTATTTTATCGACTTGATTTTTGTTCTTCTAAGTCACTTTTTTTTTTTTTGCCTTTTGTTCAAATGAACTCAATCAAAGTATGATGATTGAACAGATTTAGGAATTGGATGTGCTAGTGAGCTCTAATTCAAGTGGCACTTTCTCCCCTTATAAGTTGTAAGAGCAAATTGGCATGTGAGGTTGTGGGTCAAGATCCACCTGCTGCGTGTGGAACTTGCCAATAAAAATATGTATATGAAACCTAAAATGATGAGTTAAGATGGTAATTTGATGTTTTGTTAAGCACCATGTTTTCTTGTTGACCTAGAGTTTGTTGTTATATCAGACTTTCCCGTAATTTGACTTATTAGTGATCTTTTGTTTTATAGAATTCAATAGTATCCAAAGGTTATGAGTTCTTGCGCATTGATGGTACCACAAAAGCTAGTGACAGAGTAAAGATTGTTAATGTAAGTGTTGTATATAATCAAAGTGGTTTGATTTTCTTTCAAAAAAAAAAAAAAATAGTTTGTGATTCTCATGATCCTTTTATCTGTAGGATTTCCAAAAAGGTGTTGGAGCTTCCATATTTCTTTTGACATCTCGAGTTGGTGGTCTAGGCCTTACACTAACAAGAGCAGACCGTGTGATTGTAGTTGATCCTGCTTGGAACCCCAGGTGCTCTTTCTAGTTTTTCTTTCTTTCTTTTTTTCTTTTTAATAAAAAATATGGATGACTTTGACCAACCCACCTTGTTAGTTAGGCAAAACATCATTTTGGATACTTATTTGTCTTTTCTGATGGTCATTCACCAAAAGTTATTCCATTTTTGAGATTGACTCTAAGAACTATACTTTTCACTGCTTCCATTGGATACTTGCATAATACATTTTTACAACCTTCTCTCCCTCTCTCATAGGGTTCATCATACTTACCAGAAAAGGGGTCAACATCCTGTAACGTCTATTGTACTGTTTCTGTTCTAGTTCTATTTACTTCATCTTTGCTTTATTTTTGTCCCATGAAATAAAAGATGTTTGCTGGTCTGGTCATCAGATTTAGTTGTATGTTAGGTTACCTATTATATAAAAATTCAATGTGTTCCTCCATAGTGACCAGCACATCCTTTTGGTTTGGCCAAATATGAATCTAATCTTAAAGAAGGGATGGGGGTATTAGCAGCTGTGGAAGTAACAGAGGTCAAGGAAGTTGTTGAGGAATTAGTTATGAGTTGTGTTGCTGAATATTTCTTGTCTTCCCTTTCACTCCTTATCTGACTTAAGCTATGGAATTTAATCATATTTGTAAAAAAACCATTTATGTATAGCTGCTTTGTTAATTTACCTTTGCTCGGTAATCTCTTTCTTAAATTTTCAATTCCTCTGTTGTTTGTAGTGGTGTACAATTTATATGTTCTTTGAATTAGTATTTACATATGACTGCTTTCCTCCTTGCTTTCCATTTCTCTGTTTTTTCCCCTGGATTTTTGAGCTTCCCAGTTTGTTAGAGTAATAACCTGTGGATCAAGGTTTGTTAAACTAAATTTTACACCTTTTTTTTTTGCAGTACGGATAACCAAAGTGTTGATCGTGCTTATCGAATTGGGCAAACAAAGGATGTCATTGTATATAGATTAATGACATGTGGAACTGTTGAAGAAAAGATATATAGGAAGCAGGTGAAGTCTATTTCCCCTTTTTCTGTTCAGGATATACGGAGGCAGTATTTGATTATGCCATGGGGCATGAAGTGTGCTGTTGGGACCTATTGTTTGCTAGAAGTTTTAATACCTTGCTGCATGTGGGGAAACATTGCCTTGCTTGGACTATGCTCTAAGTCGTATAAAGCTGTTTAAAGGAAATAGTTAAGATATTTTAGGTTTCAAAATATTTAAAATAAACCTTTCATGGTTCACATAAAATAAAGATAATATGAGGTGGACATGTGCCTCTTTAAGGTTCGATATGTTTTAACTGGACCGTTTTTCTCTGTTTGTGTATGAAATGCATGAATCCAGACTAATAGATACATGATCACCCATTCTTGGTGTTTTTCAATTGTATGACACGAGATCTTCTGCCTGGCATATCTATTTATTGGTTGAAAGTATGTTCCAACCATACTTTCTAAAATTTGAGGCATTAAATGTAACTGTGTTATTTTGAATAATTGAATGTGTCATTTAGATATTCAAAGGAGGATTGTTCAAAACTGCAACTGAACACAAAGAACAAATTCGTTACTTTAGCCAGCAGGTACGCACTTCCAAATAAAAAAAGTGTTGCTTTACTACCTAGATTTCAAGAACGTTACTAATCTAAGGGTTTGATGTTCTTTTCTAAACTTGTGATAATTTTTTGTAGGATCTTCGGGATCTTTTTAGTCTCCCAGAACAGGGGTTTGATGTCTCTGTTACCCAGAAGCAGTTACACAAAGAGCACGATTGCCATCACATAATGTACTGATACTTAGTCTATGGCATTTAGATTTCTTTCGTAAATCTGATCTTTTTTTTTATATAATTTAATAATGCTTGACTTAGTTTGCAAAAGTGTGCTTCTGCACATGCTTTTGCATTCTATATCTTCAGTCCTAGAATATGATTCAAATTATATTTTGGGGTTTGTTATTAATCTGAAAACACTTGACTGTAACTAACCCTGTAAAATTCTAACCTCATGTTTCTTTAGATGCTAGAAAACTCTCAAATTTATTTGAACTTTGACAAGGTATAAAGTTTTAGTCAACCTGATTAAGTTTACTTGTTGCTGATGATCCTGAACAATGTCATCTTTTTATTGATCTAGGCAGAGTTAAAGGAAGCAAAAGGAGAATGCCAAAGCTAAATTGTTTTCTTTGCTTAACTTTTTTTTAGAAATTATCCTTTTGTTGCTCTTTCTTGGATGCATTTGGAGGCAGGGATAATAATGATACTCTGAAGATAATTTTAGGTGTTTGTTTATCGTAACATTCTTCTATATGGCATTTTATATGTCTCAAAGCCTCATATTATTAGCTTGAGGTACAAAGAAGTTGCATGAAAATTTCCTTATTGGTGATTGGTTTAACTTTTAATATTCTTTCATAAAACAAGTTATATGTCCAGTCCAAATATAATTATGCTTTGAGGAACAAACAAAATGGATAAAAATTGCCTTATAGGTGTTTGGATTCAGTGTACTTTTTGAGCAGTTGTGTCTTAGCCATACCTAACGCTTTTTTTTTTCCATTCTAAGTAAACAACACTTACTTTCATTTTGACAGTTTCAATAATAAGAGCAAGTGTTATATAATAAATAGCTTGAAGTGGAGCACAAGTGATGTGCATGCTCATTCGTACCTATCAAATTTTGATGGAGTTGAAGAAATCATCCACACAATGTTCCCTTTTCTTGAAAAGACAATATGTCCCTTTTCTTGAAAAGAATGATGAAGTTTCAAGAGTTTTTCTTGAATCAAGGATTGAAATGTCTTAGGGTGAGAGAGAGAAGGTGGAAAGAAAGGTGACTTAGGCTCCGTTTAGATGGGAGGAGGGAAAATGTTTTAGCTTTCCATCATGTTTGTTTGGTACAGAAGATGGAAAAGTGCAAAGGATGGAAAATAAATACAAATTACCTTTGTTTTGGTTGAGAAGAAAAATGAGAAGATAGAAAAGATAGTTTATATAAATTTACAATTATGCCCCCTATACATAAATGGGAGAGACTTTTAAGGAAATATTTAGGTCAAAAGCTTATTTTTTGTTTATGTTCAATTCTTGATTATGATCATGAAGTTTTATTATTATTATTATTATTATTATTATTATGGACTCCAATATTGGTAATTCCCTTTCTACAGTAGCATAGATGAAGATGGATTATAGAAGTCCATAAAGCTAAGGCTTTGTAGAAGCTTCTATATATATGAATAACAGTCTAGCTTAACACCTTTATATAATAATATTTATGCTGCAGAGGCAATATGAAACTTTTATTATGTTGTTTACATGCATTATATTTGCAGATTTTGTGCAGTTGTAATTTATGAAATCCGCTTCTCTTCTATGTTAAGTCATTAATTATTCTCTTGTTTGTCATAGGGATGACTATTTGAAAGCTCATATAGAGTTCTTGCAAACTCAAGGTATAGCAGGAGTTAGTCACCACAGTTTACTCTTCTCCAAGACAGAACCTGTACAAGTTGTAAAGGAAGAAGAGGACGTGACAGCACCTGTACAAGTTGTAAAGGAAGAAGAGGAAGAGATTAGGTGATTACCTTTGGTTTGCCGCTTTCTACTTTGGCTGCATTCATTTTAATTTTAAATTTTTTGGTGTCCCCGTTTGGACAATTATGGGATAAAGGTATTTTACATAATATATAAAACCTATCATTTCTTGGGGCTACATCTATGTTTATCTGAAAGATTTACAAATCCTTAATTGTGATGTTACCAGTTCTCTATATTGTAGTGTTTTTGCAATCCCTTTTTTTTGTCTTCCCATTTTTAGGTTTTCTGGTGGATACATGTGTAACCTAACGAGCTTTGGCAAACTATAGAGCTGGTTCAATTAGTTTTGAAGCAATCTTAAAATAAAGCTGATGAGATCTGGCTTAAATGAGATCCCATTCCTTCTTAAGAATGGGATAGAGCATATAGTCGTGGATACAGGACTTAATCTTGAAATAAAAACTAGTTCAACTTTATTCTAGTTTTGGTTTTTTGAAATTATTTTGATTTGTATATAGTTTGCCTAAACCATTTATAACATATGTACAAATTTTGGAATAAAAAATGGAAAATTAAGAACTAGTTCTATATTTTACAAAATTTAACAGACACGCACTCGGTGAGTCTTGTACTCGTGACCTCACCTTTCACTTTATTCTAACACTCCCCCTCAAGTTGGATATAAATCAAACATGTTGAAAGGCAATCATTGTAAGGAGGCACATGCTAATGACTTTGTGAGGATATCACTTTAGCATATATATTTATGTTATAAAAATATGTTGTGATTATAAAAATACTCTTATGCTAAAAAAAAAACTAGAATTAACTGTAGCATTTTACCATGGAAGGATGTGCCATTTGAGTTCGTTGGCATTCTGTTAAGTTATTATCGGTTGACCCAATTTATGGTTTGCCAAAGGAAAGAAAAGAATTTAAAAATTGCCAAGAGAGCTCATTGCAACTCAAATTGCAGGTATTTTAGCTTGTGTTTGTGCAGGAGAAGGTGTCTTTAGAAGTATATGAAGCGCTATGCTTATTTGGTTACCTGTTTGTGTGCAGCAAAAAAGGGACTACGTTTGTAGGATGTTTGCCATCAAGTTCTTCGCTTGAATGTATTGTTGATGGGTATGGTCTATAAGCATATATCATAGTAAGTTTTGTTATTAAGGTTACAAATATACTTGTTCTTGTAGTGAAAACTTGCCATCTATTTTTATAGCGCTGCATATGATTTCAAGCCAAAGGATGTAAGCATGAACAAGAAACGCTGTTCCCTTGACAGTGGGAGTAATCTGACGAAATTTGAAATTGAAGAGAAAATCAATTGTCTATCTCAAAAGCTTGCAAATAAGGTACAATTTATCTTTCTCTTTCTAGCTAAGTAAATAATTATGATCTTGATGAAACCATGCCAATGTTGGTAAAAGTGCAGGGCACACTTAAGCATAAAGGTTTCATAGAACTTAAACACAAAATGCTAGCATGTGCCTAATTGAAGTGAAGGGCGCATTTTAAAAATAATAATGTAATAAATTTGAAAATTATCTTGTGCTTGAAAAAATAAACATAACCATAATATTTGATAGCCATGATTAAAATGAAGGCATGAACTTACATGGTTGAATAAAAATATACCCTAAAAGCATAGGTCAAAAAGCACTAGAATGTTAAGTAATAATTTCTAGGCCTAACAAAAGCAATGCAATACAATTCTAAAGTATCTAAACATCATCCTCATTCAATATATCACTGCCCTCACAATTTTTGTGACCCTTATAATCTTCTTTTACTTTTTCTAAATTTGTAGTCTCTCTCTCAATGGGGAAAAAGGGAAGATCAATGGGTGTGGGTGGGTTGTGGGTTTTAGGATCAAGCAAAGGAGAGTGTGTATGAATGAAGGAGAAATAATAAAGAAGAGAGAGAGAGAGAGGGAAATATATCTGGTATAAAGGTAAAGTTTGTCTGGCTTGAGTCTCCTTTGGTGAGAATGAGTATGGTCCTTAATGGACTTTTGCATCTAGAATTTGTAACTGGATGGAGGGCTGGGCTTAGATGTATGATATCATACCAGAAAATTGACCTTTGTATAACATTAAGATTTGACAGTTGCATACTTGCATTATACATTTGGTTTTTTTTTTAAAGAAAAGTAAAAAAGCTCCAGAATATTTGCAAAAAGCACTATTTCTGGCACTTTGTGCTTAAGCATGCTTTTTCCAGCAGTGAGCCTTGCATATGATTTGTCAAAATTTAGGCCCATTTTGATTGGGCTTTTTTAGCTTTAAGGAACCGAGGCTATCATATTTTCCTGTTTGGTGACAAATGGTGCTTTAGTATGCCACCATTTTTGTGAAGTCGGGTTCAGACTTTTATTTTTATGATTTTTTTTTGGCGAAGAAGTCCAAGGATAGATTTAAAAGCAGCTGCATATTGTGAAAATTTACAGCCCTGCCAAACTGATCCTTTATTGGTTAATAAATAGCTTCAATTGAAGATAATTCTGCTTGGCTTCTAGTGAAGTTTGCAGGTTGCCTGTAGTTGGAGCTATTCACATAACTGGTTTAATTTAGGATTGTTAACCATCCTAACATTTTGAATATATCGTCTTTTTGCTTGCAATCTTCTATATTTTCCTTAACGTCTTAGGCCAGTAATATGTTATTTAGGTTGAACTCTCCAAATTGTAGAAGTGAGCTGTATACCGTCTAAATCCTATAATTCCTTCAAGGGCCTATGTAACCACCCCTCTAAGTAACGATCCTGAGATTTAAATAGACAAGTCTTGACTACTGTATAGCTATCCAACATACATTGTGTGTGTTTCATATTAAACTGTATTCAAGTGAGTTAGTTTAGTCATTATTCTATAATATCTTTTCTTGATTAAAAAGTAATCTTACCCAGGTTTCTTCTGTTTAACTGCTTCATTATTCTCTTTAATAGGGCATGGTTTCCAGATTACCAGATAAGGGAGAAAAATTACAAAAGCAGATTGCTCAACCAAATTTTGGGCTCTTTAAAATTAGAAAAACAGAAAGAACTGAGAACACAGTTATCGATTTAGATGATTAACTGAGGAGTTTAGATCATTTTTGATGATTAAATAAACATAAACTTTTGAAAAAATTAGTTGTATATGTTTTTTTTGTAGGGTTGATTGATAATGTTTGTTTGATTTGTGGTATACTTGGTGTAACTCTTTGCAATATTACACCACTCCATAAATTTTTAGTAGATTAATATTTTGAGAATTCTGCCTTTGGATTAAATATTTTATGTGTTATGCATATAATATTTTGTATTAGTCGGATCTTGTTTACTTTTTGATTCATAAACTCGTGATTTATGAATAATTTTAAATGTCAAAAAAATACTTGACATTGAACATTATATAATGAGATAGTCATTGATCTCCCATCATCTTGATATTTTGCAATCATGGAGAGTATAACAACACAACATAATTCAACAGTTGCTTTGTCAAAATACCCATTCAAAAGAAATTTATGGATTGATGTAAGTCATGTAACATAGCAAAAAGTTACACTAAAGAAAGCAAGGTTTTGAAACTCAGACCGTTCAATGAACCGTAAAATGGAGAGAACTTATCAAAAAAAAAAAAAAAAAAAAGTTACACTAAAGTGTTTATAAAACCTCTGTTTTGTGTTAGAAGTTCTTGCACAAAATAAACGCTGTAAATTTGTGTTTGGCTGCTATATTGGCCTGTGGTTGTTTTTACTTTGTGATAAACGAGAACACAACCAACTGAAGTATGTACTAGGAGTGTGCAATGCCAAAAGGCTACCATAGTGAAGCATTTGTTTTCTGTGTCCACCTTGTTTCTTTAATCTTTCCTTTCAAATCGGATGAATCAAGCCAGTTCGTGTTTTAGAGCCCATATGGGGATTTTATTGACGGTTAAAATTTCTGGTCATACTGCACCTAGATTTGGCCATATGGGACTTTCATTTTTGGTTGTGATTGTTGGAAATATGGACCATAATTGACATGAGACCAAGATTTTAAATGGTTTCTGAATCTTCTAATGTATGGATTTTATTAAAAAAATAACTATAAAATCCAAACTATATTATTAGTTAGGCAACGTTTGAAACAAATTTGGTTTCCAACAAATCGAGTGCAAAGGACTCGATTTTGCTCTGAAAAATTGCACTTAGAACTCAAGTGTGAGAAACTCAAGTATGAAACTCGAGTGTAAGACACTTGACTTCCAAGTGCAATTTCATAGGGCAAAATCGAGTTCTCTACACTCGATTTGTTAGAAACTAAATTTGTTTCAAACATTGCCTAACTAATAATATAGTTTAAGGAATTTGATTATTTTTTTAATAAAGTCCTCTAATGTATTGTAGAAGTAATAACCTGTACATGGCTGTGAGATCTTTTTTTTTTGGTTCACTTGCCGTTTATGGGATCTAGCTTGATTAAGAAGGGAAAAAGATTAACATTATTGGGCTAATGGATCAGTCTTTTCCACACTTGGGCTTGGGCGCAATCTAATTGGCTTAATTATAAGAGCAATCAAGCCTTCTCGCTTTCTATATGTGATTGAAATTTAATTATTCAAAGCCTCTTACATAATACTACAAGTATTTTCACTCTAACTTCAGTGCAAAATTGCAAATGTCATATTGCCATGTTAAAGTCTCTCATTCTATATATTTAAATATGGTCATTGCCTAGCACGATTATGCAGATTAGTTAGTATAAGAAATAAATATTTTAATACTTACGTTTCAACATGGTGATACATGGATACAAGTTGATAATTCTACAGAAAAACAAAGGGGTAATTAATATTTCACACTCCTGAATGTACACTACTTCATACAATGTCTACTTTTCATACAAGATATTTACATTTGTCAACATTTCGTACATGATGTAAAGAATAAAGTATAAACACTATTGGATGTGAAACAATCAAGATCCTAAACAAAGACAAGCAATATAATAGATTTTAGTAGCAAAGATGGTGAACATGTTTAACGACCCTCTTGAAGGCTTGTAGTTAATAAAGGTTGACCCGAGTTGAATAATAGTAGTGTAGGTGCATGATACATTGGAGTAGGCATTTGCATCGGAAGAATTGGCACTTTTACCTCAAACTTAAGAATTTGAATTGCTTGCCTTATTGAGAGCCTTAGATTTCGATCAGGGTGAGCACACCAAAGTCCAACAATCATCAAACACTCTTATCTGTTTTTCATCAAAATCTGTTTTTAACTTTCTATCCACAGCCGAAAGAAGATCTCCTCTTCCATAAAGACTCCAAATCCACTCTACCAACCCCATGTCAGAATTTGGTCCCATAAGATTAGATGACCTTTCCATAGCAATTTCTAAGGCAACTACTCCAAAACTATAAACATCTGACTCTTTACTAGCCCTACCTGTGCTTATATACTCTGGAGCCAAGTATCCTAAAGTTCTAGCCAATCTAGTTGTCTGGGGGCCTAACTCATGATCCATAAGCCGAGCTAATCCAAAATCACCAAGCTTGACGTTGAAATTAGAATCTAGCATGACATTACTTGATTTGATATCCCGGTGCACCACACATTGCTCCCATTCTTCATGAAGATAGAGCAATGAAGAGGCCAACCCAAGAGATATCTTGTATCTTACTAGCCAAGAGAGAGGACTCCTTGTTCCAAAGAGGTGGGAATCAAGGCTACCTTTAGCAATGTGAAAAGAATGTTTCCTTGTTTCTTTAATCTTTCCTTTCAAATTGGATGAATCAAGCCAGTTCGTGTTTTAGAGCCCATATGGGGCTTTTATTAACGGTTAAAATTTCTGGTCATACTGCACTTAGATTTGGCCATATGGGACTTTCATTTTTGGTTGTGATTGTTGGAAATAGGGACCATAATTGACATGAGACCAAGATTTTAAATGGTTTCTGAATCTCCTAATGTATTGTAGAAGTAATAACCTGTACATGGCTGTGAGATTTTTTTTTTTTTGGTTCACTTGCCGTTTATGGGATCTAGCTTGAAAAAGGGATGGTAGGGTATGTAACTTGTATTAGCTGGTTACAAGTTACACAATTATAATTCCATAGTAGTCCTCTTGTTCCCAAATTCTATATCAACTGCAAGGATAAGCAAGCTTGTATAACGTGTACGTAAAAACCCAAATTCTTCCATTATTCATCTAACTAGTTGCTAACCCGTGCGATAAACGGAAAAGCTATTGAATTTGGAAAAAAATCCAACAATGAGTAAATAGACATTTTACTAGTTAGTATTTTTTTTTAAAAAAAATGAAGAAATATTTATTAACTTCTATACTCCTCATTAATGCGTAATGATGTGGGGGGGGATTATTAGGGAGGATACGGCTTTCAAAAACCAATTTAATGGGGCAATCACTGAGGAATTAAAGGCTCCAAATGAAACCGAAACTGTTTTGGAAGCAAGTAATGAGGAGATATGTTGGCAAAGGAGTTTGGTGCGGCTAAACTATTGGGATCGGGAAAGAGAACTACCAAAAACCCGAGAGCACATGACAAATTAAGTGATAAATCACAACTTTATAAGTCACGTGCTACTCCTGAAGCTAGGGTTCAAGAACCAAAAGCTACCCATGCAACTCCTACCTAGACCCGCAAAGAAAGAAACCAACTCAAGGACAACACAGCAGCAAGTTCTCAACCTCCAGGGAAAAAAAGAGTAGCAGGATCAAAGGCAGACCACCCTTAATTGTCAGCAAAAAGGTTTCAGGCTACTCTCAGTGAAGAAGACACACCTTTTGTAATGGTGGGAGCTGATGTTCAGCCCCGCCAACAGCAATGAGTTGTTTAGAATGGAACTGTCGTGGGCTTGGGAACCTGCGTGCAGGGAGGGAGCTCGTTAAAATCATACGGGCAAAAGATCCCATTGTGGTGTTTTTAGCTGAGACACTTATAGATGATCCAAGGTTAGAGTTTGTTCAAAGAAGTATTGGTTTTCACTATAATAAAATGTATTTTTAGCGACGAAAATTTTCGTCACTAAAAGTCCAATATTTCGTTGCCTAGTACCTTTAGTGACGGATTCTTCTTTTTAGTGACGAACTTCATTTAGTCGCTATAGCTCCATCACTAAAAGTATTAGCAACGAAAACTTTCAACAAATTTCGTCGCTAAAGATCAAAGTTGTTTTAAAATAAAAACACTTTTAGTGACAAAACTATTTCGTCACTACACGTACCTTATTTTATTAGATAATTTTTAGCAACGAAATATTTTCATCGCTAAAACTATTTTTATGAATATTCGGATACTTATAGTGATGTATATTTTCGTCGCTAAAACTAATGTCTAAACAATTCAGCTATATTTAGCGAAAAAAAATTTCGTCGTTGAAAGTGTTTTTTATAAATTTAGTTACATTTAGTGACAAAATTTTTCGTCACTAAATGTAGCTAAATGTGATGGAAAAATTAGTCACTAAAGCTACTTATCTGCTTTCATTTTTTTCCTGTATGTAACCTGTCATTACATTATTAACTCCTCACACTTGAATAACACATTTATGTCAACTACACATTTCTAAGAAAATGATCCACACATTCCAAATGTAAAAATAAAACAAGTATTCTATTCAATCCATCCATACAAATTGTTTCCAACACATACAATAACACAAGATGTTTTATAACATACAATAACATAAAATACTAAGGGCTAAAAGAAGATGTCCTCAAACATCTTCAAGTAGTGCCAAAAGAAAAAGTCCTAAAAGCCACCAATAAGAAATCTGTACAAATGTAAAAACAATACTACATTAAAATTGTAAAATAAAAACATTAACTATGTTATAAGAAACATCTCTATTGAATATTTGTGTGTGTGTGTGTGTGTATGTGTGTGTGTTCATCCAAGACACAAGCTTCAAACCCAATTTTTCTGTCAACCTCACATTGCATAATTCAATTACCACATATTTGCTAGAACTAAATCATTTACTCTATAATTCAATCAAAGTAAACAACAAAAACCTAATTTGGGCATTAATGCATAGAGCCATAGACTACAAAGACAAATCAAATATAGTCCCAATTACCAGATCTAACACAATTCAAGAACTTAAACTAAATTCCCACATAAACATCAATACAAAGCAAAATTCAAGCCTTATCACAAAGACCCATCAAATCTAAGTCAATCAGAATGACACAAAAGCAACACATTTCAAATTTAAAACAGAATCAATTGCCACACAAAAAAAAAAAAAAAAAGTGTTCCAAAGGACTATAACACAACCAAAGCATTTTAATACACTACTGCAAGTGATTAAATCAAACCATTATTAAAATTAGCTAAGTAAAACACATGTTAAGGAAAATGCAAGAATTTACAAGCCAACTCACTCAACAAAGGTTTCAAGTAAATTCCACAAAATCCCAACATACTCGTCATACTTTCAAATTCACTACATAACAAGTCAGCTCTTTTGTAAAAATTGTTTGGTCCATGAAAAGTATCTAATTAACTTGAAATTGAATAGGGATAAGCTCTTATATGTGTAATATGTACCATAAAAAATTCAGCACAAAATAATTTTTCTATAATTTATTAAAAATCACGTATTGCAGCTGACTCAAATTTCCCCTTGACAGATTTAGGTTCCCAAAAGAAAATTGCTATAGTTTTAAAACTAGCCCAAATGCTTTGAGACTTTATTCACATTAAAACTACATGTTAAAGAATATTAAAAACATGGAATGAAACCCTTTATCTCATATAAACAAATACCACAACAACAAATCAAGAAACCAAAACTCATAAATCATAGAGACAAATAATCAAGGAAAATTACCTTGGAATCATGTTGGGAGAAGGAAAAAGTTTTGTAGGGCAGGTTGATAGCCGAATATCCCATTGCAAGAAACCAAAAGGTCAAGAGAAAGAAGAGACACTACAAGGCACTTAAACTTTCATGGTTAACACTTCATTACCCATTTGTTTTAAAACAAGTTCATAGCACCCAAACCATCAAAGTATCACATACTCACCTCTAGAGCAAAATAAGTTAAACAAAATTTCAGATTTCACAAACTTTATATACATATACATATACATACATACATACATATATATATAGGAACAGACCCAGGTGGGGGCCTAAGAGGGCTCGGGCCCCCACTGGACCCAACAAAAAATAATTAGTATGTAAAATTTTTATAAAAATAAAATAAAAATAAAAAAAGGGGGCTTGGGCTCCCCTTGGTTTTTAGCTCAGGCCCCTCTTACTTCAACCATCCCTATCCCAAAAAATAAAAATAAAAAGACTTGGGCCCCCCTTAATTTTAGCTTGGGCCCCCTCCAAATTTGTAAAACCCAGCCAGCTAGCCCACTGCCCACATATAAAACTCAGTAGTCCAAAACTCAGCCGACCAGCCCACATGTAAAAATTAAAAAAAAAAAAATGGTAAGTTAAAAAATGTAAACCCAGGCTACCCTACGCAGCAGTCCGAAGAGTATAGTCTCCAAAAAAAAAAAAAAAAAAAAAAAAAAAAAAAAAAAAAAAAAAAAAAAAAAAAAACAACAACAACAACAACAACCTAAGTGCTAAGAGGCAACTGGCAAGACAGAGAGAGTGAGAGGCGAGAGACTGAGAGAGACTACCCACAACATGAGTAAATTTGCCAAAACGCGAGGTGAGAGCTTGTTGCTACTGCCCACGCCATGACGTTGCCACCACGCGAGACCCATCCTGTAGACCCACGCAACACCCATCTCGCCATGACGCCACTGCTGGCTTTGATCTACTCCAACCTTCACACTCAACTAACTCAAGTATTTAATCTATCCTTCAAAATCTCAAAATCTATGCTTGTGGTGTTTGTGTTTTAGTGAATCTATGCTTGTGTTATTTTTATTTTTATTTTTTTTGGCTTTTTGCCTTTGTGACTATCTTTGTGTCTTTGTGAATTGTGACTCTGTGTTTGTGACTATCTCTCTTATATTATATAAAAGAGAGAGAGAGAGAGAGAGAATATCAGAGTTTGACTGTTTGTTATGTGGTAGTTGGGCAATAAAATAGGGACAAGTCACAACAATAGGAAAAGTGATTCAACTTTCAAGGAATTAAAATGGTAAAGTGTTTGTCGATAGTGCATAATAAAATCATAATGTCGATAGTGTCCTTCAAAATAAAATGGAAAATGATTTTTTGATGGACTCTTGAATTCAATCATAGATGATTTTGAAGATTTGAAAGAGCGTAGAGTTCCCTTTTCATAGATGATTGTATTAAGAAAAAATAGTGTTTCATGTCTTTTGTTTTTGTTGGGAGATGATTGTATCTTAATATATTAAGAAACAATGATTTTTGAGTATTTATCTTGGTTGATAGTTTATTGATACTATATGGATGCATATTTGAAATTTTTTTTTTGCTTATCTCCAGCCCCCCCTAGCTTGAAATCTTGGGTCTGTCCCTGTATATATATATATATATATATATCACATAGTCCAACTTCAAATTATATAATCAAAAACAAACAATTAAACCTAACTTCATAACTCATTGATATAATATATCAAACACTTTATGTGCAAAAAGCAAAATCTCAAATCACTTAAACTTTCATGGTTAACACTTCATTACCCATTTGTTTTAAAACAAGTTCATAGTACCCAAACCATCAAAATATCATATACTCACCTCTCCACTCCACTCCACACCACCAAGACCTCCAAATGCTTCAAGTATTGAAAAAAAAAGTAATCATCAAATATAACTCAATCAAAACCTAAGGCCCTAAAGCCTAACTTTACCATCCTAAGACGAATGCCCCTACCCAAACAGGAACCAAGCAAGCATTCAAGAAACTTATAGGCTTTAACACAACCAAAACCTTTTATTTCCCTACCACAAACAATGTGCATTTACCAACTTAATACAAAGCATGTCCTTACCAAACCATGATAAAATTAGCCAAAGTAAAACACTTGTCAAAGAAAGCACATATGAACTTACAAGATAGACCACACAACAAAACCTTGTAGTAAATTCCTTATAGTCTCAACATTCTAATCATACTTTCAGATTAAATTTGCAATAAGTTAGCTCTTTTTAAAAATTTGTTTGGTCTACTTAGTTTTATCCAAAAAGCTTGAAATTAAATAGGGAGAAGCCCTTATATGTCTAGTATATACCATCAAAAATTCAGTTTAAAATAATTTTTCTATAATTTATTAAAAATCATGTAGTGCATCTGACTCAAATCTGTACAAAGTCACAAAAGAAAAATACTATAATTTTAACCCTATGCCAAAAGTTTTGAGACTTGATTAAACCTTAAAGCTACATGTGTTAGTACATATAAACAACTAGGATTTCAACCCATAACCTCATATAACAATCATCACAACACAAGTCAAGAAATTCAATCTCATAACTCATATAAACAATTTATCAAACACTTGGTAAGTAAAAGACACATGCTCATATTACTTGCACAAATTTATAGTTAACACCACAATCACAACCACATATGCCAAAGACATTTCAAAATACAAGGATACCCTTTTTCTAAAATTAACCCAATCTCCCATATAAATCAAAAACCCAAATGATTTCTCAAGAAACCCAACTCACATGGTTGTCAAACAACAAAATCCATTTCATAACTCATATAGGCAATTTGTCAAACACTTAGTAAACAAAAAACACATGCTCATATTACTTGCACAAATTTATAGTTAACACCACAATCACAACCACATATGCCAAAGACATTTCAAAATGTAAGGAAACTCTTTTTCTAAAATTAATCCAATCTCTCATATAAATCAAAATCCCAAATGATTTCTCAAGAAACCCAACTCACATGATTGCCAAACAACAAAATCCATTTCATAACTCATATAGGCAATTTGTCAAACACTTAGTAAGCAAAAGACACATGCTCATATTACTTGCAAAATTTTATATTAAACACCACAATCACAACCACATATGCCAAAGACATTTCAAAATGTAAGGAAACATTTTTTCTAAAATTAATCCAATCTCTCATATAAATCAAAACCCAAATAATTTCTCAAGAAATCCAACTCACATGGTTGCCAAATAACAAAATCCATTTCGTAACTCATATAGGCAATTTGTCAAACACTTGGTAAGCAAAAGATACATGCTCATATTACTTGCACAAATTTATATTAAACACCACAATCACAACCGCATATGCCAAAAACATTTCAAAATGCAAGGAAACCCTTTTTCTAAAATTAACCCAATCTCCCATACAAATCAAAAACCCAAATGATTTCTTAAGAAACCCAACTCACATAATTGCCACACAACAAAATCCATCTCATTCCATTAAATTAAAAACCTCCAATAAGATTTTAAATGTACCAACAAATACAACAGACTACTTCTAAAACAAAACCCACAACATAAAAAGCAATCCTAACAAGAAAGGATAAAAATCCAAAGATATTAGAAGGTGGGTCATGGAGATTTTACCTTAAATTCATGTTAGGAGAAGTCAAACCATGGATAAGAGTTTGATAACTGAAAATCTAGTAGAAGCTAACCAAGAGACCAAGAGGGAGGAGAGATTTGGTAGAGAGAGAGAGATAGAAGGATGTGTGTGTTTGTGTTTGTATTTAAGTTTGTACTTGTGTTAGGGAGTGAGTGACAATGAGAGAGAGAGGGCTGAAAAATTTTTAAGTGAGTGGGTGGGATAAATGAAATTTTATGCGGGAAAGGAAAAAATTTTTGCTAAAATTTAACCCATTTAAGCTGTACTTTATAGTGATGAAATTTATTTCGTCACTGTTTCTAACTTTTTTGTTACGAATTATGATTTCGTCGCTAAAGCTGCCAGTTTATATGCATTGGACTTTTGGCGACGATTTAGTTTCGTCACTAATACTGTTCAAAGCAACATCTATAGCAACGAAATATTTCTTAACTAAAAATCTCAATTTTTAGTGACGAAATATTTCATCACTATAGATTAATTAAGTTCGCGCCTAGTTTTTCCCTGTTGGCACCCTTGTTTCAAATCAACAATAGTGATGAAAAGTAATTTTTGTCGCTAAATGTTATAATTTTTTTCATTATTAGCGACGAAATCCATATTTCGTTGCTAAACCTGTAATTTTAGCGACGAAAAAATATTTCCTCACTAAGTTTCATCGCTAAAAATACATTTTGTTATAGCGTTTGATCATAGATGGGTTGTACAAAGAGTGGGAAGGGGCGGTGGATTAGTTCTTTATTGGAAAGCATCGATTAATTTAATGGTGGAAGGTTCGGATAGATACTATATAGATGCAATGATTGATAAAAATACAGAGAATGAGTGGAGATTAACAGGTTTTTATGGTGAACTCGATACAGCAAAAAGACATGAAACTTGGAATAAGCTAAGGATTTTAAACTCGCACTCGGAGAAGCCATGGCTTTGTTACGGGGATTTTAATGAAATTGTCAGACAAGATGAGAAAATTAGGGATGCAAGAAGGCCTCATAATCAGATGCAGCAATTTAGGGAGGTGATTGATGAATATGGTTTAATGGACTTGGGATTTGAGGGCTCAAAATATACTTGGAGCAAGCACTTTGAAAATGGAATTTCAATTTGGGAAAGGCTTGATAGGTGCTTGGTCACTAACAGCTGGTTCATGAAGTTTACAGGTTCAAGAGTGTACCATTTGACATGTATTTCATCTGATCATGTTCTAGTTCTCATCTCACTCTCGGGTTTGATTCCACCTATTCGGAAAAAAAAAAATTTCGTTGCAAACAAATGTGGCTTTCAAATTCGAGCTGTAAGGAAGTGGTGTATTTGGCCTGGGGTGGTAAGAGTGGTGTCGGGGTTGAGGGAGATATTTTGAGTAAGGTGGAAACGTGTGGGAAGGAGTTGGATCGATGTTTTGGTAATGTAAGGTTGGAATTGAATCGTTTAAAAAAAGTTCTAGCTAAAGAAGAGAAGGCAACCATGGTTAGTGGGAACAATTTTCGGGTTAGACAGATTAAAAAAGAGATTGAGGTTTTGCAGGATAGGGAAGCAACGATGTGGGCTCAACATTCGAGAGTACTATGGGCAAATCAGGGGGACAAAAATACCAAATATTTCCATTGTTGTGCCACAAAAAGATTCAGGAAAAATTCAATGGAATGAATTAGAGATGAGGGTAGCATATGGAGAACTAAACAAGATGAGATAGGTGAGGTCATGGTAAACTATTACAAGTCTCTCTTTGCTTCAACAGAGGGTAATGTCTCCACAAGCAATTTAGATTGTGTGTCCACAATGATAGGTGAGGAGATGAATGCAAGTCTATGCCGAGAGTTTGAGGCATGTGAAGTAGTTAGTGCTCTCCAACAAATGGCACCCCTCAAAGCACCTGGACCGGATGGTATGCCTCTGCTATTTTATCAACATTTTTGGAGCACGGTAAATCATGATGTCACTTCATCCATATTGTCATGGTTGAACTCAAGTACCATACCAACTCCCCTAGACCATATTTTTATTACACTTATTCCAAAAATAAACTCTTTGAATATGCACACCAATTTCGTCCCATCAGCCTATGTAGTGTGCTTTACAAAATATACTCTAAAGTCTTTGCAAATCACCTTAAAAAATTACTTCCATCTATTATCATAGAACACCAATCAGTCTTCACTAAGGAAAGATTAATTTCGGACAACATTTTGGTGGCTTTTGAGACCTTACATAGTATACAAAAGTATAAAGGGGTACTTATGGATATATGGCACTAAAATTGGATATGAGTAAAGCGTATAACCGGGTGGAGTGGTATTATTTAGAGGAGATAATGAGGAAGATGGGCTTTAGGGAGAGGTGGATAAATATTGTAATGGGTTGTGTGAAAACAGTCTCATATTCTGTTTTGGTAAATGAAGATCTATGTGGGATGATTTTTCCTACAAAGGGATTAGGCAAGGAGACCCACTTTCCCCTTTCCTTTTCCTTCTTTGTACTAAAGGATTGAATGGTTTAATTAAAAAGTCTGAATTACAAGGTGATATTCATGGCTACTCCCTTTGTAGGAAAGGCCCAAAACTAATGCATCTGCTTTTTACAAATGATAGTCTTATTTTTTGCAGGGCAACAATGGAAGAATGTGATAAGGTGATGGACATACTAAATAAGTATGAGGAAGCCTCGGGACAAAAAGTAAACAGGAATAAAACCTTTTTGTTCTTTAGCAAGTCTATACCAGAGGAAGTAAAGCACGGAATCAAGGTGAACTTGGGTGTTCCAGAAATCATGCAATATGAAAAATATCTTGGGCTGTCCTTTCTAGTTGGCAAAGGAAAAAAAGAAATTTTTAACTACATAAAAGAGAAAGTATGGGGAAACTTCAAGGGTGGGAAGCTAAATTACTTTTCCAAATCGGAAGGGAAGTGCTTTTAAAGGCAATTATACAAGTCATCCCAACTTACACTATGGGATGTTTCAAATTACTGTTGGGTTTGTGCAATGAGATTGAGGCCCTAATCAAGAAGTTTGGTGGGGACAAAGAGATGACCGCAGGAAAATTCATTGGATTAAATGGGAGGAAATGACAAAATCAAAGACTATTGGAGGTATGGGTTTTCGAGATCTTGCCATGTTCAATGATTCTCTTTTAGCAAAGCAAGCCTGGCGACTCTTGCATAATAAAACCTCATTCTTCTATAAAGTGTTTAAAGCACGCTTTTTCCCAAATTCATCACTTATGGAGGCTGCCGATTCAAGGACGGGGTCTTATGCTTGGAAGAGTATCCTTATAGGGAGAGAAATCATTCAAAGAGGGGTAATATGGAGGATAGGAAGTGGAGAAAAAATTAACATTTGGCAACAATGCTGGCTACCAAGAAAACACCCACCATAGCAACCAACTTGTCCCTTAGAGAGTTTTGAAAATCATACTGTGGATTCACTTTTTGATCCAATCACAAGAAGATGGAATGAAGAGTTGGTTGACGGTCTATTTATGGTAGAGGATGCTGAGTTGATCAAGAAAATTCCCCTTAGCCGAAATGTAGCAGAGGACACCTTATATTGGCCTTATTCCACCTCCGGGAACTACTCTTGCAGGTCTGGTTACAAATTCCTTAAAGAGGAGTTGGAGATGCAAGCAAACCCACAAGCACCTCAAATCTGTGACAAGCTGGTATGGAAAGAGATATGGCAAATGCAAGTTCCACCAAAAGTAAAAAAATTTATTTGGCGAGCTTGCCATAATGCATTGCCAACAAAACAGGCGTTGATGCGAAGAAAAATTATAGCAGACCCAATTTGTGAAAGGTGTAAACATGCTGTGGAGGAAACGAAGCACGCATTATGGTCATGTTCGGAGTTGGATGTGGTGTTGGCTGATCAAGAAGCATGGAGTTTCAGGTATAAGATTAAGTTCACAGGTGTGAAGGAGTTGCTGTCATGGATGACTAGGGAAGGAAAGTCCCTAGAGCTATTTGCTTGTACGGCTTGAAATGTTTGGAATCAGAGAAACAAGGTCCGAATGAATCTTTAGGTCAATCCGCTTCATCAGGTTGCAAAACAGTCAAAAGTAGTGCTGGCGCAATACCGAGCAAATATGCAGGTTACAGAGGTGCAAGTGAACAATAGTAATGGTGGAACGAGGTGGTGGTCTCCGACAGCTAGATTTGTGAAGATAAATTTTGATGGCGCCATGTTCGGTGAATCAAACATGTCAAGTATTGGAGTGGTAATCAGGGACAACAATGGAGCTGTTTTGGCATCTCGCTCAGAAAAAATTACTCAAGCTTATAAGGCAAACAAGGTAGAAGCTTTGGCAGCACTGAAAGCTTTGTCGTTTGCATACGAACTGGGTTTCCGAAGTGCTATTCTCGAAGGTGACTCTCTTGGTCTGATTCAAGCATTGAAGTCAAAGGAGCATAATCTATCCCCATTAGATCTATTGGTAGAGGATGTGAAGGTGTTTGCAAATAATTTTGTAAGATTGTTGTATTCTCACATTAAGAGAAATGGTAATAGTGTAGCTCATAGTCTGGCGAAACATGCCATACGCATACTAAATTTTCAAGTATGGATGGAAGATGTCCCATCACATATTGTTTCGATTTTACAATTGGATGTAGTTGATTTACCTTAATAAAATCACACAAGTTCATTCTCAAATTATATATATATATATATTCGCATGTCAATAAATGTATTAAGGAATATTATATAAAATGTGTAACAATATACAAAGAGAGTAAGATATATAGTTTGTATCTCTAGCATTATTCATGTAGAAACTATCTTGATTGTAAGCCACCCATTTTTCTTTATTGGCCAAAATAAATGTGAGGCATGTGCAAGAGGAGAAATTATTATTTATACCAAGAGGACTGCTGATGTAATCCTTCCTGATCAATGAGATAATGTCATTTATGCAAATGTATGTGTAAGCTTCCTAATCAGCACAAAGAATAAAAAATAAAAATTATCCAATGATATCACATTTGCATAAATAATAGCATTTTATTGGTTGGGAGGTTAGGAAGAACCACGTCAGCATTCCTCTTGATGGAGCTAATAATTTCTCATGCAAGAGGTCAAATCTAAAGATTCACACTAGCAAGTGTGTGAAATTGTTGACCTAAACACGTTAAAAACTGCTTGTTAAAGGAAGAATCCTCATTTAAATTTACTGGAATCAAGGGTTACAACTGCCTTGCATTGTTGCTAATTAATCCTTGATTTATGGAAGAAATGGTGATTTTGAATGAAGTTAGTTCTAATACATTAGATATAAATTTTTATCTTGAACTCTTATAACACATGGCATCAATCATGGGTCCAATGGTCTCACAAATGTTCTAAACTCATTTGTTAAACTTTGGGTGGACCCAAGTTGATGTAGAATGACCCTTTTTCCCTTTTTCGGCTGCCTCTCTCTTTAGTGAGCCTGGTTCACATGATAGAGGGAAGCACTTGAATTCTAGTTTGATGTTGTTCCAGCAATGGGCTTTAGTTGGCTGCCACTATTTTTTTATGGGCTGACATTGTGTGCCCAAATCAAATCAATTCCCATTGTTCACTTGGGCTTTGTGGCATAGGCTAAATTCACAGACTGTAGGCTTATTTGAATGGGCCTTGGACTGACTTTATGAGCTGTCGTGCGTTAATTTGTTGTCCAAACAATTGCCTCTAACAAACCGTTTAGAGTTCATTTTTCATGATATAACTGAAGAAAAAATTATAAATAAATCGATATCTATGTACATCGCGAAATTTTTAACCAATCAAAAAATTACCACGTTATATTTCCAAGTCCACATAGTACATTCAAAACAACCAAATGTGAATTTCAGTTAACTTAACTGGTAAAGTCTCTAATAACTGTATAAGAGATCTGGGGTTCATTTTTTGCCTACACCAAAAACTGATTGGTGTCTTGATCTGATGATAAAGAGCTATCATCAAGAGCGGACAGCATAAGTTGAAAATCTCTAAAAAAAAAAAAAAAAAAACCAAATATAACGTGCCAAGTTTAACACATATGATTGTGTTTTTTATAGTTCCTTTTTAGGCTTATTTCCCATATTATTTAACATATATGATCGTGTTAGATGATAATTTAGAATTAAAGCTTTTAATTTCAAATGTTGAAGTGCAATTTTTTTTTTTTGTGGAGAAAACAGGTAAGTCAATATTATTAAGGAAGATCTGACTGGAGTACATCAACCAAATCAGGTGGTAGCTCTTCTAACCACACATTGGTATCCGCAGTTAGAACTGCTCTCTTAGCAAGGGCATGGGCTAATCTATTGCCCCCCCTACAAACATGAATAAAATGACAGAATTGTATACATTGACACACACTTTGTATATCTAGGATAATATGACCCAACTGGGACCTATTCAGCCCAGGATTATTAATTGTCGAGACTACTTTCAAGGAGTCCCCTTCCACTTCAACTCAAAAAATACTGATTTCTTGAGCAAAAGTGAGAGCACGTCTCGCAGCCAAGGCTTCAACCATGTCTACTGAGCTTGGAAGACGGATCCTCTGACTAAGAGCAGTAAGTATATTTCCGTCGGAGTCCCTGATAACAACACCCAA
The DNA here is from genome assembly GCA_023621385.1 of Quercus gilva. Lineage (NCBI taxonomy): Eukaryota > Viridiplantae > Streptophyta > Magnoliopsida > Fagales > Fagaceae > Quercus > Quercus gilva. The sequence continues at coordinate 41,735,768 of CM042482.1, read as the reverse complement.
GCCTGCCCAACCCAAGTTGGCAAATACCGCCCCGCCAAAGTTGATTTTTAACAGACCCGGAAGAGGTGGCTGCCACTTCGTCGCTACCCGTGTGGTACCAGACCGATGACGTTCAGAGTTGACATCTCGGAATTCCTGCAATAGGTCTCGGGCCCTCTGAATGGTAACACCAACATCCCATACCTATTGACCCTCCCTAAGCTTATTACGTCGGACCCATATGCACCACGCCACCATGGCAAATAAGGCCGCCGTACTCGATGACGCTTCTGACAGTACAAAGAAGACCAGATCACTAAAATTGTTGAAACGCTTTGCTCTGGGAAAATTAAAGGTGGGGTTAGAGAACCAAATGCATTTGACATAGTCACACAGCCATAGACAATGCATGGCATCCTCGAGGTGGTCCTCACACAGATTACACGTACCATCTACAAGCACATGCCTATACTTAAGGTTAGACCGGGTAGGTAGAGCCTCACTTAAAGCTCACCACATGAAATGCCTAACCTTATTCGGAACCTGCAACTTCCAAATACCACTCCATAACTTCTTTGAAGCGTCCGAATTGGAAGTACCAAATCGTGCATTGTGAGAGGCCATGGCTAGCATCCTATAAGCACTCCTCATTGTATAGGATCCATCTGGGGTTTGAGGCCATATAAGCAGATCTTCTGAAGCTCGAATGCTCACCGGGACACTCTTTATACAGTTCCCCTCCGAGGGAATAAAATTTCTGTCTATTAGTTCTTCATTCCAGAGCCGTGTGCCAGGGATAAACAAATCTTGGACAAACTTCAAGGAGAGATCTCTCTGTGGCGAAACTATAAGTCCACCACCCATCTCATCAATCCACCTGTGACCCTAAATGTCAATTGTAGTACCATTTCCTATCCACCACCTAGCTCCCTTGCAAACCACTGCTCTAGCTTGCAAAATACTCTTCCAGGCAAAGGAACAGCGAAAAGTAAGCTCAGCATCAAAAATGCTTCCATTGGGGAAATACTTAGGTTGGAAAACCCTATAGAGCAAGGTGTCCTTCTCATGATACAATTGCCACACCTGTTTGCCTAAGAGAGCATCGTTAAAATCTCTAAGATCACGACATCTCATTCCACCAAGAGACTTTGGGGAGCATAAGGTAGACCATTTAACCCATTGCATCTTCTTTGCATTGCCTTGGGTACCCCACCAAAATTTACGTATCATGGTCTCAATATCTTTTAATAGCCCCACCGGTAGGCGGAACACATTCATGGAATAAGTAGGGATAGATTGGATAACTGCTTTTATCATGACTTCCTTACCAGCTTGGGAGAGTAGCCTCTCCTTCCACCCTTGCATTTTGGACCAAATTCGTTCCTTGATCTAATTAAAGCACACTTTTTTCTGTCTTCCAACAAAAGATGGTAAACCCAAGTACTTCTCATAGTGTTTGATGGCCGGAACTCCCAACAGAGCCTTGATTTCTTCCTGCACTTCCTCCGATGTGTTTTTGCTAAAAAATAGGGTGGTTTTGTCTTTGTTCACTTGTTGACCTGAAGCACCCTCATACCACTCCAAAAGTTGTTGAATTTTGGCACACTCAACTGACTTAGATCTACAAAAAAGGAGGCAATCATCTGCAAAGAAAAGGTGAGTAATTTTTGGACCTCTACGACACAAAGCTAGCCTTTTAATCTCCCCCTCATCCGATGCCTTGTTTAAGAGTGAATTAAGACCTTCCGCACAAAATAGGAAAAGGAAGGGAGAAAGCGAATCTCCTTGCCTTAACCCTCTTGATGGTTTTATAAATCCTTTTGGTTCGCCATTGATTAGGATTGAATAGGTAACAGTTAACACACATTCCATAATCATAGCTACCCATGATTCCTGAAATCCCATCCTTACAAGGATATTTTCCAAAAAAAGCCACTCCACCCTATTGTAAGCCTTACTCATATCCAATTTCAGGGCCATATAACCCTCTTTTCCTGAACATTGGGTTTTCATATAATGCAAAGACTCAAAATCAATCAAGATATTATCTGTTATAAGTCTATCTGCAGTAAAGGCACTTTGAGCTTCTGACACTATAGAATTAAGAATGGGCTTAAGTCTGTTAGCAATAACTTTACTGAGAATTTTCTAAATGACATTACATAGGCTTATAGGCCTATATTCAGAAACATTTTCAGGATTGCTAACCTTAGGAATCAAAGTAATAAAAGTGTGGTTAATAAACTTAAGCAATTTACCCGAATTCAAGCATGAAAGGACAGCTTCGGCCACTTCTCCACCAATGTGCTGCCAAAAGGACTGGTAGAAAAGAGGGGGCATCCCATCTGGCCCCGGTGCCTTAGTGGGTGCCATTTGTTTGATAACTAAATCAACTTCTTCCCTACTATATGGTTTTAGCAACTCACCATTCATGTCATCTGTCACCACCTTCTGAACTCCTTCCAATACACAGTCAATATCTGTAACCCCTGAAGAGGAGAAGAGCTTAGTGTAGAAATCCACAAAAACGCTAGAGAGCACATCGTCTTCAGTCTGCCATTGTCCATCCAAATCTCTAACTCCCTTTATAAAATTTTTCCTTTTTCTCTGAGTTGCCACCCCATGAAAATATTTTGTGTTTTTGTCACCTTGAGCTACCCATTGGATTCTAGATCGTTGTCTCCACATCTTACACTCTTTATCAAGCAGAATATTTAGCTCACGGCGAAGCTGAGTCACCACCTCATAACATCCACCCCTAGCCGCAGCTTCCTCTGCCTTCCATAAGGTCTCCTTCTTCTTGACAATCTGATTTTTAACACTACCAAAATGTTCTTTACTCCAGGACTTCAACATTTTCTTACACTTCTTCAGCTTCTTTGCTACTTTAAACATTGGTGAACCCTCTTGTTGAATCTGCCAAGCTCTTAAAACCGTATCACTGCATCCACTATCACTAAGCCACATCTCCTCGAAGCGAAATGGCTTACGCAACCACCGTTAAAACTCATTATTCGGATTAAAAACCAGGCTTATAGGTTGATGATCAGATGAGTGGCAATGGAGATGTCTAACGATGGCTGCTAGAAATTTAGAAACCCAATCATAATTTGCCACGCCTCTATCCAGACGTTTCCAAATCACATATTCATGCCGTCAACCTTGCCAAGTAAATTCCGGACTGATATGACCGAGATCAACAAAACCACAAAAATCAAGAGCTTCTCTGAAGGCCTCCATTTGTGCACTCGATCTGATTCTTCCTCCTCGCTTCTCGTTGGTGTGGAGGATTTCGTTGAAGTCGCCCCTACAACACCAAGGCAAATGTGGTTTAGCCCATAACATACGAAGCATACCCCAAGATTCATCCCTATAGTTAGTATCCGACTCCCCATAAAATCCGGTAAAGCGCCAAGCTTCAGCTGTACCACCCTTCACTACCTCGTCAATGTGATTTTTTGAGAAACTGTCAACCCACACGGCATTGTCTATCTTCCATAAAAGTGCCAAACCACCACTCCTACCCTGACTAGGAACAATGAAAAGGCCAGCATATTTAAACTTACAACGTAACCTTTCTAACTGATCCTTCTTCTCAGACCAGGTCTCTGATAAAAAGACCATTAGGGGATCTTGTGCTCGAATGACATCTTCAAGCTCCTCCACTATCCGTAGGTTCCCAAGCCCACGGCAGTTCCAGGCAATGCAACTCATTGTTCTCGGCGGGGCTGCCCAGCAGCCTCCACCGTTGTAAATTGGTTATTTGTGGTGACACAGTGTTTCTTTCCTGGGGAAGAAGTATGTTGCACTTCATCTACGTCTCTGCATGATCTTTTTTTCTATTTAGGTGCTAGTTGGACTTCACTGGGCTGTCTTTCTTGAACTAATCTTTTCCAACCACAGCCCTTCATTTCTAATTCTTGTGGCTTACACTCCTGGCCTATTACTTCTCTATTGTCTTTGTCGGGCCCCTTTGTAAAGGTGAGGATATTTTGGCCCACTACCTTATCCACTTTCACACTTGGCCCTTTAATGCTTGGACCTCCCACCGTAGAGTCAAACTTTAAGATGTTTGAGTCAATATCATTCAGAATATCCTGAAACTCAGCCTCCCTAACCGAGATATGCGCCTTATCATTTGAAACCCCAAAATCTCGAACTCATGATTAATGCTTGGCTGGAATATCAGAGTAACTGCCTCACCACCGTGAGTCGTTTCGCTACCCTTCTCCTCCGTCTGAACAACGTTACTCCTCTCCCTGGCTTTCTGACTTTCCTGTCTATCGTGCTCCCTTGAAACATTGTCCACGCCCTCTACTCGGACAACCGCACACTTTCTACTATTCAACGTTGGAGCGCCGAGCCATGCACCATACTGTCTATCCTCCTCAGTTAAGGAACCATTGCTTCCAATCCAGATCTCGCAATCTTTATCACTGTGGGTCAATCGGCCGCACCAATAACACACGTTCGGCAGACGTTCATATTTAAAACTAACCCAACCAACCTCCCCTTCCTGCATCCGAATCTTTTGTCCTCGACAAAGTGGTTTGGAAGTGTCAACCTTAACTCTAATCCTCATGAAACTGCTGCCATCATGGTTACCCCAATCTCGATACCCCTTTTGAACTTCCCCGAAAACCCCACCAATTCTTACTGCTGCCTCCTGATTCATCTCTCCCATAGGGAGATCGTGTAACTAAACCCAAAAGAACGTTTTGTCAAAGACTAGATCCCGTACAACAACACTTCTCTCTAATCTACATAGTGAGACTAGATACTTGTCATAACTCCAAGGTTCACCCATTAAAACCCTATCCACATCTGCTTTCTCGAAGAAGACAAATAGAACCACATGATTTCCCATATCCTTCACCTCAAAACCCTTCTTCGTTTGCCACAGAAGTTTGAACGTGCGAGCAATAGCTTCCATATTTAGAAGACGGCGAGTAAAGAATTTCGCCGCTATTGTCTTATCCCCTATCATTTCATCCGTATTCCCACAGTACTCACACCCCTCTTCTTCTGACAGTGAGAGTTTTTTCCATCGTACTGATAAGTCCTCCATGAAGTCTCAAATACAGGAACACTAGACTAAAAGCACTCACACTCGTGATCTAAAACCAGCGAGGAAAACAGAGCAAAGCCTAACCTTAAGGTAGGCACAACTTTCTACTGAGGCGGCTAGGGTTTGGAGTGGTTCATAACCGATCAGTTGTCTAGCATGTGTTAAAAACATATATATATATATATATATATATATGAATTTTAGTTCATCTATTTTATGATTGAATATGGATTATATGTTCTTTAAAAAACATTATGCAGGTTGAGTTACTTTGAGAAGAAGTAAGCAGAGTTATGAAAGTTACATTTTCTTTTAGTAAATAAAACTTTTTGAAATTTGGATAATGGTTAGCTTTTTCTATTGCTCATATCCACTACTAGATAAGTATATGAATCCACTATTATATATATAATCATTATTATGGTTTTTAATGCATACCCAATTTTTCCATTGATGCAAATAGTAAAGATTAGAAGCTATAAAAACAAAGTTTATTTGCTTATTTTGAAACCAAAAAAAAATTATACACTTATACAAAGCCTTAACCTGTGCTTACGCACGGGTTTGCGAGAGGGGGAAAAAGAATTTTGAGGAAGGAGGAAAAAAGATTAACATTATTGACCTAATGGATCAGGCTTGTCCATACATTGAGCACAATCTAACCGACTCAATTTTAAGAGCAAATAGGCCTTATATATGTGTGATAGGGTCTGATTTAGGGTGGATTTCAAGGATAGTCCAAGACAGTACTGATTACCAACTAGAAGAAGAAATGAGATTGAGGAGTGAGAAACAAAAGAATTAGAGAGAAAAACACTAAATCTAATCTTATTATTTCATGCTTTGTACAAATTGATCTTATCCTTTTATATCTTCTATATTGATCAACTGATTACCAACTAATTACTAACCATTTAACCAACTCTGGTAGCTCATGTAATTGCTAACAGAAATAAGTCAATAACAACTAAAAACTCACTAAGCACATGGCTGAATTGCGACAGACGCGTGTCTAATTACAATGCTGACTAAATCTCATTATAATCATACTACAATTCAAGCTACTGAATTAAACTACAGGTGTTGCACGTCAATGCAGCAGTTATTGCTACAATGCAAAAATGCTGTCTTGTTCTGCACTGCTGCTGCCAGGTTCTTATCAATGTGTTTCAAATTTAATTGCTATAGTCCCTTACATAATCTATTTTCACATAATCTTACATAATCTTATAAGTATTACTGTAATACATGGATACAAGTTGATGATTCTACACACAAACAATTAATGTTTCACCCTCCAGAATGTATACTACTTCATACAATTTCTATACTTTTCATACCAAATGTCCACATTTTTCAACATACTCCACACTTTGTAGTTTGTACATGATGTAAAAGAGTAAAGTATAAACACTATTGGATGTGAAACAATCGAAACACTAAACAAAGACGAGCAATATAATAAATTTTAGTAGCAAATATGGCAGACATGTTTAACGACCCTCTTGAAGGCTTGTAATTAGTACAGGTTCACCAGAGTTGACTACTGGTGGTATAGGTACATGATACATTGGAGTAGGCATTTGCATCGGAAGAGTTGGCACTTTTACCTCAAACTTAAGAACTTGAATTGCTTGTCTTATGGAGAGCCTCAGATTTCGATCAAGGTGAGCACACCAAAGTCCAACGTAGGGGTGTGCAATCAAACCGCCAAAACCAACCCAAGTTAACCCAAGCCGTCAGGTTGGGTTGGTTTTTAGGGCTTGGTGGGTTGGGTTGGGTTACAAAATTTTTTTTGATAGTAGATTAGGTCGGGTTTGGGTCATAAAATTCCAAACCTGACCCGACCCAACCCACCCATATATTTAATATATATTTAAAATATATTATATAATTAATAATTTAAAAAAAAAAAAATAACCAGCTCTTCCTATCCTATATAAAAACTAATTAGTTCACACAAACTCTCGTAAATTACTATTGTTGTTTAATTATTAGTATTGTTTGCCTTTAAAGAGTTACATTAATACTAATCTTTCGGTTTTTTTTAATATATTTGTATTTATATTTTTTCTGCTCAATTTAATAATAATAATAATAAAAAAATTGTTCAATCCATAGGTTCAACCCGACCCATGTGGGTTGGGCTAGGTTAGGTTAGACTTATGTGATGGGTTGGGTTGGGTTGGGTTGGATTTTTTTAACCCACCATGGTGAGTTGGATTAAAAAATCCTCTTAACCCAACCCATGCACACCCCTAGTAAGCTATATACACATGAAAAATGAACTATTTCACAAATTTCATTGTTTGCCTCTTTGAATTCTAAATTATTTCCCATTTTCCCTAAACCAACCCAATAGGTAATTGATTCTTTTGAAATAAAAGATCAGCTCCTTCACAACTAATAACCTGCCAGGCTATTCTAAATAGGGGCCGGCTCCCCTCCCGTTCTAATTTCTCCTGTTGTCTCCCATTTTTATACAAATGGGAGACACGTGGCTAACAACAAATCCAAGGCGTAAAAATAAGCCACGTCTAACATTATACCCTCTTATTCTTTCTCAACCCTTTTTAGCAGCTCCCTAGAAAAACCGTCGTCCACATGACACCGTAATGCCTTTCTCCAACAAGATCAAAACTTGATCAGAGTCGTGGGGACACATGAAGCCAGCTATTATCAAGCATTTTTCATTGGGTGGTGACCAATTAAACAACACCAAATCAAAATTAAAATTTAAAATAGAGGTTATACTATTAAAGTTCCATTTTTTTTTTCTGGGTTTGTATAACCTGTAATAAAAATTGATCTTTCAAAATGATCTTTGATGGTTTCCACTAGTACAGAATGATCAGCTACTCCAAACCCATCTCAAGCATGCTCAAAACTCTTTCAGGAGCTTCAACAATTTGATGGGGAACGGAACAATGAATTGGGTTTTATTAATTGTGATTCAAATGTGAAGAGAAAGGGGAATTAATTGGATAAATGAATAAACAAATTAATGAATAAAAGATTAGAACTTGTGAAAGAAACCATGAGTTGGATGAAGGAGTGGTTTTGGCAAAGCATATATCATGGCAGCTTTCAAGAAGGAAAGGAAGCTTTTAAAGCTTCCATGAATGATTCTTTCAGAGCTCAGTAAATGATTCCGATGAAGTCTCATCCATTAACAAAACAATGAAGATCTTCTTCGCCGGCTTCAACTTAGTGGAGAGCAAGTTTTGGTAGAGTGTGGGAGGTGGTTTTTCTAAGGAATTAGGAAGCTGCTGAAAAGAGTTGGAGAGAGAGAGCATTATGTTAGACGTGGCTCATTTTTAAGCCTTGGATTTGTTGTTAGCCACGTGTCTTTCATTTGTGTAAAAATGGGAGACAGCGAGAGAAATTAGAACAGGAGGGGAGCCGGTCCCTTCTAAATAAACCCAAAACAAAGAGGGAAAAAAAAAAAAAACACGTTCATGCTAGCCCAAACCAACCTAAATTTTTTTTAAAAAAAGGCCCAGCCCAACAGTGACCAAACCACACTACACAGTCTAAAACTGCACCGCAATGATGAGATGACTAAAATCAACTAAGGTGAGGTGCTGTGCGGTGATAAATATGGCCAAAACTGCACCGCACCAGATCGTGTATATCCACTTACATGAGTATTCTTGCTAAATAATTTTTTTTTGAAAGCTTCTTGCTAAATAATTTACTTAAATAGCCATTTGATCTTTTTTTTTACACAGGGTAAATTACACGTAGCATGTACGTTGTTAATCCTTAAAATATGGAACTACCTAATAGTCGATTTTGTGACACTTAGCAAATATGTTGTTTCTTTATGCAGCATTTCCTTCCTTGTTGTTTGCTTTATGGGGAATTTCTGATAAGTTCAACTGATTTTGATGATGCAAATAATGTGCCAAGTGCCAATATTACCAACAACAAAAAAAAAATTTTGAAGAAAAAGATAATTTACTTTTGCATTTTTCTTATTGGGAAATTTAGACCCCGGTTAATAGAATTAACAAATTTTAAACTCAAGTTGTTAACTAGATTTATTATTAATAAACCTTGTTAAAACAAATAAACATCAATATCATATTAACATCATGCACAGCAGAATAGTAAATAAGACAAGATATGATGGCCTAGGAAAACCAATGAAACAAACTAATTTCATAATAAAAAACCTGAGAGGAAACCTTCCCGAAAAACAATTCACTATAATAAAAAGAAGTTTCAGATCTAATACAAAACTTTTGTCCTTAGACTCTATAATCCTTGTAGATGAACTCACAGCAACAACCTTCTACCGCTTCAAAACCTCTGAACTCTTCAATATATGAACGACATCCTTTTGCACGGATCTCAGTATGTGACTAATTCCAACAATTTGAAAATGTTGTTGGCTGCAAAGTTCTTCACTTCATTAACAATGAAGATCAAGAAGTACTTGGTTACAAAACCCTAAGGCGCAGTAACTTCTTGCTGAGAGAATAAGGCATTAGGTCACTTTTTGCATGTGTTTTCCATGTATAACGGCCTTTAAAATAAGCCTTATATATGTCTCACAGACATGTCAGCTAGGGCAAAAAATCAGATGTGAAAATTCTAATTTCGTAGATTTCTACAGATTTAGCTTCTATCAAGCTTCATTCTTAAATCTCGATAAATCCTTTTTTTATCGAGGTATTTGTCGAGTTTTAATGAACAGCTTTTCTTCACTTGTTTCTTGGTCCAATCTTCATAGTTTTAGTACTTGACTTGAACTCTTGTTTCTTGAAGTACTAAACCCATCTTAGATCTACCCAATTACAAGTAAAGTGTATTTTGTCAAAAGATTAGCCAATTACATAAAATATGTTCTTAACACTTCTATCTCTCTCTAGTGTTCTCATTCAAATCTCCATTCGGATTTGTGTATGTTTATGAATTACAAACGTTTAAGATAGAACAATTTTTAAAAAAAAATTATTTTTCAATGGGTATTGTTGGCACTTTCTGCATGAAACTACTTTGAAATTAGCAAAAATTTCTTACACTCTGTTTGTTTTGATGGAAAACATTGTGCAAAGATAGTTTTTTGTGTTTCCAGTGTTTTATAGTATTAGGAAAAACGAGTCAAAGGAAAACTATCTTTAGTTAACATAAAAAATATGGCTTATTTTTAGAAATTGTTTTCCACTAATTTTGTTTGAAAAACAACTCTATCTCATAGTAAGCTAAAAAATGGAAGTTAAAAGATTGTTTTTCAACTCATTTAATGTTACAACCAAACATAGGAAAATGAGATAGCTTTTTAGAAAATATTTTTTTGAAAATGACTAATTTTCTAGAAAACATTATTGCCAAAACAAACAGAGCGTTATAAAGCAAAGCACAAGCAAGGTAAATGTCTCCTTAAACAAACTGCAAGAGAGGTAAAAGCCATTAAGCAAAACACATGGTAGCTCAATGTTTTGGAGGGTATTATTTGTAATTTGCCCTTCAAATTTTAAAGATATATATATACCAAAAAGGATGTTATCATTTATAAATATTATTATTTTTATTTAAAGAAACCAACTAAAAAGATTGATCTAAGAGCAACCACATCAGTTAGTGTATTTTATACATCCATTTTTATACTAAAAACCTACTTTTTCTATTTACACATCCATTTTTATAAAACACCCACATCAGTTCATCTATTCTATCACTTCTTTTATTTAAATAATCAATTTTCTTAATTTTTTATTATTATTTCTCTCAACTAACCCCTTTATTATACGCGCTCTCTCTCTCTCTCCCTCTCTCAACCCATTTTTTATGATTTGTTGCTCTCTCTCTCTACCCATCTCTCTACCCATAACCCATCTTTATACCCATTTATGAATCAACTCTCCCTCTTGGTCTAATCCACACCATCTCGGTCACAAGCACCAATCCATAACTCCAATTAGGCAAGCACTAATCTCTCTAGCTTCGATCCACAAGCACCGATCAGTTAGTGTATCTCCCTAGCTCCGATTAGGCTCTGATCAGGCAAGACCCATACTCACGAGCTCCGATCAAGCGAGACCCACGAGCTCCAATAGTTCCAGTCAAGCACCAATCGTTTCGATAAGCACCGATTTGTGTTGTTTGTCTGTTTGGGTTTATTTGTGTGTGGGTGTGTTTGTGTATCTTTGTGTGTGTGTGTGTTTGTTTGTTTGTTTTTTTTTTTTTTTTTTGAGCTAGTATATCTCTGTGTTGATTTGTCTGTGTGGATGTGTTTGTGTATGGGTGTGTTTGTGTGCATCTGAGGAAAAAGAAGAAGATGAGGAGAGAAGTTTCTGAGTTTGTTGAGCACGGAGAAGAGAGAGAAAAAAAAGGAGCGAACGAGAAATTAATAAAATAATAAATGGACGAGCTACAGAAGCCATGTATATTTACACAGTTACTGTAGCTCGTGTAGAGATACACACATTTTTACACAATTTTAGAAGCACTGATGTGAAGCATTTTTGAGATAAAATATGTAAAAGTGGTGTCTTTTTCTATTTTTCATGATTTTGCATCCACTAATGTGGATGCTCTAATGGTTCCCAATGCTTCATAGGATCTATAAGGTATGAGATTCAAAACTAAAATCAATAATCACTATGTTGTTTGTCTCTATACCATACACACCAGACGAATAGTGGGCTGTTCCAAAATCTTGTACAACAACAATTTCCTTTATTTGGTTTATGCAATAGAAGAGAAAATAGGAGAAAGCACTCAGGCTCATATTCTACAATCCGCCCATTTTGGCCGAAAATAGAGAGAAAAACTTCAACCAAATATAGAGCCTAGCATAATTCTCTTTTCATGTACTAGAAATTACATTTTTGCCCATTATCTATTTAATTTTTTTTAATAACTCTCTCAATTTCATGTGGACATGTAAGTAAAAATATACATTCTTTTTATTATTATTATTTTTGTTCTTTCCATTTCTTTTCTCTTTGCAACCACACATAAGAAAGAAAAGAATTATTTATTTATTTTTAGTTTTACTCTTTCCATCCCTATTTCCAAACATACATAAGAGAAATATGTGATTTTTCCAGTTCTTTCTCATTTCCTTTCTAAAGCTGCATCCACAAACACAGAGGTAATGGAAAATTAACCATAATAAAGCCCCCCACTCAATAAGGATACAAAATTCAAACTTCACACGAGCGGGAAACAATATTGACCCCCCAAATAACCCCTGAAAGCCCACAAGAATTACAACAACCCAAAACCCTGCCCCAACCTTTTCTCTCTCCCCCTATGGCTCTGTATATATAAGTAACACTCAGAATGTCCATTTTCAAAAGACAGTCACAGAGATTTGCTTAATTTTCCTTCCTTTCTCTTCTCTCTCTGCTTCAAAAATGGCGGACAGAAAGGGCAGCCGGAAGACACCAATGAGCCTCAACGATCGCCATTACCGTCTTCTCCAAGACCTCTCCGCTCCTCCTAAACCCTCCTCCAAGCACTCTTTCGGTACTCACTCCTTCATTTCCCTCTCTCTCTCTCTAAGAAATTATTCAAAATTTACCCTGATTATTGAACATTGTGTCTCTCGCAGACGATGATGGTATTCCCCAATTCTCAGGGATCACCGATTTCGATTCTCCTCCACTCGGTACTCCTGTCTTTCTCTCTCCTCATTTTTTTTTTCATGAAATATTTTGAAATGTTTGAGAGTAATTGTTGATTAATGTACTGTGTAGAAGTAGGAGAAGCGAAGCCATCGATAGTCAACGAAGACGATGATGATATTCCCGATGATTCTGATTCTCAGCTCGGTATTTATTTATTTTCCCCTTTTTATATCTTGTACGCCATGTGTATGTATAAATTTCTGTATGAATAATGTATGAGTGAAAGTGTTTTTGTCGTTTTATTATATGGCTGATTTTTTTATTTTATTTTATTGAATGGTCTGTAGAGAAAGAGGAGCCAACGAAGGTTAAGATCAAAGGTAGGCGGCGTCTATGTAAAGTTTCAACTCGAGATAATGATAGTGCTGATAAACGAGCGGTGCTTGACGAGCCTAATTTTGCGGATTTTGATTCGCCAATGCCCAAAAATGTTGGTCAGGGTGGTGGTGAGAATGGGGGTGGGAATGAGATTAGGGATATTCTCAATGAATTAAGTGCTAAGTTTGATTTTATGTCCATTGAGAAGAAGCAGGCTCCGAAGAGGGTTGGACTGGGTGAGGAGGAGAAAGTTGGTTTGCCTGAATATGCAAGTGCTGGGTCTTCGTTTTCGTCTGCATCTGACACGTTTGATTCCTCATTGGATGTGATCGAGAGGGATGGAGATAGGGTTGAAAATGTTGTAGAAGAGTATGAAGTGAAAAGTGATTTTGGGAAGGTTTATGAAGGAGTTAGGGTACATGGAGTGAAGAATGACAGTCAAAGGCTAAATAGAAATGAACCCGAAAGGGTGGGTGAGAGATTAATGTCCAAGGGACAACCTTTTGTGTCTGAAGTTGAAGAAGAGGAGGTAAATTATTTGCATATTGATTCGAAGGGTGACAATTTTGTAGGTAGGGTACATGGGACAATGAAATGTAGTGTAGGGATTGAACCTCAACCTCAGAGGGTGGATAAGAAGTTAGCACCTGGGGAACAATTTCTAGTGTCTAAAGTTGAAGTGGGAGAGGATGATGATGATGATGATGATGATTGTGTCGTTTTGAGTGGCAAGGGAATTGCTAAGGAGGTGAAGAGGAAAGGGAGTAAGTCCAAAGACAAGTATGATGATTTGGATGGTGTTGATGTGTTGGATGATTATGCAGATGATTCTGTTGCAGAGAATGATGGTTCTATAACTTTGAATGGCCCAAAATCTAGTTACAAGTTGCCTGGTAAGATTGCCAAAATGTTGTACCCGCATCAGTCTGATGGGTTAAGGTGGCTCTGGGCTTTGCATTGTCAGGGTAAGGGTGGAATCTTAGGGGATGACATGGGTTTGGGGAAGACAATGCAGGTATAGAAATGGATATATTTTATTAGGAAATTTTGTTTTATATACACACACACACACGCATATAATATTTGTAATTTGTTGATAGTACTTTTTTTCTTATTTCAGATTTGTGGCTTCTTAGCTGGATTATTTCATTCGCGTTTGATTAAGAGGGCAATAATTGTGGCCCCAAAAACGCTACTCCCCCATTGGATCAAAGAATTATCAGTTGTGGGCCTCTCTAATAAGATAAGAGAGTAAGGCTACTTGGTTTGTACCTTTGATAAAGATAAAAAATATTTATTTGTGTATGAATCATAAACCAATGAGCTCTGGCTCAATCGGCACTTCCTCCCTATAAGTCCTAGGTGGAGGGTGAGGCTGTGGGTTCAAAACCCATCTTGTACAATTGTAACATACCAATAAAAAAAAAATGTAAGAATCATAATCACCAACTTGTCCATGCAGATACTATGGGACTTGTCCAAAAGCTCGACAGTATGAGCTCCAGTATGTACTTCAGGTATATATATTGGTTGGCAACTTGGCTTTTAAAATATTTCTAGCAAATCAATACTACACACACAACAAGGTTTATACATTAGATTGAACTTGAAATTTGATGGAGGCTGAAAGAGTTTATGCCAGTCTGGAATACATTAACCTGATTCACAATCTTCCTAAGTTCAAATTTGGTTAAATGCTGAACTTGGAAGTTCAAAATTTGTCATACCTTCCATGTAATGGTTGCTCTGCAATTTTGATAGTTATGGTTTCTAGAGCTGTGGTACCATGGGGCTGGTGTTCCTTTCTTGGTTTGCTAATTGTTGGGTGGGATGATAAGATTCTGTGTTTGCTACTTGCAGGACAAAGGTGTTCTACTCACAACTTATGATATTGTACGGAACAACTCAAAATCTTTACGGGGGGACTATGACTTTGAGGATGAGGACAGTGAAGATAGTGTCACATGGGACTATATGATACTTGATGAGGTATTTAGTTACATCCTTTCCCTGTAGTTTTGATTATTATATGGACTGCTAATTATTTAGAATGCCTGACCGCATTACTGTAATGCACAGTATGTTTTGTCCCGCCACCCCACCCTACTCTAGTTGTACTCACATGTATTGTTTTTATGTTTGTAATTGCTACTTTGATGGGAATATACATATTTGAGTTTTTTTTTTTAATCTTTTTGACACAAAGCAATCCCTCATGTCATAGAATGTGATAAGTTGGTGCAGGTAGAGATTTGAATCAGTCATATTGGTTTTGTGGAAGCTAGTTAGAAATAAATAATAAATTGCATGCCTGAAGAGGACTAAAGTCTCAAATCTCAATGGAAGTATACAATAAAATGTAAGAAACTTTGATCTGTTTTGCATGTCGTGCATTCAGCCAATCAGGGACTCATTATTTTGCCAATGCAAGGGCATTTGATTATACAGCGGTGCCTATATAATTGAGATTCCCCGTACTATTTATATATTATTAATTGCAAGAATGGGAGTGGTGTAACCCTTTAGCTTTTCAAGTTGGGATATGAGATACTTCCAAGCTGTCAACAACTAATTTAGAGCGTTGTTTTTGCGATTAAAAATGTTCAAGAAAAACAAGGGAGTTAGCATTTGGAGCTTGGCAATCTTTTGTAGAAAACAAATAACCGTGAAGGAACTTGAGTGGGGTTAACATTCTCAGCTTAGTTGAATGTTTAGGCCTGCAAGGACTGCTTTGTGGACTGTACATGAGGTCTATGAATGTCATTTTAAGGTTTCAAATTTGAAGGCTCATACATGGCAGATTGAGGGGGAATCTGCCACTCAGATAAAAGTTCTTTCCTGCCCTCACATTGTGCTTTTTCAAGTTGCAGGTTGGTTCAGGAAGAATATTTTTCTTACTGTGCAGGGTTGGGGAAGGAAGAGGCCAGTCTTGACCCTGTTACATTGTGAATCTTATAATCATATGTTATATTTAAAATTTCACTACTGTTCTCATATTATCATTGAGCATAATAATTTTTTTTTTTTTTTGCATGACCTAATGACCTTTCTGTTGTATTTTATGACTACTACATTATTATCTGACCAACCCATTTACAACCAGGGGCATCTTATAAAGAATCCAAGTACACAGAGAGCCAAAAGTTTGCTTGAGATACCAAGTGCTCATCGTATTATCATCAGTGGCACACCATTACAAAACAATCTGAAGGTATCATGTATGGCATTCGTTATGTGATCATTAGTTCTTTTCTAAAATTATACTCCTATTTCAATGCTATGTTTATAGATTTGAATCAAATTCAGATTTGTGATCCTGGTATAGTTTTCTGTCTTTTTGTTTTTTTTGGAAATAGGAGTTGTGGGCCTTGTTCAACTTCTGTTGTCCTGAGCTGCTGGGTGACAAGAAATGGTAATAATATTCATCTTGCTGCAGTTGTCTTGAGTTATGCTTGTGCTTCTTGTGGCACTAAAAATTGGAGTTTCCCAGGTTTAAGGAAAAATTTGAGTACGCCATTCTTCGTGGAAATGAAAAAAAGGCTACTGATAGGGAAAAGCGTATTGGTTCAGCAGTTGCAAAGGTAATGATATTTTACTATTTTAGTATGGTTAGATTATGGTTTGTGCTTCTTGAACTTGGGTTCTGGTTGTTATAAATTGGATGTCTTTTTATCTTTTTGATATGTATGATGATTTATTATAAGAAATGAAAGCTTGAAATGGTTAACTTCCTCAAAGAATTACAAACGTACATTCATATGATTCAACCATAGAACTACTTGACACCACCCCAATAATGGTGCAATATTAAGATAAAGTTCTCAGAAAACTATTTATAATATCCAGCGTTGATTTCTTTTCATTGTCAAACTTCCTATGGTTATTTTTTCTCTCCAAATGGTCCACATGATGCAATGGGGGATCAATTGCCAAATAACCTGGCTTTGATGATGCCAAATCTGTTGGATCCTCCAAAAAGGGAGAAAAGAAGCTTTTATAACGTTCATTTTGTGTCGTTACTTATGGGTTTAGTAGTTTGATATTAAACGCCATGTCGGTTTGGTTCCTTGTGTACATTGTATATCTTTAATTGCCCTCTTGGCAGTTAAAAACTTCAGTTCTGCTGATGCTTAAGGTATCTTACATGTAAAAGGTTTTTAATTTTCTCATAACAATAATCTAAAAATTACTTTGGCAGATAATATTGTGCTTATATAATTTACAAGTAATGGAAATACGTTTGTTCACTAACCAGATATTTTCTTTTGGGGAGTTCTATCTGGGAAGAATCATTTTTACATGTTTTATATCTGCTCACATACCTATAATATATTATTTACAAATCCAGATCCATTGATACTACTGTTCATTTAAGGTTATGGTACAAGTATCAACCAGCTATTTGTTTTATGCTTTTGGATTTTGCTTATTTCAATAATTTTTATCATACATTTTTCATTAGCCTACTAATGAGCGGAGAAATTATTCTTACAAAATTCCTGGCTTAAATTAATATTTTCTGTAGGTTCCAGTCTCCTCTGCTTGTCTCTGCAGCCACTTAAATAAGATACCTGAAATATAATAATTATGTCCATATCTATCTGTATTTAGAAGTTAGAATGTATTGCTTTAATTTTGAATGATGTTTAGGTTTCCAGTGAGGTTCTAAAGTAATGCATTATATAATAGCCAATAAGTGTTAGTGATGAGATGCATGTATGGATGGCTATTTTTAAGAATCTGTTTTCCAAATTCTGTTTAAAAGGAATGGAAAGAAAAACCGTATCAATGTCATTTCCTGACTTTGATACTAATGGTGTGCTATATACTTGTAATTGCCCCATGTATATGCATCTGTTGTATGTCATAAGCTCTTGCACTTGCATCTTGTTTTTTCTTGCTTTCTAACAGGTAGCTGTCAACTTTTATTATTTGAACAGACAAGGACAATAATAGATTGTTAATATATATATATATATATATATTTTTTTCAGGAGCTAAGAGAACGTATTCAACCTTACTTTTTGCGTCGCTTAAAGAGTGAGGTATTTAATGAAGAAAATTCCAAAACAACTGCAAAACTTTCTAAGAAGAATGAGGTCATTGTGTGGCTAAGATTAACCAGTTGCCAGGTTTGATCTGCTTTTTCTCAGTCTACATTTCATTTCATCTCCCATTGTGGTTTTATTTTAACTGTCTTGTTGATCTCCTAGTTTTCTCAGTCTACATTTCGTTTCATCTCCCATTGTGGTTTCGTTTAAAATGTCATGTTGATCTCCTAGTTTGCACTTGTATTGTGTAGCGACAACTTTATGAAGCTTTTCTGAAAAGTGAGTTGGTTCTGTCAGCTTTTGATGGTTCACCACTGGCTGCATTAACGGTACTGTTCATGATCCTTAATCATGCTTCTGCTTTTTTTTTTTGGTTGTTAAATCATTGTTTTTAAAATATTGTTTAATGTCTACTTTTATGATCTAGTAGTGCCTCTACTAGATCATGCATCTGGAGATATCGTCATGGAATTCTTTGTTAATTTTGTTTTATTAAAAATAGCTGGTAATGATAATTGGCAAGAAACAAATTTTAAAGATTCATTTGTCTGTGTTATAAAAATTCGGATTATTTATATTTTAAATTGTTGTGTCGATAAATTAGTTGTAAGATAATTTACTCATGACATTTGTTGGGGACCACGCCTCATGAAGTGGAGGTCACTAGTTTGAATTTCCTTGTCCCCTCCTCTTGGGCCCAAAAATTGCATATAAAAAGCCTTAGGAGATGACAAATGATCCTGTTCTCTTAGTGTCTCATTTTTTAGTGTTTAAATTCTGTATGCAAAGCAAGATACAACAAAATGCTGATCTTAGTCACAATTCATGACCAAGTGAAAAAACTTGAACTTTAAATTAGTTCCAATGTGCTCTTTAAATGTGTAATGAGGTTCCAGTAACACATTAAATCTCATACCCTTGTTTACTTTTTTGGGTATTTCTATCAAGGAAAAATATTATTTTGGGTATTTGATGCTTGTTATATTTGTGCTGAAAGAAAGTACCTAGTCTTTTTGAATAATTACATGATTTTGGCTCCTTTAATGCATACAAAGAATCTCTTTCTTTTCCTTTTTTGTTTTCAATATTTGGATGGTGGGCATTGTTATATCACTAGCTTTGATAATAATATTTGATCCTCAAGGATGAAGATTTTTCTTAATGTTATGTCTGCCGTTCTTTTACAAAATAATGCACATTGGTTGCCAAATTCTGTCACCTCTATGTTACTTGGGAGGAAAAATACAAAAATTGCGGGATCATCTAGTAAGCATAGGGATCAAAGATTGAATTTGTGGGAATTGACTTTTTAGGTAGCTATGATTAGACTTTGATGTATTACCTGGTAATTTGACTTCTTGATGTTGGAAAGCTTTCCACTATGGTTGGATACAAAAGCTCCAGTAGATTTATATATTGGCTGATAGTAATGTTCTGAGATGCAGTCTGGTTCCGTTGAATAATTAACTTGGCTTGAACCCAGCCCAGCTACAGGATTGGGTTGTCCATTTAGCCGACTGATCCAAACTGGGTTCTGAACATGAAACTAATAATCTGGTTACAAGGAGATTATTGTATAAAATTCATAAATTTTTGAGTTCATTAAAATGTATTATATGATTCATATGTTAATTACTGGCATGTGTAGACCTACCAATCAACAGAAAATGATTTGTCACTGGACAGTACCATGGATTTGCTATTATTCAATGTGTTGTTCAAACCTTGCCGTTCATTTTTTTCTTTAATAGTTCTTCAATGCTTTTCCCCATTGAGCCAAGTTGCAGGGACAAAATTGTCATGCATCTGTCGAAGCTATTCTATTCTTTAGCCCCAGAAATCAGTAAATTAAACTTTAGTTTGCTATTTTTTTTCCCAAAAAGATAACTATAAATATAATTTGATTCGAAACAGATTTTAAAGAAAATATGTGATCATCCACTTCTCTTGACAAAGAGAGCTGCTGAAGATGTATTGGAAGGAATGGAGTCAATGCTAAAACCGGAAGATGTTCATATGGCTGAAAAATTAGCAATGCACATAGCTGATGTCGCTGAGACAGATGACTTGGAAGAGAAGCATGACATTATCTCGTGCAAAATATATTTCATATTATCTTTGTTGGTGAGGAGTGCTGCACATTAATTAATTGATGCTCCAGATATTTAAGATGTTTGCTCATTATAATTTGTGCAATGAATTTTCTTAGGATAACTTGATACGAGAGGGCCATCGTGTTCTTATCTTTTCTCAAACCCGTAAGATGCTTGATCTTATTCAGGTTAGTCTTAACTTTGTTTCCTTTTCAAAATTTCTCTTAAATATAGTTGGTAGTATTGGGATATTGGAATGTTTTTTTATTATTTAATTATTACTTTATTGTTTTTGCAAAGATGGATATCTTATTGCATGCATTAGTGTATATTTTAGGACACTTTTCTCTATCAAGGTATCTTTTTATATTTATTGAATACGCCTGTTTTATATTTATTGCCTCTTCTCATGTATTCTTTCTCAATGATATATTTCATCAACTTGTTCCTACAAACCTGCATTCATGTACAGTATAGTTGTTTATATATAGAGCCCACCCCATGCTTGTCATTGCCTTGTTTGCATCTTTGGATGTGTGTATTGGATGATTGTATTGTTCTAAGGCTCCATTTGGCATTGGATTATAAGCCAATTTTTTTGCTTTTAACTTTTATGTGCAGCTTTTTAAAAGTTCAATTTTTCTTACTTTTTCAAAGTACAAGTATAATTTAGCACACTTTTAGCAAAAGTTTTCAGCAAAACAAACAGTAGGTAAGACCTTTTGTCCTAAAACTATGTTCATTTGCCTAAAAGAGGGGAAACCAATCTAAAATTATTATTTTGGTCTCCATCACCTTATGTCATGTGCCTTTTGATATGTTCAACTTCACCCCCCCCCCCCCCCCCCCTCTCTCTCCCCTTCTTCCTATTTCTCCTACATGCCTTAAACGTGATGTGAGTTTGTTGTGTGGGTGTTGATTCCTACATTGGGAGTTTACTAGGTGGATCTTGGGTGTATAAGTGATTACAAGGAGTTCTAATTGTAAGTTGACTAGTCTTTTTGGAGTGCATATATGGCTAACGCTTTTCTCGGGAAATTATAAATGGTATCAATCCAAACTTCGTAATGCCATGTGGCTTGGGGGGCATTGCAACAAAACGTGGGTCTTGATGAGAACATCAGTAATTTAAGTGGGGGAGATTGTGACATCCCAAATTGTGGGGATCCAATTAGATTGGATTGGTACTGTGTGTTGTGCAGGCGTGTGTTGCGTCCCATATTGAGTGTTTACTAGGTGGATCTTGAGTTTAAAAGTGATTATGAGGAGCCCCAATTATATCTTGACTAGTCCTTTTGGAGTATAAATGCAGATATGACTAGCGCTTTCTTCGAGTTGTTACACTTAATGTGATTGAAGTCCATTTCCTGTTCTTTATTTAACTTTTAAATGTCTTTCGTCAATTTTTGTCATGTTAGATTCTTGCTTTTCTTGCTCGTCCTCTCTCTCTCTCTCTCTCTCTATATATATATATATATATATGTATGTATGTTCTTAGTTCTTACATGTTCCTTGTTTATTCTTTGATTTGTTCTAAACACCTAGTACTTGTCTTCACTAAGAATTGCTTGTTCTGAACTGCCAATGCTGCATTTGCTGCACTTGTATATTTGGCTATATTTGCCACATAATGACTTGTCATAATCTGATCCTAGTTGACCTTCAACCCATCATTTGAGCTTGTTTAAGAGTAAATAAGTCTCACACTGATCGTTGAGGAGTAGAAGTTTAACCCGTGTTTGATTGACATCATGTGAGAAACAAGCAATGCCTTGTAACTATGCAACTGTGGAAGTCACTTTTATTCTCATTGAGGCACGTAGCTGCTTCTATTTTCATTTACATCCATAACATTTATTTGGACGCATTTGGACATTTTATCTATTAATGTTAGTATTATACGGTTATTTGGTATAACATAAGATTTTCCTTGTGTGGTAAGAATAATTTCTTCAGAGTTTTTATGCTGGAGCTAATCTCAAGGAAGATCTCATTAAGATTGATAGTCCTTATTTTAGGATAGTTTGCATAAGATCTGCCTGTATTTTAATAATTTTAGCATTAGATTTGTCATTGAAGTTTAGTCCTATGTGGTTATTCATCCATATTGTCATTTGATAAACTCATTAGATGTCAAATTTACATCCTTGGTTGTACGCTGGTTGTAGTCAATTCCAATAGAAGTTTTATTGATCAAGTCAAGCATAACAATATAGAAACTTGGGGATTTTAAATAAGATTATCAAAGCAAATAAAATAAATTCCTCAATTTATTAGGTCAACTAGGCCCAACTAGAGGTGAGGTTCCGTCATGCATCCAGAGCCACTGGATGGACCATCTTCTTGCATCAATGCCCATGAAAAACACCCGTGATTGGAGGCCTATCTAGTGTCGCGCACCATTGTGAAAATGAAATCTATCCTTGTTCACCTTAGATACATGTTGGTGCTTGTTCTTTTGCGTCACCCTATTTTTGAAATGAACTATATCAAAAGTGTGATGATTGAGCAGATTGAGAATTCAGACAAAGCTTTGGTATTTCTTTTAATCATCTAATAAATTTTAGTTTATGGATTATTAAATGCCAGTGATCTCTAATACAAGTGTCACCTTCTTCCCTTGTAAAAGCACGATGGCAAGTTAGGTTCTGGGTTTAAGACCCATTGGCTACGTGTGTAACTACCAATAAAAAAATGTATCTGCAAGTTGAAATGATGAATTATGAAAGTACATTGATGGTTTGTTAAGTGGCATGTTTTCTTATTGACCTGTAATTTGTGCTATATCAGGCTTTCTTGTTAGTTTACTTATTAGTGATCTATTGTTTTGTAGAATTCAATAATATCCAAAGGATACGAATTCTTGCGCATTGATGGTACCACAAAAGCTGGTGACAGACTTAAGATTGTTAATGTAAGTGTTGTATATAATAAAAGATTTTTTTTTTTGGGTAAAAATAAATTGATTCTCATGTTCCTATTATCTTCAGGATTTCCAAGAAGGTGTTGGAGCCCCCATATTTCTCTTGACATCTCAAGTTGGTGGTTTAGGCCTTACGCTAACTAAAGCAGATCGTGTGATTGTAGTTGATCCTGCTTGGAATCCCAGGTGCTCTTTATATCCATTTTTTTTTTTTCTTTAAAAAAAATGGACGACTTTGACAAACCCACCTTGTAAGTTAGACAAAAAAATTAGCTAGAATTTCTTTGTAATATTTTTCACTTGTAACGAACATTGTTTGGGAAACTTCTTTGTCTTGTCCACTAGTCATTGTCGCCATAAAAGTTATTCTATTTTTGAGTGAATTAGTATGACTGTATGAACTGTAATTTTTCGCAGTTTTTGTTGGTTATTTGCATAATAAAGTTTTTTTACAACCTTGCTCTCTCTCTCTCTCTCTCTCTCTCATATGTTTCATCATAGTTGCAAAAAAAGGGTTCATCATGCATCTGTCGCATCATTTTACTGTTTCTATTCTAATTCTATTTACTTTGCCTTTGCTTTATTTTTGTCCCATAAAATAGAAGTTGTTTACTGTTGATCAGTTTTAGTTGTTTGTCAGGTTACCTATCATTTAAAAATTAAGTGTTTCTGCCTAGTGGGCAGCAGATTTTTTTGGTTTGGCCAAATATGGATCTAATCTTAAAGAAGTCAATGTAGTCTTGTTAATAATATCATACCATTGGTAATGGCAAAATGGAGTGTGAAGAGAAGGGTTGGGGTGTTAGCAATCTGTGGAAGTAACAGAGGTCAAGGAAGTTGTTGAGGGATCAGTTACAAAGTTGCGTTGCTGAATATTTCTTGTCTTCTCTTTCACTTCTTTATCTGACTCAAGTTGGCATTGAATAATATTTGCAAAAAACCATTTACACATGGCTGCTTTGTTAATGTAACCTCGCTTGGTAGTCTCTTTGTTAAATTTTAAATTCCTCTGTTGGTTGTAGTGGGGAACAAGTTATATAGTCTTTGAATTATTCACAATTTTCTTCTGTCTTCCTTGATTTCCAATTCACCTGTGGATCAAGATTTGTTAAACTGAATTTAAGTTTGTTTGTTTGTTTATCCCACAGTACGGATAACCAAAGTGTTGATCGTGCTTATCGAATTGGGCAAACAAAGGATGTCATTGTATATAGATTAATGACATGCGGAACTGTTGAAGAAAAGATATATAGAAAGCAGGTGAAGTTTATTTCCCCCATATGCTTTATTCAGGCTGTACAGATGCAAATATTTGATCATGCCATGGTGCATGAAGCTTGCCATGGGAACCTCTTGTTTGCTTGAGGTTCAATATGTTGCTGCTAATATGGAAGCATTGCCTTGCCCTTCGCTCTAAGTCATATAAAGCTGCTTAAAGGAAATAGCTAAGACATTTTAGGTTTCAAAATGTTTAAAAGTAAAAAAAAAAACCCGTGAATGAGTCACATTGAATAAAGATAATATGAGGTCAACATGTTATATTGGACTGTTTTTCTTTGTTTGTGTATAAAATGCATGCTTCCAGACTTATATGTAGGAGATCTCTCTTTTTTGGTGTTCTGCAATTATATAGCATGAGATTTGCTTTCTAGCATATTTGTTGGTTGAAAGTATGTTCCAACCATACTTTCTAAAGTTTGAGGCATTAAATATAATTGTGTTAATTTGCTGCTTGAATGTATGATTTAGATATATAAAGGAGGATTGTTTAAAACTGCAACTGAGCACAAAGAGCAAATTCGGTACTTCAGCCAGCAGGTATGCACTCAGAAAAAAGTGTTGCTTTACTACCCAGATTTCAAGACCATTACCGACCCAAGGGTTTGATGTTCTGTACTAAACTTACGATAATTTTTTTATAGGATCTTCGGGAGCTTTTTAGTCTCCCAGCACAGGGGTTTGATGTCTCTGTTACCCAGCAGCAGTTACATGAAGAGCATGATTGCCAGCATATAATGTACTGATACTGAGTCTATGGAATTTAAGTTTATATTGTAAAATATTTTTTTTTTTTTAAAAGAATAAATTTAATAATGCTTGTCTTAGTAGTCTTTGTGTGCAGAGGTGTGCTAATGAACATGTTTTTGCATTCTATGTCTTCAGTGCTAGAATATGATTCAATTTATATTTTGGGGTTTGTCATAAATCTGAAAACACTAGATCATAATCTACCCTGTAAAATTATAATCGCGTGTTTCTTCGTATGCTAGAAAGTCTCATTTTATTTGAACGTTGAGGTGGTATAAAGTTTCAGTCAACCTGTTTGGGTTTATTAGTTGCTGATTATTTTGAACAATGTCAGCTTTGTATTGATCTAGGAAGAATTGAAGGAAGCAAAACGGAAATGCCAAAACTAAATTGTTTTCTTTGTTAAGCATTTTCTTAAGAAATTCTCCTTTCATTGTTCTCTCATGGATGCATATGGAAGCTAGAGTAATGGTGATACTCTGAAGATAATTTAGGTGTTTGTCTGTTTTAAGATTCTTCTATATGGAAATTTATGATTCAAGCCCTTTAACCTTATTATTTACTTATAAAAAAAACCCTGATATTTTTACCTTGAGGAACAAATAAGTTGGATGACAATTTCCTTATTGGTTGTTGGTTAAACTAGTAAAATTTGAGCTGTTGTGTCTTTGCCATAACTAACTTTTTTTTCCCTTCTAGGTAAACAACTTGTACATTCATTTTGACAGTTTCAATCATAAGAGCAAGAGTTATACAATGCTAAAGAGCCTGAAATGGGCACAAGTGATGTGTGTGCACATTACATGCCAATAAATTTGGATGGAGTTGAAGGGATCATGCACATAAGACTATGCTGATTGCAAGTCGAGTTTTTCTTGAAACTAGGATTGAAATGTCTTAGGGTGACTGGGTGTGTGTGTGTGAGAGAGAGAGAGACAGAGAGAGGTGTCTTAGGGTGATTGGAGTTCTGGGGTCTGAAAGTTTGAAACAAATATTGAGATGGTGTCTATGCATAAGTGGGAGACTATTAAGGTAATATCTGTCAAAAAGCCTGTTTTGTGTTTATGTTCTATTCTTGTTATGTTCATGAAATATTATTATTATTAAATAACGGACACCAATAGTGGTGATTCCCTTTCTACATTATAATTGATGAAGATGAAATATAGAAGTCCATAAAGTTAAGTTTTTGTAGAAGTTTCTAGATATATGAATAGCAGTCTTGCTTAACACCTTTATATAATAAGATTTAGGCCACTGAGGCAATATGAAACTTTTATTATGCTGTTCACATGCATGACATTTTCAGATTTTGTGCGCTTGTTTGGCTTTAGGATCTGTAGTATGATCATGAAATTCACTTCTCTTCTATTTTAATTTCAATAATTTTTCTTGTTTGTCATAGGGATGACTATTTGAAAGCTCACATAGAGTTCTTGCAAACTCAAGGTATAGCAGGAGTTAGTCACCACAGTTTACTCTTCTCCAAGACAGCACCTGTACAAGTTGTACAAGAAGAAGATGAAGAGATTAGGTGATTCCCTCTCTTGGCTTGTCACTTTCAACTTTTGCACTCCATTCATTTTAATTTTAAATTTTAGGTGCCCTCATTTGGACCATTATAGGGCAAAGGAATTTACATAAAATCTGTTCCCTATTTTTGCATCGTGCTGTGTCTATGTTTAATTAATAGATTTACGAATCCTAAATTGTCATATAACCAATTCTCTGGACTGGTGCTTTTGGCGCCCCCCCCCCCCCCCCCCCCCCCTCTCCATTTTGTCTATGTTTTGTTTAATTCCCTTATTTAGCTTTTCTAGTGGGTTAGATGAGTAACCTAACAAGCTTTGGCAAACTATGCAACTGGTTCAGTTAGTTTTGAACCAATCTTAAAATAAAGTTGATGAACTCTAGCTTAAATGACATCTCCTTCCTGCGTAAGAAGATGGTAGAGCATATGGTTGCAGGTTGAAGACTAAATCTCGAAACAAAAACTAGTTCAACTTTTAACTAGCTCCAAATTAACTCCAAATAATGAAGATACCAAATTTTAGCATACGAAAAAACCCAAATTATAGAAATAGAAAAAGAAAGAGTAGCTTCACAAATTAACCAACAACCAAACATAGAGCAGAAATTGCAACAAAGCACTCCAAAATTTCAAGGATGGCTAAACTTCTCAAGCCATAGAATAAATCAACAACAAACAGCTCCTCTTGAATCCACAAAACTAGGTACAAAACATTACAATGTAGCAAATAGCCCTCACTCAAGTCCTCGTAAGTCCTATTTGGCAGCTATGGAAGTAAACCCAATTGACAAAAACTGCAAGAAAACTCCAGAATTGCATATTGAAAAAATGGAGCATCCATGCTTATAGATTTCCTTTTTGGGTGCAGCAAAAAAGCAACTACATTTGTTGGATGTTCATCATCAAGTTCTTCACTTGAACGTACTGTTGATGGGTATGGTCTAAAAGCAACTATCATAGTGAATTTATTTTTTAAATTTACAAATCTATTTGTTCTGGTGGTGAGAACTTGCCTTATATTTTGGTAGGGCTGCATATGCTTTCAAACCAAAGGATGTAAACATGAACAAGAAAAGTTCTTCCCCTGACAGTGGGGGTAAATTGACGGAATCTGACATTAAAGAGAAAATCAAGCATCTATCTCAAATGCTTGCAAATAAGGTACGTATTCTCTCTCTTTATAGCTAGGTAAATAATTTTGATCTTGATGAAACCATGCTAGTGTTGGTAAAAGCGTGGGTCGCACTTAAGCCCAAAGGCTTCATGTAGTTTAGGTGCAAAATGCAAGTGTGCTCCTAGTTGAAGTGTAACAAACTTTTAAAAATAATTTAGTAAATTTGAAAATAATTATTAATGGACAATATAACAATTAAGTGGTCAATTGATCATATAAAATTGAAATATAGCATTTTATCTGATTCTCTTGTGCTTTACAAAATATACATAACCATGATATTTGATAGTAATGATTAAATTGAAGACATGAAGTACATGGTTGCATCAAATAATACCCCAAAAGCAAAGGCTGAAAAGCGCTAGGACCATCATCATCCTTATTAAACATAGGACCATCAAAATTGTCATCAAAAGATTTGTAATCTTCATCATATTCTCTACCTACTTTTTCTAAATTAATAGCCTCTCCTTAGGGGGGGAAAAAGGAAGAAGAGAAGGTGGTCATGTCTGTTGTGTCTGTGAAGAAAGGAGAATTTAAAAAAGAAGCCAAAGGAGAGAGAGAGAGTGAGAGAGAAACAGAGAGAGAGAGAGAGAGAGAGAGAGAGAGAGAGAGAGAAGTAAGAGGTAAAATTTGTCTTGCTTGAGTCTCCTTTGGTGAGATCAATGTTTGGTGTGACTGAGTGGTTTGTGGAATGTGGTCTCAAATCAACTTTTACATATAGAATAGTAACAGAGTGGATGGGTGGGCTTAGGGGTATTATCATAACATAAAATTGACTTTTGTATAGTAAATCAACATGATATATCAACAGCATTAAGATCTAACTGGTGAATTTCACATTTAGTTTATATATTATAAAAGGAAATTAAAAAAGCTCCAGAAAGCCAAAGGTGCTCTTTTGCAAATGTGCCTTGCTTTAGAGGTGAAAAGAACTGAGCTTTTAGTGTTTTGTACTTAAGCATGATTTTACCAACCATTAGCCTTGCACGAGATTTGGATCAAATTAGGCCTCTTTTGGAGGGTCTTTTTCAGCTTTATGGAACAGTGGCTATCATATTGGCCTGTTTGGTGACCAATGGTGCTGTACTTTGCCATTTTTGTGAAGTTGGCTACAGACTATTTTTATTTTTTATTTTTTGGAGAAGCAGTCGAAGGATAGCTTTTAATAGCAGCTGCAGCTTCTCATATTCTGAAAATTGACAGGTCTGCTATACTGAAACTTGATTGGTTAATAAAAGCTTCAATAGGAGATAATTCTGCTTGACTTCTAGTGAAGGTTGCTAGTTGCACTTTAGTTGGAGATGTTCACATAACTGGGTTAATTTAGGATTGCTAACCATGTTAAACATTCTGAATATCTCATCCTTGTTCTTGCAATATTCTATATTTACGTTAACGTCTTAGGCCAATAATATGGGATTTAGCTCGAACTATCCAAATTGTAGAACTGAGCAGAATACAGTCAAAGTTCTATAATTCCTTCAAGGGCTTAAGTAACTGCACCTCCAAGTAACAGCCCTGAGATTAAACAGACAAATCTTGACCACTGTATAGCTGTCCAACATTCATTATGTGTGTTTCATATTAAACCGTATTGAATTGAGTTTGTTTAGTCATTTTTCAGTTATATTTTGTCTTGATAAAAATATAATCTTATTCAGGTTTCTTCTGTTTGACTGTTTCATTATTCTCTTTTTTAGGCTATGGTTTCCAGGTTACCAGATAAGGGAGAAAAATTACAAAAGCAGATTGCTCAACTGAATTCTGAGCTCTATAAAATGAGGAAAGAAGAAAGAACTGAAAACCAAGTTATTGATTTGGATGATTTGAGTGGGGAGATTCAAAGGGTTTTGAATGTATAGATTGTTGATGCTGATTAAACAAAAGTAATCTTTCGAAAAAGAAATAGTATGTTTATTTGTAGGGTTGATTGATCATATGTTTGTATGATTTGGAGTATACTGCCTCTGTTTTGTGTCAGAAATTCTTGCGCAATATAAGTGTCACTATGCATTGATATTATGTGACAGGATTTACGTTCTTTGGAGTATTTATTTAGATTAAATCTGTAATTTTTTTTGTCTGGCTGCTATATATTGGCCTGTGCTTGTTGCTACCTTGTGATAAATGAGAATTGTTTCATTGAGAGTGCCAATGAACTTGACAATGATTGAGTTACAACCAGTCTCAAATAAGTGCTAGCAGGAGTTTGCAAATGCCAAAAGGGTACTATAGTGATGGCATTTGTTTTGCATCCAACTTTCTTCCCTGCAAATTTGTTAGGTCATGTTCTAGAGCCCATATGGGATTTTATGTTAATCTTTCTGGTCATAGTGCACCTAGATTTGGCCATTTGGAACTTTAATTTTTGCCCGTGATTACAGTTGTCAAAATCTCGATTTGGATCTTTCAAGGATTTTAGCGATCATTTAGGGTTGTACGATTTTGACGATTTTAAATGATTTTACTTTCTCGTAATCTTCTTTAACTTGACAAAATGCTTAGTTGAACTCAAATGAAAAATAACATCTTAATGGATTGAGTTTTGCTATTCTAATGTAGAGAGATATGTTAGTTGAACTAAACAAAAAATAACATTCCAATAGAGTGTCACATTTTGAGATTTTTGGCCTCTTTAAATGATGCTTCAAATGGATGTAATAATGTTTGGTAATTACATTAAATGAATGCAAATTTTTGGTTTTTTATAAATGTATAATTTATATAATTATTTAACATATCAATTTGTTTTTTTGTTTTTCTTAAATAATGTAGGATCTTATAATTCACAATCCGATCCTACGATCCGCGATTTCACCTACGATCCATGATTTCACTTACCTTCCACGATCTTACGTAGAATTTCGATTTTAACAACCTTGCCATGATCATTGAAAAATGGAGTGTACTTGACATGAGACCAGGAAGTTGAATTGTTTCAGATGCTTGGAATTCAACACTAAACTCTTGGCATGAGACAATGGAAGGGAGAGATGTGCAATGCTCGGTCCAATTACTCAAGCTACTAAAGCATTAATGATAATGGTATTAGAGGAAAGATTCCAAGAGAGTTTGCAAATTGCAAATGATAGACCGGGCAATTATCCTCGTCCAAAAGAGCCAACTTGGTTGAGGATAAAGCGCCATAAAGATGGGTACTTAATGCCTCGACGGTTACATGTCAAGGATGAGACCATTGGGGCCTTCATTAAGGCCAAATTAAATAGGCCTAAGACGTTACCAAATAAACCTTCAAGTCACCAATTAAGAAGGACAACAACTAGTAAGAAGAGCCTATTTGTAGGACTTACCAAATCTCAGACAAGGTACATACACACTAATCATTTTACTCTCATTATTGAATTCCCTCTTCGTTGAGCTCCATTCGCTGACTTTATCATCGGAGACTCTGTGGCCGGCACCATACTAGTGACCACCTGAGAGGATCCCCTTTCTTTCATTAACCTTGTAGGAATTTGGACGAACTTGTATTGGAAGCCTTCTGGACAAACCCAACCACTGATGATCTCAGCATCATCAGTTTAGCGCTGTCTATGGGGACGAGAAATTCAGACTTTCGTTGGAAATCGCAGTCTCGATTGGTTCCGACATCCAGATGGAGTCCAATACCCCACAAGATTCTGCAGCATTAGCTTTGCAAATTCAGACACTTACAACTAGTGTGGAAGAACTTACCAGGCAAAACTAAGAGATGAGGCTACAACTGCAATAGGAAGAAAATCGTTCACCCACGAGGGTTGGGATTAACAGGAATAACAATGAAGATAGCCACAGGAGAGATGACTACCAACGACCGAACTCTTCGGACGAAGAGAATTCAAACCTCCTCAGAGATATGAAGAAGGAAATGGATGAGCTGAGAAACGTGATAAGGGAAAAAACGGACTGGAATTTGGATGGGATGGTCAGAAGGACGAACTCGCCCTTCACTACAAAAGTCCTAAAGTGTCCTTTGCCCCAAAGTTTCGTCTGTCACAGCTCGAATCATTTGATGGTCTGAAGGACCCATTGGACCATATCATTACCTTTAAAACAAATTTGAGTCTACAGTAACCCCCAGATGAGATATTGTGCTGCTCTTTTCCTATCACCCTTAAGGGAGTAGCGTGAGTGTGGTTCAGTAAACTAACAACATCGTTCATTGATAGCTTCAAGCAACTAGGCAATTCCTTCGTGCACCATTTTGTAGGTAGGCAACGTTGGAAGAGACCAGTGGACCATTTGCTCACCATCAGGCAAGGAGAGAAGGAGCTCCTGAGGTCATATGTGAAATGTTTTACCAGAGAAGTCCTAGAAGTTGACGAAGTGGATGACAAAGTGCAGTTAACCACTTTTAAAGCAGGTTTAAAATCCAGGGAGTTTGTAGTTGCCCTCGTGAAGAGCCCTCCGAAGACAATGGCCGAGATGCTACTGAAAACCCAGTAGTACATGAATGCAAAAGACGCCTTAGCTGCGATAAGGGAAGAAAGCAAGCCTAAAGAAAAGGAAAATGTTAGGGAAAACCGAAGGGGACATAAGAGGGAAAGGAACGATCGTCAGACCAACTCTAATGGAAATAAGCGAAGAGACGACAAAATTCCACGGACAGTAAAATTCACTCCTCTAGTGATGCATGTCAGCAAAATTTTAGCGCAAATTAAGGACGATCATTACCTCAAGTGGCCAAAACCACTTCATTCCTTGCCCAATTTATGAGACAAGAGAAAATATTGTCGTTTCCATAAAGACCACAGCCATTGCACTGAGAATTGCGGAGACTTGAAGGAGCAGATAGAAGAATTAATCCGGAAATGCAAGTTGCAAAAGTTTGTAAAAAAGGGTGAGTCCAGCCGATCTAGGGATGATCGCAGAGAAAAATCTGAAAACCCGCCCATAGATGAAGACAAATCATACAACCGTCCGCAGAGCGCGATCGGAGAGATAAAGATGATTGCTAGAGGACCATCCACTGGTAGATCTTTCAAATACCTTAAGAAGTCCCAACAGAGACTCGTAAACAACGTTCACAGAATGCATCATTTGAAGCAGAGAAGACAAACAAGTATAGACATCCTATTCTTGAAGGAAGATGCTAGAGGCGTGAAGCAACCATATGACGACCCCTTGGTCATCATGCTTATGATATAGAGATTCAACACCAGTCGAATTCTCGTCGACAATGGCATCTCTACTGACATTATTTACCTCTCGGCTTTCCAACAGCTGAAGGTGGATCC
Organism: Quercus gilva; assembly: GCA_023621385.1. Lineage (NCBI taxonomy): Eukaryota > Viridiplantae > Streptophyta > Magnoliopsida > Fagales > Fagaceae > Quercus > Quercus gilva. Next base: position 41,702,720 of record CM042482.1, on the reverse strand, counting down.
CAAGAGGTTGCGACTATTCAAATCTCCCCTCACCAGCTTCAGCGGAGACCGGGTGTTCCCCAGAGGAATAGTGACATTAACGGTCACAGTAGGATCCTATCCCTTGCAAATCACCAAACAACTTGACTTCCTAATGATGGATTGCCCATCATCGTACAACGTGATCATCTGAAGACCCATGCTTAACCGTTGGAATGCAGCAACTGCTACGTACTACCTGAAGGTAAAATTCCCAACTAAACACGATATAGGCAAAGTCAAAGGAGACCAGGTGTTAGCCAGAGAATGCTACCAAATTGTTTTAGCCGCAAAGAAGAACCACACCTGGATGATTGAAGAGGAAGAGAAAGAGAAGGTGGAAGCCTTAAAAACGACAGAGTTGGTAGACAAAGAACCAACGAAGATGATGAAAATAGGGACGAACTTGAATGATCGAATGAAGAAAGAACTGGTGCAGTTTCTTAAGGAGAACCTGGACATTTTCGCATGAAGTCACAAAGACATGCTCGGTATGGCGGCAGAGGTTATTCAGCATCGTCTGAATGTTGGTCTAGAAAAGAAACCCATCCAATAAAGACGATGAGTCTTCGCCCTTGAACTTAACAGGGCCATCATGGACGAGGTAGACAAGCTGCTTGCAGTTGGCTTCATCTGAGAGGTTTACTACCCCGACTGGCTAGGCAACGTCATCTTAGTAAAGAAAGTAAACGGGAAGTGGAGGATGTGTGTGTGGACTTCACCGACCTGGACAGTGCTTGCCCTAAAGACAACTTCCCATTGCCAAGGATTGACCAACTAGTAGATTCCACCGCCGGGCATAAACTCCTCACTTTCATGGACGCCTTTTCAGGCTATAACTAGATCAAGATTTCAAAAGAAGACCAGGAAAAGACTGCCTTCATCTCTAGTCAAGGGCTTTACTGTTACAAAGTAATGCCCTTTGGGCTGGAGAATGCAGGAGCCACTTACCAGAGGTTGGTCATCAGGATGTTTAGTAGACAGATCGGAAGGAACATGGAGGTATATGTTGACTATATGCTCGTCAAAAGTAAGGAAGAGAACACACACTTGGATGACCTTAAAGAGACCTTTGCGACCCTTCGTTAGTACCAAATGAGGTTGAACCCTGGCAAATGCACCTTTGGGGTGTCATTAGGAAAATTTCTCAAGTTTATGGTGTCCCAACGAGGAATAGAAACCAACCCGGAGAAGATACGGGCCATACTAGAAATGACCTCTTCGAAGACAGTGAATGAGGTATAAACGCTAACAGGAAGGATCGCCGCCCTTAACAGGTTCATCTCTAAAGCTACAAACAGATGTCTACCTTTCTTCAAAACCCTGAAGTAGGCTTTTGCCTATACGAGTGAATAGGAAGAGGTTTTCCAAGAGCCGAAACGTTATGAGCAGTCCTCCCCTCCTGAGCCCATCAAAGGAAAGGGAAGATTTATTCTTATACCTCGCAGTGTCAACCACGACCGTGAGTGCAGCTTTGATTCGAGAAGAGAATAGGGTACAACTCCCCGTTTACTACGTGAGTCAAGTGTTCCAAGGAGCCAAGGCCAGATGTCCACTCATGGAAAAGATTGTTTTCGCCTTAATCGTAGCCTCGCGAAAGCTTCGTCCCTACTTTCAAGCTAACCCTGTTTTGGTGATGACAGACCAACCCATAAAGAAAGAAATGAACAAGCCCGAAGCAGTAGGGAGGTTATTACAAAGGGCGATTGAGCTAAGTCAATTCGACATCGAATATCGTCCCAGAACAGCCATCAAAACTTAGGCATTGGCTGACTTCATCACCGAGTTCACCCTATCGAACGACGAAAAAGCACAGGACGAATTAGAAAGCTAGACGATATTGATAGATGGATCGTCAATTTAGAGAAAAGGAGGGGTTGGGGTTATCATCAATACTCTCGAAGGGGAAACCCTCAAATATGAAGTACAACTTCAATTCCCTGCCACCAACAACGAAGCAGAGTACAAAGTCATACTGACAGGACTCAAGATCGGGAGAGCCTTGGGAGCCAAAAACCTACTCCTCAAAAACGATTCTAAGCTAGTGATAGGGCAGATAAAAGGAGAATATGAAGTAAAAGAAAGTAGGATGCAAAAGTACCTCAAGTTAACGAACCAACTAGTCCAGGAGTTCGACCAAGTGGACTTCACGCAAGTCCCCTGAAGCCAGAACTCAGAAGCAGATGAAGTGGCAAGGCAAGCATCGTTAAAGGAAGGAACAAGTTTGCTTGTTTTGAAAGTGGAAGTGCAAAGGCATCCAAGTATTGAAGAACTCCACAGTTTCGTGATCCAAAGCCAGAATGGTTGGATCTTTCCTACGAGATGGACGCCTTCCAGCAAGCGCAGGCGAAGCAAGAAAGGTCAAGAAGCAAGCGGCTAGGTTCACAATCTTGAATGACACTCTGTATAAAATGGGCTTTTCCATGCCCTACCTGAGGTGTGTCAAGGAAGATGAAGCCAAATACATCCTGGAGGAGGTCCACGAAGAAATCTATAGAGACCACATAGGCCCGAGATCCCTGGTTAGCAAAATCATCAAAATAGGCTACTATTGGCCAACCATGCAGAAGGATGCAAAGGAATATGTGGAGAAATGTGATAAATGCTAGAGGTTCAGAAACGTTCATCATGTTCCTGGAGAAAAGATGACGGCCATAACCTCCCCATGGTCCTTTGCTTAATGGGGGATCGATATTGTAGGTCTCTTACCCCAAGGTAAAAAGCAAGTAAAATTTCTGTTAATTGCAATAGATTATTTCACTAAATGGGTAGAAGTAAAAACTTTGTCAACGATCACAGGAGCGAAGGTCTGGAGCTTTGTGTAGAAAAATATAGTCTGCAGGTTCGGCATACCAAGGACAATCATATCAGATAATGGTTGTTAGTTCCACAGCCAGGAATTCAAGAGCTTTTGTTCAAAACTCGGAATCAAGAACCAGTTTTCTTTACCAAAACACCCACAAGTCAACGAACAGACGGAAGTGACGAATCGAACGTTGCTGAAGATCATCAAAGTTCACCTGGAGGGGGCAAAGGGTGTATGGCCAGAAGAGTTACCAAATGTCTTGTGAGCCTACAGAACCCCAACTGGAGAAACACCATTTAAGCTCACCTATGATACTGAAGCAATAATACCAGTTGAAGTATGAATCACCAACATAAGAAGAGAATTCTTTCAAGGAGGCAACAATGATGATCAGCTAAAGGTCAACCTGGACTGCTTGGATGAGACAAGAGAGGAAGCATCCAAAAGAATGAAAAAGTACCAACAAAAGATGACCGAGTACTACAACAAAAGAGTAAAGCTCATAAGACTAAACTAGAAGATCTCATTTTACACAGAATCACACCAGCAACAAAGGACTCAGCACAAGGAAAGTTCAGACCAACTTGGGAAGGACCTTACAAGATCGTCCACTACTCAAGACAAGGAAGCTATCACTTGGAATCGATGGATGAGAAGAGATTGCCACGATCATGGAACATCTAGCATTTGAAGAGGTATCATCATTAGAGACAAACCATTGTTGTAATCATAAAAGAAATCCTCTATTAAAGGAAATAAAGCAATAAAAGTATTATTCAACAAATATTCTCGAAATTCGCATACAAACAAACCATGGACGATCTTATTATTAGGATAGTAAACCAAAAAAAAAAAAAAAAAAAAAAGGTCAAGTGATAAAATTCCTTAAATGGATGTAAATCACTAAAAATGGCGAAATGATAAAATTCCTTAAATGGATGTAAATCATTGACGAAGCCAAGTGATAAAATTCCTTAAACGGATGTAAATCACCTAGAAATGGTTAAGTGATAAGATTCCTTAAATGGATGTAAGTCACCGACAAAGCTAAGTGATAAGATTCCTTAAATGGATGTAAATCACTAACGAAGCCAAGTGATAAAATTCCTTAAACGGATGTAAATCACCTAAAAATAGCTAAGTGGTAAGATTCCTTGACGAGTGTAAATCACTGACAATGCCAAGTGAGATGTAAGCTGCCGGAGAAGAAAAACAAACGATGCAACCTCGGGCGAAGACAAAAGTCGTCCAAACAAAGTTAAAAGATTGTTGCCTCATGGCAAAAGGCAAAAAAAAAAAGTTCATGCAACAAGAAAAGAACATACTGGGCACCACCACAAAAAAAAAAAAAAAAATATATATATATATATATATATATAACAGGAGCAAATAAAAGAAAATGTGTTTTAGGTCGTGGCCTCGTCCCCACCAGCAGCATCAACAGGGCATCCTCAGGTTCAGGATCGTTGCCTTCTAGAGCTTTTTCTTTGAGAGCAATAGCAGCTTAGGCAGCCTCATCAGCCTCCATCTCATTGTCCACCTCCTCAAAGTCTAATTCCTCCAAGTTGACTCCAAAGGGGTGCTTTATCATGTACCGCCTAAGGAGCTCAAAGGCTTTAAAATACCAACTAAAGAGCAGTGCTATACTTTTCAGTCAGTTGGAAAGCCTGAACAGCCTTGGCAGCCATGGATTTAACCTTTTGCTTCGCGGCTTGGAGTTGTTCGTCCTTTTGCACCGTTAACTGCTTCTCGACCCTGAGCTCGTCAGCCAATGCCTTGGCCTTCTCCTTAGCTGTGTTGGCATTGTCCATGGTAGTAATGAGGTCTCTCCACAGCTTTGCGACCTCAACCTCCAAAGCCTCCACTTTGGACCCTACCACCACGGCCTTCTCCTCCTGGCCAAGGTACTTAGCAGATATGTGGATCGCCTCTCCTAGTGCCTGAAAACCATAAGGGGGGAAGAGTTATAAAGCAATGAGAACCATTCCACGCTGTAAGTTATGCAAAGTGAAAAGAGGTTTACCTGGATGAGCTTATGAATATGGCGGTTCACAAGCTCATGATAAGGAACGCCAGAAAGTGCCTTGAGGTCTTTAGTAGTAACAGCAGAATGGGCCCTCGCTAGGGCAATTCCAGCATTGTCCTAGACATTAGACGCCTGGAAGCCCACTTTCTCCTTCCTTTTTGCCAGAGTCCTCTGCCTCTTTGGATGAGGAGTCAGCTCTTCCAGGGAAGTTGTAGGAGAGGCCGTCCTCGTGGCTTCAGGGAAGGAGATAGCCGAGGTGATCCAGGTCTCTTTCTCAATGACGTGAACCACTTTCTTTCCCAGATTTGAAAAAGGCTTGTTCTTCTTGGCCTTCATCATGGCGAATATCTCCTTATTAAACTTGATCGTCATCTCTGCATGACAAAAAGGATATATATATATATATATATATTAAAAAAAGGGAAAAACTCAAAATTAAACTCACTTTTTTCTTTGATCTCGATATTATGTAGGACAAAGGGGGAAGGCTCCGGACCCAAGGAAATGACGAGCCAAAGTTCGGGGATCGACAAGGTCATCAAAGCCCTCAATCATCTTCGCATATTCAGTGGCCACCTGGATGCGCTCCTTATATCTACTCTTGAGCCTGAGGCGTTCCTTAACTGCGAATGCACAATCAAAGGTCAATGATGAATCAAATTGAAAAGAGAAAGAACTGTCAAATATATATATATATATATATATATAAATAAGCAAAGGACGACGCACCTAACCTCGGGGACCTCCATCGACGAAGCAATCTAGGAACCTCACCCCAGAAGTCATCAAAAAGGGTTTCCCATCCATCTCCATACACGAAGAATTATCTGGACTTCCAATATTGGAAAGATGAAGGAAGATCCGTGATGATCCTCGCCTTCCTGACCCAGGGCATAAGCTCATAGTACCCATACTCCTTGGACTCCTTCAAATGATACATGTAAACAAACTCGTCCAACTTGATCATGTCACCTTCAGTGACGACCATCTAAATCTTCATACAGCTAATCACTATCCTCCACGAGTTTGGCATAAGTTGCCCTGGAGTGATGCTGAAGTGATTTAAGAGTTCCATGATAAATGGATGGACGGGAGACTTAAGGCCACACGGGAAAGCGGCCTCGTAGAAGCACACTTCTCCAGGCAAGAAATGACAGGCTTTTTCCCCTTCACGAGGAAGTCGAATCCTGACCTCCTCAGGGAATTGAAACCTATCTCTAAACCTAAAAAGGATATCAGCGTCCAGGGCACACTCCTCCCTAAGGGCATGAAAGGGCCTAATCTTCCTCCTTCCAGACGACGAAAGGCCAGACGCAGCGGTATCTCCCTTTGCCTCGACGAGATCATCACTAAACAACAACCCCGTCTCAAGCTCACTGGACTTCACCACAGACACTGCTTCCCTCTCACCCACCATTTCCTTAAACCAATTGAGAGACTGATGTAGCAAAGGGTGCGAATTGGCCACCACAAAACCTAAACTACTACCACTAGGTACGAAACCCTCATTTGGGGGACAATGAGTACAAAAGGAACCTAGAGATGCCCCTAAACGAGCAAAGAAAACTGAAATAGAGAGACAGAGTTGCCTAACCTTGGAGCTATCAACCATGGAAATCAAAAGAAAATGTGTGAATTTCTATCCCTAAACCAAAAAGGAAAGGCAGACAAAATTTTGCCATAAAAGGAAAAAAGAAAAAGGAGAGAAACTGTATTCAAAAACCAAGCTTAAAAGAGAAAAAGTTGATGGAATTCAAAAAAGATCGAAGAGGAAAATGCAGAGCAACAATTGTGAGAGAAAGAAGAAAAGTAAAGAAAGAGAAGAGAAGCTAAGTAGTTTAAAAAGCTAGACTTGGAAAACTAAAAATCGGCGGGAAACCCAAAAGTCCCTTAAACAAAGCGTTGCAATCCACCACACAGAGAGTGCCATGTGGCCATGACATGTATGGCGCCATCACTCCGCATTAAATACAGACACAACAAAAATCTCAAGAGTCACATCTGACCAAATGACCTTTCATATTCTTGAGATCGTCATCACAATTAAGGACGAACTCAGAATAGGGGGCAACTGATAGACCAGACAATTATCCTCGTCCAGAAGAGCTAGCTTGGACGAGGATAAAGCATTATAAAGATGAATACTTAATGCCCCGACGGTTACATGTCAGGGATGAGACTGTTGGGGCATCCATTAAGGACAAATTAAATAGGCCTGAGACGTTACCAAATAAGCCTTCAAGTCACAAATTAAGAAGGAACAACGGCTAGTAAGAAGAGCCTATTTATAGGACCTACCAAATCCCAGACAAGGTACATACACACTAATCATTTTACTCTCATTACTGAATTCCCTCTTCTTTGAGCTCCATTCACTAACTTTATCATCGAAGACTCTATGGCCAGCACCACACCGGTGACCACCTGAGAGGATCCCCCTTCTTTCACTAACCTTGCAGGAATCTGGAAGAACTTGTATTGGAAGCCTTCTAGGCGAACCCAACCACTGATGATCTTAGCATCATCAACAAACATCTAATAAGCCACTTGTATCTACGTGGGAAGAATTTTTCAAGCAATCTTTTTCAGGCTCTCTACTTGTTTAAAGGGATTGAAAGAAATTGACATTTCCAACAATGACTTATCCGGTAATTGTCGGGTTTTTCCAAGATGCCAGAGCTAAGTTATTTCCATATGCTTAAAACATTGGGCTTAGTGGCAAAAAATACTACATTTCAATTTCACCAACCTATTGTAGTTTAGGGCTCGTTTGTTACCGTTGTTTAAACAATAGTTTTCAGTGTTTAAACAATATTTCACGTATTTTTACATACTTTTTCACCCACACGTATTTCCAAAAAATACAAACAGCGTTACTAGAACAATATTACCAAACGGGCCTATATGTCTCTAATAACAAAGGTTTTGGAGGTCTAATCCCTGATGTCAATGGCTGTTTCAATGCAAAAAACTTCATGGGGGAATCCCCCAAATTACTACATCCTGATACATCGGATTGCACACTTTCCATACACAATGAAATCATGTTTTGTAAAATGGTGAAATTGTATTTTGAAAACATAGTTTTTGCTAACGTGACATTGTGTCTCTTATACATATGGTGTATAAAGGAAAATGTTTGGATTCAAACATGTTTGGAGTCTTAGGTTTTAAAAGCACTCACATCAGCTGGTGTGTTATAGAAAAATGTGTAAAAGTTACATAGTTTTGCCTAAAAAAAACACATATTAGTGAGTGAAATTTACAAGTTTTGCCCAAATTTATAATTGTGGTATATTACATGGTTACTGTAGTAAACTTGTAAATTTACACTGACATTATTTATTTTGTATTTAATTTTTTATTATTTCTTTATGTATCTCGATGATAAAGAAAGAGAGTAAATGGTAGTTGTGTGTGAGGAAAGATGAACAATTAAAAAAAAATCAAGAAAATTTGATATTTGAATAAATTGCTATGTAAAATAAATAATCTAAAATGTGATGGTTTAAAAAGTATGTAAATTAGAAAAAAAAAATACGTTCTTATGCTAAAATAAACAAAAATTTTATGAATGCTTTAACCATCATTAGGAAGATGACATGTATCCTATCATGTGCAATGTGTATAACTCATTTAATCCAACCAACCAAGTGAGTTATGTGCTGCATATGACAAAGACTAATGTTATCTTACAGTTGGTGGTTAGAGCTCAAGGCTACAAACATGTTTCGAGCCAAAATCTTTCCACGTGTAAATAACTAAATACCACTACTCATTCCAAATTATGTGGGAAACAACTCCAAACTTGTGCCTTCTATCTACGCATGTTATGTGTCTAGTGTACAAAATACCTACTTTTCCAAGGTTTGAGAGATAAAAAATATGCATCCTCTAATATGTTACACAACAATTTATAAAATCATGAGCATGGATTATTTAAAGAAGTCATATTACTTATTAAATATATCATTTAATTTTTTAAATAATACTCAAATAATTTTATCAATAACTGCCTAGTATGTTAGAGGAAATAGGAAATGTCCTTCACAGTTTAAAATCAAGTTTTTTTTTTCCTTAATGTTTTGTTTGAATTACATCTAGTCTAAATCTTTTTTTCCTTAATATATATATATATATATTATTTTAAAATTTTTAAATGAAATAACATTTGATTGATAATTAAAATCCAAGAATAAAATCCCATTGTACTTTCTCTCCTTGGAATTTCCATTTATGATTGTACCGGTCGTTCGCTTCATATACATGAGAGAGTGAGAGTGAGAGAGAGAGAGAGACAATCAATGGCGTTAAGGAAACTCCCAACTCAGTTCTTCCCTTCCCTCCAACATCAACTCCGACCCTTCTCTTCACTCAACCTCCCGACCTTAGAGCCATCAAACGATGCCGAACTAGTATCCAAAATCCTCCTCCACCACTACAACCCATTCCACGCCATGGAGTCCTCACTCCAACTCCATGGCATCACACTCACTCCTCACCTTCTCCACCAAACCCTCCTCCGCCTCAAACACTCTTCCAAAATCGCCCTCGCACTTTTCAACTATTCCAAATCTCTCCCTTCCCCTCCTCTCACCTCCACTTCCTTTCACATCCTCATTGACCTCTTAGCCAAAGTTCGCCAATTCGACCTCGCTTGGCAACTCATTGTCGAAATGGACCAACTTTCACTCTCTCCCACACCCACCACTTTCTTTATATTGATCCGTAGACTCATCTCTGCTGGTCTTACTCGCCAAGCTATTCGAGCTTTTGATGATATTCAAGGTTATACTCAGACTAAGACTAATAGTGATGATTTTTGTTTTTTGTTGGATACCCTTTGTAAGTATGGCTATGTTAAGGTTGCAACCGAGGTTTTTAACAAAAAGAGAGATGGGCTTTTGCCGGATTCAAAAATGTTTACCGTTTTGATATATGGGTGGTGTAAGATTGGTAGGATTGATATGGGGGAGAGGTTTTTGAATGACATGATAGGGAGAGGGATTGAGCCAAATGTGGTTACGTATAATGTGTTGTTGAATGGGATATGTAGGCGGGCGAGTTTGCATCCAGAAGGGAGGTTTGAGAGGACGATAAGGAATGCAGAGAAGGTGTTCGATGAAATGAGGGAGAGAGGGATTGAGCCGGATGTGACTAGTTTTTCGATTGTGCTTCATGTGTATAGTCGGGCACATAAGCCTGAGTTGTCGCTTGATAAGTTGAGGTTGATGAAAGAGAAGGGGATTTATCCGAGTGTGGCAACGTATACTTCAGTTGTTAAGTGTCTGTGTTCAAGTGGGAGCCTTGAGGATGCAGAGGAGTTACTCAGTGAGATGGTGAGGAATGGGGTTACTCCATGTGCAGCAACTTATAATTGTTTTTTTAAGGAGTATAGGGGGAGAAAGGATGCTGATAGTGCTTTAAAGTTGTATAAAAAGATGAAGGAGGAGGGTTTGTTTGTGCCTAGCATGCACTCATATAACATATTGGTGGGGATGTTTTTGAAGTTAAATCGTTTGGGGATTGTGAAGGAGATATGGGATGATATGAAAGAGAGTGGAGTGGGACCTGATTTGGATTCGTATACAATGTTGATTCATGGTTTATGCGAGAAACAGAAGTGGAGAGAGGCTTGCCAGTTTTTTGTGGAGATGATAGAGAAGGGGTTTCTTCCTCAGAAGGTTACTTTTGAGACGCTTTACAAGGGCCTAATACAATCTGATATGTTGAGAACGTGGAGAAGATTAAAGAAGAAACTTGATGAAGAGTCTATAACATTTGGTTCAGAGTTTCAAAATTATCATTTGAAGCCGTATAGGAGATGATACACCATTGATCTGCAGATGTAATGTGTTCTTCAGTAGGTACTTCTGAACTTTTTGGCTTATTTGTTATTCGAAATTTGGTTTTGACTGGTTGTAGAATTATAAGTGATTTATCTTCTGAAATGGATTAGAGACGTAAAAATGATTCTTGGCAAGTGTGTTGTTGGCTATTTGAAAATTTATCTGTCCCATATTTTCCATGATTTCAATGAGAATAATTGCATTAAGTCTTCAATCATCACACTTAGTTCAGAGTTGATGTCATTTCCATTACTGTAAATTTATAGTAGAATTAGGAAACTGAGATCCACGAGCTGGCCAAATCAGCGATACTATCCATGATGAACTAATATTTCTTTTAAATGAAGTTTTAACTTTTGACAAATTGAAAAGGGGGGGAAGGGAGAAGAAAAAAGAAACACATGCACAGACAATTTGTATAACTTAGCGAAAATTGCAGTGAGGTAATCATAAATTCCCTACTATTTGACAGATAGAATAGATATCCCTTTTTCTGGTTCATTGTTTTGTTGGCTCCCACATACTTGGACTACTGCTTCTTTATGTTCTCTTTTTCCCTTTTCTCTTTTATTTTTTTGGGGTTGGGGGGAAGAGCAAATTATTTTTGAAACTGAGAACTGTTTTCTTTTCAGAAAGTTCTCATCAATTTCACTTTTACTGGTGAGCGGAATGGAAGCTGGAAATGGAAGATTTTCATATTTCTGTTGCCTACAAATAGGTTTCATATATGCAGAGCTCAAGGTTTTTATAATAGATGGAAGTATTTTGAATTTATCTTTTCTGTTTTGCTTAATTGTTGCTTATTATATGCTTATCATGTGAATTTGTTTGTGAAGGTTGAGTTTTTATTTTCCTCTTTGCTATTTTTAAGACAAATTGTAAGCTTAATTTGTCATGATTATAACAGGATGATGCTTTCTTGGCCAAAACTTCAGCTTTTTAATCCACTGTATCAATAATTGGGTGGCCTTGCCCTTGGATCGTGCTGTTGTCCGAGGATTGAACCCCAAAGAAAGAGATCCTAATAGTAGTGGAATCATAACCACATAGGTTGTGCAGGGTGACAATCTAGGTAGAGATTGCAGATCTACTAAAAGAATTCTTTTAGTACGTTCTTATTTCAGTTTATTCACTTGCAGAAAAGATTGCAACTCATGTAATGAGAAGGATCGTTTTAATTGAAATAGATAAGACGATATGTGACAGGACATCAGCGTTGGTATCAGATCATAACATAAACAAGTTTCAAGTAGAAGTCCTTGCATGGCCAACTTATCATGACTGACTTACACCATCAAGAGTATTTGATTTAATTGTAAAGTACAGGAGGAGCGGGGGAGAGCTAAAATGATCTGCTGAGAGAGGAGTCATTACGGCATCTTGGTTCAGCAACTGAAAGGCCTTAGATGAAGTTTAATAACAAAAGAATGTTCATGTAAGCAACTGTGAATACTATCGATTTAGTAAATGTATTTTTGTTTTTTTAAAAATAGACCTATATGTTTGGCAGTGGATATTGGTTTATAGTTTTAACTTCGCTATACATTTTTTTTTTTTGATGAACAACTTCACTATACATTTATGTACTTCCATGTGTCATCTTTTGATATTTATTTAGAATCACTGACCTCCAAAATTAACTAGCCTAATTTTATATACACGTGCACTGCACGTGGATAAATGTTTATCCCCGAAGAACATTTATGATTTAATAACGATACAAATCATCATGAAGCCTTGGGTAATGTCTTCTCCATTTTTGTTAATTTGTTTGTTTAATCATTTGTCTACACAGTGGAGGTTAACCCTTTGTCTTATAGCCCTAGTTTGTCACAAATACAAATTTATTACACTTATACTACTTGGTGAAATAGTGCAAGTACCTACCTAATTATGAAATTAATAAATATTTATTCTCATAAACCATGCACCTTAGAGAAAATTCTAGTTATTTTGATGTCAAACACCTGATTTGAAAACCAATTACCTACAGCTTGAGTTTGCAAAGTTCGTTCATGCATCTTAAGTGGGACTTTGATTCTCGGTTCCATCAAACTTTTTCTTGAGAGGCATCTTAAATTTACATGATGTTTGAGCATTAAGGAAATTGGACATTCTAGACTTTTGATTGTAACACCCCATAATTTATCATTTTAATAATTCGTCATATTGACTTGTGCACATTATAAGGAGAGATTAAAATTTTATGAAAGTGGGAGTCTTAAGTGCACAATGATAAAAAAGAAGGGGATTTGTGTGTGTCTATATATATATATATATATATAAAGGGTGGTCCATTGCTTGGGTGAAAATTTGAGTTCAAGGAGTTTAGATGAAGTAGTTAGTTAAAAAAAAAAGAAGTAATTAGTTTTCGGACAAGAGAAAGTAAATAACAACTTCAACCTCGATAGACTAAAAACCCTAGCGCATAATCTAATTAAACAAAAAAATTTATGCAATTCTCCCCTATTTAGGCTGCATTTGTTTCGATTGAAATTGATAGCAAGAAAATATTTTTCGCAATTGCGAATGTTTGGAGTAGCTAAAATTGCTTGTCAACCAAAAAAATTGACCTTAAAATAGACTTTGGGCGCAAAAAAATTTATGCTTTTATTTGTGGCATGATGTGAGTTGGTATTGTATCCTCTTTTATATGTTTGGTAATACCACAAACTCTAATTTCAACTTTTTTAAAAAAAACTGTTTTAACTTTTTTAAGAGGAGTTAGGGATTTGTGGCTTGATGTAAGTTGGATATCTTGAGATGGGATTGTGAAACCAAAGACCTAGCGGTGAAATTGGAGCCCAATTAATAGTTTGGCTTTGCCAAAGGAATTGGTATCAAAGGAAAATTTTAGGGATCAGCTTAAGATATAATCTTGGTTTTTGTTTATGACTGAAAAATCCGCACAATGGTGCTTTAGTTACTAGCAAACAATACTTATAGTATAGAAAACCTACATTTGTCATTGAGTCTTCTTATTGCAAATCTAAAAGGCTAAAGAGTAGAGAAAATTTCACCCACCGCATCTCATTATGATACATTTATCAACTCAATTGTGCACAATAGAGGACGAAAGACAATTAAATCTTATAGAAACTATTATATACTACTCTGAACAGATTCTGACTGGTTTGTAATTTAATAATCTCATTAATTGTTTAACTTGTTTTTTCAATGGAGCATGAGATCTCACCATGTGGACATTAGAAAGTTCATATGCAACTTCATGAAAGACAATAAAGGGAAGAAGGGGCTATGTATTTGGGGTCTAGATGCCCATATAATAGAAAATGGAGCATGTATAGTGCTATCATGTGATGTGATATGTACATCAAACCAAAACTGGGGTGTTTAGGTGAACTACAATATGTAGAGGCCAGTAACATTTAGTCATGATCCCCATATTGACAATAAAATGATGAAAATAAAGAACATTTATGATAAATGATAATCCTGACATAACTTGTCTATGCAGTTGTATAAGAAAAACATACATATAAACTTTTAATCATTATGAAAACAAAGTGGAATTGTTTAGCTCAGTTGCATACAGATGCAATCAAAATAAACCAGATACAACAAAACCAAAGAAATGCCACCTGCAATTAATTCAGCAGCAAGTTGATAAAAGCTAATCACCATTTGTATCATTAGTAAGATAATGATAAGGCAGAAACTTTCTAAGTAATAAATTTCTTCATAAAAATTCAAACAAAATTTTACATTTACTTCCTAATCATTCAGAACCAGTTCTTACAATGACCTTTTGAATCTGTTGACAGTATAAAGGAATAGAGTAATTGACATATACATAAATCAAGAAGGTTGGCCAGTTGGATTCAGACACTGTTTCTATTCAGTGTGGCATCTTACTCTGTTTAGAAACATGTTCCTCCAAAATTTAAGGTGAAAAGCTTGGTTACAACAGCCACAGCCATTAACCGGTAGGAAGTTCTTTGGAGGTGCAATCACCTGATCTGTTCAGTTATTAAGAAAGATATATGTAATGGAATTGAAGTGATGAGGTTGCAAAGGGACATAAATACAACATTGACACAAGTTAAGAACCAAACATTAAAATTTATGTATTCTTAATGTTGGCAGTCCTGCTCAGCACAAATGGTTCAGCCAGCCACTAAGGAAAAATGGTCATAAAATGAGGGTAGATATGGAGTGGGTATAAAGGAAAGACAGAATTAAGTTAATGTTTCTTCTCTTATCATCATTATTTTGAGAACAGAAGATAGCATTGCCAACATTGGAGACTTTTGATCCAAATTGAAAGTGGAAATGGGCAAGAGCAATGCCAAAACAAAATTTGAAGTAGCAAGGGAAGACAATAAAGCCTATGCGTTAACAAAGCTTATGTCACTAGATACAGTTGACTGTAGAAGAAGGTATTTTGTAGCAGAACTCAACCATTTTGGACAAAATGCTGCAGAATTTATAACATGTATTCAGATAGGACAAACAAGAGCATAACTCCATACAGCCTCATCCCAACACTTAAGACTTGGCTACTACATAAACCCTAATCCATTATTCAACTCAAGTTAAGGTGTTTTCCAATTTCAAATATAGGCCATCATGTCTTTCCCACAACCTCAATAACAAGTTTCCATTCGGTTTGACATGCCCTCCTACTCCTAGTGCCCCTAACTTGAATCAATCACTCATTTTCCCTAATGCAGTCCTTCACCCTTAATGCACATGGCAATCAAATTGTACTTTGAAACGATTCTGGGATTAAACATTAAGATGTCTTTGTATTACATTGTACTATCATAAAGAAAATGCCTAAATAACTTTGAGGATAAGTTTTCAATATAGGAAACCCACGAACTAATTTAAATACAAATCACACCCAAAAAAAAGCCAAAAATGTAAGTGCATAATGGGTAGTTCAATTTTCTTATCAAATATAGAGTTTTAATGGCTTATTGACTTGAATAAAATGAATTACAAAATAAAAATGAGTACACGATTGTGGGGTGCAGTAACATTCTTCACAATACAAATTGCATAAATTCTCTTTTTAATAAATCTAAAATATTCAAATAAACTTGCATATTCACATTTGCATTAACCCAGTATGCTGAAAAAAATATTGGAGACAAAAGCCATAATAAAATTAGAGACTGACCAAAATTACTTTAACTCATAGTTATGGAAGTGGGACATTAAGAACACAAAAGAGATGCTTAAAACAAAAATGCAACTCTCCTCATTCCCCTTAACAATAGTGAAGCAAGATAGAACAGTGCATAAAATGCATAGCTTAACTGTAAGGCAGGAAAGCACAGCTCGCTGAAGTTAATCTATCATGACAAAAAATAAACAAAGGACAAACCTTGACTGTCCAATGTAATGGATATATGATAATAGGGGATAAGAATACGTCATTGAAAGGGAAAAAGTATTGAAAAAGAACCTTATATTTTTTACAATCATTCAAAGCCTCAGGGAGAGCCATTGAGAAAAAATTAAGGTCCATGACCCATTGACCCAAGGGAAGTTTACAATATACACCTTGATTATATTTTTAATATCAATAGTTTTATTTTAAAAGAAAGATGGTGAAGCCCTAACACACAGAGAGTATATAAGAGTACCACCAAAGAATTAACATCTAAAGTTACAAAAAAAATATAAAAAATTAATAGAATAATTATAGGCTTAATCCCAATATCTTTTTAGGTTAAATCCCCAATATCCTTTAACCATTGAAACCAAGATCTTAAGAATAAAAGTTTCATTTGAAGCAAGGAGTGACCACATCAAATGTTCTAGCATTATGCTCCTTCCAATTACACCACATCAATACAATGGAATTGTATGTCACAAATCTGAACTTTGATGTTTCATAATGCCACCGCACCAACACACTGAAACCTTCACTGCTCTAATTATCGCAAAAACAGTATAGCACAACACAAGAAACAATGATTTATTGTCTCCCCAGTCTCCGCACATGCACACCAATCAATAATGACTATGATTTGCCCACACGCAGTTGATGATTTTACCATGAGCTGCTGTTACCAAAAAAATATAAGGCTACTTTCTTATGAGATTTTGTGTTCCAAATTGCTTTCCAAGGGAATCCATTCTAGAGTCTCTTCATAAAGCCAGGTGGTAAGATCTCACATCAAATTTCCCATTCTTAGATAAAGACCAACTCATCCTATCCGAGTCTCTCCCAGTGCTTTGAATATTATAGAGAAAATCAAAACAGATTTGAGTTCCCAATTATTCAGAGCCCAAGAAAAAATTTGACACCTATGAAGAACATTCTTGACTCTGACTCTTTCACAGTAACCACTTTTACATCCACATGTTCACACTCTATGTCATGCCAAAAGTGACCACAAGGTCCACAACTTCCATCCCCAACAAAATATCTAACATACTTCAAAAACCTCAACCAACAACTCCTACATGTTTCCACATGCTCACACCATGGCCGCCCCAAACCTAAACAAGACACCATTGACCCCTATCTCATCAAATTTACTCCCCACAACCCTAATCCATAAAAGGTTCCTTTCTGTGGCGTAATGCCATAGCTATTTCCCCAAGAGAGCTTGATTGAAAAATCCAAGCTTCCGAAGCCTAACACCCCCTCAACCCCATGTTCCTTAAATTGAGTTGTAGAGCTAACTGTGTCTCAATTCACCTAATGAAATTACCTTTCATCCCCTAGGCCACTCAACAAGAAGTCTCTTTAAACCCCTCCTAACATTTTAAAAGAGAAACACAAGTGAAAAGAAAGTGAATTTATAAAATCCACAATAGATCACTAGATGCAAAAGTACAAGACCACTTGAACAAAGATCGTAAAACTTGGAGTTGTTCAGTTCAACTTCAACAATAATAAAAACTCAAGTCTGAAACCCTCTTAGGCATCATGCATTGGACCCGAAAATAATAAAAGCTAAAGACCATGGGACCATTTGGTTAGGCACTTTAGGAGCTTAAAAGAGCGTTTTTAAAACCCAAAACTCTGTTTTGTAACCACAGCAGAGTTTTTACAAATGCTCATTTTAAACTCAAAACACAGCTTATACAAACGCACCTCATAACTCATAAGCAATAGCACAATTGAATAACAACAGCAGATCATGGTAAAATCATACCTCTTCTATTACAAATCTGGATATAGTTATTTTCTGTTGACAGTTTTTTAGCAATCACAATAATAGCAAAAGCAGTTAAAAGTAAAAATCTCTCTCACATGGAAATGGAAATGGAAATAAAAATGTTGATAGTAGTGGAGAAAAGAAGTTATATATAATTACTGATTATTTATTGGGTATTGGCTTTTGGCTTTTGGCTTTTGGCTTTGGCTTCAGCTTCTTGGGGTGTGTTAGCGACAATAGAAAGAGCGTGTAGACCAGAGTGAAGCTCGTCGGCAAGAGCATCATAGACCAAACGATGGCGTTTGAGGAGGCTCTGTCCGTCGAACTTGGGGGAGACGATCTTGACGTTGAAGTGAGTCTCACTCTGGCCTTCTGCAGTGCTGGCTCTGACGGCGGCATGCCCAGCGTGCTGGTACGACACGTCGTCGATCTCCAATGCGGTGGCTTCCAGTGCCGATTGCAACTTTGCCTTTATTCTATTCGCCCTTGTTACCACTACTCGAGAACCCATTCCTTCCTTCTTCTTCTTCTTCTTCTTTTTTTAATATCAATTCAATTTTCAAACCCTCCCTTTTAATTTTGGTTTTGCTATATATCACAGAGAGATGAGGGAGAAAGAGATGCTGAGACGAGAGAGATTTGGAACAAAAGAATAAACAATAAATAATAAATAGAGCTAGTTGTACTTCACTCCATCAAGGTGGTAAATTGTTTGTTTTGTTTTATTTTGTATTTTTTTTTTCAGTTAGTTTGGTAAAGTTTCTGGTGGTTGAATAAGAAATATAGGTTTAATTTCTGTTTATACCAAAAATTGATTGATGTCTTAATATGATAATTGTGGTGGGCTTTTTGTGCATTATGCTGGGCTGCCTGTTGCGGTACTTATTGTTGTATTGGACTGGGTTGCCTCCTGCTGTGTTAAGCTCGAATATTTTGAGTAAGGGAGTTGAGACCGACCTAACTGAAACTCAACTTGATCCAACTTGTGCGCAACACTATGCCTCGTCTGCTAGGAACATGCTTACGGCAGACTGAGCCATTCTAGGTAGATTGTAGCAGAAAGACATGATAATAATAAGACAAGAGATAGTACTTCCATTTCTTGATTAATATAATTAATTAGTTTTTAATCAAGTGGAATAATCATAAGAGCAACCATTACTTTTACAAATAAAGTAAGAGAATAAAAGTTCAGTATATGGGTCAATCAAAGAACAAGAAGAAAGTAAATTAGAATGAGTCTAGACCATAGGATCAAAACCAGAGAGGGAAGAACACTCCTTCTCAACACAACTAATCTCCAAGGGAAAATCCTGCCATGGAAATTAATCACTTTGAGGGAAGCGGGCCTGAATGGTTGGTACCTCGAAGAAATCCTTTTACTTTCGGCAGAGAGTAGGATTTTGAAAGGGAGAGAGAGAAAGAAACCTATTGGTGCATGGCTATCGAACTAACTCTCCGTTTTTTCTTCTTTATTTCTTTCTTCGTTTTAGTTTTCTTTTTATCTTTTCTTCCTTTTCTTTTCCTTCTGCTTTTCTATTTTGTGATTTCTCCTCCGTTTCTACTATGATTCCTCCGTCCTCTTCCTTTTTTTTTGCGCACAGCAAGAGCCTCCATTTATAGCGCCTGCCATGGCAAGATTTTACTGTTTTACCCTTTAACCACCTTTCTCTGGTTTGTGTGTACTGGCCGACCACCACTGGACTGTCTGTGTGCCATTCCCCATCACCAAACAAAGATAACTATTTTGTTTGTTTGTTTGTTTGTTTGTCGTGGCACCTCTTTCCTGCCACGGTGCAGGTACTCTCTCTCTCCCTCATGGCATGCACCTAGTGGTTCCCACTCAGCCTTACTTCTTTTGGGAGGTATGTCATCCCAGCATGACGTATCCCCCTAAAGAGTTTTGAGCAGGAACCCCAAAATAGGTTTTCCCCTCTTCCCACCGCCAAACCATGTCCTCTTACCTCTGACCCATGACCTCACCATGTCCCATATTGGCTGGGTACGGGTTGGTGGTGCTTGGGCCTTGCGTGTGCCTTCTTTCCATATGTGTCCAAAATCTGCTTGCTGCTCACTCGTCTGCCGTGGTCTGGAGGCTTTGTCTGTAGTCTGCCACCCGTTCTTAACCCTTTATGTGAGCTGCTTTTTTGTTTTCCCGTTCCCTTAAGGACTAGGCTTTATCTGATACTGGGTTTTGCATTTCTTTCAGCCCATTTCTTGATTGCTTTGATTTCCTGCCACATTACTTGTTATTCCTGCTGTAATGAATTACTCCTGCTGGGCCTCTTTAGGCCTGTCGTTTACTCTTTCCCCCAGTGGCTTAGCATGGCCACTGGTGTTCCTACTCATGGGCTCTCATGTCCCTTTTCTCTTGAGCATCCTCGACCCATTTGATTTCCTTGGGCCTCCTTGGCCCTTTTACTAACTTTGCATTCTCAAGGGCTTTTACTAACTTCATTAGGCTTCCCTGACTCAATTACTTTATTCTCATCCTTGGGACTCATGGGCTTGCCATTAACCCCTTACTTTGTTTGTTTGCATTACTTTGGGTCTGTAGTGGCCCATTCTCACTTTTCCATATCGTATACTGCCCATAGATGCTATTTCTCTCTTTCCGGGCCTTTTTAAGCCCATTTGCCTCCTTAAGACCCATTTGTTTATATTATGGGCCTGTGATCCATTATTCCTGCTACTTGGGCCTAATGGTTTTACTCTATACCTGCCATTCTTTTGCTGCCCATGTTGCCGGGTTAGGCTTTCTTCCTTCTAATTGGATTCCAAAAAATAACCCTCAACATTTAGCCCCCTGAACATATGGAGCATTCCTGCGGTTCATATGTGAATAAAAGACCTTCTTATCTCTTCTTTCTTTTCCTTCGCGGGCTTTTTTAAACAATGGACCCCTTCTCATATATATATATATATATATATTTCTTTTCCTGCCGTGAACAGTGGTGTCTTTTTGAATTTCCCAGTTTAGCAGTTAATCAGAAACTTAGCTGTCGTTTCATTAATTTCATTCCTTTCTCGATAGCTGACCCGTCGTCTTCCTTCACGCTGGTTTTAATGACCCCAACATTTAAGAGAAAGTCCTTCTGCAACTCAAACACAAACTCTCTCTTTTCTAAACACTTTCTCTCCGTTCCCTTTTCTTCACCGTTCTCTTCTTCATAAACACTCACACCCATTTACTCCGGTCAAGCCTTTATACTATGGCGCCGATGAAAAGCCAAGGCTCCTCCCGCCGTAAAGGGAAAGAGGTCATTTTTGACCCTCCCGTCGCATGTGGTGTTGGCAAGGAGGCCGAATATTCTGAGTCAGACCACTCCGAGAAGGAAGAAGCACAGTGCGACCCCGACAGTGAATGCACGCCCCTCTAATCGATCCATGGTATGACGTCCATCCTCATTTCCCAAAGATTCCCGACGATCGTGCGCCGCTGCCGCCGGGCCACGTGTAGCTCGCCCTTGTTCAGCAAAACCCCGATGTTTCTTGGGCCCCGTTGGCCTCTTCGATCCCCAATCTAGTTATTCACCAAGGCATTTTGCTCCCCGTGCCTATCCATTTCGAATTTAGGTCGAGTACCGCCTTGGGTTAGAGAGAATGCGTAGATAATGAGTTATCCGACTTAGGCTTTATGGGGTTGTTGCAGTGGGCCGGTGTTTTAAAGGCCATTGTTTTGTCTCGCTGCTTGTCCAACTTCCGGGACCTCAACAACCTTCGTCACTTGGTTCACCGTTGGTGTACCACCACCCATACTTTCTTCTTTTCCTGTGGCAAACTCACCGTTACCTTCGAGGACATGGCCAACCAGTTACTCTTGCCCATCCTCGGCGACGCCAATCTAGCCAATCTAGAGTTTTCATCGAAGGAAGAGGCCATTAAGGCTGAATTGAAGAAGAGGATGACCGGGAATGCCAAGCTGTCCTATTGGGTTAGTTCTTCTTCTAAGTTCTCTGTGACCACTCGCCGTGCGGCTTTTGTTGCGTTTTGGCTTTGCAAGTTTGTTTTCGGTTCCCACCCCATTATGCCATAAAGCCTTTATACGTCCGTTTGGCCATCAAGATATCTGCAATGGTGAGCCTGCCATTGGGCCCCATGTTCCTGGGGCATCTATATGTCCAATTAGATATCCTGCGAAGTGATGAGAGTCAGGCGGGGTCCTGTCACATAGTTACCACCTCCGTTCATAGCACTATCCTGCAGCAGTTGTTATTTGAGCGTTGTGCCAAACATTTGGCAAAGTGTAGGCCGATTCGCTTTACTAAAGAGAAGTATCAATCAAGTCCAAGGGTAATTACTGACTTCTGTGGCAGGTTTGAGTCTGATTTTCCGCTGGCTTTCCATTGGTCTGGTTTGAAGCCTATTAATTATTCTGCTGTTAAGTCTTTTGATGAAGATGTTGGTTTTTCTTGGAGAGCTTATAGAAATTTGGGTGCGGGTTACACGTGTGGATTTTGCGATGGGTTTGTTTGTTGACACTGTTGGGACTACCATTCCCTTGGCCGGCTTTGATGAGACAGGGATTACATATTTGGCGGCCACCAATGTCGGATGGTTGCCTTACTTAGCCGACAAAGGCATCAGGTTTGTCCATTATCCTGCCAACCGAGTGAGGAGATAGTTTGGATTAAACCAAGACATTCCTGATGACCTCTCTTTTCTTATGGAGTCCCCTATTTCGGTGCGACCCCTTCTGCGGCACACTGCCTTTGAATTCTGGAGGCAGCGTTTCAGTGCAGTCACCGTTCCTGGCTCACTGAGGGAAGGCCTCTGTACTCCCACTATGCATGGGTATTGGCAAGCAATGATGACTTCGTTCTAGCAAGAGTTGGTGGGTAGTCACGGTTTCTCCCTTATTTCTCCCGATGGGCTTAGTATGGTTGTTTCAGCTAATCCCAGATTGCTCCTGCCTTCCAAGTCCGTGTTAGCGAATGCCAGAAAACAGAACTGGTTTGCCATCTTTGAATGGAATGAGGAGAAGAGAGGGTGGTATTGGCACACTGGTGATTACCCTCCAGGTGGGAGAAAAAAGTTAAAGTGCTGAACATTCCTGCACCGAGTAAGAAAGGTCCTGCTAAGCCCAAGTCTGTAAGTAAGTCCAAACCTGCTGTAGAGTTTTAGACCCCTTAAAAACAACCAAATTGGTTAGCCTAGATTAATTAGCCAAGTTGTTACTTAGTCAAATTATGCAATACTAGGTTAAAGCAATCAAATAATCATATCAAAAGAATAAAGCAACGGAATAATAAAAGACACAATGATATGATCACCCAGGAAACCACACAGTAAAAACCTGGGGAGGATTTGACCCACCGATCCTCAAGGCAAACCTGAATCCACTATGAAAGAATCGAAGTTCATACAAAAGGACTACAAGCTCCCCGCTCGACTTACTAATACTACCCACCAGTAGAACTTACTGACACGACCACGTGCAAGCTCCGAATCCACGGACTCCTTCTTTCTTGAATTCTTCAATCAGCTACAAGCACCCACGCTTGATATTCTTTAAGCTTCAATGGTAGCAACCAAGTTGATTATCAAGATATTGAAGTAATCTCAATCTTGAAAACCCTAAGCTTTGTGTAAAGGAAAGCTCCTCTAGATCTCACAAAATATTTACACAAAACAGCAATGTATGAGCAACAATACAACTGGAGCAACTCTAAAAACGTGGCTAGGGTTTTTCTCTATATACCTAGGGTAAAAATAGAAAACCCAAAATGTTTAATAAGTTAGGGCTGAGTTGAAAAATTGCAGAAAAATGCAATCTAATCTATTTTCGATCGATCAAATCTATTCTTCGATCGATCGAGCCAGACCGAAATGCTCCAATGCATCTACAGTCTCTCGATTCCAACTTTACAATAATTAAACAACTTTGAACACACTTTAACAAGACTAAACATATTGTTTTGATCATGATTTGCCAATATTACAAATTAGAGTTCTAAATACATAAATTCCTAAACCTTTAGAACCTAACAAACTCCCCCTTTGGCAATCCGTTACAAAACACAAATTAAAAGCTCAAAGTTTACAAGTAAAAAGCCCTTTACAAAAATAATGCTCATAAACTCAAATTCAACCCTAACTACTATCCATCGATTGCAAGTGTAGACAGTAGCTTTGTTGAATCAACCTGTATATTCTTGAAATACTCAACAAACGCATAAATGCATGTGTGACAGAAAAGAGTAAAGCAACAGGTATAACATTCTTGTAAGATTCACACAACACAAAATAAAGACATATATGAATGAACATCTCATAAATATAAATCAATAAGCAGTGAATCACAAAGCAACAAGAATCAATGAATATAACATGTATATCAATCAATGTTACTCCCCCTAACATGAATATCTCCAAAAAATGATATACAAAGTGAAGCACCTGGATACAATCTAAAAACTCCACAAGCTCCTCAAAAACAAAAAGAAACAGAAAGTCTCCCCCTAACTACAAAAACTCCTCTACAAGTTAAAAACTCCACTCCCTCTTTTTGTGATGAAATGCCAAAGGGCAATCACAAATCACCATCAAAAGGAGGTGGTGAAGATTCAGCTTCTCAAAAATCTCTTGGTTTTTCTCACTCAGAAACCTCTCTCGGTCAAAGGTAGGTGGGGGAGAAGAAGGAGAGGGAACAGACCTACGGGCTCTAGTCTTCCTAGGCATGATGCTAAGGAAAGGACAGAGACACAAGGAAAAACCAAAAAGAATAAAGCAAAAAAAATTCAAGGGCAGACTGCAAGTTAGCACAATAGAAAATATAGAACAAAAATCTATATGATGCATGAACAATAACAATGTTGTGATACATGAACTAATGCAGTAAACACAGTTCAAATTAAGTTCAATTACACAAAATTGGCTCGAACATAGAGTTTCTAACAAAAACCCTAAAAATTTGAAAACCACTTGAAAAATTTTGCAACAAATTGATGAATTGATCATTATACAAGGTTGAAAACAGATTAGAATAACCAATTTCATCAATACAACAAGCCAATTTCATTAATTAAACCTTAATTGAACAAAATCCCCAATTCGAATCAATTAGAAACCCTAGAATTTGAAATTTTTCACAAAACCCAAAATTGATCAAATTAAACTATTAAGATCATGTTTATAGCATGTCCCCACAAAAACCCATTGATCAATTTCACAAAATTAGGTTTGAATCAACACAAATCCCAAATAGAAAAAGTTTCGAAATTTTGAGCAAAAATGCATGAAATATGTAAATAAACTCAAAAAGGAAGGACAAAACAGACTTACCGGCTTGAGGAAAGAGAAATTTTGCAAAAATTTCGGAGAAAAACGACAAAAATTTGACTGTAGAGCCTTGCCTCGTCGAAGAGAGAAAGAAAGTTTGAAAAAAAAACTTTTGAAAAGTGTTTGGAATCAGTCAAAGAACAGTGTTTTAACACCTGATTTGCGATATTCGATTGATCGAAAATCACATTCGATCGATCGAATCAAACAGTAATTTTGAAACAAATTAGAGCACTTTTTCGATTGATCGAAAATCAGAATGGATCAATCGAAATGGCAGAGGCTCTCAAAATTTTTTAGAAAAATCACAGTTTTGAAAAACTCAAACCATATTTTGAAAATAACTCCTCAAAGCATTAAACTACAGAAACAAAATGCATGAGTATGAGATGGAATGCTTTTTCAAAAACCCAAGTTTTAATCCCAGTTTCTTCAAGAAAATTTCAGCCATTCTTCCTTTCAAATTCTTAAGCAAAAAAAATGTTTTACATAATTCTCAAAGTATTTTCAAACTTGGTTGGTCAGACCAAAAACACACACAATAACATGTATAAAGTTTAGCAAAGAGTAACTTGCGTAGTGTGTGCAACTAGCAAAAACTTGAAGATACATGTGAGGTGATATGTGAATAGCAATCAATCACAAAGTCTACAAAATTCATCACATAGAATTTAAAAGAGACTATCACCTAAAGAGTTACATCCTATAACTCCCACATCTCCTAGAACAGAAGCTTGCAATCATGTAAGTTTCTTGAATTTTGCCTCATTATTAGGTGAAATTTGGCATCAAGCTTAATAGTACACACCAATTTTAAGCATTAAGCATTTAACAGAGGCTACACCTTATGTTCTTTTTGTGCATATGCTACACTTTCTTGAGCACAAAATCTTATGATATGCACTAAGGTGTTCATGATTGGCTAGTGAACAGTGGTGAGATGGTTATTTATGCATTTCTCAAAAAGATCAAGTCTGACAGTCAAATAACATATGACTTCAAGATCAAGACAAAGTGATTAATAACCACAAACATCTTTCCCACACAACATGCACTACAAAGTTTCAACTAGTCGAGTGCAATATATAAGCTTATCAAAGCTAAACAAGGTACATAAGACATGTTATGTGTAAATAAATTGACCAACCTTGTTTTCAAAAACCAAGAAACATAATGTCAAACATATTTTTGCTTTCTCCTTTTCTCCTTTTTTTTTTTTTTTTTTTTTTTTTTTTTTTTTTTTATAAAAAGAGAAAACAAATAAATCCTAGAATGAAATGCATGAATGTAATGCAATGCAAATCCTAAAAAAAACAAAAACACAAATACCAAAGAATAATGGTCACAGAGGATAGAGCAATGAAGCACAAGGACCATGTCAGAAAGACTCAATTAGGACGAGTCTTTTGCATCCAAAACCTTTTAGATGCATCACGAGCATTGGAGTTCTTATTCATATTCGAGTGATTTCCAACTCCAGGATTGGAATAAAGGTTCAACTCCTTTACCAATTCACCAATAAGTGCCATGGGATCTTGTGTTTGAGGCACAGACACTTTTGGTTTGTTTACTCTCTTAGCAGCTTGAAGCTTGTAACAGTTAGGACGAATGTGTCCAAACTTACCACAATAATGACAAACCCAAGTAGGTTTACCATGCATCTTGTCCTTAGAAGGGGTAGAATCCTTAGGTTTAGACTCTCTCACATCAACCCTAATTTTCCTAAGAGGTGAAACTTCTACAGGTTTAACAGCCTCACTCACAGGGGGTTTGACAGTTTCACTCACAACCTCACTCACAGAAGGTTCAAAAGAAGAAGAATGAACAAAATTCGTGGAATGTGGTCAAGAATCAAAGATGCTTTCAACATATCCTAACCTAGATTTATCAGAAGGATACTTTTGAACATTTAGCATGTGATCAAGTTTAGAACTAGCAGATCTAGCAACAGATAAATCATGTTCCAAAGTTTTAACTTTATCAAGCAAAAGCATATTCTCAGATTTAACATTGTTCAAAAGATCATTAGCATCAAACAGTTTAACAAGCAAATTTTTCTTTTCAATCTCAAGAGATTCAATTTTCTTCAGGCCAAGTTCAACATTCATAGCATCCCTTGCAGCAATCTTGCAAAGTTTATTGTAGGCCTCTTGAAGATCTGCATTCTCAGAGAGTTCCCTATCAGAAGGGTTCTCTTCAACAGATATGCTTTCATTGACTACAGCTGTAGCAGTGAAAGCAATGAAGTTTCCATCCTCATCACATCTGGACTTATCATCAGAAACCTCATTATCGCTAAGGGTTACAGCCATAGCTTTACCCTTAGTCCTTAAGAATGTAGGACATTCAGATTTCACATGACCATACCCTTGACAGCCAAAACATTGAGGACCCAAAGAATTATTTGAAGATTGACCAACTTTTTCTCTAGGTTTTTCAAAGTTATTAACTTTAGTGGGATCATTCTTCCTAAAATTTCTAGGTTCAGCAGTGTAAGTACCTTTTGCCTTTCTGTTGGTATTCCTAAGAAAGTTTTTAAAGTTTTTGGCAAGATACGCAATCTTTGTAGCAGAGAGCTCATCATCAAATCCACCACTATCAACATCATCAACTGACTTAAGAGCCATTGATTTGGATTTGTTCACTTTAGGTAGGTCAGACTCATAGGACTGAAGAGATCCTACAAGCTCATCAACAGGGATGGAGTCCACATCCTTGCTTTCAGTGATGGCAGTCACTTTGGGTCTAAAGTATTCAGTTAAAGATCTAAGTATCTTCCTAACAATTTTAGGTTGATCATAGATTTCACCCAAATTAAAAGCAGAATTAACAATATCATTCAGTTTGGCATAAAATTCATCAAAGGATTCATCATCAAACATCCTAATGCTTTCAAACCTAGAAGTTAATTGCTGCAGTTTGTTTATCTTAACTGCTTTTGTGCCTTCATGCACAGTTTGGAGGATTTTCCAAGCAGTATGACCAACCTCAACATTTGAGATCCTCTTAAATTCCTCCATTGAAACAGCATTGAAGATGGCATTCATAACTTTGCTATTGAAGCCTGCTGCTTCTTTTTCAAAAGTTTGCCGCTCACTCACAAGAGTAGTGGGCTTCTGCCATCCGTACTCAACGGAATTCCAAACTCTCTTATCAATGGATTTCAGGAATGCTTTCATCCTTACTTTCTAATAAGCATAGTTATTCCCATTAAAGTGAGGAGGAATAACAAGACAGTGTCCATGCTCCATGACAACAGGGGTCAAAGATCAACTCAGAGATCAAAAAATCTCTAACAAAAGAGTTACCTGCTCTGATACCACCTGTAGAGTTTTAGACCCCTTAAAAACAACCAGATTGGTTAGCCTAAATTAATTAGCCAAGTTGTTACTTAGTCAAATTATGCAATACTAGGTTAAAGCAATCAAATAATCATATCAAAAGAATAAAGTAGCGGAATAATAAAAGACACAATGATATGATCACCCAGGAAACCACACGGTAAAAACCTGAGGAGGATTTAACCCATCGATCCTCAAGGCAAACCTGAATCGACTATGAAAGAATCGAAGTTCATACAAAAGGACTACAAACTCCCCACTCGACTTCCTAATGCTACCCACCAGTAGAACTTACTGACACGACCACGTGCAAGCTCCGAATCCACAGACTCCTTCTTTCTTGACTTTTTCAATCAGCTACAAGCACCCACGCTTGATATTCTTTAAGTTTCAATGGTAGCAACCAATTTGATCATTAAGATGTTGAAATAATCTCAATCTTGAAAACCCTAAGCTTTGTGTAAAGGAAAGCTCCTTTAGATCTCACAAGAGATTTACACAAAACAGCAATGTATGAGCAACAATACAACTGGAGTAACTCTAAAAATGTGGCTAGGGTTTTTCTTTATATACCTAGGGACCCAAAACGTTTAATGAGTTAGGGCTGAGTTGGAAAACTGCAGAAAAACGCAATCTGATCGATTTTCGATCGATCAAATCTATTCTTCGATCGATCGAGCCAGACGGAAATGCTCCAATGCATCTACAGTCTCTCGATTCCAACTTTATAATAATTAAACAACTTTGAGCACACTTTAACAAGACTAAACATATTGTTTTGATCATGATTTGCCAATATTACAAATTAGAGTTCTAAATACATAAATTCCTAAACCTTTAGAACCTAACACCTGCCACTCCACGGTCACCCGCAGATGCTCCTCTTTCCAGCAGGACACGGGGTAGCAAGAGAGAGATAACCCTTTACCCCAC
The DNA here is from genome assembly GCA_023621385.1 of Quercus gilva. NCBI lineage: Eukaryota > Viridiplantae > Streptophyta > Magnoliopsida > Fagales > Fagaceae > Quercus > Quercus gilva. Next base: position 41,673,324 of record CM042482.1, on the reverse strand, counting down.
GCTTGCTGCTGAGCGAAAAGTACGTCATTTCTAATCTTGCCCTGTACTTTACATATTATATATATTTTTTCTTTGACTTTCTCTGTGGCTAATTTTGACATGTTTGCTAACTTCTTTCTTTGACTCTGTCTTTTGTTCTCTCCTTTTTTGCAGTCTAAGCATAAGGAAGACACGTCTGTCACCCATCCCGTACTGCTTGATGAGCCTGAATTTGAGGTGCACCCCTCTTTCCTTTTCTTCTCTTCCCTTTATATATATATATATATATATTTTTTTTTTTTTTTTTGCATGTGTTTCGTCTGCCATATTCTTTTGTGTACCTCATCCAACCAAAAAGTTTCTTCGACCTTCACATCCCTTTCTTTCTTTTCTTTTTTTGTCTTCTAGGATGAGCTCGAGCCTATCTCTGTGTGCCACCCCACAGCCGAGGAGGTTTTTGCCTCTATGGGTGTACCTATGGGAGACTTTTTTAATGGTGCTAATGTAGCGTTCCAGACACCTACCCCTTCTGCCGCACACGGGGCTCCTGCTGAGGCTCCTACCTCTCCCACTGGGCCAGTACCTGTAGATGAAGGTACTCATACTAGGAAGGTTAGTGAGGTCACCCCTACTCCTGCCGAGACACCTACTGTTCAAAGGGGAGTCACCCCTCCTGCTGCTACTCAGACCGAGGCTACTCCTGTTACGCCTCTTGTTATTTCCACCAACGACCCCTTCGCAGCTCTATCTCAGGCTATGAAGGATGATTCTTCTCTAGTAGTTACTCCTTCCTCCATTCCTAATTCTGCCACCCGTGGGCCTGATGCTGACTTGTCCTTTGAGGAGTCTGAGGATATTCTTGAGGATCCTGATGATGAGCCCATCCTGGGAAAAAAGATTTCTGAGTCTGAAGAAGAGGAGAGTGCTCCACCTGAGACTGAGTTCATGGGTATATGCCTTCTTCCCCCTTCACCCTTTTTTTTTCTAAGTTCGCTCTTCCTCCTCCTTTTATTTGCATGTGTATTTCCTTGTTTGCAGAGACCTTTGAGGGGCTAGGAATTGCAGCAGGCGTAGGGATGCCTACAGTAGCTCCTTCCGCCACACCCATGGCACCTGTTTCTACCGAACCTTCTGCATCTGTTCCAACCGTTCCCACAGCCCCTATTTTCACAAGCTCTGGTGAGTTTTCTTTTCCCTGAGGTCAATGATCTTGGACCTACGGACTTCTGGGGTTCCGGCCCTCCTTATGTAGACTTCCACGGCTTCAGAATTCCTGAGGACTGCGCTTCTCACTTGGTGACAATCTATAACAACTGTGGAGACTTCATACAGGGATTCCATCTTGGCCGCTCCGCCAGAGAGCATTTCTTGAGGATGTTGGGGAGTGTGTTGAACGATATTGAGCATAACTTTGTTGACACTGTCTCCACCTAGAGGATCCTGCAGTGGAAGGCCGCGGTGCAGGAGCTTGTTAGTGTTGGTTTTACTGTGGAGTTTATCTTAGACCACCTTTGAGAGATCACCCGGGCCCTTTTTATGAGGAGAGTTCAGCCTACTGTTGATGTTATTGACTCACGCCTTGACGTTCTGAGAAAGGAAGTGGCAGACTTAGAGGGCCATTGCGAGCGCCTTCTTTCTAGCATTGGTGGGTCCAGTCGTTTTGGAGATAAGCCACTCATTTTTGGACTTCATTGATAATGATGCAGTTTCCTCTTGTTTCGTTGTTTCCCTTCCCTTATTATTCTATTTAGTAAACTTTATGTTTCCTATAGCACTTTTTTGGCTAGTTTGCCATAATTTGGGTTTGTAACTTATGATGCTACACTTTGCTACTGCATTTGCTTTTGCTATGACATGTGATGCTAATACTTCGAACTTTTTCATTACGCTCTCATAAAAACACGTTACAATTTTTTTGTCTTGTGACACAGTCACTTGAAAGATGGAAAAGGTAAAAGGAAACATAAAAGCTTTTTTAACAAAATAAAAGAAAAGGACAACCACATAACTTTTCTTTTTAGGCATAATAACGTTTCAGCCATTTCCCATTGATGGGATCCACTAAGTCTCTGCCATTCATCTGAGTTAAACGATAATATCCACTTGGATATGCCTCCCTTATGACAAGGAGTCCTTCCCACTTTGGTGCGAACTTAGACGGTCCTGCCATGCCTTGCGTAACGTAATCTGCCACTTTTAACACAAGTTGTCCTTCTGCGAACACCCTCTCTTTGGTCATACTGCCATAGGCTTCGGTCATCTTTTGTCTGTATCTGCGGCTGTGTTCTTGGGCTTCTTTTCTCTTTTCATCAAGTCCTTCTAGGTCTTCGCACCTTTCTGCCGCAAAGACTTCTTCTTCTTTCTCTTTTTCTCGCATCTGCATGACTCTTAGGGATTGGGTCATTATCTCTGTTGGGCTCACTACCTCGGTTCCGTAGACCAAGGAAAAAGGTGAGAAACCTATGGCTGACTTAGGTGAATTTCTATAAGCCCAAAGAGCGTCTGGCAGGTGCATTGCCCATCCTCCTTTATAATCTTGGCTTATTTTATTGATAATCTTTACGAGAGTCTTGTTCGTTGCCTCTGCTTGCCTATTTCCTTGAGGGTAATAAGGTGATGACCGGTGGTGTTTGACTTGGTAGAATTCTAGCATCTTCCTTATATCAGTGTTAACGAATAGTGTGTCGTTGTCACTGATGATCCTGTGGGGCACCCTAAACCTTACAATTATATTATCCTTGATGAAATTTGTTACTGCTTTTCCTGTGGCTTTACAGAGTGGTACTGCCTCTGCTCACTTAGTAAAATACTCTGTAGCCACTAGCATCCATATGTATCTTTACGATGGTGGGTTAACTGGTCTCACTAAATCAAGCCCTCAAATGTGGAAGGGCTATGGAGTGACCATGCTATGTAAACTCTGCGGATGAGTGTGAATCAAATTGGTTTGTACTTGACAACGGTGGCACTTTTTTACAATTCTGCCATATCTTTCTTCATGGCAGGCCAGTAGTGTCCATTTGCAGCAGGCATCTGTAAAGCCTTTTCTTCCCCTGGTGTTCCCTGCACTCTCCTGAGTGCACTTCTTTTGTCATTTCTTTTGCTTCTTCAGGACCCAAACACCTCAAGGGGTCCCCATCATATCCTTTTTTGAAAAGGACAGTATTATGCAAAAAATAGTGTGTTGCCAATCTCTTGAGCTTGTATCTTTCGTTGTGCTTTTGCGGCAGGATGCCTTCTGTCAGGTACTGTATGAATGGGCTTCTCCAGTCTTCGCTGATGAACACAGCATAACTTTCCTCTCTGTCTACCGCAAGTTGGTAGGCCCCACACTAGGTTTGGACTCAGTCTGCATCTTTACCCATGTTCGGCCAATAGAAACCTGCCCTTTGAAGTCTGTAGTAAAGGCTAACCTCCCTACAAGATCCACAAGTCTTGTCATGTACTTCTTTCAACTTTCTTTGGGCTTCCTCCTGCCCTACACATCTAGACAAGACCTTACTTGGCATTCTGTGGTACAATTCTGCCCTCACCAGAGCGTAGTCTTTTAATACCTTTAGTCCTGCAGCGTCGTCTTCCTTCATCAAGGCTTCCCTTATAGGGATCCTCCAATCCCCATTGCACTATTCCTCTTAGAACCTCTCCTTTAACATGTCAATTATGGGATTCTTTCCTCTTGCTGACCTCTATTTTGGTGCTATCACCTTCGAACATTATTTGTGAGCCTAATGAGGCTAGCGCATCCGCAAACCGATTCTCGTTCCTTGGAGTATGCTCTATTTCAAAAGTTGAAAACTTTTCTTCCATTTTCTGGGCCATTGCCCTATATGGGGCTAAGCTAGGTTCTTTTAAGGAGAAGCTCCATGTGGCCTGGCAGACCACTAAGTTCGAATCACCTAATACCCTTAAGTGCTTGGCTCCCATTTCAAGAGTTGTGGCCAACCCAATTAGGTAGGCTTCGTATTCTGTGGTGTTGTTTGAATAGGAAAATTCCAGTTTGAATGATATCGCTATTGCCTTATCTTCTTCGTGGTACAAAACTACTCCCATTCCCCCTGATTGGGTGGTAGAATACCCATCAAATTTCATTACCCATTGTTCTCTACCATGGCCACTTCCTTTGGAACTTCATCATCTAGCGGGAACTCTTCCTCTCCTAGAAACTGCGCTAACAGGTCCGCTATAGCCTTGCTCTTCACCGCCCTGAGTGTCCCTGTTCTCAAATCGTATTGTGATAATTGTAACAACCACTGGGATATTTTGCCAGAGAAGATTGGTTGTTGCAACAAAGCTTTGATGGCATGGGATTTGGTCATTAGCCATACTTCGTAAGCTAAGAAATAATGACGCAACATCTGCGAAGCCTACACAATAGCTAAGTACGCCCTCTCCGCCCTTGGGTAACGAGTTTCTACATCTTTTAAGGCACGACTGATGTAGTACATTGATTGCTCAACGCCACCTCCATCCTCTTGGACAATTAAAACGCGCCAATAGCATACGAGTTAGTGGCCAGGTAGAGTAACAATGATTTTTTGTGGATTGGGGCTTGCACTGTAGGAAGATTCATCATGATCTGCTCTAGCCTCTTGAAGGCTGCCTGTTGCGCTTCTCCCTATTCAAAGTTTTGCCTTTTCCTGAGCAACTTGGTGAAAGCAGAAGTGATTGATGCCAACCCAGGGATGAATCTCCAAATGTATAAGACTTTCCTTAAGAAGCTTTTTAACTCATTTACCGTGTCTGGTGGTCTCACATGGTTGCTATGGCTGTAGTTTTGGCCGGGTCCACATCTATTCCCCTATTATGAACTAGGAAGCCTAGGAACTTCCTAGAGGATGCTCTAAATGCGCATTTGAGAGGGTTCATTCTTAGTTTGAAAGCTCTGTACATATCAAATACCCTTCTCAACACTTGGAAGTGTTCTTCTCTCCTCCTTGATTTTACCACTATGTCATCTACATAGTCCTCTAGTTCACGATGCATCATGTCGTAAAATATGGCCATCATCGCCCGCTGATAAGTAGCACCCACATTTTTTAGCCCAAAAGGCATCACAATGTAGTAGAAATTGCCCATGGGCATCCTGAAAGCATTTTTCTCTGCATCCCTCGATGCCATTCTGATCTGATTGTATCCACTGAAACCATCTATGAATGAAAACATGGCGCTTCCTGCCGCAGAATCTATTAGCAGGTCCATGTTTGGCAATAGAAACTCATCCTTTGGACAGGCTCTGTTGAGATTTCTAAAATCTTCACAGCATCTTATCTGTCCATTTTTTTTCTTTACTGGCACTATGTTAGATAGACAGCATGGATGTTGAATAGGTTTGATAAATCCTGCGGCCAGTAATTTCTATACTTTTTTGACAATTTACTCTTCTGTCTCAGTTTGGAATACCCTGGTAGGCTGGGTCACTAGCTTGGCCTCTAGGTCCACATTTAACGTATGTGCCACTAGCCCAGGGTCTAATCCTGGCATTTCGCTATAATCCCATGTGAAGACGTCTTTGAATTCTTTCAACAGTAGTACCAGTTCTGATTTTTCTCTTTCTGTCAGACTTGCACTAATTGAGATAGGTCTTAGTCCTTGTGAAACAGACACTAAGTCAACTTCCTCTATTTCTTCTTCTGCAGTAACTTGTACCTCCTTTTCTGCCACAACTTCTTCATTTTTTCCTTCATTATTTTATTCCTCTGAACTTTCCTAAACCACGCAACATGCCAAACTCTCGTGTTGCCTCTTCTGGGTGGGGCCCATCTGTATTTCAATTGTGGGCCTCGCGCGCCTTCATAACTTACACACGATCCTGCCGTCAGGACCTCAAACCCTGACACAGTGTGGCGTATCATCTGATTCTACAGCGAGTGCTTCTTTCCTTTTCCTTTTTCGTGCCAGCAACTCTCTTAGATCGGGCTTCGGATCACTTTGGATGTCTTCCCATTTAGGTACGAAGGTACCTTATGGTTTTGATACTGAACTTTCCCCGAATGAAGCCCATTGGTTGTAAAACATAGTTTCCACTAGATGAGCCTCTGCCTGCTCGAATGGCGAGGGATTTGCTACTATACGTACTAATCTGCCATTCAATCTTCCCTTCACACACTGGTGGTATATGGATGGGACTAGTCGGTGTTTGTGCAACCATGGTCTCCCCAAGAGCACATGGTACGAGACCTCTGTCTTTACCACTTGGAACCGAGCTAAAGAAGCTTTGGGTCCTACCTTTAACCACAACTGGATGTGACCTGCGGTGTATTCGCCCCTTCCGCCAAACCCTGTTACTTCCATCGAGCATCCTTGGATCTTTCTTTCTGAAATTCCTGCCGCTTGTAAAGTGCTCAATGGAATGAGGTTTATGGAAGCACCTGTATCCACTAAGGCTTTCTTGATGGGGATTTGATTTATGGATCCTGCTAGGTAAAGGGGTTTCTTGTGGTCTGGGTATCCCACCTCCATATCCCCCATCACTAAAAGTGATTTCAGTTGACTCCTGTAAGAGAGCCCTGTCATATGGGATTTCTGCCGATAAATATTCTACTCCGGCACCAGAGGTGATGCTCACCAAAGCCTTCATGGCTATCTTTCTTTCCTTTGCTGTGAGCCCTAGCTGGTCAAACAAATTTTTGAATTTGGAGCTTTGCTGTAAAGTGGTGATGGCCGCCGCAGGCAGGGCTAGATTTTCTTCTTCGTCCTCCCCAGGGTCCGCGCAAATTACCACCGCCGCTACACCCTTCCCTTTATGGTTTGGAAGCAGGTTTCTTTGGACTTCTTGCAGGGATAGTTCTAGAGTCCATTCTTTGATTTTGCGATGCACCAGTCTGCGGAGCGCCCAACATTCTACGGTAGGATGTTGCACGTAATTATGCAAACGACAAAAGCGCGGGCCCCTCCATTCCTCTTCTGTGGGCTCTCTAGAGACTTGGTTAGGCTTGAAAACTCTGTCTGCTATCCACTTGTCTAGCAGCACATCTAACTCTTTTGGAGTGCATGGTATTGGTGGGGGAGTGTCGTATTTCTTCCCCTCAATCTTCCTTCTCTGCTCGCTAGTGGATATTGCCATAGCCTGCGGAGTGTTTCTTTTGTCCGAGCTTGGTTTCACGGACTGGGCAATCTTTCTGGCCTTTTGCAACAACTCGGCAAATTAGGAAATTTCCAAGTTTTCTAGGACTGCCCTGTATTTTCTGATCATGTTTGTCATACACATTTCCACCAACGTTCTTTCTTCACAATGGTCATAGCAATCTAATGCTATGTCCCTGAACCTCTTGATGTATTCCATCAGGTCCTCACCACTTCTCTGCTTTGTTGCTTGCAGAGTTGCAAATATTACTGTTTCTTCTCCGTGAAAGTACTTAGTGCAAAATACATCCACCATGTTATCCCATGTTGGAATTGACCCTGGCTTTAGACCGATATACCAGGTGTATGCTCGGTCGCACAATGATTTAGAAAACTCTCGGAGACATAAGTCTTCGTCTATGGTGTAAGGACCAAGAGTATCAATAAACTTGCTTACGTGCTCAACGGCGCTTCCCTTTCTGCCATCATACTGTTCGAAGGCCCGTGGCTCATACCTTTCCGAGTATGGTTTGCTGAGTACCCTTAGTGGGTAAAGAGGCCTTCGTGCATAGAATCTCTCCCTAGGTGCCCTGGCCCTCTCTTGTTCCAGGAGGGCCGCTACTTCGGCTATAGTGATGAAACGTTGTTTCGCATTCTGTGGGAAACCTCCCGCTGGTGTCTCTTCTTTGTCTGCCACATGCTCCAGGTTATGCTGGCTTCCTTTCTCCTTTGTTTTGTCTGTTTTGAGCTGACGAATTTCTTCCATTTTTTGTTGCTGTGAGTGTTGCAGGGATTGCAACACCTCAATGAAGATATTGGCATTGTCAATTGGGATTCTTGGCTGTGGTTGGGGTTCAGCCCCCATTCCGTTGGCACCTTCCGCTTGGTTAGGCTGCTGATGGCGAGGTGTTGTTAGCCTGGATTCTGCTTGCAAGGGCACAACACTCATGTTTCGCGTTGTTTTGGACTTTGAACGCATTTGTTTGCGAGGGCTTTTGTCCCTATCTGCTTCTCAACTCCCCAGTGAAGTCGCCAATTTAATGTGTGGGCTTTTTGTGCGTTATGCTGAGCTGCCTGCTGCGATACTTATTGTTGTATTGGGCTAGGTTGTCTCCTGCTGTGTTAAGCTCGAATATTCTGAGTAAAGAAGTTAAGACCGGCCCAACTGAAACTCAACTTAGTCCAGCTTGTGCGCAACTATGCCTCATCTACCAGGAACATGCTTACGGCAAGCTGAGCCATTCTAAGTGAATTGTGGCAGATAAACATCATAATAATAAGACAAGAGAGAGTACTTCCATTTATTGATTAATATAATTAATTAGTTTTTAATCAAGTGGAATAATCACAAGAGCAACCATTACTTTTACAAATAAAGCAAGAGAATAAAAGTTCAGTATATAGGTCAATCAAAGAACAAGAAGAAAGTAAATTAGAATGAGTCTAGCCCGCAGGACCGAAACCAGAGAGGGAAGAATGCTCATTCTCAACGCAACTAATCTGCTAGGGAAAATCCTGCTGTGGAAATTAATCACCTTGAGGGAAGCGGGCCTGAATGGTTGGTACCCCAAAGAAATCCTTTTACTTTCGGCAAAGAGCAGGATTTTGAGAGGGAGAGAGGGAAAGAAACCTATTGGTGCATGCCTGCCGAACTAACTCTCTGTTTTTTTCTTCTTTCTTTCTTTCTTCGTTTTAGTTTTCTTTTTATCTTTTCTTCCTTTTCTTTTCCTTCTGCTTTTCTATTTTGTGATTTCTCTTCTGTTTCTACTATGATTCCACTGTCCTCTTCCTCCTTTTCTACGCACGGCAAAGGCCTCCATTTATAGCGCCTGTCGTGGCCGAATTTTACTGTTTTACCCCTTAACCACCTTTGTCTAGTCTGGGTGTACTGGCCAACCACCACTGGACCGTCTGTGTGCCACTCCCTATCACTAAACAAAGAGGACTGTTTTGTTTGTTTATCTGTCATGGTACCTCTTTCCTGCCACGGTGTGGGTGCTCTCTCTCTTCCTCATGGCATGCACCTAGTGGTTCCCACTCAGCCTTACTTCTTTTGGGAGGTATGTCATCCTAGCATGACGTATCCCCCTAAAGAGCTTTGAGCAGGAACCCCAAAATGGGTTTTCCCTGAACCCCACTGCCAAAACATGCCCTCTTACCTCTGACCCATGACCTCACCATGTCCCATATTGGCTGTGTACGGGCTGGTGGTGCCTGGGCCTTACGCGTGCCTTCTTTCCATATGTGTCCAAAATCTGCCTGATGCTCACGCGTCCGCCGTGGTCTGGAGGCTTTGTCTGCAGTCTGCCGCCCGTTCTTGACCCTTTATGTGAGCTGCTTTTTTGTTTTCCCACTCCCTTAAGGACTGGGCTTTGCATTTCTTTCAACCCATTTCTTGATTGCTTTGATTTCCTGCCACATTACTTGTCATTCCTGCTGTAATGAATTACTCCTACTGGACCTCTTTAGGCCTGCTGTTTACTCTTTCCCCCAGTGGCTTAGCATAGCCACTAGTGTTTCTACTCATGGGCTCCCGTGTCCCTTTTCTCTTGGGCATCCTCAGCCCATTTGCTTTCCTTGGGCTTCCTTGGCCCTTTTACTAACTCTGCATTCCTATGGGTTTTTACTAACTTCATTAGACTTCCTTGTCCCAATTACCTTATTCTCATCTTTGGGGCTCATGGGCTTGTCATTAACCTCTTACTTTCTTTGTTTGTATTACTTTGGGCCTGTAGTGGCTCATTCTCACTTTTCCATATCGTATACTACCCATGGGTGCTATTTCTCTCTTTCCGGGCCTCTTTAAGCCCATTTGCCTCCTCAAGACCCATTTGTTTATATTATGGGCCTGTGATCCATTATTCCTGCTGCTTGGGCCTAATGGTTTTGCCCTATGCCTGCCATTCTTTTGCTGCCCATGTTGCCGGGTTGGGCTTTCTTCCTTTTATTCGGATTCCAAAAAATGACCCTCAACAATGATAAAGAGTTATTATCAAGAGTGGATACCATTGGTTAAAATTCTCTATTAAAAAAAAAAGTGATAAATTGTTTTAAATATAGCAATACCAATGTAGTAAGTTTTTTGTGATTTTGGTTGCTAAAATAAGTTTTAACTTGTTTTACAATCATAAATGTGAATAATCTAAAACCACCAGGTAAAGTGTGACAAACTTGGGGAAATTTTGAAATTAAACCTACTCTAATCTTTATTTGTTGACCTTGCAACTTAACCCTTCCTTCTCAAGAAATTAATCAATCCTCTTGGAGGACCATTATGTAATAGTGGCATGGTCTTTAGGGAGAATTGAATAATTTGCCACACCCTACTTGAGCATAATTTGAAGAGAAACCTTGTTTGTAAATAAGAAAATGTTTCTTTCCAAACTAGTTTGAAGATAAACCCATTAAACTCCTCTTATTTTTTTTTATTAGATGTGAAATTTGAAAATCTAACGATTAGATTCACCTTTAATAAAAAGATATTAAGTAAGGTTGTAACTCAACCCCTCCTTCTCATGAAATTAATCAATCCTCTTGGAGGACCATTAGGTAATAGTGGCATGGTCTTTAGGGAGAATTGAATAATTCCCCACACCCTACTTGAGCATAATTTGAAGAGAAACCTTGTTTGTAAATAAGAAAATGTTTCTTTCCAAACTAGTTTGAAGATAAACCCATTAAACTCCTCTTAATTTTTTTTATTAGATGTGAAATTTGAAAATCTAACGGTTAGATTCACCTTTAATAAAAAGATATTAAGTAAGGTTGTAGCCTTAAGTTTCAACTAATTTTGTAGCTAAACTTTGTTATTTTCTTATTATATTCTCCAGGCTTGCAAAATTTCTAAAAGATAAAGAATCAATAATTATATTATCAATTGAACACTTAAATTTCAAGTTTTTGTGGTCTAAAATTATACATAAAAATAAATTTATTACTTGAATAGTAAAAAAATCCTATTTGAACGAAATTTTACATTTATGTTAAGAATATAAAGAACATGCAATAAATTAGTTAAATTTTTAAAATTCACATCTAATAAAAAAATATATGTGCAGTTTGAAGAATTTCTCTCCAAACTAACTTAGAGGTTTAGAGAGAAACCTTGTCCTTGTAAGTATTGTACGTATTGTATTATAGTCATAATATTCTGTATCGTAAATGTGTATTAGTAGGGCTTATAAATCATACAATATATAAGTGTGTATCATATGAGTTTAAGTTGAATATTTTCCATTAAAATTGAGGCTTTGGATTGTCCAAAAGTTGTTCTACTTGTTTTTAAACAAGATTTTCGGCTGGTATGGTTTAATATAGCAAAGTGACTTATAAAAAATATAGTTATATGTGTGTGTGTGTGTGTGTGTGTTATTTTAATATTATGGTTTCTAAAAATTTTTGTCATTTGTGTGATTATACAAATGATAAAGATTGGCAACAAACTTAGTTGTAATCTAAAACTACAATTCCACTCAATATCTTTTTATTAGATGTGAATTGTGACAAATCCACCATTGAATTACATTTTCTTCTTTTATTTTCCATACTAACAAAATTTACAAAAGATTAAAAATGAATAACCATGTCATCAATCAAATATTTAAATTTCACATTTTTGTGGTTCAAAATTATACATAAAAAATAAGTTATTGATCGAATAGTAAATAGCATTTGATTGGCACAAAATTTGACATGTTTATTAAAAACATGCAATCCAATGATTAGATTTTCAAAATGACAAAGTTTGGCTATAAATATGGTTGTAGCCTAAGGGCACAACCTGACTCAATATATTTTTATTATATGTAAATTTTGATAAATCCACTATTAGATTACATTTTTTTTCTTATATTCTCTATGCTTACGAAATTTCCATAAGAAAAAAAATCAATAACTATGTCATTAGTTGTTTAAATTGCAAGTTTTTGTAGTTTAAAATTTTTGGGGGACCATAATTTGACTCCCTACAACCACTTTAAAAATAGGTTCAAGTGGCGTGATGTCAAATGCCATAAAAGATTTGAGTGTGTCTTCCTTATCACCAATTAGTTTTAAGGTAGAATGGCACAGCTCATGGTCTGACAAAAATTATTCATAAAAAAATAAGTTTATGGATCATATAGTAAATAACATCCGATTGGCCTTAAAAAAAAAAAAAAAATCAGATTGACACAAAATTTGACATGTGTTTAAATCGTAAAAAACATGCAATCCAATAATTAGATTTTCAAAATATGTAGTAATGTTAATTTTTTTAAAGAAATTTGTAATCATAGGCTACACCTAAGTTTCTAGTCAAACTCTATCTTTTTCAAAATATGTAGTCATGTTAATTATTTTAGTGGGAGTTGTAGCTTTAAAGTACAATCAAGTTTTTAGCCAAACTTTGTCCTTACACAAACGAGCTTTCCTAATTTTCTAGGTACATAGATTGATTATACAAATTCATGTGTTCCTATTTGTTTTTTGATGCCAAAAAAAAAAAAAGTGATAAGAGAAAATGAATTAGGGAAAAGGATTCCACCCGGGATCATCGTATCTGTATTACTAATAGACAAGTAGGCTAAAACTTAAATGTAATTTTTTGTGAAACAAATATTTGAACAAAGTTATATGAATGAGTAACCGCCTGGCAAAAACTTATAAGGATGTTAAATCATGATTGAAGGTGTCAAAATGATGTTAAAAATTAATTTTCCAAACTTTTGTAAAAAATTAAGAGGAGAAATGAGTAGCTTGATGGTGATTTTGATGTTGAATGTCTTCAAAAAAGAATTACAAAATATTAATAGTGATAATTAAATTTGTCATTAATTGATTATGTATCATGTTTATAATAATAAATAAATAAACCATTTCATATATGTATATTTATAAATTTTTTTCATAAGTTTTATAAGATGTCTGTGTATCTTATAATACACAATACATAAAAATAAAAATAAGGAATAATTCAGAATGCAATTCACGTTCTGATACTTACAAGAGTGGATGACACTCTAATCTAATCTAAAGAAAGTAGACATGCATGTTTGGCATCATAAAAGGACTTCATTTTCTCCTCTTCTTTTGATTTATGCAAGCAGTATTTAGAGGGTGAGGGGGAAGAGTTCTTCTACAAGCACAACAAAATTTAACAAGTTTCAACCCATCATATGTCAAAATAAAATAAAATAAGATTATACTCAGATCCACCACAACTCAAAACAAGTGTTGTAAAGATGTTGTGAGATTTTATTGTGTTTGACACTTTCTAAAAAATAATTGTTAGCCAAAAATTGCTTAATTAGTTATTATAGTTTTTAGTTTGATTTTAAAAAAAATATATATTTAATATTGCACTAGTTATATTTGTTTTAAAAATAATAATTTTTGTTCTTTTGTAATTCACCTTCTTGCGTGTTAATGGAAAACATTCAGCGTCCAAATCTCCCACTTTCCAACTATCGAATTATAAATTAAAAAAACTTGTTAATTTCAAATTTACTCTCTCTAAAATCTTTTATTTTATTTTATTTTTTAGTATTTTCATTTTTCACATGAGTTGAATAGGCTTTCTTGTTGGCTTATAAGTTTAATCTATATAATATGTTGGATTAGAAATTTCAGTTATGTTTTTTGATGAACAGAAATTTCAGTTATGTTGCTTAGTAAGACCAAAGCTTCATGTATACAAAACTTGTTTTATGGGTTTTACTATGTATGCTCAAATAGTGTGAAAACACTATAGTTTGTTTAGACTCCCAAATAAAACTTACGACTAGATTGCTTTTACCATACTTAACTAAATGTGGAATAAGAGTAAGAGTAACGCAATGAAACCGGAACAACTCTCTAAAGCATAAGTATATACAATAAATAATAAATGTAAAGCTTACAGAGAATGGAAGAGAGATGCAAATACAAGATAACACCAAGATTTTTATCGAAAAGGAAACCAAAGTACTCGGTGAAAACCACCTCACGGCCCTTCAAGCCAAATCAATCCACTAGTGAATAAAGTTGGAGTACAAGGATATCAAAAAAACCTTCCAAGCCTAATCTATCCAAAGTACTTGAACCCTCTAAGTTCCAGCTACCAACGAGCTTCACCGAGATATGTCTTTACTAGTTATCCGGATCCCACAATTAGCTCTAAATTGCATCCGTCAATTTATGGCTTCTTTCAATGCTTCCCACATGCATCAAAACTTCTCACAACTCTCAAATTGGTTGAGGAAAGTGTTTGGGCTAAAAACCTCTCAAGGATTTGTAATTGGAGAGCTAGGAGTAAAGGAAAACTAAGAGAAATTGTATAGATGACTGTGAGTTTACAATCTCTAACTCTCAAGTGTATTGCTAGGGTTTTCTCTTTGAAAGGCTCTTTAAAATTTTATGGGTAATGAAGGTATATATAGTATCGGTGAAGGATATAAGAGTCATATTTAAAATCATCCAGGCAAAGAGTTTTTTGGGTCACTTGCGGGTTAGCCAAGTCACGCAGTGACTCGCGAAATACAGTCTAGCACTTGACTCTTCAACTTCCAGCATGTGCTTCTCATGTGACATTTTGCGAGTTGTCCACTTGCAAGTCAATCGTGAGCAAGTCACGAACTTCACTGTCTTGAGCAATCCTCACTAACTTAATACTCAACCCATTACAATTAAATCCCACAAAATATAAGGAAATAAATTAATGCAATTACAACACTTTTTGTCATAGAATAAAACTAACATAAATGTTATGTGAAAAAACCATAACTTAACATACTGTAATGTTGCAGTGGGTAGTCTTTGAAGGTCATTTTCTTGTAATAAGTTCAACCTTCTTGCTTCTATCGCTGATATTTACAGGACTGATTGTTCTACTTTTGTTCTTTAGTTTTTTTTCCCTTAATGAAAGTCTAAACTATCCAGTTTATCAACAACAACAAAAATCGACAAAGTATTGATTAAGTGGAAAATTTTACAAAAGCTAATCTATATATATATATATATAGAGAGAGAGAGAGAGAGAGAGAGAGAGTTCAATTAGAATTTGAAATTAGAATCAAATTTTGTGTCATGTGCTTAATTTTATGTGGGGACCACACCATAATTATCCACTTAAGTTTGTGTCATGTATACAATAAGTTTTTTTTTTTTTTTTTTAATTTTTATGCCAAGTGAATTAACGAGTGCAAAATACTAAGAATCTAATATTAAAGACTTACAAAATTCAAAAAAAAAAAAAAAAATCAATCGCATATGCTCAATGAAAATCACCACACAAAAAAGATTATCACACGTTCTATCTTATTAAAAATTAGGAAAAAAAATAATCATAAATAGTATTAAATTTAGGATTTTGAAAGGGACTTACCTTTGGAAGGATTAGGATCTGATGTAATACCTAGGTATTGCACCAGGTGCAATTTACCCAAATCCTTCACAAATTTTTTTCACTTTTCACCTTTTTAACTTTTACTTTTTACTTTTTTTTAATTTTTTTCTTAACTTTTTTGAATCGATGGTTGAGATTGAAAGTTGCTTTTTGCAACTATCAATCTCAACTATTCATAGAAATTGTATCAGGTGCAATACCCTAGGTATGGTATTGCACTTGATCTCAATCCCCTTTGGAATAGTACTATTTGACATGAATTTTACTTGATTGAACTTTAACATGCTCGAAGAAAAGATAGGAATCTTGTCATCTCTGTGTTTTATATTGCTTTGTTAAATGCATGCTTCTTGTAAACATGCACTTAAACATATGATGAATGTATGTATGTTGCTATTGGAACCCTTTGAGATGTGATTAAGGTTTTCTTAATTTTGAGAGTTAGAATACAAGTTTATTGCTATTGGAACCCTTTGAGACGTGATTAAGGTTTTCTTAATTTTGAGAGTTAGAATGCAAGTTTATATACTTGAACTGTTGTATTTTTATGCTTTGAGAAACTTTTGTAACGTTAGAAGTAATGAATGACATATTTTAAGTCAAATTTTTTTTATATTATATATATTATATATTTATTTACATACATATATATATACACACACACAAATACATTTGATAGGCGGGTACTTATGACTTATAAGTACCCACTAAAGCTAGGATGGGGGAAAGAATCCACCTCGAAGAGAGAGTGGGGCTGGGCAGGGAATAGAAAACCCGCCCCATTACCATCCCTAATGGTGGGAGCATTCACTTGAATCTATTTTTTATTCATTTATATTTTATATTTACTAATATTTGTTTTTTTTAATATTAATATGCTTTATTTAATATTTAGTATCAATATCAATACTGTAGGGACTAGGTTTGAGCACTTCGGTTCTTGGACGAGCGAACCCAAGCCTAACTAGCCCAATACAATGAATTTGTAGAAAATGGGTTTAAGAACTAAGCGTTAGCGCATAGACAACGGTCAATATGGCATTTACAGCCATTAAACGGAGGGGAACTGAGGGAGAAATTAAGAAAGTTGGTCCTCGGCACAATCCGAGGAGCCATTCTCTCATTTATGGATTGTAATCCTTACAGAAATTCTCTCTCCCCCCCCCCCCCATCTACAGAGAGTTTCTCCTATTATATAGTCCTATTTCATTAATATCTGCTTTCCACTTGTTGATCATTTAAGTCTACACCTGAGTGCCTGTCCCATCAGCTGCCTTTCCAGACCTCTTGTGAGTTGCAGCAACCAAGACAGCATTGCTCAGAGGTCATTCCCTCATTAATGTGGCCAGAATGTCGGCTGTGAGCATTTAATGTGGAAGTGACAGTTTCCTCCTGAATTGCTCCCCCACCGTGCTCCCATGGATGATTCATGATACCTGTCCTTTTCCTCCGGATGCTCTGAGGGGCTGCCTTTGATGGTGTGTCGTTCCTCTCTTCTATAATCTCGACTGGCCGAGGACAGGGTCGTCCTCGGCGACATCCCCAGGCCATTCGGGCCTTCCTTGTTCATCATCGGACACTGCTTCCTCCTCGGCGCGGGCCTTGGGTTTAATATAAAATGGGTTGGGATTACCAAATTCTTGGACCCCACAAATACTATTTCTTATTTCAAGGTGATATGCCTAAAAAAAAAAAAAAAATTTGGTGCAATAGGTTTCCAAATTGAAAAAATAAAACGAAGCACCTACCAATGTATTTTTTACAGACTAAGAACTACGAGATTGCCCACTTCATTAAGAAAAAATATATAATAGGTCTCAGATTCTTTCATAAAGTGTGTAAAATAAAGTGTTAAAAAAGTTTATCCATGTGGCATAAAGAGGGGGGAGGGAAGAAGAGGACACTCATTTAACACAATTGTAGTACATAGAATGTAATTTTAATAATGTGTGTAGGACGAGACTAAACATACCCAAGAAGAGAATAGTCAAATGCGAGAAAAATTTTAGTCATTCACTTTAACAAGGAAAAAAAGAAGAAGCAAATTTAATAATATAGTATATGATATAAAAAATTTCCCCCCACATATATATATATATATATATAGTCTTTTCTTTTTGCTGCCACTGGTATGTTACTCAAATGGTATTAAATTACACATTTGGCGACACGAATCAAAATCAATCGAAAAAAGATATTGGTACTCTTGGAACAAAGTGAATTCTTATCCATATTTTTGATTTAGGGCCAACTCGATATAATTTGAGACTTAAGAAAACAATTTTAAGTAAAGTCCTTTCATTTTTTTTTTATAAGAATATAACCAAATATCTTTATAAAAAGTTTATATATATATATATATATATTACGTTTGAATATTATTATAATTATGTTAATTGTTATGCAGCATTTTATTTTCTTCTTGTTAAATTTCTTGTTAATTGAAGAGATTTTCACCTAACGATTTTTTTTATTGCTATTATAAAACTTATCAAGAGATCCTTAGTGAGATTTACCTAATTTTTATTTTTGCTTTATATACCCACATCCATTTTTTATAATTAAAAAATATTTACAAATAAGAACACACTATCTATAACATAAAATTTTAATATGTTCAAAATAAAACAAACTCTAACGTGTATAACAATAGAGATTGCTTTATCAAAAACACTATTAGCTTCACTTAACAATAGCACCTAATTGTTGAGATTTCTTGTTGCTGAAATTTTGTTGAAATAATAAATTTAACACTCAAAAAGAAAGTATCAGATACTTTATAATGAATCTCACCATGCACAAAAGATTTCTCAATAAAATGGAAGCTTTATCGATACTTATAACATTACACACACACCACTCTTCACTATTTTCACTTGCTTCTTATTTCACTTACATTAGCATTTGCCTACATATTTCTTGCAATCGATGAAAGCCTTATACATAACACAAAGAAGACTACTTCAAGAACTAACCACCAGCCTTTTGCTAGAGTCGGTAATGACTCTTACATAAACCCTATCCTTTACAAACAACAACAATTTACCTAAAATCATATTAATAATAAAAAAATTTCATGTCAATTGTTTATAAAGCTAAATAAATATATAAAATAAACTTATTTACTTTAAATGTGATCTATGATGATAAGATCAAGGGTAAAAGAGAGAAAAAGTGGTTTAATGGTTGATTGTCAAAAGATGTGATTAGAGAGAGTGAGAGAGACGTTTGATAAGATGGAAAGACTTCTTTGAGAGAGAGAGAGAGAGAGAGAGAGAGAGGGTGTAACAGTTTTTCTATTCATAGATACACATGGAACACTTCAAAAAAAATCAATGAAATTGCAATATATTTTATTGTAAGTAGCTAATTAGTATTGTACTATAGCATGAGACAATTATTTAAGTAACCTAATGAAAGAGCCAACCTTGTTTGATGGCAATGGTGTAAAAAAGCTCAAATTTAGTAAATTTCATCCCTTTATTATTAATAATACTATTTAAGTATTGGTAAAAAGAACTTTATAACTTAACTAATGAATTTATCAAATTTCTCCCCTCATTATAACTATCGAATTTATCTACCTAAAAAAGTATCATGAGGATAAGAAAAACCTCAAAGCTTTTATACAAAGTGAAAGAAGAGAAACAAACATGAGGTCTTCTCATAGGCTAGAAACAAAGAAAGTCAGTAGATTTCATTAAGATATTTGCTATGTCAAACTTTCCTAATCGACAATTGAGAGATAGGGATTTGAAGTGAGGTTCTCCTCGTGAGAATTGGATAGTGTCACTACATCTCAAAACTCTTGCCATGCTTTGCAAAACTTCTTGAAAATTGTTAGGCAATGGAAATTTTTTTTTTGCATCTCACAAACTCAGAATACTATTGCACTTTTAGACTCAAATATATGAGTTTTGAGGGAGAGAGAGTGCGAAGATAGATGCTATGGTAATCTTTTTTTAGTTTTTTACAACTACAAACGAAGGAGAAAACTTGTTGGGAATGATTTGATGGTTAATGCGGATGGTGCCATTACACATTATCCAAGAGAAAAAGTCTTTATTGTTGCTATCCGAAGAGCATATACAAAGAGATGATAATCTTAGACCAAAACAACCTGAAGTCACGAGCTCAACTTTTAACTGATAATAATATAGTCAGATCTCTACATGATACAATTTAGTTGGTACTAGTGAGTAGAGATAGCTTATTTTCAAGCTCCATTTGGCCCGCAACAAATTATCTCTAAACATTATTACACCAACCATCCATTAACTCTTGGATATCAAAAAAAAAAAAAAAAAAAAAAAAAAACCATCTATTAACTCTTACCACAAAAAAAAAATCCTGTCTGAAAAATGACACTGAAATCTACATCTTGAGTTGACAATGGTTTAGAATGTGAAAAATATCAAAATTGAATTTATGCATGCTATTGGAAACTATTTTGCATTTGAGGTTCTCCAATTCTCACCAAACTTGAGTAAGCCCAACCAATCTGTTTCCAAAATCAAGCAATTTTGATGGGTAAAAGAATCTGGTAGAGCCATATAAGCTAACTATTTGGAGGTTTTATCAGGAGCTGGTGGAGCCTTCTCAACTGATTTCGCAGTGCTTGCTGACTCTTCCGTTTCCACAAGCTTGCGTAGTCTCTCTTGAAGCACTCGTACTCTATCCTCAGTCCTACGAAGCTTTCTCCATCTGTAGGCACCCCAGAGAGCAAAACCCCCATATACAACAATATAGGAACCCCACACATAAGGGTAAGTTTCTGCATTCTCCTTGATTTTACGATATTGTTCTTCTACCATTCCTCTCAAGCCAACAGCTGTGGTACTTGTGACCTGCTGATCATCTTCTCCTTTTTGCTCCGTTGCCATCCTGTTTTAAATCCTTTACAAATCTTTGGCAGACTGACAAACAGTGAAAAGCACAGAAGGAACAGGCCCTGCAAAAGTTTCTTACTTGAGAATTCAAAGAAAATAGCTATATGTTCATAGCCTTCTATAAAATTACTTGAATGCAATCACAATATCAGGACTAATACATAGATGTCCTATCTTTGTTCAAAACCAGCCTGCCTAAACAACATCAAACCCAAATATTTCTCAAAACCAGTCAACATACATAATTTATCCATATACACACCATGATCCTCAATGGATACAATCTGACAAGTTCACATCAAGAAGAAGTAACAATGACAATCTATTTTTTGTCCTTGCATCCTTTTCTAAGCAACACTTCTCAAAACAACAAGGGTCCAACCCCAGAATTAGCATCTTTCATATGGGCTGGCAACGGGACGGGGCCAGATCATGTGTGCCCCAACCCCACCCTGCAGGGAAATTATCCTGCCCCAAACCTGCCCTGCCACGCAGGTTGGGGCAATCTGCCCTGCCCCGTCCCTGATCTGCAAGATCTGCCCCATGCTAAAGTTACATATTATATTCAATAACACCTAATAAATTGATGTTCAATAATACATTATATATTTATCAACTCTATGTTACCAATACATAATCAAATACACAATGCCCACATCTTTAAGAATCATTTAAGTCATGATACTCTTAGATAAGTCATGATATGCTAAATTAGTAAGCAATACTACTAGCCATAGATGTGAAACAGACATGAAAACCAATTTTTTTTTTTTTTTTAATGATCTCCAGAATAAAAACACACTGCAGCATAAGCTTTGATGCAGAGGAATATGATGAGCTGTAAGAGGAATTAGAATTAAATGGGATGTGAATTGCTTAGAACAAATTGATAGGTGGTTAGGCATCTACAAAGAACACAAAGTTCTCAAAGAAAAGCTCTTAAGGCTTATTTTCATTCACATATCAAAACTTATTTTTAAAGTGCTTACATTCTGGTACTTAATACTACCTTTTTGAAATTGGCAACCTCCTAGATGATTGACAAGTGTATAAATCTTATTGGCCAATGCTTAAGCAATCATCTAACTCACTAATTAGTTACAAGAGGGTTAGGGTGGCCGCTGACTTAGCTACTGTTGCTACTGATTTTGTGTCAAGTCTGCAAATGTAAAACAACCTCTTGAAATGACCTGCATCAAGCTTGTGTCACTGTTGGATGATATACGCGTGCCTAATGCAAGTTCAGGGTGTGTGAACACTCTGTTTGATGGAGCAAACTTTGTGTACACGGTGGAACCTGCATCTATATACCCTTTTTTCATGACATGGAACCTCACCAAGGCAGGGCCCAAAAGGCCTTAGGGAGTAAACCACAGATACCCGACCCCACCTGCAAAAACTGTGAATCAGGTAATTCAGGGGTGCCTACAGATAGAGAATGCAGTTGAACCCCATTAATTGGCTACTGCATGCCTCATCTCAATTTTAACAGCGTCACAGTTTCTTCCAGAGCCAGAATTTATGGTGGTAGAGGATAGGTTGGGTATGACGCGAAAGTAGTCTAACTAAAATGCAAAGTCTGGTTGAGATCAAATACAGCATATGAGAATGAATCAGCAACATATAGCTAATCTTGAAACAACAAAGCCCAAAATTTTGAAAGCCAAAAATTATCTCAAAACAACAAAGCCAATCGTCACGTAATAATTGAATTAGCCTCATATTGTTCCTCTTGAAATCAAATACAGCTGAATATAATGAATATACCCATTTCAGTAACATATAGTATCAATAAAAAGTATGCAGACATCAATGAATTTAACTTAGAGGTGCGGGGAAAAAGAACCATCCATTTCACCAGGATGAAAAAAATAATAATAATAAATTAAAAAAAAAAAACCCATACATCAACAAATAGCCAGGGTTCAACCATTAATCAAATGAAACAAGATCTCATTCTAAGAAAAAGACAGAGGCACTTACTCTAAGAAGTTGGGTGCTCTCTTTGGCTTTGACTTTGAGAGAGGGGTGGGCAGAGTGAGAAAGGGCTGGGTAGTGGCTGTGAGAGTGTGCTGTGCGAAATGTGACATAGGGTAGAAAGAGGAGAATGAAAGAAAGGAAAGCCTAAGGGTAATTTTGAAATTCTGAAAAATATTTGGGTATTTTAGTAAATACATTCGGAACAGAGCAACTAAAATCTGCCCACACCCCGGTGGTTGGTGTAAATATTTCACCCTTTGGAGCAGGAAAAATCTGTGTGAGAGGGGATTTGAACCCTTGACATCTTGGCTGGAAACACCAGGAAGTTTTAGTCGAGCTACAAGGCTCTTGATCCTCCACTTAAACTAAGCAAAAAGAGAGGAGACCAATATCCTAAACTTAGATGAGTACATGGCCCTATGCACCATGAAAGCTACCTGTGACACTCTCTACAAAGTGCCACTGTATAATTGAACACATCCACAGGGGAAGATCAATGCTTATGTAAAGCTCCTGTATACACAAACTCAATTTTTTCAATATAATTATTATTTATATAATTTTTTTTTTTTTAAAACACCAATATAAATTTGGTGGAGGACTGAAAGTAGAGCAAGAACTTTCTTGTAAAAGCAGGTATTCAGGCATCAGCAATAGCAATAACTCCTTGTGTATATGAGGAAAAAGAAAGTTAACCATTAAAAAAAAAAAAAAAAATCAGACTACTGTGGTGAAGTACTTATGTCATTGTGATTTCAAAACTACTGTAGGATCTGTTGGAGCCTGCAACAGCTAAAATCACGAGCTTAGAGTTAAATGTTGTGCCATTGCGCAGCATTTATCGTGAGAAACATAATTAACTGCCTAAAATTAGTATATAGATTATACACAATCAGTCAAAATCAGGCAACCCAAGCAACAGCAGGGATGCTATTTTGACTGCCTAAATTTGATATCTTATCCATTTTTCATATAAGCAATCATCTATTGGTATCTTGTCCAAGTTACACAAAACGAATCAAATTAGATACGTGATCTATAATTGTAAGATATGGAAATCATACATATAGCATGGACTATAAAAAGTCAACATATAAATCTTGATAACAAACAATAGCCGCAAAGCATGTCGACAAGGTTCAGGTGAAGCACTTTATAAGTTATAACCCAAATATCCTCTCTCTCTCTCTCTCTCTCTCTTGTTAAGCTACAAACACACCCAATGGGTCTTGAATCCACGACCTCATCCTGCCATTTGAGCTAGAGCTCATCGGCTAAAACCCAGATATCCTCTTACTGTAAATCAATGAAAATAACACTTTCGAAGCAAATGTCTAATAGAGAATTACTAACAGGCACAAATAATAACAATAATTCAAAGAACCCAATACAATGCATTTCGTTTAGCTCTGTTTGGTTGAACAGAATATCAATACTGAAAACCCAGATTTTGTTTGAAGAGGAAAAAACCAAAAAAAAGAAAAGATTGAAGCGAATTTTAGCCATGTACTATTGTGGGATCAAATGGGGTTTTTTTTGGGCTATCAAATTTTCCTTTCGTAGAACGAAAAAAGTGAAGAAATGAAGGATTACCTGCTGAAATACCAAGTTGCAGAGAGAGAAGGTGGTGTCTTCTCTTCTACACAGAGAGACAGCGCGCGCATAAACCCTAAAACAGAGAGGGCTTAGTAATCTCGGGTACTTGGATCCGAAACCCGTAGGTTTTTTTTGATGCCCAGTCCATATTTAAAACTTCTCTTTTTTGTTGGGCCATACATAGCCTGGGCTTTTCTAACGCAAATTTCCCAGTTTTACTATCGTTAATGACAGGAGTTTTTTTTTTTTTTTTTTGAGAAGAAAGAAGCAGTTATTATTGAAAACAAACTCAGCCAAAGTCCGCTAAAGTTAAAAAAGTAGGTGCGAAAGAATATCCTCTATCTAACCTGATTAATCGCTAACATGTCTAACATGCTTAACTAGCTTGCTGTGAGTTACAAAGTTACCTTGTTTACGTATATGGAAGAAAGTAACTGCATGAATCTTGACAGCATCTACTAAGTAGCCAAACGGGGAAAGGGAGACATCTTCACAACTGAGAGCTTTATGCACTGTTTCAAAATCACCCTCCAAGATTATAGAGCAGAAACCACATTCACTAGCAAAATTGAAGAGCTCGAACAACTGCCAAACATTCCATGGTGTCAACCGAAGATGAGAGCATTACCTTGTAAATGACAGGAACATGGTTGGGGAAATGCCCACTGATCCTACTATATTTTCTTGTTTTATTTTTTGAAAAACACCTGTCCTATGAGATTTGATGTAATTTTTTGTTACACTTCATTAATATTATTTTTTCTATCCATTTTACCTAAAAACAATATGCAAAATAATATACTTGTAATATTATTTATTTAAATATTTTGAAGTTATTGGAAATTTAATTACATTTTTTCAAAACAAGATTTCAGTTAATGATAGGTAGAAATAAATCATGCTTGGAGCCGTCAGCTTGTGATATGTCAAGGACCAAAGCTGACGGGGCTGGACGGATGATGCTGAAGACTTCAGAGCTGACGGGGGGAATTTAGTTTCACTTAAAGGTCATATAACATGGCGGGAAGCTGACGACCCTAAGGCGACGGCACTGAGCAATGCCAACAGTTGTTCATCACAAATAGTAATAAAAGGATTACTTGTTCTCCACGCCTAGTGTTAGAGTCCTATAAGGAAAGATCCCGAGATCCCCGCTTATAAAGATTCCTATAAGGAAAGGACTTCCGCTCCAAAGAAAAGAGGTCAACCCTCTCCTACTATAAAAGCCCCAATACCCTCACAAATCAAGGTACGCATAATTAACCCCTCTCTAGCACTCTAGAGTTGAAAAAGAAGTTCTGACTTGACCTTCGGAGGGTACTTGGCCGGCACCACACCGGTGCTCTCTGTTAGGTCTTCTTCCTTTTGTTGTGCAGGTGTCGTTTCGAGCATACAAGCATTGTGCAACTCACTGGTGAAATTCACGGCATCATCAGTTGGTGCCGTCTGTGGGAAACGTCGCAACAATTCAGATTTAGCCATACTACTGTTTCCCGGACTAAAAGGGTTGCATGGTACTCACTCGATCAATGGCAACCAACAACGACATTCAGGAAGAGGAGCCGCCCACGACTGCACTCGAGAGACAAGTTCGAACTCTGGCCGCCGCTGTAAAGCGCCTCACCAAACAAAACCACGATTTGGAAGAACAGCTGCGCCAGAAGAACACACCACCGAACGACCAGCAAGAGGATCAAGAAGGGACCAGCGCTCCAAAGAAAAACCAGGAGAAACCCGAAGGCAGCCACGCCCCAAGCAAACCAGGAGGGCAGAATGTAAGCATGCCATCTCTCACGGACGCGACTCCACCACATATTATCGCGGAGATGCAGGCGATGAGGGAACAAATGGAAGTCATGATGAACGCACTCAAAGGGCGAGTCTCCAGCGACCTTGATGATCTAGTTAACCGAACCGATTCGCCATTCACCGTAGCCGTCAATGCCTTCCCCCTACCACATAAGTTTCGCATGCCCCATATCGAGAGTTACGACGGGGTGAAGGACCCTCTGGACCATTTGGAAACCTTCAAGACCCTGATGCACCTTCAGGGTGTGGCAGACGAAATCATGTGTAGGGCCTTCCCTACAACACTGAAGGGCCCCGCAAGGATATGGTTCAGTCGACTGACGCCGAACTCCATCAGCACCTTTAAGGAGTTAAGCGCCCAGTTCACTACTCACTTTATCGGGGGACATAGGTACAAGAAATCTACAGCCTGCTTAATGAGCATCAAGCAACGAGAAGACGAGACACTGAGGTCCTACATAACGCGCTTCAACAAGGAGGCGCTTTCTATTGATGAAGCCGACGACAAGATACTTGTGGCGGCCTTCACAAATGGGTTGCGAAAGGGTAAGTTTTTGTTCTCCCTATACAAAAACAACCCAAAGACCATGTCGGAAGTACTCTACCGGGCCACCAAATACATGAACGCCGAAGACCCGCTGCAAGCCCGGGAAGAGAAGCCAAGAAAAAGGGAAAGACAAGAAGATTCACGACAAGACCAAGGAAGGAAGAAGCCAAAAACTGGAGACCGAAGAGACGAGAGGCGCTCTAGACCCCCGGGGGGAAGATTCACAACCTTCACCCCGTTAACTACCCCAATAGACCAAGTCCTGATGCAAATTAAGGATGAGGGGGCTCTGACCTTCCCTGGGAAGCTAAAAGGGGATCCCAATAGGCGCTCTAGAGATAAATACTGCCGCTTCCACCGAGATCACGGCCATGATACAGCCGATTGTTACAATTTGAAGCAGCAGATCGAGGCCCTCATCAGACAAGGGAAATTGCAGAAGTTTGTAAGCAAGGAAAGACCTGATCCACCACCTCAGGAGCAGCCTCCCCGACGAGACAATGACCGCCCTAGACCACCCATTGGCGACATAAGGATGATCATAGGAGGGACGCTTACCGGGTCATCCAAAAAGGCTCGGAGGACGTACCTCAGGATGGTTCAAAGTGTCCAGGTGACGGGCTCGGCATTAAAAGTAGCACGAAGAGAAAGTCCTATCATCGGGTTCTCCGAAGAAGATGCACGACGTCTTCACCATCCACACGACGATGCGCTTGTTATCAGTCTACAAGTAGGGAATTATAACTTGCACCGGGTATTGGTCGACAATGGGAGCTCGGCGGACATTTTGTACTACCCGGCATTCCAGCAGATGAAGATCAGCAAAGAGCAGTTGATACCGACAAATGCCCCGCTCGTCGGATTTGGAGGAACGAGGGTGTTTCCCCTCGGCGCGGTCACATTATCAGTAACAGCAGGCGATTACCCTCAGCAGATCACAAAGGAAGTGACGTTCCTCGTGGTCGATTGCTCGTCCGCCTATAATGCCATCTTAGGGCGACCTACCCTCAATTCATGGAAGGCGGCAACCTCGACGTATCATCTGATGATCAAGTTCCCTACCGAATACGGAATAGGTGAACTACGCGGGAACCAGGTGGCCGCGCGCGAATGCTACGTAGCGATGATGGAAATGGATGATCAACTCCAGGCCATGAGCGTAGAAGAATACCGGAGTACGACGGAACCCGTCGAGAAGCTCGAAGAAATATCTCTTGATGACTCCAGACCTGATCAAATAACAAAGATCGGGACCCTTGCAAGTCCCACGGTCCGACAGACACTTACAGCCTTCCTCAGAGAGAATCGAGACGTATTCGCATGGAGTCACGAGGACATGCCGGGGATAGACCCTTCGGTCATGTTGCATAAGCTGAATGTATCACCCTCTTTTCTACCCGTCAGGCAAAAGAAGCGGGTATTTGCCCCCGAACGGGATCAGGCCATAGCTGAAGAAGTCCGCAAGCTACAAGAGGCAAACTTTATTAGAGAAGTTTACTATCCCGACTGGCTCGCCAACGTAGTAATGGTCAAGAAAGCTAGCGGGAAGTGGAGGATGTGTGTAGACTTCACCGATCTAAACAAAGCATGCCCCAAAGACAGCTATCCCCTCCCGAGGGTCGACACTTTAGTAGACTCTACAGCTCAACACCAACTATTAAGTTTTATGGACGCTTTCTCCGGATATAACCAAATCAAGATGCACGAAGCCGATCAAGAGAAAACGTCATTCGTAACCAGCCAATGCCTCTTCTGTTACAAGGTGATGCCGTTTGGTCTAAAAAATGCGGGCGCAACATACCAGAGGCTCATGAATAAAATGTTTGCACCGCAAATCGGAAGAAACGTCCAAGTCTACGTAGATGATATGCTGGTAAAAAGCCGAAAGGAGGAAGATCACTTGGAAGACCTCAGGGAAACGTTCGACACTCTTCGCTCTTACAACATGAAACTAAATCCTGGAAAGTGCGCCTTCGGGGTGACGGCAGGAAAATTCCTAGGATTCATGGTTTCCCAAAGGGGCATCGAAGCCAATCCGGACAAGATTCGAGCTATAATAGAAATGGCACCACCAAAAAATGTGAAGGAATTGCAAAGCCTTAATGGCAAAATAGCAGCACTCAACAGGTTCGTCTCAAGGGCAACAGACAAGTGCTTACCCTTCTTTCACACACTGAAGAGATCTTTCGAGTGGACTGCCGAGTGCCAACAAGCATTTGAAGAATTGAAAGCTTATCTCTCTTCTCCTCCATTACTAAGTCCATCGAAGCCGGGTGAAGAACTGTTTCTCTATCTTGCAGTCTCCCCAGCCGCCGTCAGCGCAGCTTTGATCAGAGAAGAAGAAAGGATACAGAAACCTGTGTACTACACCAGTCGGGCACTACGCGGAGCCGAAGAAAGATATCCGCCCATGGAAAAGCTTGCATTTGCGCTAGTCACGGCAGCACGCAAACTTAAGCCGTACTTTCAAGCTCACACGGTGATCGTCCTAACTGACATGCCACTACGACGGGCAATGAGCAGCCCCGAGGCTGCTGGGCGATTAGCACTATGGGCCATAGAATTAAGCGAGTTTGATATCCAGTACCGCCCGCGAACCGCCATTAAAGGACAGGTTGTTGCAGATTTCATAGCTGAGTTTACAAACAGTGCAGTCAGGGGGGCAGAAGAACCTCCACAATGGAACATACATGTTGACGGATCCTCCAACAGGCAGGCCGGAGGGGCCGGCGTCATGCTGCACTCGCCTGAAGGAGACATGGTCGAGCGTATGATTCGCCTTGAGTTCCCTACCACCAACAACGAAGCAGAATACGAAGCTCTGATAGCAGGGCTTGACCTCGCCAAAGCCGCAGGAACAGAAAGAGTAATAATTCACTGCGACTCTCAAGTCATAGTCAACCAGATGAACGGGGATTATGAGTGTAGAAACGAAAGGATGAAAAAATATCTGGACCAAGCAAGGCGAAGGGTAAACGAGTTGAAGGCCGAAATTAAACAGATACCCCGAGGAGAAAACGAGCAAGCAGATCGCTTAGCCAAAGCCGCTTCAGCTGAACATATGGCCACCCTGGATAGCGTACTCTCTTTCGTTCAGCTCTCTCCACTTACAAGCTCTGTCGACATACAGGAACTCGGGTTCGAAAGTAATTGGACCACGCCGTTAGTCTCCTACTTGAAGAACGGCGAATTGCCAGACGGAAAAGAAGCCGCAAGAAAGCTAAAGGTCCAGGCAGCAAGGTTCGTCCTAATAAAAGACGTCTTGTACAAAAGAGGTTTCTCCCGTCCATACCTACGATGCCTAGGTCCTGAGGAAGCAGATTATGTCATGAGGGAAGTGCACGAAGGAATCTGTGGAAATCACTCAGGGTCCAGATCATTGATACACAAGCTAGTACAAACGGGGTACTTTTGGCCAACTATGCAGAAGGATGCCGAGGCCTATATAAAGAAATGTGACAAGTGCCAAAGGTTCAGCAATATCATCAGACAACCACCTGAAGAACTTACCCCAATGGCGGCGCCATGGCCATTCGCTCAATGGGGATTGGACATCATGGGGCCGTTTCCTACGGCTATACGACAACTGAAGTTTCTGGTAGTGGGCATCGACTACTTTACGAAATGGGTAGAAGCTGAAGCTTTGGCCACCATTACGGAGAAGAACGTACGCAGTTTCGTTTGGAGAAGCATCATCTGCAGATTCGGCATCCCTAGAGTCTTAGTCTCGGACAACAGGAAGTAATTCGACAACGAGGCCTTCCGAGACTTCTGCTCGCAATTAGGGATACGGAACCATTACTCCTCTCCCGCCCACCCTCAAGCCAACGAACAGGTTGAAGTCACGAACCGATCCTTGCTGAAGATCATCAAGACTCGGCTCGAGGGGGCAAAGGGCATATGGGCTGAAGAATTGCCAAGCATACTTTGGGCCTACAGGACGACGGCAAGAACACCAACACAGGAGACGCCATTCCGGCTAACATACGGAAGCGAGGCTGTCATCCCAGCCGAAGTCGGCCTCACAAGCTACAGGGTGCACAACCATGATGAAAAGAAAAATGACGAAGCCATACACCTACAGCTCGATCTAGTGGACGAAGTCAGGACAGCGGCGGAACAAAGGCTCGCACGATACCAGGACCGCATGGCTAAGCATTACAACTCCCGGGTCAAGCACAGAGACTTCCAGGTTGGAGACCTCGTCCTAAGGAAA